>CM056504.1:44016047-44705738 GCA_029783415.1 Anisodus acutangulus
TATCATTATGATATATATAAATATATTACAATGATATAAATGAGTAAAGGTTTTGCGGCAGAGGTACTCGAATAAATATTTTCGATTTTAGGAATATTTGTGTTGTTTTCACTTTTTTTTTTACCAAGGGCTCTTACTTCAGAGTAAGCCTAATTAAAGGTTAATGAACCAAAACAAAATAAAATTAAAGGTTAGTGGCTGGTTACAACTGAATGAACAAAAACGAATTAGATCAGTGACAAGTGACAACGACATAAAAGTAAAACCATATCATGTGACTTCTAAATCCAATGATAAGAACCTTTATATTTTAATTTTTCAACTAGTCTTTTTTTTCCTTAAAATTAAAATGTTCCTATTATAGTCCAAATTGCCCCCAGGATTATTCATTCTAATAATCATTGAATCCAAGTAAATATCCTTCATGTACTTCATGCTGCATTCTTCAAGTGAACCTCAAATGACTTGAAATTTATTAACAAGTTTGACTACACCTCATTATTTCCCTAAAATGTCATGGTTGGTTTGGAACCAAAAAAATAGAAAAGAAACTACTAAAATGATACATAGAGAGAGGGACTAACAAAATTAAAGTATATGAATGTAATTTCTCCAACTTTAATCAGATGAGAAATTATGAAATTCTTGATAGAGAGTGCCTCTTTTTTACTGCATTTTACGTAGCACAAATTTAAATTATATAAAATAATCGAGACAGTAAGTTTCAAACAATGAATACTTATAAAATAAAAGTGTGGTGGAAATAGACATTAATGAAAAGGAGGGGAGAAAAACAAAAAAAGTCTAATATTAGGGACATTAGGCATATGCACGTAACTTTTTGGTGCTTTTGTCATTGTGAACTACATATAGTACAAGTACTAATTACTAGGGGAGCAATCTAAGAAAGAATCTTCTCTTTTCTTTTTAGTTCCTTTTAGTTTTTGTTTTTACTTTTGGGAGGGTTAAATAATCCCGTCGCAATTTATACGAGGTAGTTTGACTTGATACGAGGTTTAAAAAATAAAGATTTTTTTTAAAATCTTGTGGTCTAAAATAAATTAAAGATATTTGTGTGGTTATAGATCATCTCGTAAAGCATAAAAGGTAAAGTTTAAAATTAAATTATTGTCAAATAAGGAAATGTGTCATTCTTTTTGGGACCGACTAAAAAGAAAAGTGTGTTATATAAATTGAGACAGTGGGAGTATACTTTGCTCTTCATATCTTATCCATTTTTGAATCTAAGTTAAAAATACAGTCATGTAGCGGATCCAGGATTTTTACTCATGGGATTCGAAAAGAAACAACAAAAAATAAACATAAAAAATAATATTGTCCCTTAGAATAGAACATATGATGCTAAAGACAATTTTGAACACTCTAGATCACTTAAGCTAACCTTTTGCATTTGTTCAAGATATTCAAACGTTAATATATGTATATAAACACAAAAAAATTATCCTATATATATAATGTAATTTTTTACCGAAGGTGTTCGGGTGAACATTGTGAGACTCCCTAAATCCGGCCTTCACCGTTAGTATACTTTGGATCAAAGCTATATATGTGACACTGGCCATTTATACTTGTTCCAAACATAATTTTATTGCCAAAAATGCAGCCCCAACCACTTTTAGAAAAGTTCATTATCCTAATGAGCAAAGTTGGAAATATTATCCTATACATGTTTGGTAAAGACTTGATAGCATCCACAAGTGATGCTAACATTTCTCCAAATAAGTTGCTCATAGTGGATAAGGTACCAAACGATTTCTTATCTTCCACTTAAAGCCAAAACCAAAATGCAATTCTAGGGTGTGTTTGGTATAAGGGAAAATATTTTTCTAAAAAATAAATAATTTTTATACTCCCTTCATCTCAATTTATATGACACTCTTTCATTTTTAATCAGTTCAAAAAAGAATGACATCTTTCTATATTTAGTAAAAATGTAAATTTTAATTTCTCATTATACCCTTAATGAAAGATTTGTAGCCACACATTTCTCAATGTCTTATTTTAGACCACGAATTCCAAAAGTCTTCATTTTTTTCTTAAACTTCGTGCCGAGTCAACCATCTTCATATAAAATGATACATAGGGAGTATTTGATAAGTAAACAAAAAATATTAGTTATACATAATTAGCAACCACTTCGAGGATGGAGGTAGATGAGTGTGGGTGGGGATGGGGTTGAGTTAGGGGTTGGGGGATGGGTTAATGAGCATGTTACTTATGAAGTTTGTTTTTCTTACTTTAATTAGAGAAGTTATTTTTCTGATTTTAAAAAATTTATTTTCCTAGAGAAAATATTTTTAAAAATATTTTAACCGACTAAACATGAAATAATTGAAATATCTTTTGAATGATCCAAATATGAAAAAATTGAGAAACACATGTTTTCGTCCCTACCAAACACACCCTAAAAATCTGCGGTTATGATGAAGGTGTGTCTTTCAATTTATATGACACATTTTTTTTTAGTCAATTCTTAAAATATAATATTTTTTTATTTGATAATAATTTTAATTTTAATTTTAATTTTTGTGTTTAATGATATAATTTATAACCACATAAATATTTTTGATTAATTTTAGACTATAAGATTCAAAAAAATTTCTTAGTTAAATTAGTGTCATATAAATTGTGAGGAGGTAGTATCAGAGAATTAGATACAGAAAAATTTAAAAAGATACAATCCAATCTGGTCCACTCTCTCTCTCTCTTCGCCGCCGACATCGCTAACGGTTAGCCGGCGCCGGTAACTTCAACAAACATCTCACAATCACTCCATTAACCTACATGCTCCGTTACCGTTTATTAACTAACTATTAGTAATTGTGTAGTACAGATTATTTTTTGTTTAGGCATATCAGTTGTTATTAAATTCATCAATAACTGTTTCTAATAAGTGATGCTTTACTAACACATCATTTACTAGTATCTAATTTAATTGTTACCAATCTGTGCAGAAATTTGAGTATATGAAACGAGTGATGCAATGCGAGAGAGATTTGCGTGTTTGAATTAGTGGATTGCTTGCTTGAATAAACTCATATAAACAAAAAATGTTTGTTTGACTGTGGTTCTGGACTAAGTTGTTGCATACTGGTATCTTCTAGTGTCCGTGCAAGCTTGCGGTGTACCTTAACTAATTCCACAGTATATCTGCCAGGTACCAAGACGAGAACAGATAGAAAGAAAGCACCTAGTGTTTTTAGTTCAATCAAAAGGGATATTATTGGATGATTTGCTTTAATGTGTTTGTTGTGTAGATTTCTTTTTTATTTTTAGGGCTTGATGTTGTTCCTTTTGCTTTGGGGCTGATAAGCTAATTAGGGGATTTGTTTAGAATCTTTGAATAGATTAAAATGCAAATTATGCTTGTTAATGATGTAGTGAAGGGAAGCCTTGGACGGATTCAAGTCGTGGAAACAACATCTTGCAGAAATGTAAGGTAAAGCTGCGTACAATAGACCCTTGTGGTTCGATTCTTCCCCGGACCTCGCGCATAGCGGGAGCTTAGTACACCGGGCTTCCCTTTTAATGATGTAGAAACAAAAAGTAAAATTTATTGAATGATAGTATTGGAGCATTGGGCCCCAAATAGAGCGGAATGGACATAGAGGATACGTATAGCCAACTCAAATAGTTTGTGATTGAGGCATTCTATTGTTGTTGTTGTTGTTGTTGTTCTTACTCCATTGCATCTGGCACAGAAAGGCCCAAAAGTAATGGCATTCTTGGCACTTCCTTTATTCCTTTTTCTTTGTAATATTAAGTATAAACTGATTTTTCCTCATAAAATTCATTTCCCTATGTGTTGAACTCTTTATGCTATCAATGTGAGAGCTTGCTTAACGAGCACTGGCTTTTTTCCTGTCATAGGGATTCAAGATGATTGGATCTTTTCTCACCAGAGGGCTCGTGTAAGTTTGAAAATGTCCCATTATAAATGTTTAAACACTAGTAGTCCTAGTTTTTCTATTGCTGAACATCCCTAATCATGATCTTTCCTTTACCTCACGCAGGATGGTTTTCGGTTATGCTTATCCTGCTTATGAGTGCTTTAAGACTGTAGAAATGAATAAACCTGATATTCAGGAACTTCGCTTTTGGTGCCAGTATTGGTATATTGCAGCATTTGCTCTTTCAATCTCTAAAGTATCTACTCCTCGTGAATCTTGGCTGTAACTTCCTCATTCCTCCTAATTTTCAGGATCTTAGTTGCTCTATTGACAGTTTGTGAAAGGTTTGGTGATGCTTTTGTTTCATGGTAATCATATGAAAATTTGGCTGTTCATATAAACTAGTGTTAAGTCCATCTAGTGTTGACATTTTTGTTCTGCTTTGAAGGGTTCCAATGTACAGTGAAGCTAAGTTGGCATTCATCATATATTTGTGGTGCCCCAAAACTAAGGTATTCCGCATAATATCCTCTCCTATTTGAAAGAAATTTTATTCTTTAATTAGTTCCAGTGACATGTTTTTCTATTTATTTCGTTTTCTCATAAAATTATTACAGGGAACAACATATGTCTATGATTCCTTTTTTAAACCGGTAGTGTTAAAGCATGAACCTGAGATTGATCGTAATTTGTTGGAGTTGAGGACAAGAGCTGGAGATATGACAGTTCTGTATTGGCAGAATGCTGCTAGCTATGTACAGACGAGGATTTTTGATATATTGCAGTTTGTTGCTTCTCAGTCAACTCCTCGCCCAACTCAGGTTTTCATCAAACTTTTTTCAAAGTTGATCTAGCTATCTCAATCATGTCGTCTTTGAGTCATGCTATTTACCAGAATGGTGTTAGTTGCTTGACATCTGAAATCTATTTTCATTAGGAGCACAGATTTGCTTCTCCAGTTATACAAATGACTTTGTAATTTATCATATCATATGGTTTTAGTAGCTTCACACCTGAGGTCTTATTTTTCTAAATAGCACTAATTTGTTAGTCATACATACGAGTTGTTCCATCTTTTAGGGCTTTGCAGAGTATATTGGGTTTGTGGTTCTTACGAGATTGTGGCTAATGAGTGCTGTTACGGACTAATTCATACTGAGAGAGATGGGAATGAAAGAATTAGAATTTCAGCAGAAATTTGTTTGTCTATGTTTATTGCATGTCTTTTGTTGCCTATCTATGATGACCCTCCCACCTACAATCTTCTCCCGACAACTGTGTTACTGCAATTTAACTCCTGTGTTTCATAGGGTCAATTATGAGCCTTTTTCTTGATACTGCAGCCACAGAAACAGAACAGTAGAGGTCGCAAACGCACAGTAACACCACCAAAACGTAGATCAGCTGCCCCAGCAACAAAGGTACTGACTGAAGAACAAGCATCTCCTGCATCTACTGATACTTCAAGTGGAAAAGAAGCAGATAAAACAGAAAAGGTGAAGCCCTCACAACCGCCTCCAGTGGCTGCCCCTGCTGCTGCAGCTTCGTCCTTAAATGCACAAAAAACAACTCCAACTGAAGCCCTCGAACAAACCACCAAAGCTTCGAGTTCAAGCGAAACTCAAATGATGCAGATTGATCGAGTACCTTCCTCAGACAATCAAAGTGCAAAACCTCCTGTTGATACAGTCATGGAGGAAGCAGTTCGAGTAACACGTGCCAGATCAAGGAGGACACGGCCTGCACCCAATCCTTGACTTAGCTTGTGGCATCCGGTCCTTACACATGTTAGTTTGAAAGATCTGTCTAGATTGTGGGTCAAAGGATGCACTTTCTAGGACGTTGAGTTCAATGTACATGCCATATCTTCTACATTCATTACTGAAGTTGTCCATGATTTTTTAGCATGGATTGAGAAATGAGGGGGTTGAGTGAGGAGGGCCAATGAACACAATCAGAACTATCCAAAATCCAAATTTTAAGTACTTGTGTTAGGTGCGTAGTCATTTGACAATGATCATGAACCAATGAAACTTTGAGCTTCTTAGAGAGTTACTGTAAATGCAGATAGTCGGAACATATCGCAGCTGTCCTTGGGACGGACTTCAAAGATTTCAATGATTACTGAAGTAAAACTAAGTTCTGAATGCTCTACTGTTGTCATTCTTGCTTCTTCTCTCAAGGGTTTTGCTGTACGCACAAGTTTTTTCCTTGCTTCAATTGGGTTGAAGAAGGCTTGTGCTGGACTAAGATATTTTACATGAAAAATATTTAATGTTTTGTTTATCTTATGTAACTGCATTAGTTACTGCTTCTTTTTCAGAATGCGCTAGTATGACTTATTCACATTTGATACCAGCATTTTCATACTGCTTTAAATTTTTTGTCCGGATCTGACCTCTCTCTTGCTTTGCTTGTGCTTATGCTTTGTCTTGAGCCGAGGGTCTCTCGGAAACAGCCAACAACCGCTCTAACTATTAAGGTAGAGGTAAGGTCTGCGAACACTCTACCCTCCCCAGACCTCACGTTGTGGAACTTCACTGGGTACGTTGTTGTTGCTGTTGTAAGCCACTAAGCCTTCACTATGGAGCCATCCATATTCATGAGCCAGACCAGACAGAAATGCAATACACTTGATAATGTATTGGAGCACATAAAAAGGTGGGATGTAGATTTATATTTCAAAGTAGTACAATGGTAAAATGGTAGCCACTTACAAAAAAACACGTCCCCCAATGATTTTCATCTTCTATACTATACTATACTATACCCCTTAATACTACAGAGTTATATATACAATGATACGTGCTCAAACATAGACAGGATTACACGAGTGACCATGGTCTAGCAAGCATATGCAGACAGTAAACTATTCGTAAATGTGAAGTCTTAATAGTTAATAGATGTACATATATTTTGTGGATGGATGGCTCATGATGAGTTTTGAACATTCAGGGGCACTTGCGCCTGCCACCATGGGTAGTCATGGTATAGTAGCAAGGGCAAAGCTCTTGGTTCCCAGATGTACCCGGTGGCACACAGTTGCAACGAGAGCAGCAAGTCCCACATGCTCTGTTGCACATTTTCTGCCTCGATGACAGACGGCATCTTGCCTCACATGCTGCTCCACAATCTGCAAATTGTAAGAACTTGGAGTTGGACGGATTCAAGATTTTAACTTTTTAAGTCGAATAATTGACTTAAACTCAGAGCTTCATATGTTTTTGAAAAAAATTCCCGACTGTGCACTGAGAGTGTCGAATTTCTTAGACCATAGAAAGACGTAACTTTTCATTATAGCAAATTTCGTATGAAGCTTTTATAACCGCATGAATAATGTTATGATATGTTAAGGCCACATGATTCAAAAGTTCTATAGCACACAATGACACAAATACTATAACACATTTTAAACCTTAAATTTCAAAATTCCTCTTTCATTTCTTACATTTTGCCGATCCAAACCATATCAGATAAATTAAAATAGAGGGAGTAACTTTTTAGGAAGTCTAGTATATTAACATAAAAATAGAATAACCACCTACTATATCCAATTAAATAGATTGAATGCAAAAATTATTTAAAAGGTGAATTTGTATATTAACTTAAATACCTATATTTACATATTGCTGAATGGAAGGCAGTAGATATCATACAAATAATATTTATTTTTAATAAGATAAGTTATCTACTATAATAGAAGTATAAATAACCTGATGATATAAAAAAATTCTTGCACTGACGCTATATACAACTTAATATGTACTTAATTATTCTCATTTGACACAGTATGAAAATTGATCAAAGGACTAGTTAGCAGACGTTAAATTTGCAAGTACATATATATTTTCATACTGATACAAGTTAAAGTTGATGTCCCATATAATATATACTTCATTTATGGAAGGAGGAGGAAATTAGAAGGAAAGAAATAGTAACAGGCCGGTATGAATACCTAATTTAGTGGTGGAAGAACTGTGTGTTGCATCCGTGTTCACCTGAATGGATGATCAAATTCCATGAACAAGTTAACATTAGTAACCATATCAAATATATGTCTTCTTTAAAGTATTTAAAAGAAAAGATACTCAAACGTCGTATAAATTTTTTTACAACCATTAAAAGACAGAAATTAACAGTGAACAACTTCCATAGCTAAACAACATAAATTCATTGCTAATCCGTTGTCTCCAGGGGCGGCTCAATAAGATCGGTGGCCTAAAGCCAAACTGTAAAAGGAGGGCCTTAATTATTCTATAAAAAAATCATGTACTTCCTCCATCTCAATTTAAGTGTGTTACTTTCCTTTTTAGTTTGTCGCAAAAAAATATAATTTTATCAAGTTTAAGACCACAACATTTAAAGAACTCCACATATCTTTAATTAAGACCAAAAGATTCAAAAGTCTTATTTGAAAACTCCGTTCCTAGTCAAACTGTCAAACTAAGATACTTAAATTGAGACAGAGGGAGTAGCCGATAACCGATAACCAATAAGATGGATCGATAATATTTAAAACCGAACTGAACTAGTTCGAGCCACATCATTCTAGAGAGCGCTTCCCTCTTTAATTGGCCTTGCGTATCGCGAAATCGAATTAATTGAAAAATTCAATACAAACACCAAACACCTAATGAAAAAATTTGAGGCTCCTAAAATTTTGGGGCCTAAAGCGGTCGCTTCAGCGGCTTGGCCCTCTGGCCGGCCTTGGTTATTTCCCTAAACAATAGAAATTTGTCGCTAATTTTATTTAAAGATAAATTAACAATTAATTATTAAAAATCTGTTAGCTACGAGCTATATCTAACGACGAATTTCATAACTAATTTTTTTTAATGAATACTCATAATTAAAGAATACCACTTGGTTGTCAGCTTCCACAAAATGAACAACAAGTAGAGAAATCAAAAGCATAGCGACAAGAAATAGTTTGGAGATGGCCATGGCTGATAGCTATCCAAGTTTTTTGCTTCCTCAACTAACTTTGGCACTAAAGTTTTAACTTAAGAACCATTCGTATTTGGAATAAGAAAATTGAGAAAAAAGTAAGCCACAGCTGTAAACAGCTAGAAAATTAAAATATTTACTTATTCATTTCTTTTACGTGGCAATATATAAATAGTGGCATTAGCGGACATAGGGAAAGGATATGTATTTCTCTTCATCTTATAAGAAAAGCACTTATTCTTTAAGTAATTCCTTGCATTCATACCAGAAGGTTTTAATTGTAAGCATTATCTAGAGATGTGATGCGATGAATGAAATTATCTCTATCTTTAATTATTAATGAGAGGTTATGAATTAAGTCATGAAAATATATAAAATTTTGTTAGTGATTCACTTTAAATTTAAATTAATTAAATTAGTAAATTTCAAATACTAAACAATTAATTCAAGTAATATTAAGATATACTAAACGATTAATTCAATAAACAAGTAATATTAAGATCAATTTCATCATGACTAGATGAACGTTTACACAACTTTATCCTTAAGAAATTAATAATCTATTAATAGATACAATGCTAAAAAATAAGGAAAAACAACATAAAATATTTTTAAAATGTAAAATATTTACCCGCTCATGCCTCCTTTTAAAAGTAATTTTACTTCTACCCCAGCCGGCAGGAAATATTTTCCCGAGTACTTCCATCCCTCAAAACCCTTCCTCCATAAAATAATTGCAGTATATTTATATATTATGATGGTATCATGGAGGACTAAGAAAATGACTCAAGTAGTTTTTCATGATACCTATATATTTATATACCATGATGGTATTATGGAGGATTAAGAGTGTTCAGACTGAAGCTATTGAGATATAACTCTATTAGTTTTATGGTAAAAGTCTAGTCTAAATATATTTGGTAAATTATAATTATAGTAATTTATTAGAATATGGTTTCTTGTTAGACTAGGGAAACGAGAACTATTGCCTTTATATAAAGATGTCATTATGATGAATGAAACCAAGAAAAAATTCTTCCAATATTTTTCTTCTCTCTAAATTTCCGTCGCCCCTCAAATTTAACATGGTATCAGAGTCTCGTTAAAAGAACACGAAAACCCTAGATAATAGCGGGTGACATAGATAAAAATAAAAGAATCGCCAATGAAGAAAAAAAAATTCAAAGAAAGTCAATCTCTCCTTATGACATTACGTCAAACGATAATCCCGGAATTGTGGTGACACAAGTCCAATTGAAGGGAGAGAATTACGAAGAATAGGCTAGATCCATGAGGACGGCCCTAAGAGCAAGAAAGAAATTCGACTTCGTTGATGGTACAATCAAGAAGCTGGATTAAGAATCGCCAGACTTAGAAATTTGGTGAACTATAAACTCTTTATTGGTGTCATGGATTCACAATACCATCGAACCAACGCTTCACTCAAAGATTTCGCATAAAGAGGAAGCAGAAGAATTATGGACGAGCATCCGGGAGAGATTCGTTGTTATCAACGACCCTCGGATGCAACAACTAAATGTAGAATTTGCGGAGTGTAAGCAGAAGGGAATGACCATAGTGGATTACTATGAAAAACTAACTAAGTTGTGGAAAGAATTGGCAAACTACGAACAGATTCCGACTTATAAGTGCGGAAAGTGCACGTGCAATCTTGGGATGATCTTGAAAACCAAAAGAGAAGAAAAAGTGCATCTTTTCCTCATGGGATTGGATGAGGAAATGTATGGAACGGTGAGATCGAACATACTGGCCCAGGAACCGTTGTTATCATTAAACAAAGTCTACTCAAAGCTAGTACAAAGAGCGTGTGAGAGGACTCACACGAAAAATTGATAGAATATAGCACGGTACCATGCTCAAATAGGATAATGATTGTAATTAAACTAGTGTACAAATTTATCATAGTTGTAGAATTATTGTACAAGTATGATTAGGATTTAGAAGTATAGTATGAATAGGATTTTCCATATTTGAATACTCCATTCATTAATGAAAATAATCAAGGGATTAATTCTTTAATGGTATCAGAGGCAGACCCATTCTAATTTTTTATTCACCGATGTTGGGCCCCCAAATTATATTACTCACGCTCCAGTTAACAAGGTCTGGGCGTGCGGGGGAGTGTTAATGTTAGAATATTATGTTAATAATATTAGGATTTTGTATTAATGTAGTATCATATTATATATGGTAGGTAGTATAATGTTAATTAGGAATATTATGTAAGAATTCTAGGGTAAGTAGAATATTTTCCTCAATGTATTCATCTTTCAAAGGTTCAATATATACACAATATACATCAATTAGGAAGAGTCAATCATGCCTAATCTTCCTAATCAATTCCTAATAATCTTCTACCTTACTTACATAATATTCCTAATTAACATTATACTACCTACCATATATAATATGATACTACATTAATATAAAATCCTAATATTATTAACATAATATTCTAACAGTTAAGAGTCCCACATCGGATATGAAATGGTAACATAGACTACTTATATGGACTTGGACAATCCTCACCCTACAAACTAGCTTTTGGGTTTGAGTTAGGCCGAAGATTCATTCTTTACCCCCATAAACATAGCTGAGGCTGTTAAGTGACGCCCATGACGAGGGTCAGCTGCACACATCATATTTTTGGCATCCCACATTTGTTGTGTAAGCTCTGGCACTGTGAGGGAACTGTATTGCTGTGATCCACGAGATGTCAGTGGTGCAAATCCCACCATGAAGAAATGAAGACGTGGGAAGGGGATTAAATTCTCTGCCAATTTTCGCAGGTCTGAGTTCAGCTGTCCCGGAAATCTCAGACATGTGACACCACTCATTGTTGCAGAAATCAAATGGTTCAGGTCACCAACTGCAAACAAAATGGATATGATTTAACATTTCTATACTTAGCATGAAAATTGTACTACTACATATGTATCAAAATATATATAACCTCGTTTAACTGAAGTCAAAGTTTTAACAGCGATGAATTCATAATTTAAAGTTACTGGATTCTGTATTTCCTTGTCCTTTATATATATAATTCGAGCTAGATGCAACTTGAGCATGTAGTCTAAATCTGCCACTACGTTTTGAATGTTTTTTTAACTTGTGCACTGTATTAGGGGTAGTGCAACAAAATCTTAAGAGTAAAAGCTAAAAGTCACTAGTTTGGTAGAGAAGATATATAATAGCGGTATGGTAATAGTTTTTTCAAAAACTATAGCTTATACCCGTCAGTTCTGATAGTGAGCTCCTTTCAAAGTTGCAAACATAATTCCCAAATATATTTGTCGTAGGTAGTCAAAATGGTAGCATATATCCTTAATATTTTACCTACCAGCACTCTTCACAACAAAACCCCACAGAAATTCTCTACCGTCGGATCCCGTCCTATGACCACCTTAGAATTTTCGGTTTCCTGTACTACCAAAATCTTGCCTCCAATGCTCCCCATAAATCAGCACCTCGCACTACTCCCTGTGTCTTCGTCGGTTTTCTGCCAAATCATAGGGGCTATCTGTGCTTTGACTTGTGTACTCATAAAATCCACATATCTCGTCACATCACTTTCGACGAGACGATCTTCTCGTTTTCGAATATCCGAAAATTCCAAAACACGGATTACACATTTCTGGATGAGTTAGACCTCTCCCCATCATCATCTCTCTTCCGACGTGATAATATTGTTATGTCACTGTCAGTTACTGTTGCTCCACCTCTCCTAGTTCCGCCACCGTAACACCGTCACTGCCACATACCGCTGCCACCACCGACAACGTCTCTGTGTCTGTGTCACTGCCTCCGTCTCAGACACCATCGTTGATTGCCACCTCCACCGGCAATCGGCCCAGAGTCTTTGTATCACCATCGGTCAACAACCCCACCACCAATAGGAACCCTCAACCACCATAACTTGTGTCACCGCCTCCAACAACCACTATAGCCGACAACCCAGTCACCCACCCCTCCACCGAAACCCTACCTGTCATCGAAACTCCGACCCGTACAACTCCCAGTACCCGGACCACCACTACCACACCGACATACTACCGCTGCAATAATAACCCACCACCGACACCATGCCCAACATCACCTACCCCACACCACATCGATCTACCCATATCGTCGACCCTACCAGACCTATCTTTGCATCTACAAAACCCGTTGACAGTCCCTGCCACATCTCACCCACTGCCAAGTTTCGTCGACTGCACCCGTCAACAACCCAACACCACCCACCCATCCAGTGACCCGAAACCAGCAACCCAACAAAATACCTATCCACCCACTGACCCCCCCTCCCCCCCGCACCCAATGAAAACCATTGCCCAACATGAGATTTTCAAGCCCAAAGTCTAGTTTAACTTATCAACACAAACCATTTCCCCAATTCCCAAAAATCCAAAATTAGCCAAACTAGATCCTAATTGGAATGCGGCCATGTGTGAGGAATTTAATGCGTTAACAAAACAACATGTGGGATCCTAAACCAGAGGGGGTGAATGTGATCCGTTGCATATGGCTTTTTCGTCACAAATACAAAGACAACGGTGATCTAGAGAGGTATAAGGCGAGACTTATGGCTAATAACAATAATCAACATGAGGGTATTGATTGTGGTGAGATGTTCAGTCTGGTTGTTAAACCGACTACCATACACACAATACTGAGTATAGATATAGGCAAGCATTGACCGATTCATCAGCTAGATGGAAGAATGCGTTTCTATATGGGAATTTGAAAGAAAATGTTTACATGCACCAGCCGCATAGTTTTGTCCATCCAGTAGCCCCTCAGTATGTATGATGTCTTCGTAAGTCACTTTATGGTTTGAAACAGGCCCCTAGAGCGTGGTATGATCGCTTTGCACAGTACATTCTGCGAATTTGATTTGTATGTAGCAAGTGTGATAATTCTCTCTTCATTTTTCATCGAGGTAGTAGCATCGCTTATTTATTGTTATATGTGGATGACATTGTGCTTACTGCCTCCTCTGATTTGTTGAAAAATGATATCATTGCATTACTTAAAACCGAATTTTCCATGACTGACTTGGGGAAGTTGAGCTATTTTTAGGGATATCAGTAATTAAATCTGCAGACTCTATGTTTTTGTGTCAGCATAAGTATGTAGAGGAGATAGTGTACATGTCTAAGATGACAAACTGCAAGATAATGTCCACTCCGATTGATTCTAAATCAAAGCTCAGTGTTGTTGATGGTAATCCAGTGTCTGATCCCACACTTTACAGGAGTCTTGCAAGTGCACTACAATATCTTACGTTCACCAGGCCTGATATTTCTTATGATGTTCAACATGTGTACTTATTCATGCATGCCCCCATGGAGCCTCACTTTACTGCCCTTAAGCGTATCATTCGATATGTTAAGGGCACATTTGATTATGGATTGCATCTATACCCTCTGCACCGACCAGGTTTCTATCATATACGGATGCAGATTTGGCAGGTTGTCCGGACACGCGACGCTCTACTTCTGGCTACTGTGTGTTCTTAGGGGATAATCTTATTTCCTGGTCTGCCAAGAGGCAAGTCACCCTATCCTGCTCGAGTGCAGAAGCAGAATATAAAGGCGTTGCTAATGCTGTTGTTGAGATCTGTTGGCTCTGAAACCTTCTTTTGGAGCTCTAGTGTCCTTTACGTAAGGCGTCTTTGGTTTACTGTGACAACATCTCCACCATATATTTATCTCATAATCCGGTTCAACATCAGCGAACCAAGCACATTGAGATGGATTTACACTTTGTTTGTGAGAAGATTGCTATCGGTCATGTTAAGGTGTTGCATGTGTCTTCTTCATACCAGTATGCAGATATCTTCACAAAAGGCCTTCCAAAACAGCTATTCCTCGACTTCAGATCCAGTCTCAGCGTCCGGCCTCCTCCAGCTCCGACTGAGGGGGGTGTATTAGCAATATTATAAAATATTCAGTATATATTTTGTAATATTTAGTGTTGTACAATTATGGTAGATATATGATCCTTATTGTATTAGGATTCCACATTGTATACACTATATATATTTGTATTAATGAGAAAGACTCCCTAAGGTAGATTAATACAATCTTACACTTTGTTTTCAAAGTTACGAAAGTTAAATAGAATAATATTACTATGATGTGAAACATTTCGAATGTTACGTTCTAAAATGAAAAGAGTATGATCATATAAGTCAATACCAAAGGGAGAAATTAAACTCACAGCTTGGATTAGTAAGCTTCAGAGTCCTGAAACAGATATCATAGAGTGCTTCATTGTCAAGAACCATACATTCATCAGCATTCTCCACCAATTGGTGCACAGAGAGTGTGGCATTGTATGGCTCAACAACAGTGTCAGAAACTTTTGGAGATGGGAGAACTGAGAAGGTGAACATCATTCTGTCTGGATACTCTTCCCTAATTTTCGAAATCAAGAGTGTTCCATGCCTGAACCAGTCCCTCCTCCAAGTGAGTGACAAACCTGGAATCCTGATCATAAAACAAATACCAAAGATTATAAATATTTAAATAAACTAACAAACCTTCTATAATTCATTATGTCCCAAGTCTCACAAAAGAGCATTACTGTACAAATCACCCTAAGATAGATAAAAGTGTAAAGTGTGGTCCATGTGAGAATTTGTGGGAATTGAACCTATTCTTTTCACCTTGTAGTCCGGCCCTTCCCCGGACCCCGCGCATAGTGGGAGCTTAGTGCACCGGGCTGCCTTTTTATTTTGAACCTATTCTTTTCACCCATTATTGAATTGGTTTAATTAGGGAGTGGTTTATATAACTCAAAAAGCTAACCCTTATTGGTCTAATTGTGTTATTGTGAAGCTTTTTGAACAATAATCACTCTATCCTATATTAGATATGTTTATTTCACCACAAACATGTTAAGAAAGTAGGTGTTAAGTGAGGGAAACACTGTTTCACAATTCTTGAAGCGTTGGAGAAACTCCCATTCTACAAATCTTAGGTGTTCATATACAGAAAACCATGGATCAATATATGTTTTTCAGATATAACATCCTAATCATGTACTATAAGTTCTGAGATAATAACATCATGTTCTATACTATATGATTGTTTACTATTTGCAATCTATCAACTAAATATCTAATAGTAAAAAACACTAGGCAGTAACATCTTTGATAATTTTCGAAAAGTAGAAAAAAGATAAGGTAACCGAATTCAATTTGCCAGCACAAGTCCAAATCGTAGATCATACATTCTAATCTCTGTGTGTCAACTGTAAGTGAGAATGCTTCATGGTGAGATATCACATATTCACATATATATACCAAAAAAGGGAAGTAATAGTATGAATTTTTCTATCCAAAACATCTTTATACATGTCCAAAATTTTCTTTATTTTCTTAAACTCGGTATTTAATTAAATACACTCATAACTACAAAATATCAACGAATGCTGTACGTTTGCATGCGTTCATTTGTGCGTCATAGGACAAAAGATCAACAGATCACGGACTGTAGACATTTACAACATGTGAGCATATTTTTAAACATTACAGCTACAACTGTCGGCATGTTGTCCTTCATTAATTAGTTTTTACATGACATAATATCAAACAGTTTACACTCACTTCAATTATTTCATCATCTACCAATCAAAACTTAACAAATCGTTATATCTTATAGGCACAATAAGCATAGTACTTAATGCGGAGATTAGTTATTTATTCATTATTTTTTATCCACTGTTTGGTTAGGTGTATTAAGGACAATTCTGTCTTTAACAATACTTATCCATGTATTAATAACACTTGAATCGCTAATACTCTGATTTACTAAGTATAACTAATACATATACAGTAAAACCTCTATAAATTAATAACCTTGGGACCATAAAATTTTATTAATTTAGAGAGATATTAATATATCGATAAATTAATATTTTATTAATTAACAGAGAGACTTTTTAAATTCAGCAAATTTAGTACATACATATGTATTGAAAATAAATGAATTCATATATGTTTCATTGATTATATTCATGCATCAACCAATTCTTTGTAACTAATTAAATATATTCATGTATAATATCAATTCATTGTATACAATTAACTATTATATTCATGGACGCATGTATCAATTCATTGGAATTACTTAAATAATGTATACATGTTTACATTAATTCGTTGCACTTAAATAACTATTATAGCCAATTAAATGAATGACAGAAGAATCTTGTTGATGGTTGACAATTGTCCAGCCCATCCAAAAAATATTGAAGGGTTACGGAATGTTGAGTTATTTTTTTTTGCCACCTAACATGACATCAAATATTCAACCATGTGATGCAGGAATAATTAGAGCTTTCAAGATGCACTATCGTAGGAGATTCTACAAAAATCTACTGGAAGATCATGAGTTGGGGCTACCTAATCCTGAAAAGATTAATGTTTTAGATGCCATCAATTTTGCAGTCTCCGCTTGGACAACCAATGTTTCTCAAGTGTCAATAGCAAATTGCTTTCGGCACTGCAAAATCCGTTCAAATGAAGAAATCTCAAGTGAGACAAACTTTGAAGAAAGCCTACATGAGCTTGAGAATATGGTCAAGGATGTTGGTTATCGCAATGAAATGGACGTCAACAAATTGGTGGACTATCCGGGTGAAAATGATGAATGTTCAATGGTTCAAAGTTTAGAGGAAATTGTTGCTGATATTATTGAAGATCCTACTAATGATGAAGCTGAAGATGATTCAATACCGTTGGAACCAGTCACGAGAAAGGAGGCTTTGAGCGCGACAACAACTCTTCAAAAAATTTTGTTGCAGCTAGAGAACTCGACACCGGAACTCTTGGCTGCAATTAAAAAAGTTAGGGATAAAATCCAATTAGATTTAAATTTTAAGAAAAATCAAGTAACAATAGATTCATATTTTAGCAAATTACCATAATATTTATAATTGTAATATTTATGAATTATTAATTTAGAGTTTTAATGGGACCTAATATTTATAAAGGGATTTTCCAAAAAATTATTATCTTATTATCTTATCGAATTTGATCATTTTTTACAAAGGCCCAAGTCGGGACCGGAAGATTTTATTATTTTAGAGAGTTTATTAATTTATAGAGTATTAATTTATAGAGGTTTTACTGTATATGTATTAATTTTACATAGGTTGAGAAATACACTTGAATCGCTAATGTTGTCTTTTAAATATTTAAGTTGTTAATTATCGTGATTTATAATATTTTTTACGTAATTTTAAAATATGTAAATTTTATTACAAAAAGTTAAAATTTTTATGTCCGAATTAACGATCAAAATTTAAAAGTTTGAATCTCGAAACTTCAACTGTACCACATAAATTGTGACAGAGCAAGTACTTATAATTTCTTCTAGGCATATTAACTATGCAATCATCCAAAATGAAATGTAAAAACAAAGCAAACGTAAAACAAAAAACAAAGTTATTACAAACCTTGCATGCAATCACAATTCTCAGCTTCTTTACGTACAACATCAAGAACAGAATCAATCAACTCAGCACCTTCAGTATAATGTCCTTTAGCCCAATTATTCCCAGCACCAGATTGTCCAAACACAAAATTATCAGGACGAAAGATCTGTCCATAAGGACCATATCTAATACTATCCATAGTACCAGATTCAAGATCCATAAGTACAGCTCTAGGTACGTAACGACCAGCTGCAGCTTCACTATAATACACGTTAATACGTTCAAGTTGTAAAACAGATGCGTCATTGTAACGACCTGTAGGTTCGTCACATATAACTTCCCAGAATTTTGAACCGATATGGTTACCACATTTGTCTCCTTGAATGTGTACATTTTTTTTAATGAGGAATAATAATGGGGAGAAATATATGAGGAAACTTTGATTAAAAATGAAAAGATTATTTGTTAATAATACAAGTAAGACTACGTATAATAAATACTTGTGATTCGGCTTTTTTTTCAAATCACGCACGTAAAGGGAACTTAGGGGCACAAAATTATTTTAATTATTATTTGTTAAGAGGGTGGAGTGGGGCAACGTGAGGAGGAGTTGTTGGGAGGGACGGGGCAAGAATACGGACGAATTAAAACCGCTGGCCTGATACATGGGGACAGAGGTCCCACGTGGCCACCGTCAACTACGGATTTTTTCCTTTTTAAAAAAATTAATTTATTTGTTTTCCCTTTTTGAATTTATAATTTTTTATAGTTAAATTTGTTTTATGTATTAAAATTAGCATAATCTTATGTTTGATATTTCCTCCGTTGAAAAATATTTATCTCACTTTCTTTTTTAATCTATTTAAAAAAAATGTCTTTTTCCTTTTTGATACCTATTTAATTCAATTTTTTCACATGACATGATTAAGATCACAAGATTAAAATGCATTTTGATATATTCTATATATATTTAATTAACAACCATAAGATTCAAAAGTCTTCTTTACTTTTTTAAACTCCGTGCCAAATCAAAATCGGACAAATATTTAGAAACAAAAAAGTATTTTTTAAAATTGTTTATATAAAATCAGCACACTAAGTATAGTACCCCCTCCATCCCAAAAAGATTGACCTACTTTTCGTATTAGTTTGTCCCAAAAAGATTGACTCCTTTCTATATTTAGAAATAATTTAACTTATGAGATCATTCATAACCACACAAATATCTAATATCTAAGATTTGTTTCGGACCACACATTTCAAAAGTCTTTTTTTATTTCTTAAACTTTGTGTCAAGTCAAACTATGTCAATCTTTTTGGGACGGAGGGAGTAATATTTATCATTTTAAAATCCTCCATAAATAAAAATAGGTATAAGCTATGAATCAATTTATGCATTATTTTATGTGATATAAAAGATGAAATAAATAATATATAAATAATTAAACACTGCATAATTAATTTCTATCTAATACTTACATTACTAATACATATATAACTCTAGTAACAAGCAACCAATGATCCCTCATTGTTTTAACTTGTTGTAATAAGTAAAAAGAAATTAGATTATTAATCTTATCTTATGAATACTTATTTATTATTATCTTTTAAATAAAATGAAATTGTAATTAAAATTATTTTATATGATATGTATATAAAAGTTGAATTCCTTTTCTTTTGTGGTTTAACTTTTTCAAGGTTAAGGTAGGTGGTGAATGTCCTTTCAGGAACGTCCGATAAAAAAAGTTGGTGGTGAATAGTTGTGAGGGTAAAAAATGAATCTTGTGGCTAACTCAACCTCAAAAATTAGCTTGTAGGGGGAGGATTGTCGAAGTCTATATAAGGAGTTCGTGTTCCCACTCCATATCAGATGTGGGACTCTTAACACTCCCTACACGCCCAGACCTTGTTAACTGGAGCGTGAATAATATAATTTGGGGGCCCAACATCGGTGAACAAAAAATTGGAATGAGTATGACTCTGATACCATGTAAAAAATGGATTTTGGGTCTAACTCAACTCCAAAAGCTAGCTTGTAGGGGGAGGATTGTCCAAGTCTATATAAAGAGTCCATGTTTCTATTCCATATCCGATATGAAACTCTTAACGGTGAGAGTTAATATCTATTTGAAAATAATATCAAATGAAATTGCAACTATATATCTATTTTCACCTATTCATTGCCCTTTTAAAGATGTCAAGAACAGCGTGAAAGGATCCGACATTCTAGTCAAATTGAAGACCTTTTAATGCTCATGTTATTTAAAAAGAGCTTTTGTTTGCAATTTTTTATTCCCTTCACTTCTTTTTATCCTATATCCTCCTGTTCCTCCCTCGTACCATACTGAAGAAAGTTATTCATATCCAGCATTTGAAGCAAAAGTAGTCTTAATGCATATGCTGCTCTCTAAACTTAGTCCCTTTTTTTATTTTGGTACCTCAATTAAGTGTTGGTTTTGTTAAATATACACGTGATATACATTTATCATAAGTAGTGTATATTACGATTTTATAGCTATATTGTACCCGTGATATACACTTACCATAATTAGTGTATATCACGGTTTTGTGGCTGATTTGTAGTGTAAATAATTGTATTAATTAGTATTGTACACTTAACATAATTATAGGATTCTTATACTACTGGAATAGGGTTTTGGGAGTAGAATATGAATAGGATTTTCCTATTATGGAAAGTTGTAAATTGTATATATACTCTTTCATTAATGAAAATAATCAAGGGATTATTTCTTTCATGGTATCAGAAGTCTACGTCAAATATTTCTCTCCCAAAATTTTTTCTTCTTCAAGCATCGAAATCCGAGCCTCTTCTAATTCCCAAGGTTTTGTTGATAATTCGGGCCAAAACTGTGCTCACGGTGGCGGCAAGAATACTCGAAAAAATAATGTGAAAAATTGCGAAGGCAAACGCGATGGTTCTGACAGTGGTGGCGATGGCGAGCGGTGGCGATGGCCCCGTCCGATAACGGTGGGCCCGGCCGTCGGTGGTCTCGACCATGAGCCCCTAGCGATGGAGTGCGGGCTGGTGGGCGGTGGCCCAACGACCTATTTTCTGACGTGCCCATCCCTGGCGGTGGGCTGCCCAGGTGTTTTCACCCTGTCTGCGGTGGTCGGTGGATTTCGCAACACCTCTGGGCCGGGCAGCAAGCAAGTGTGCTTGGGCATAGGCCTCCGCAGGCCGACCATGCAGCAGGCCCCACTCAAACCGACATTAAAGCCGCAATGCACACACTTGGTTTAAATCCCCCGGACCCGAATTAGTACATGGACACCGGAGCCACTACCCACATGACGTCCGACCAAGGTACTCTCTCGTCTTATTCCAATTTGAGCAGCAATCATGGCATAATTGTTGGTAATGGAAATTCAACTCCAATTCGTGGTTACGGTCATAAAAATTTGTCTCCCCCCCATCCACCTCTTGTCTTGAAAATACCCTTCATGCTCCTAAATTAATTAAAAATTTGGTGTCTGTCCGTAAATTCACCACTAATAATTCAATTTCTGTTGTTTTTTATCCTTTTGGGTTTTCTGTGAAGGATTTCAAGACGGGGATTCCTCTCATGATATGTGATAGTAGGGAGATCTTTATCCTATCACGCCCACTTTCGGTCTCTCGAGTCAAGCCTTGCCAACCACTTTTACGGCTCTTGCTCCTTCCTTATGGCATGCACGTTTGGGTCACCCTGGGTCGTCTATTGTTTCTTCTTTACATAAAAATAATTTTATTTCTTGTAAGGGTACGTATAGTACTCCAATTTGTCAATCTTGTTCTCTAGGAAAACTTGTTAGATTACCATTTGTTGTCTCTACTTCTCGTTTAATGTCATTTGATATTATTCATAGCGATTTATGGACGTCTCCTGTTCTCAGTTCTTTGGGTCATCGTTATTATGTTTTATTTTTAGATGACTATTCTAATTTTTATGGACTTTTCCGTTAGCGAAAAAATCTCATGTGTTTTCCACCTTTTTAAAATTTAGAGCATTCATCTGTACCCAGTTCGACCGGAAAATAAAAAATATTCAATGTGATAATGGCAAAGAATATGATAATGGAGCGTTTCGGAATTTTTGTGCTACTAATGAGATAAATTTTCGTTTCTCTTATCCTCATACGTCCTCACAAAATGGGAAAGTCAAGCACAAAATTCATACCATTAATAACATTGTCTGAACTTTATTGGTCCATGCTTCCGTACCCTCTTCCTTTTGGCATCACGCTCTACAAATCACAACTTATCTTCTTAACATACTTCCTTTCAAAGGTTTGTCATCTTCATCCCCTCTTCAAATCTTATATAATAAGACTCATTCGTATTCCCATCTTAGGGTCTTTGGGTGCTTGTGTTATCCGCTCTTTCCGTCAACCACAATTAACAAACTTCAGGTCCGTTCCACCCCTTCTCTGTTTTTGGGTTTTCCGTCTAATCATCGTGGTTACACATGTTTTGATTTATCATTTAATAAAATCATAATTAGTCGTCATGTTATTTTTTGATGAAATCCAATTTTCGTTTGCTAAAGTGAGTAGTCTCGTGCCTAGTTCGTATAATTTTTTGAATGAGGATGTCTCCTCATATCTTATCCACCATTTATCGGACTTGTTCCGCACCAAAAATCAGCCAGCGGGCCCGCTGCCCGCTGGACCCACTGTTCCGCCACATCCACCGGTTCCAAGTGTTGTTTCTGACCCAGTTTTGGATATTGGGCCAGATGCCCAGCCCAATATCAAAATTGTTCCTGCTCCAGTCCTCGCGTCTGCTACTATTTCTCAAGTTGGGCCAGCAAGCCCACTGCCTGCTGCCCAATCCGCACCCAGCCTAATTTTTCCCAACATCCACAAAATTCTTCCCCGAATCATAGACTTGTTACTCGTAGTTAGCAAGGTATTCTTAAACCAAAATGACATTTTAATCTCAATTCTAATGTCCTTAAATCACCCCTACCCCGTAACCCAATTTCAACTTTAAATACCCAAATTGGAAAATTGCCATGACCGGCGAATATAATGCTCTTATTGATAATAAGATGTGGGAGTTTGTACCCCGTCCTTCTGGTGTTAATATTATTCGGTTGATGTGGATTTTTCGTCATAAGGATAATTCTGATGGCTCTTTTGCGAGGCATAAGGTTCATCTTGTAGGTGATGGTAATACTCAGCAGGTTGGCGTGGATTGTGGTGAAATATTTAGTCCGGTGGTCAAGCCGGCTACCATTCGCATTGTTCTTAGCTTGGCTCTTTCGAAAGCATAGCCCATTCATCAGTTAGATGTGAAGAATACTTTCTTACATGGTAATCTTAAGGAGACAGTTTATATGCATCAGCCCTTGGGTTTTAGAGATCTCAAATATCCTCATCATGTCTGTTTATTGAAGAAGTCATTGTATGGGCTTAAGCAGACCCCACAGGCTTGGTATAAAAGATTTGCAGACTATGTTTTGACTATTGGATTTTCTCACAACAGGTCTGATAATTCGTTGTTCATCTATCGTCGTGGTACTTCTATGTCTTACATATTGTTATATGTGGATGATATTATCTTGACTGCCTCTACTGATGCTCTGCGCCAGTCTATCATGACAATGCTCAATTCTGAGTTTGCTATGAAAGACTTGGGGCCCTTGAGTTACTTTTTGGGGATTGTTGTCACTCGTCATGCAGGTGGACTATTTTTATCACAACAGAAGTATGTAGCTGAGATCATTGAGCGAGCTGGTATGTCCTCATGCAAGTCCACTTCCACTCCAGTTGATACTAAACCCAAGCTAGGGGCTGCAGCTGGATCGCCTTACGAGGATCCGACCTGCTATCGCAGTCTTGCAGGGGCTCTTCAGTATCTTACATTCATGAGACCATACATTACATATACCGTACAGCAGGTGTGTTTGTTTATGCATGATCCCAGGGTTGAGAACATGAATGCGCTCAAACGTATTATTCGATACATCTAGGGGACACTTGACTATAGCTTACATTTATATCCTTCATCGGCGTCTATGCTTGTCTCGTATACAGATGCTGATTGGGGTGGCTGTTCAGAAACCAGACGCTAGTCTGGCTATTGTATATTTCTTGGTAATAATTTGGTCTCCTGATCTGCCAAGTGTCAGTCGACTTTATCACGCTCTAGTGCAGAGGCCGAGTATCGAAGGGTAGCTAATGTGGTCTCTGAATCCTGTTGGTTACGTAATCTTCTTTTAGAGCTTCATTGTCCTATTCAGAAAGCTACATTGGTTTATTGTGATAATATTAGTGTCATCTACCTTTCTGGTAATCCGGTTCAACACCAGCACACTAAACATATAGAGATGGATATCCACTTTGTTCGTGAAAAGGTAGCTCGTGGACAAGTACGCGTTTGTCATGTCCCTTCCAGGTATCAAATTGCAGACATCTTCACCAAAGGTCTTCCCTCAGTCCTTTTTGAAGATTTCAGGGACAGTCTCAGCGAACGAAGACCGCCTGCTATGACTGCGGGTGTGTGTTAAATATACACTTACCATAAGTAGTGTATATCACTGTTTTGTAGCTATATTGTACCCGTGATATACACTTACCATAATTATTGTATATCACGGCTTTGTGGTTGATTTGTAGTGTAAATAATTGTATTAATTAGTATTGTACACTTACCATAATTATATGATTCTTGTATTACTGGAATATGGTTTTGGGAGTAGAATAGGAATAGAATTTTCCTATTATGAAAAATTATAAATTGTATATATACTCTTTCATTAATGAAAATAATCAAGGGATTATTTCTTTCAGTTTCCGTTGAACTTCTGAATTTGCCCTCAAGTGTGTCTATCAAACACAATCCGACTTACATAACATACATGGTAAGTTTCAACTTTTTTTAGCCTTGCGCGTGAATGTCAATCCCATTCTACGTGGAAAATTCAACCAATTAAAATACTCCATCCATTTTAATTATACACATGAGATATTAAGTTTTGGTTTTGGTTTTTTAGTTTTCTGTTTGATTTCCAGTTTTGGTTTCTTATTTTTCAGTTTTCATTTTGCAGTTTGGGGTTTTTATTTTCCAGTTTTGGTTTCATATTTTTCAGTTTTAGTTTTCAGCTTTCATTTTTAGTTTCCAATTTTGATTTTTTATTTTCCAGTTTTGTTATTTGATTGGTTCAAGTGGTGGTTCTTCACTTGTATAACACAGTAGCACACTTCTTCCTATATGATGTGTATAATTAAAATGGGTGGGGTGTTTTAATTGGTTGAATTTTTTACATAGGATGTGATTGACATTCACGCACAAGATAAAAAAAAGTTGAAACTCACCATATATGTTATATAAGCCGGATTGTGTTTGATAGACACATTTGAGGCCAAGTTCAGGAGTCCAATAGGAACAACACTTAGTTGAGGTGACAAAATTGGAAAAAAGGGACAAGTTTAGGAGGCCGCATATGCATTAACCCACAAAAGTAATTATGTCTATTCTAGAGGTATGTCTTTACAAATATCTAAGGTATTATATATGCTTACCCGTCTCAATTTATGTGACATCATTTGACTAGACAATGTTTTAAAAAGATTTTTCAAATTTGTGGTCCAAAATAAGCCTTAGAGATTTGTGTTGTTGTAGATTATCTCATAAAATTAAATTGTTTCTAAATATATAAATGTCACATTATTTTCGGGACAAAATAAAAAGAAAATTATATCACATAAATTGGGACAGAGGGAGTGCATGATTAACATCTCCAAAAGTCTTTTTTTATTCTGAAAAATCTCACAATGTGTTCGTGTAAAAATCAAGTTTTACTGAATTTGAATTTCAGTTGGCTTTGTATATTCTGAAAAAATTTATGTCATACACACAACAACATAGCGAGGGCATCCATTTTTTAAGGACAGTAATTACACTATCAAAGTTGTTACTCCATGTTTTAGTTAATGCGAACAAGCATCAAGTACGCCTTAATTTCTACTAATACATAAGTAATACTCCCTCCGTTCTAATTTATATGAAACTCTTTTCCATTTTAGCCCGTTTAAAAAATAATAACACATTTCTATATTTAGTAACAATGTAATTTTAAATTTCTCATTCTACCATGAATGAAATAATTTGTAGACACATTTTTCTCAATGCCTTATTTTAGACCATAAATTTTAAAAATCTTCCTTTTATTTAAACTTCGTGCCGAGTCAACCGTCTTCGTATAAAATGGGACAAAGGGAGTACCAATAAAGAAGTCCAGTGGCTTAGATAGTCATTGCATGAAACGATACTTAGGAGTTGTCGCCTGATAATCTTTGAAAATGAACAGGAGAAAACAATACAGATGATCGACAAACATTCTTCTAAATTTCTTTGGTGTAAATGAGCGTTAAAGTTACATGTAAGCTTTGCTGTGTAGCAAAGACCTATGAAATGTGTCCAGAATAAACAAGCTAGAAACATGTTTAACTAAACTTTTTGCACCTATTCTTCTTTGGCCAAGTAATCTCAAGAATAATATTACATTCAGAAATCATAGTCTTTATTCAACTATATTATGCCCCTCCCAGTTTAAATCAATATAGATCCTCCTACCTTTAACTTGCCTATTGCTACAAACACTGCCCCGTCAACGAGTGGGAAAATAAATTAAAGTTTACTTCCATTGTGGTGGATGATGTTTAAAAGGGGAAGACTCCCAACCACCATCCGGTGCTTTGCGTTTCCCACCGATACTCAAACTGGTTGAGGGTTGTAACCCGATCCTGAAGTGTTCATCTATCGGTCTAGCCTGTCCTTGATCGAAAAGCTGCCTCAGACCTCCGACATCTTTATTCCCTCGATCAAGTATCAAGCCAGTGTCGAGATCCAGACCACTTCGTGATGGCCAAACCCCGTTGGGAACAGGTGGACTTCCCATGCTTAAAACAAATGACTGTTGGGGGAAAGATCCGCCAATTTGAGGTACAACAGGTGGGCCCCTGGAATCCACCATGTAATGAATTGGACCGCTGGGTCCATACATCGATGAGGAGAAAGCCATGGGAGGAACCGGAGCAATGCCACTGTAACCAAATGCAGGAAGAGGGGTACACTGAAATGGAGATCCCATTCCTAAAACTCCTCCGCCTCTTGCAACATTATGCTCAACTGCGTTTTCTGTTATCCTGCTATTTGGGAAAGGAAAAGACTGGGCAGAAAAATCTTTACGGTTGACCTCTACCTTCATGCCCATGATGGACACTACAGAATTACCCGATTTTATTCCACCAGATGCATAAGAATTCCGAGTTGGTTTCTTGAAGTTGTTTAGATCTGAGAAATCATTGAGAAAAGACGATTGGTCATTTAGATCAAAGTTCCTTAATGAAGGTTGCTTTGATGATGATGATGATGAAGGAGACCGGCTCAGATGACCGTTCCTCAGAGACAAGAGTGTTCCCGTTCTCTCTATCCGCCAATCAGATGGTGCCTCACCCTCCTCACTTGCAGAGTTAAGATCAAACTCTAGCATTTCCGATTTTCTTGGACTGGCTTCAAGAGAAGATTTCCCTAGAGGAAGAGCAGATGGTATCGAAACTTGCTTTTCAGGAAAAAGGTCTGCAACCCTATCATCTCCACCATCAGATACATTCAGATCAATATCATGGAAACATTGCATTTGCTTTGAGCTGCTGTCATTGCCAGAGGAAACAGATTTCTCACAGGGCCGAAATGCACTTGTTGCAGCGGATCCTTTCCATCCAAGAGTCCCTTCAAACTGTAAAGGAGTAACAGGTACTCCAGGGGCTGCTGCAGCCCTTGAAGCGGAAACAACAGAGACGGAAGTGGAGATTGGATTTCCTGGGATATCTATATCGTCCAAGCAAACCTCTAGATTCAGATCAAAATTGCACATATCTTTGTCGACGTTGGTTTCCAGATCCAAAGTGGCATCAACAACCTGGGAAGATTCCACCTTTACTGTTCCATTAATTGGTCTAGCTTCTGAGTTTGCAAGTGAAGCTTCAGTCAAAGGAGACATTCCTCTTGATACTTCCTCAATCTTTTGGCGTTGTTTTGCACTAATAGAATCTGGGCTACCAGGCTCATGAACTTTACTCTCCTCTATTTTCTCAGAAGAACTGCAACTCTGAACTTCCCTCTCCACTTCTATCGCAACTTGTCTAGCTAATTCTAAAGGATCCATGAAGCCATAGTCCAAATCAATATCACTTTTCTTGACAATCACACCAGTGTCTTTACCTCCGTTTTCTGCTTGTTGAAAGACTCCTTTTTCTGCTTCTTGAAATTCAACTTCATTTTCCATATCATCCTCACTATTATCATTAGTGTTTTTGTCAGCCCAACCAATAACAGAATCTATGTTATGCTTGTCCGAGTCCTGCAAAACGTCATGATTGTACTTTCTGTTTTCTTTAGCTTCAATCACTATCTTGCTGCTGCCATGATTTTCAGGTCTGCTATCATCCACCGGTGTGTTTCCCTTGGGAACAGCCACTGAGGCATAATCAAAAGAAGATTTTCCGCTACAATTATTTTCATTGTAGACATCAGTTTGTGTTTGTAAATCTGATCCAGCAATAGCATCTAAATCGTCTCTGACATCAGTAAATTTCTCAGAACTTCTGACTTCTTTAATGTGGTTTGAGTGATTAATTGAAGTCGAAGCAGGAACATCTTTCTGTTCATCAACAGCATCAAGTCTCGTCACTGCAGAAGTGCACATATTTGACATATCATTAGCATTGGTGGCACACTCTCCATGATATGTCGGGTGTTCAACCTTGTTACCTTCAGTAACCGAATTTGACAAAGAAGTGCCTGGAAACGCGTCCTTCATACATGTATGCTCTATATTTTGGTCAGATAAAGAGGTATCGCCAACCCTATTATTACTTCCAACATGTTCCTTTGACTTTTCTTCTCCAGACGGTTCTAGCAGCCCATTTTCCCCAATAAGATTCACAGTTTCTCTTGTTCTATCATCAATAGATGCTTGTACTTTTTCAATACCCACAGAAACCACACAATCATCTTTCCCTTTATCCCAACTATCAAATAGTTTTTTAGCCCTCTCTTGCACCTTAGAACTCTTGTGGCCAAGGAGGCTCTTCACAGTCGGCCAGATTCCAGAAGCTACTGACTTTTTATCATCTACATGCAGTCTTTCAACCGCTTGCAGTAAATGATCAATCAAATGACTGATTGATTCGTCAACAAAATACTCATCTGTCTCACTTCCAAATCTTAGAGCATCTTTTAACCAACTCCCAATAAAGCAGAGTCCATCTAGCTGGATAAAGAGTTCAAGACACTCTTTATTCCCAGTTGCTGCTATCGTGCTTGCAACGGCAGACCACTGCTTTGTTATTTCACCAGCATTCTTGACAACAGATTCTCTTTCCTTCTGCATTATGGAGACTAGCTCCTGGACTCGAGAAGGAGTGGTGAGCCCATTACTCATCTCAGTCGAGGTAAAGAAGCCCTCGAGTTTCATAATGTAATAGTAACTCACAAGTTAGGACCTCCAAGATGTAAAAGTGATTCTTGTAACATCTACTTTTTCCATGATATCTGGAAAAGATAAAGAAGAGGAATATCCAGCAACCTCCCCCTGCAAAGAATTTGAAAAATGATCCAAAAGATTAGATCAGTGGATCTAATACACGAAGATTCTTAACTTGACCTTCTATTGGAGAGCTGACTAGTTGTTTAAACATCATTGGGAAAGAATGTTACTCCCTCCGTCCCAATTTATATGACACCATTTGACTTGACACGGAGTTTAAGAAAGAAAGGAAGACTTTTGAAATGTGTGGTCCAAAACAAGTCTTATATAAATGTGTTGTTGTAAATCATCTCAAAAAGTTAAATTGTTTCTATTTATAGGAAGTTGACATTCTTTTTGGGACAGACCAAAAAGGAAATGGTGCCACATAAATTGAGATAGAGTAAGTAATTATTAACCTGCATCAATTTTTGCCTTTATTAAACAGAAAAGCATTCCAACGAAGCAAATAGAAAGCATGAATGGTCCTACAAGGTGGAAACACTAATTTATGCCTCAAGAGATCCTACTTCACCAAACAGATTAGACAGTGTTGTAAATAGAAAATCCGACTATATTTCATTTTATTCCCAATAATTAACACTCTATGAAGAACATGAACCTTGGGCCTAACCCAACACAAATATCTAGCTCCTGTGATGGTTGCCTAAGACCATAATCCATAAGAGACAACAAACTCATTCCCTTAACCAAACCTTGTTCTCTCCACGCCCAGGCCGCCATCTGAAGCATTGACAACATAACCAGGGGTAGGGGCAGAGGGGGAACAATAAGTAAACCAAGAACAAGAACAGGTCCGACTCAGATACCATGTAAGGAAAATAGACCTTGAACCTAACGCATCCCAACAGCTAGTTTATTACGTGAGGATTGTCTCTTTATATGATTTAGAGCAATCTTCATCTCATGAGCTTGCTTTTGGGATTGAGTTAGGCCCAAGGTCCATTTTTTCACATGGTATTAGAGTAGGTAAGAGGTCCTGGGTTCAAATTTCACCACCTCCCAAAAAAGCAAGAAAATATTTCCCCATATAGAATTATGTAAATGAGCGTGCAGAGAAATAATATAATTCAAAGTGTGATTAATCGTTAATAATTTCAGATGAGATGGTGACACTGAGCGTGCAGAGAAATAATAAAATTCAAAGTGTGGTTAATCGTTAATAATTTCAGATGAGACGGTGACACACTCCGGCACATTGAAAAAAGATATTTCTTCAAGAACTATAAACCAGTGATATGCGATATCATCAACTAAAACAACATTATTACCTTGGTCCCTACTGTAGTTTTTTTTTGGGATTGTGTTAATAAGAATAGAACTTTTCATAAAATATATAATAAAATTTCTCTATATATGGAGATAAATTTAACTTCTCATATAATCTAAAATTTTCTCATGAAAATGGGTCCATGCATAGTTTCCAACAATAGAATATCGGGAAGTACTTTAAAAGCATTGAAGAGATTAGGTGAACAGTTAAAATTTTGTACAGATCATGCTCTAATCATTCCGATACCAAATCAGTTGTTTAAATGAAGAAATTAAATCTTGGTCAATGCTCTAAAAATTCCTGTCCCAAATGAGCCGTATTCCAAATTTTTGTATGTCAATGCTCTAATAACTCCTGTCCTCACTTAGTTGTCAATGCTCAGTTTAGAGCATGAGCATGACAAGTTGGATCTCTTTTTTTCTTTTTCTTTTTCTTTTTTTGGTTGAACAGTAGCATGGTAAAATGGAACTTTTCCTACAATCTGCAAATTTTCTTTTAGCTAGCAGGCTGAATTTGTAGGGAAATAAAACTACAGATATTTATGACTAAAATACCCTGAAACCAACTAAGCTTATGTATTCCAAGTTCTAAATTGTGATATCTTTCTATTACTTGCAGGGTAGGAGCGCCTTCGAACTTACAGCCACTCCCCAAACATCTTTCTACGACACCCTGCCTGACATCATCACGAGTAAGACTCCCGATATAACAGTAAAAACAAGACATGTACGTCAAATCGTGGATTGACTCATCAAGTTCCCATTAAACTAGGATTTGTGTTATCTATAAATAAGACCGAATCGGATCGACTTGACTGAAATGATAGATGGGATGGTTGTTTGTATTATATTTATTTAGGACTTTGTCTCCCTTTTGTTATCTTCTGCTTCCTTGTATAGGTTGGAAGACAATAAATGAAAGAAAAATAACAAAGTTTATTATCATACGCTTACACAGGATGGAATGCCCTTAGTAGTTTTGGCTCTTATTTATAATAGTTGGGATTTGTCGTTTCTTCATGGTCGTAACAATCAATTCAAGAATGGAAATGATAACAACAGATCTCCCCGAGTGCAAAAGAATCCCCACACTGACCAACATTTGTATACATTTTCTCCACTGTCAATAGGTTCAGAAATTCAGTCTTAGCTAGAGAAGTTTCTGTAGGATTTAGCTAGAGAAGAATTACTATTTCTTTTGTTTGATAATCGAGAAATTTCTGGGGCCAGTGGCGCACGGTTCAAACCACGGTGGATAATGGGCCTGCCCCTATACTCTTTTCCACTTAAATACGAGGCTTTTTATACGGCAGGACTCGAACCCATGATATGCGCCTAACCTACACATCACGTGTTGTGTTCTTACAATTAGACAGTTACGCAAATTAAGGAAGACCAATTTACAATTTTGACTAGCTTGACAAATGTGAGAGAATCTGAGCTTCCAACCCAAACCTTAAGCAGAGGGATCGGAATAGCTCAAGGCCTTTTTAAACCCATTGCAAGCTCTTATACAACCCATAGGACACAACTATATAACTTAATAGCAATCACAAAATTAGTATTATTTTCAACAAAGATATATAGATCAGTAGAACAAGTTTGAAAACAGATTGAAATCTAAATTTCCAATCAATACAATTGAAAGCAAGAAAAAAACACTGAACAGAAAACCAGATCAGTAAGTCAAAGGTAACAGTTTATAAGTTCAAAGACGATAAAATGAGAGGTAAAAAGGATTATCAAATGAAAAAAAAAACAGAAATAAAGCTAAAACAACTACATAACAATAGCTATGCTCCAATCAAAACTAGTTGATGTCACTAATATGAATCCTCTCAATCCATTTCCCTCTATTTGGACCTTCTAGAAAGATAGCTAAACCCTAAGACAATTTAAAGCTGAGCCAAAAATATTATAAAAAAAAAACCAACAAACCTCAAAATACCAACAAACAAAAAAACCCAAATGATAATTCGTTTAGCATAAGCTTAAAATGCCTAAAGAATACATATTTGTACATAAAAAAGAGGAAATTTACACAATAGAGCAATCAAGACTGTCCCAATTAAAAATAAATAAAACAGCAAACCTCAAAAATACCAACAAACAAAAAAAAAACAAATGAGAATTTGCTTAGCATAAGCCTAAAATGTCTAAAGACTACATCTTTATACATAAAAAAGAGGAAATTTACACAATAGAGGCAATAAAGACTGTCCCAATTAAAAAATAAACAGCAAACCTCAAAATACCAACAAACAAAAAAAAAACAAATGCGGATTCGTTTAGCATAAGCCTAAAATGTCTAAATACTACATCTTTGTACATAAAAAAGAAGAAATTTACACAATAGAGGCAATCAAGACTGTCCCAATTAAAAAAAACAGCAAACCTCAAAATACCAACAAACAAAAAATAAATAAATGCGGATCCGTTTAGCATAAGCCTAAATACTACATATTTGTACATAAAAAAAAGGAAATTTACACAATAGAGGCAATCAAGACTCCCAATTTTTTTTTTAAAAAAACAGTAAACGTCAAAATACCAACAAACAAAAATACCCCAAATAAGAATTCGTTTAGCATAAGCCTAAAATGCCTAAAGACTACATCTTTGTACATAAAATAAAGAGGAAATTTACATAATAGATGCAATCAAGACTGTCCCAATTAAAACAACAACAACATACCCAGTGTAATCCCACAAGTGGGGTCTGGGAAGGGTAGAGTGTATGCATACCTTACTCTACCTTGGGAGGTAGAGAGGTTGCTTCCGATAGACCATCGACTAAAGAGAAAGCATATCAAAGCAGGTCAAAAAGGAAATAATGAAAGCATACTATATAAAGCAAGACAAAGTATCTCGGAAAAAGGACAAAGAACATCAAATAATAACAAAAATCAAAGGACAAGAACTACAACATAAATACTACGAATACTAATAAAGAAGGATAAGCGAGACAACACCCTATTACCTACTAACCTTCTACCCTAATAGTATCCTCCACACCCAATTAACTAAAAAAAAACTCAAAATACCAACAAACAAAAAACCCCAAATGAGAATTTGCTTAGCATAAGCTTAAAATACCTAAAGACTACATCTTTGTACATAAAAAAGAGGAAATGTACACAATAGATCCAATCAAGACTGTCCCAACTCCCAATTAAAATTTTAAAAAAAAACATACCTCAAAACAACAACATACCCAGTATAATCCCACAAGTGGGGGTCTGGGAAGGGTAGAGTGTACGTACACCTTACCCCTACCATGGGAGGTAGAGAGGCTGTTTCCGATAGACCCTCGGCTCAGCCTAAAATGCCTAAAGACTACATCTTTATACATAAAAAGAAGAAATTTACACTAGATGCAATCAAGACTGTCCCAACTCCCAATTAAAAAAAAAAAACATACCTCAAAATAACAAGAACAACAACATCCTCAGTATAATCACACAAGTGGGGGTCTGGGCAGGTAGTGTGCACACACCTTATCTCTCTATAATGGGAGGTAGAGAGACTGTTTCCAATAGACCTTTGGCTCAGCCTAAAATGCTTAAAGACTACATCTTTATACATAAAAAAAATTACACAATATATGTCATATCAAGATTATCCCAATTAATCCAACAATATGACAAATTATAAGCTGCAAATACTCCGAAATCTTTAGAAATAATTGCAGTAATTAATAACTTCACTTCAAAGTAATGAACTTTACCTTGTCAAGAATACATAAAAAAAACCCTAACTTTATCTCCACTTTGAAATTGCAAAGCTCAAAACCTTTTGCTTTGTGTTTACTGTAGCTTCCAATTCCACAAATTGGGTATCAGTATTTATTTTTTATTTTTGTAATCCAACTATTTGCCTGTATTTTTTGAAAAAACCAGGTTTGTCCCAAGTTAGAACACAGAAAACAAGAAAGGACTAAAACGTTTCTTCTTCAGCTTTGTCCTTTTTATTTATTTTTTTTGTTTTTGTTTTTGTTTTTTGAGTGTTCCTTCTCTCTCTTTCTTTATCCAATTTTTTTGTTTTTTTTCAAAAAAAAATTAAAGACAAGGTTGTTTTGTATTTTATTTTAACGTTGTTATTGGCAGGTAAGAAAGGTCTAAAGGAACACTTTGGTTCATGAGCTAGTATGCAGGAGTATAACCGGGTGGACGTATATCGGTTCGTTTCGATTTTGTATCCGAAAAATATAAATCGAATAAAAATTATTTTTTTAAAAAAAAAAATCGAATACAACTTTTTAAAAAAAAAACCCTATATGTTCGGTTTATATCGCCAAACATATCAGATTATATCAATTTTTTCTAGTGGGCCGGGTCGGGTCGAGGAATTTTTTATTTTTATTTTTAAATTGAATTTCTAAAACTGAATTGACATTCACACTACACTACCATGAAATTTTGACGTTGAAAACTATTGTGTATCATGAGATGTTTACTAGAGAAAAAGGAAAATTAGAAACCGATTTGAGGGAAAACAAAAATTGATTAGGAAAGCGGACGTTTTCGTAAAAATTGATTGCGCCAAACCGCCTTGTGGCAGTTTGGGCCGGCCACGTCTCGAAAAAATACCCAAAATCAAAAAACAAAATCGGGTAAAACGGACATCCGAACGCAAAGTTATGACCATTTAAAGTTTCACCAATTTACAACTACTTTATCTCCCTACATTTTATGTCAATGATTCTGTGATATGTTAATCAAGTTCATGCCGCATTCGACTTCCATAAAAGTTTCATAGATTGACTTCAATGGCTATGATTCAAGAGATAGTAGTAGCCTAAAATAAAAAATAAGAATAATTATATATTTAATTCATTTTTTTCGGTTCGGTTCGGTTCGTATCCAAAATTAAAAAACCGAATCACTAAATCCTGATTCGGTTCGATTTTTCAAAAAATATTTTTTTTTTAAAATGAGAAAAAATCGAACCGAATTTCAATTCGATTAAGTTTTTTCGGTTCTCCGGATTTTTTCCCCACCCCTAACTCTAATGCATATTGTTCTAAAGGATTAACGTCTTTCAGTAATGTCGCTTAAGTCTGTCACGAGAAGAAATTTTAAATCTTTAAATGTAATTTTTTTAAAAATTATTAAATTTTCATCATACTTGTGCTTTTTTAGTCAGAAAATCGACACATTGATTCGTCTTTTTGCAGATGTATTTAATAGAGGCCTCGCTGACATTCAACAGATATCTAAAGTCATCAATAATAGTCCGGAAGGGGAGCCTTGGCGTAACTGGTAAATTTGTTGTCATGTGATCAGGAGGTTACAGGTTCAAGACGTGAAAACAATCTAGAGCAGAAATACAAGATAAGACTGCGTACAATATATATCATTGTGGTCCGACCCTTTCTCAGACTCAATACATAGCAAGAGCTTAGTGCATTGGGCTGCACCTTCAGAAATTACTCTAAGACTCTATGAGGATGATATTGTATATTCTTATCCTAATAAGTTTGACAGCAGTAGATAATATGTTTCCACCTCTAATTAATATCCCATGAATTTTGATACGATTTAGCCCTTTTTTTATGCTTCATAATTCAGAAGTGTGTATATTTCACCTTACCTGAATATCCTAGCAATCATTTTCCATAATCATCTCTGAAGATTACTCCAAGAGTGGCATACTTATACTGTGTCTTTAACTACCATCAGTGTTCAACTTTATTTCATGGACATGGTGTAAACCAAGCAATTAGTTTGGCTTGTTTAGCATTAGAAACTTGGCTTGAAACTAATTCAAAAAAATTCGAGTAATTATTAATTTATTTGCATATAAGCACAATAGATAAATATTTCTTTTCAATCAAATTTTTGTTCCGCTTCTGATTTCATATGTGTTACATGATTGAAATATAAATTCTCTATACAAAAAATGCGAGACAATCAGGGGCAAATTTCTATATTAAATTTGAAGCACGTGAATTCATGATATCCGTAAAACTAGATAGTTTATGTATATATTTTGTAAAATTGGTATAGTATTATCTGCCGGCACTTGTGCTACAATGATGCACTTGGTTTAAAGTTGAGTTATTTAACTAGAGAACTTAGGGATCAATTCTCATTTAATATATTTTTTCTTATTTTTTCAGTTTCATTCATGAAATGAAGTTACATTTATTTAGACTTTGGACATTTCTGGATAATATGTGAGGAATCCTCTATATTATTATCACATCATTCACATTTTGGAGACTCAATAATCTTTCTAGTAAACCTAAGTTCATTGGACATAATTTCGCCAAATAAAGTATTTTATTTTTTCAGGTTTAGAAAGTTTTCGTATGTTAGTCCATTGGCTATAAACCAAATCGAAAAGACTATAGAAACGTGAGACTTTGATCTTACCATGAATCAACTAACCTAACAAAACAAAACAAAACAAAACACGTATAGTCAAATCAGTGGTGATACCTTTTGTCTACATTTCTAGTGGACAAAACGAAAGTCATACTTTGCAATCCTTTATGGACTAGTGCAGTAGTGCTTGACATATTAATCTCCAAAGCATGTAAATTAAAAAATTATGTTATAATTTTAATATGTAGTAGCATGTTAATTACATTTTTATCAACTTAACATTTTATAAAATCTTATATATGATTACCTTATAACTGATTTAAGTATGTTATTTTATACTATCAGTTTATAAAACTTAAATTCAAAATAAACATATGTATTTTGATTCGCCTACAATTGCAGTCTGTTAATGGCATAAAATATATAAGTAGTGTGCATGTATTAATGAATTGATTCATACTTTTAAAGTAAGTACTGATCTCTTCGGATAAAAAAAGAGTGTTCGCTTACCAAATCACGAAAGAATAACCTTATTTTTTCAGATTTATCCTTATTAAGTATTAAGTGACCAAATCTTAATACTTATTTAATTATGGACATTTTAGTCAAATAACCTATTTTTGCCTAGAAATTAATAGTATTTTCTTAAGGGATATGTAAATAGCTAAATGAACACTCTTTTTTATCCGGATGAAATAATATTTAATTTAGATGGTACTTATATCTCAGCAAAACCTATTACTTTGACCGTGGGAAGTGAAAGCATTATAATAACAAATCATGCAATTAAATAAACAGCTTACCTTTAACCAACTAATGTTTCATTGGGTATGTTGTTGTTGTTAGACAACTAATATTTATATTCATAAAATAAGGAAAACCACTTAAGCGAAATATACACATTTCATACAATTTTCATACACAAAATTCTGAGAAGAATTTTCTATATATGTTTTTTAAGAAATCTATTGCTATGTTTTGTAAACGGAAAAATATCATCATATTTTGTAAAATATATCCTACTCTTATTTATATATACGTCATTTCCCCAATAAAGAATAACTCATTTCATTCTATTTGAATGTTTTACCTACTCTTCGTCCATAGATAGTCACTTTGCGCAAGGGGATTTTAATATTACATCTCCGCTGAAACTTGATCACGATCAACACGCAAATAATTAAAAGATTTTCAACTATAATAAAGGTTAATTAGTCATATGTGGTCCAAGTTTAAATATTAAAATGCCCATTTGTCTATCAAAGACTTACATAAAGTATTGTCACCTTTATTGGGGAGACACTAACAGGAGCAGCTTGATTTTATTAAAAATAGCAGCAGCACATGTCCGTGTCTTTAAGTGAAACATCTTTCATATAATCTAATTAATTGCAAATTATTGATAAATGTTAAAGGTTACTGTTGACGTTCTTTGTGAACGTTGAGCCACCAATGGAAAAAAAACTATAATTTTGCCTATAATTACTAGAAAGTTAACTCGTTAATATTTGTTATTATAACGAGAGGTATACTCCACAAAGGGCAAGAAGATGATACAAATTGGATAAGATATTGCAGTATTAAGTTATACGTCAGAGATACTTAGACCCTCAAATATAGAGTTTATTACTGTAATTTGTAAATGGTAGCAGACATGAATTCATAATCTACAAAAGATGGTAAATGACATCTTATAATGTGTAAAATCGCACTCATCATTTAAAAGTTTTACACGTTATCGGTGTATATAAGTAAGTTAGATCATATCTGTAAATAATTTTGACACTCTTTTTAGTTGTCGTAGCATGTTACCTACCTTAATTTCAAGATTAAAACTCTCATTTTTGAAGAATTGTCTCTAGATATATTGTCTGAGATGATAATATAATTTTTTAACACTATCCTTATAATTAATTAGTTAATTATAATATTACATCTCCATATATATGAAGAGTTATACCCCAAACTTCCTTATCACGCCAAATTTTAACCAAACTATCATGAATTGAAACTGTAGAATAGTGTAATTCTCCTTGATCGAGTTCTCTTATTAATGTAATATATATAGAGAGTATACAATTGTAGTCCTAATAGAATTATGATCTCTATTTTACCTTAATTACACTAAAGTAATGAGTACATAATATATTGTGAATATATATGGAATATATTCACTATCACACCCCTTCAGTCGGAGCGGGAGGAGGCCGGATGATGAAACTGAATCTGAAATCAAGGAACAGTTGCCGAGGAAGCTCCTTTGTGAAGATATATGTGTACTGATACGAAGAAGGAACATGCAACACCCTAACGTGACCCATTGCAACCTTCTACGAACAAAGTGAATATCCATCTCAATATGTTTGGTTCGATGATGCCGAACCGGTCTATGAGACAGGTAGACAACATATATGTTATCACAGTAAACTAAAGATGCCTTATGTATGAGACAATGAAGCTCAAGATAGAGATTTCAGAGCCAACATATCTCGGCAACAACGTTTGCAATGCCTCGATATTCTATTTTTGCACTCGAACGGTAAAGTGTGGCTTGCCGCTTGGCAGACCACGATATGATATTATCCCCCATAAATACACAATAGCCCGACGTAGAGCGACGGGTGCCCGGAAAGACAGCCCAATTTGCGTCTGTGTAGGAGAGTAATCTAGTCGGTCCTGAGGGATATAAATGAAGTCCATAGTCAAGAGTGCCCTTAACATATTGAATGATAAGCTTAAGAGTTGTAAAGTGAGGCTCCCTAGGAGCGTGCATGAACAAGCACATCTGCTAAACTACATATGCAATATCTGGTTGAGTGAAGGTAAGATACTGAAGAGCACCTGCGAGACTCCTATAAAGAAAGGGATCACTGACCAGGTCCCCATCATCTGCACCGAGTTTGGACTTGGAGTCGACATGAGTGGGCATAATCTTGCAGTTTACTATTTTAGCCCTGTAGACAATCTTCTCAGCATACTTACGCTGACACAAGAACATGACATGTGTGGATCTGGTCACTGATATCTTCAAAAAATAACTCAACTTACCCAAATCTATCATAGAAAATTCGGACTTGAGCAGGGCAATGATCTCGTGTTTTAGAGTATCAGAATAAGCTGTCAGAATAATATCATCCACCTATAAAAGAAGATAAGTCATGTCAGTACCTCGATGAAAATTGAACAGGGAAGGATCAATCTTGCTGCACACGAACCCTATTTGTATGATGTATGTAGCAAACCTCTCATACCAAGCCCTAGAGGCTTGTTTCAAACCATATAGTGACTTACGAAGACGACATACATAATGAGGAACCTCCGGAGGCCGAAAGCCAAGCGGTTGATGCATATAAACAATTTCTTTCAAGTCTCCATGTAAGAAAGCATTTTTGACATCAAGCTGGTGAATATGCCAATTTTTCCCCATAACTATGCTCAACATTGTGCGAATGGTGGCAGGTTTGACCACCAGACTAAACGTCTCACCATAATCAACATCCTCCTACGTACCAGTACCATTAACCACAAGTCTTGCCTTATGGCGTTCAAGCTCTTCACTATCTCGGAATTAGTGATGATAAAGCCACATATAATGAATCACATTCACCCCTTATGGTTTCGGAAAAAGATCCCAAGTGTGCTGATTGGTTAATGCATTAAACTCCTCACGCATGGCCGCATTCCAATTTGGGTCGAGTTTGGCTAGTTTTGGGTTTTTAGGAATGAGCAAGATGGTTTGAGTGGATAGGTTAAAGTGAACTTTTGGTTTGAAAATCTCATGTTGTGCAAGGGTTCTCATGCAGTGTGTGGGGACGGTCACGGGTAAGGTAAAGTGAGAGAGAGTGGGTTGGATTAGAGGCGATAGGGTCGGGGTGGGGCGATGGGGTAGAGGCGGTGGGTGTTGGGTGGGCAGGGACGGTCACGGATTAGGGCTGGGCAGTAGGATGGGCAAGGGCTGGGTAGGGGTTGGGTACTGGGTGGGCAGGTACGATCACGGGTTAGGGCAGGCAGGGGCTGGGTGCCGGGGAGGGCAGAAACAATCACGGGTTGGGGTAGTGATCGGGCAGCAATCGGGTAATGGGGTAGGGTTGACGGGATGGTTGGCGAGATGACCTGAGGGTACGAATTTTGTAGTGCATTTTGGATTAGAGGTGAGGTGTCCGAGTCATCAAGGAATTCGTAATCAGTGTCGCAAAATTTTTGAATGTTGTCAAATGGGAAAACGTACTCAACAAACGTGACGTGGCGTGATATTAGAATTTTGTCTATGGATAACTCATAGCACAAGTACCCCTATGGTTCGATGAGAAACCTAGAAAGACGCACGAAGTGGATCAAGATGCTAATTTGTGAGGGACCGTTGAGGCTAGATTTGGGTAACAAAGACAATAAAAATTTTGGAGGTGATCATAAGAAGGGATCCGACATAAGAGAATTTCGATGGGTGTCTTATTTTGGATTGTACGGGTAGGTAAGATGTTAAAAATGTGTTCTACCATTTTTAATGCATATACCCAAAATGTAGGGGGAGAGACGCATGAAAAAGGAGGGTACGAATCATATTGTTAATGGTGAGGAGAATTCTTTCAACTTTACCATTTTGAGGGGAAGTATGTGGGCAAGAGAAATGAAAAACCATGCCATTAGCCGCACAAAAATTATGAAATAAAGAGTTATTGAACTCACGACCATTATCACATTGAAACGTTTTGATGTCTTTTTCAAATTACGTTTTAACCAATGTACGAAATTTGAGGAATTTGGAGTAAACTTGAGACTTAAGTTTAAGCGGATAGACCCAAAGGAAGTGAGAAAAGTCATCCAGAAATACCAAATAGTATTTATGACCGAGGTTGCTAATTATAGGAGATCTCCATAAATCCGCATGAATAATATCAAAGGGAGAGAAGGTAATACTTAATGAAGACATAAATGAAAGTCTAACATGTTTCCCTAGATGACAAGAGGAGCAATTATGGGAAAATTTCCCTTTATTACATTGGATTAAATTACGGTTTTTAAGAGAATAAAAAATATGAGCTCCCGGATTACTAAGTCTACTATGCCACATGGAGGAGGAGATGACACCTAGAGATGTGAGAGGATTGACACTGGCAGTGGACGTGGATAGAAAAGGATAGAGGTCCCCCTCACTATTGCATCTCGTAAGAAGTTTTTCGGTACGTAGGTCCGTTACAGAAAAATCAAATGGGTCAAAATTAATGGATACAGATTTATCGGTAGCAAAATTTTCTATCAGAGATTAGGTTCTTGATAATGTTAGGGGCATATATAATGTTTTTAAGGGAGAAGTGGGGATGCCGTGGTGGGGTTTATGTGTGGCCAAACCCTTGAACTGAAATGTGATGACCATTTTCGACTATAATAGATTGAGAAGTATTTAAATTTCGCAGTTAAGAAAGAATACCCGAATTGTTGGTGAGATGAGACGTGGCGCCCGTATCCATATACCACGTATCATCGAGTCAATAGGCAGTGGGCTTCGACTGCTGAATAGCGGGCCTCTGTAGGGGCCATTGCTGTTGTTGGGCCACTGTGTAGTGGGCCTGGTGGCTTGGTGATGATGGGCCGTTAGACAGTGGGCCTCGACAGTGGCCATTGTGTAGTGAGCCTGGTGGTTGGGCAGTGTCTCGACCCACTAAGTCGGGTACTGGGCCTGCGACTGATATTTTGTGATGTCGGGAGTTGAGGAAGCGGAAGTGGGAGAATCCATGGGGTTTACCAAAAATTCATGGAAGAATCTCGGTAGAGAGGCTGCCGTATATCAGTTGTATAACAACAATATACCGGGTTGCTTATGTGATAAGTGTATCAGATGGTGTATACTCCCTGTATACTTGATGTATACGGGCTACAAAGCAGGGAATATGGGGGCTGGGTGCTGTGTATATCAGCGGTATACAAATTCTGTTTGAGAAGAACATGAGTATATCAGGGAGTAGCAGGGTATACTGGCGGTTTATCACGAAGGAGCAGTGGTATACATGGCTGTAAATCACGGGATATATGCGGTATACAAGTAGAGTATGAGAGAAAATGCATGTATATCACGTAGAAGCAGGGTATACTGGCTGTATATCACTAAGAGGCGGTGGTATACAAGGTAGTATACGGCTGGATATCGCCGGAAAAAGGGGAGGTGGAGGAGAGGTATACGGCGGCCAATTTAGGGTTAGGGTAGGGAGGGATTTTTGGCTCTTAATACCATGTAGAATAGTGTAATTCTCCTTGATGGAGTTCTCTTATTAATGTAATATATATAGAGTATACAATTGTAGTCCTAATAAAATTAGGATCTCTATTTTACCTTAATTACACCAAAGTAATGAGTACATAATATATTATAAATATATATGGAATATATTCACTATAGAAACAAATCAAGTAAATGGCTTGCTTTTCTAAGAAATTAAGCTAGAACAACACTTAAAATCTATGATTGTGTACAAGAAAACTCTATAAGTAAAAGAGAAACAGATCACTTGTGTCCAAAAAACAAAATTTTATTGGTGGATTTTCTTCTTAAAATCATTTACAAAAAAAGATGAGGATTTGACAGTATACCCTCCAGAAGCAGTTCTCCATTGTAGCTCGATTTGAAGTCTACCATTCTTTGAGTCAATAAGATGGTATCTCTCATTAATTCTCTTGTTGTTCACAACATCAGCAAGGTATATATCCACGTAGCCCAAGGCTTCCTACAAAATTAAAAGAAAGATCAACATACGTTAAATGTAAATAAAAGACGTTTAACTTCTTTGCACTGACATTGTAAAAGTTAGCTGACAAGGACTTGTTGCACTATTGTGTAGTAATAAGTTACAAGTTTTCAAAATCTTAGGTTTGCTAAAGGATTGATGCATGTATGCACAGGCAGATATACCTTGCCCAAGCGGTGTCATCGGACACCACTTCGTTGAATTTTTATTAAATATACGTATGTATGTCCTGTAGTTTTTTATTTTGTACCTTTGTCGTTTCCAAGTCCCTCTCCTACCTTTTCTATCTATCATTAGAAGTAGGGCGGGTGACTTACCTCAATGAGCTATGACACCTGGAATGAATTTCTATAATTGAATGAACAAAGCCAAGAATGTCGGTTAGTGGACGGCCACCACTTTCCACTGGTTAGAGAGACCCTCTTTAATACATAAAGAAAAGATGTTCACGGGACCAGAAAGACGTACATGTGATTATCTAGCACTCTCTCCCAATCAATCGCACTAACTGATTGTAAGAGAGTTGACTGTCTACTATTGGGTATAAATATAAAAAATGACGTCACTTATTATTATAGTGATTTATTAGTGATAGAAGACGTGATATACACGGACAAATCGTGTATATCAAAGGACCGGTTTTTGTATATTCACTTACCATAGTTGTAGAATTCTTGTACAAGTGTAATTATGGTATTAGTTTTGTATTAGGAAAATCTATTAGAATTATAGTAGGAAAAGGTAGATTTTTTTTTCATATTTAGATATTGTATATTTGTATATATATCTCTTCATTAATGAAAATAATCAAGGGATTATATTATTTCATGGTATCAGAAGTCTAGGAAAAAATTTCCTTCTCCCAAAAACACATTCCGCCGCCCTACCTGGTTCTTGGATTCCGAGCCGTCATCCCTCCCTCCCAAATTTTCTTCACAAATCCCTAATTATCTTCTCGTTCTTTCATCATGTCTACCTCAAAGAACACGTTTCATCATGCCTTACAGTTTCCAACATCAAGAACCACATTCATATTGTTCCTGAGATGGAAAACGTCCAATACGCGACGTGAGCGAAATTATTTAAGGTTCACGCACGCTTCGCATCAAGTCCTTCATCTCATCATCCCCTCAGTAATAGGCAAGCAGAAGGTGCCTACCCCCGAGGATGACCCTGCGTTATGGACGACTCTTGATGCTACCGTTCTCCATTGAATTTATTCCACTATCTCTACGGACCTCTTGCAAACGATTATTGAACCCGACGCCATGACGATGAAAACTTGGAATAGGGTGCGTGATATATTCCAAGATAACAAAAATTCTCGTGTTGTCACTCTTGAGCAGGAATTTTCCATGTCAACATGGAGGATTTTCTGAGTGTCTCGGCCTATTGTAAAAGGCTGAAGGAATTGATGGATCAACTCAAGAACGTTGGTGCGCCCATCACCAATGATCGTCTTGTTCTTTAGTGGTTGCAGGCCTATCCGAGGCCTATAATGGCGTTGAGACGCTTCTTCGTCAAAGTAATCCACTCCCACTGTTCTACCAGGCTCGTTCCATGCTCACATTAGAAGAGACCGGCTTGGCTAAAAAGGCGGCTACCGGAGCAAATTCCGTCATGATGATGTCCACGTCAGACAACCCTCACTCGTTCACGGATAATTCTAGCCAAAACTGTAACAACGGTGGCGTCAAAAAAGATCACAATAGAAAAAATGGAGGCAAAAACCGCGGCGGAGGCCGCGGCAGTGGCGGTGATCGGAGCAGTGGCGGAGATTTATGGTAATTAACAAATACTATTCCATTCTTTATATATGTACGTATCCTGTTGGGTTGGATTATTCCTAATTTGTCCAAGCTCTAATGTCATACATTACTGGTGTGAATTATCTCAAGGTCGAATGCTGATATCCTACAGGTTGTTCACCGAACCACTTCCATTTCAAGTTTTACATTTATGTATTAGGATTTTATGACGGAGTCAGAATTTTCACTAAGTGAATTTAAAATATAAAAAAATACGTAAAGAAGTCAAGAAGATTTAATATTTATTTTGATATACGTAAAAAAATAATTTTAATTTTATATATACAATGTAATTAATTTTCGGCGAACAGATGAATCTCTTACGTCTCTAGCTAGCTCCGTCGCTGATTTTAAGATGAATCCAAAGATAGAATTTATTTCTTTTTTAAATGAATAGATAAAATGAACTATGGTAGCCCACCAACCTGGAGTAAGTGCTGCTTCATTTGAAGCACAAGTCAAGAACGTACCAACCCTACCAATTTCATGTCCATTTTCCTTGTTTACTTCGAACACTCTCTAGTCACCTCTGTAAACATTCGACGTGTTTTTTTCAGTTTTAAATTATCATATACCCTGCAACTTTTTCTAATACTATAAATCAATATATTTTATAACTACCTTTTATGTATGTAACATGTAATTTATCTTATTTTTCAGATTATTAATTTTACTTTTATGAACGATTTTATGTAATTATCTTTTAGGTTAAGAAGTCTTTTACAATATTAGTAAATACTATAGTAGAAGTTAAAACTCTTTTTTCAATACCTACTAGCATTGGAGGTCTTTCAACATATTACTTTGCATAATCAGTAACACGCATAGAACTCTCTGTAGATAATTTTCTTAAAATACTATTACTAATAATTTATTAACTGATAGGGTAAAGAAAATTTTATAGACTTTTACCTTATTTATAGGTGACTTTTCAGAGAAAGTAAAATCCATAATTTTATGTACAATAGCTTACCTACTATAAAAGTAGGTAAAAGTTTATCTGCATCGGGTGTCTATACTAAAAGAATTTGTTCATTGATTTCATTCATTGATAATTTACAATATATATTATTTACAGAAATATTTATCTTGCTACAAATTAGGTAAACAATCAACCTAATTACAAAAGCAATATAATTCTACATAAATTAAGAGATATACAATTAATGTAAAAATATTCAGTGAATATTCTATTACACCCCCGCAGTCGAAGCGGGAGGCTCACGAACACTGAGACTGACTCAAAAATCATCAAACAGTGCGCGTGGAAGTCCTTTGGTGAAGATGTCGGTAATCTGATATCTGGAAGGAACATGAGGGACACGAACTTGACCACGAACCACTTTTTCGCGAACAAAATGAATGTCCATCTCAATGTGTTTGGTGCGCTGATGTTGGAGGGGATTGCCGGAAAGATATATCGCATTAATATTGTCGCAGTAGACCGGTGTTTCCTTTTGAATCGGGCAGTGAAACTCAAGTAGAAGGTTACGGATCCAACAAGACTCAGAGACGATGTTGGCTACACCTTTGTACTCTGCTTCGACACTTGATCGAGATAATATAGGTTGCCTTTTGGAAGACTAAGACAATAGGTTATCTCTGAGGAAAATGCAGTAACCAGAAGTGGAGCGTCGGGTGTCAGGACATCTACCCAGTCAACATCAGAATAAGCAAAGAGACCTGTGAGCGAGGACCTGTATAGATTTAAGCCGAAGTGAAGTGTGCCCTAGACGTATCATAAAATACGTTTGAGGGCATGCATGTGTGCTTCCGTCGGATTGTGCATGTGCAGACATATATGCTGCACGACATAGGATATGTCTGGTCTCATGAATGTAAGGTACTGCAGGGCCCCAATCAAGCTAGGATAGTGAGTCAGGTCTGAATACGGAGGGTCCGAATCAGCGTTGAGCTTGTAATTGGTGTACACTGGTGTGTGGGATGGCTTGCAAGATAACATGCTTGTACGGTCAAGGATCTCTTCGGCATATTTCTTCTGACATAGAAATAGGTCACCAGAATGGCGAGTGACATAGATGCCTAAGAAATAACTCAGGGGGCCCATATCATTCATAACAAACTCAGAGAAAATGAGAGACATAATAGACCGGCGGAAGGCATCAGATGATGTGGTGAGGACGATGTCATCAACATATAATAAGAGGTAAGCCATGTCTGGACCCTTTTTGTAGATGAACAGGAAATGATTAGATTTGCAGTGTGAAAACCGATAGAGGAGACATAATCGGTGAACCGCTAGTATCGTGCTTGAGGAGACTATTTCAGTCCATAGAGCGATTTCCGCAGTAGACACACATAATCCAGATGAATAGGATCCTTGAAACCCATAGGCTAATGTATATATACCATTTCATGAAGATCCACATGTAAGAAAATATTCTTGACATCAAACTGATGAATGAGCCAAGACTTGGATAGGGCAATGCCGATGACGGTCCGGATGGTTGCGGGTTTTACCACCGAGCTGAACGTCTCATCACAATCCACTCCTACCTGTTGAGACTTGTCATCACCTACAAGACGGACCTTGTACCTTTCAAAAGAACCATCAACTTTCTTTTATGTCTAAAAATCCACATAGAACGAATAATGTTAGCATCAAGTGGACAGGGTACTAGGTCCCACATATTATTATCAATAAGAGTATTATATTCGTCAATCATTGCGTCTTTCCAATTTAGATCGGATAAGGCATCCTTCGGATTACGAGGGACAACGGAAGGGACAACTGAAACAGATAGGTTAAATAGTCGTTTAGGTTTGGAAATTTTGTGCATGGCACGAGTTTCTATTATCTGAGAGCATGCCTCGAGATGCGAGATGAGAGGAGGGGGAAGGAGGTGTCGCGGGACTGCTGGGAAGATGAGGAAGGGCAGATATGGCAGGATTGGCTGGTCGAGGCTCGGTTTGCCAAGAGATGTCTGAGGAATCACCCTAAGATGGGCTATTTCGAGCCATTGTCGATCAAACCGGATGGGTAGTGTGTCCCGGACTGACCGAGGTGGGTTCGGGTGTCAGGCACTAGGACGTTGGATTATGTAAATGATAAATTAGAAGGGAGTTTAGGCCATAATTTAGGAAGTCATAGGAATGTCGATGTGGCGAGTTTAGTGAGGCAAAAGGGAATTGAGACTCATCAAATATGATATGTCATAAAATAATTATTTTACGGCTTGATAAGTCATAGAAAGAGTAACCACGATGATTGGTGGGGTAACATATAAATACACACGGAGAAGACCGGGATTGGAGTTTGTGAGTGGTCGGATGGAGAGGATAATAGAGACATTAAACAATACGCAAGTGTTGTAGGATGAGTTCCTACGAAACAGAACTTGAGTGGGCGGCCATAGAGCTAGATACTTGTTTGGGATTATGTTTAAGAGATATGTGGCCATGGAGAGTGCGTAATGACAAAATTGATGAGGAATTGAGGCGTGGGCAAGTAGGGCACAAATTAGGTTGTTTATGATTCGAATTTTCCGTTTGGCTTTACCATTTTGAGAGGAGGTGTGAGGGCAGGAAAAACGAAACGTAAGACCATTTTTGGAGCAAAACTATTTGAATTGGTTATTATCGAATTCCCTGCCATTATCACATTGAAAACATTTAATGCTCTTTTCAAATTGTATTTTTACGAAAGCACTAAATGAGGAAAACATGGGGTAGACCTGGGATTTATTTCCAATTGGAAAAGTCCATAGAAAGTTGGAATAATCATCCAAAAATAACACATAATATCGATGACCGGCCGTACTTAAAATAGGAAAAGTCCACAAATCACTATGTATTATATCAAAAGACATTAAAGTATAGTTTGTAGATGCATAAAATAATAATTTAACATATTTTCCAAAAAACACATGATTCACATATAGGAGCCTTAGAAATACAATTGCATTGAATAAAATTATTTTTCTCAAGGGAGCGTAAAACAGAATATCTCGAATGTCCTAATCTAGAATGTCATAAGGAAGACGAAAGAGCAGCAAAGGTTAATGGAACCGAGGCTTGTTTGTTGACGATATTTAAAATAGGGTAGAGATCTCCGGTGCTGTGACATATCATTATTCATTTTCGTGTCGTAAAATTCTTTACAGAAAAATCAAAAGGATCAAAGTCAAGGGAAACATTATTATCAGTTGTGAAACATCGACATAGATAAGATTCTTAATGAGTTTAGGGGCATGAATGACATTTTTTTAAAATTAGTGGTGGATGTGGTGGGGATAAGGATGAATGACCAAAACCACGAATATGAATGTTTTGTCTACTACCAACAATAATATTCTGATTTAAATTACTCAAATTGGAATAAGACGAGAGAGTACTTTGTGATGCCGTCATGTGAGATATGACGCATGTGTCCATATACTAATTATCATCTGGAGCGTTGGGTGACATTGTATTCATGGTTGCCTCAATATCAATTGATGCATAAGCTGAGGGCGGGGGGCTTGTGCTGTGTAGGCCTGTTGTGGACGTGCGCTGAGTATGCCAGGTTGGGCCTGTTGGGTCAGAGATGGAGTCCACGTGGATGTCGGATACGGGAAAAGAGGAGAGGCCCATAATGATAGGCCCCACACATCCCACGATGGGTAGGCAGCCCACGACGGAGGCTGCTAGTTGTTTTGTGCCGGCAGGGACTTCCCCTTGCCGCCGCCGTTGCTGCCGGAATTTCGTCCGCCATGGCCCTTTCTGGATTGCCGCCCTCGATGACTGTTGCGGGTCGATGCAGGGTGTTGTAGGTCCTCGGGTTGGTGGAATTGGAGGCCCTACCAGAATTGGAGGCCCTGCCATCAGTGGAGGGTCCGACGGTGGTGGTGAGGGCGACTTCGGCAATGTTGGCCTAATTGGTGCTGCGCTTGTTTTTTCGAGTTTTCTCAAGAATTAGCTTTGAACGGGCCTCATAAAATGGTGGTAACGGCATGCATTGATGAAGGATGGTAGCAATGCCATCATAAGATTCGTTCAAGCCTTCAATAAGTTGTATGACCAATCGCTGATTAGTGACTGGTGCACCAACGTTGGAGAGTTATTCGGCAAACATCTTGAGTTCCTGATAATATGCAGACACGTTGGGGAAATCATCCTGATGAACGTCGTTGAATTGATTTTCAAGGTATAACGCACGTTGCGTTTTGTTATCGTGAAAAATACTTTCCAAACGTTCCCACATTTGGCGGGCAGTAGCATCGGTCTAATTAATTGTGTGCAACATATCGTTAGAGATCGTGTCGTATATCCACTATAGGATAGCTACATCCAATTGAGACCAAAATGCATCATCAGTAGTTGAAGTTGAGGGTGGGTCTGTGGACTTTGATTTGGGAGGGATGATGTGGTCGATAACGTCGTAGACACGACAATGGATTTTGAACAGTTCCACCCACGAGGAGTGTTGACCCTTTTCCATCTCAAGAGTTACATGGATGAAGTTTTTAATATTGTTGACTACAAGTGCATGATGAAATTTGGTTTTGTCAGCCATGGAAGATGAAATTGAGGAGGAAAAGTGGCCGAAAAAACTAGGGTTTTCGTTGTGGGGGTGGTGGCCGAGGGGGGGGGTCGGCAGCTGGGAGTATTTTTTAGGGTTAGGCTACTGATATTATAAAGGAATTTGTTCATTGATTTCATTCATTGATAATTTACAATATATAGTATTTACATAAATATTTACCATGCTACAAACTAGATAAGTAATCAACCTAATTACAAAAGGAATATAATTCTATTTAAGAGATATACAATTAATGTAAGAATATTCGATGAATATTCTATTATATACCATACTAATTCACTTATTATACTTAAGTGATTTAATAAAGTCAGAATAGCTATATATTTTCAAAAACATGTTATGCATTCATTGATTTAATACTTATTATTACGAGTAAGTATTTAGCAATGAAAGTATATAGACGGATGGTCTATTTTTTCACAAGATACGCAGAAGCAAAATTAACGTACTCTTATAGATGAGATAGTTTTATTTATCATGAACTCTACGTGTGCAATAAATTAATAGTAATATTCTTTTCTTGCCTTCTATAAATATAATAATAGAAGTCCCCTTTATTACGTAGATCAAGTCTTCTTCATTTTCTTCTTCTTCTTGAACACAAAGTGTCAAACTTTTCTGGCTAATTGATATAACATGTTGTGTTGTCGTTCAATATTATCTTTACATGTGATGTTTTTGTTCTATGTTGTTCTTCTATGCGAAGGGAAGATGCAGCTACCAAAGAACTTGAATATAAAGGCCGTATTTGTTTTCGGAGATTCCATTGTTGATCAAGGAAATAATAACAATATAACAACTATAGTCAAGTGTAATTTTCCACCTTATGGGAAAGACTTTGTTGATGGAAAGGCAACTGGAAGATTTACCAATGCCAAAACGCCGGCAGACTTAATAGGTACGTCCACTAGCTTAATTAGTTCTGGTCTGGTAAGACGGATTTTGATACATTCATTTGAACTCATTACTTTCAATTTGAACTATATATACATATGAAAAAATATATACATATTTGGTGTGAAGGAAAATGTTATCCTAAACAATTTTCGTGGGAAATAAGTACTCCATTATTTTTATACTTATTTTATGATATTTGGTAAATAAATAAAGAATATTATCGCATAAACATATATATATATATATATATATATATATATATATATATATATAAATTTAGATTAACACTTAGACGTTACTCGTTAGTTGCTCTTAGCTTTGTTTCTTTGTGTATTACAATTTGTGTTGGATTAGATTTTGGAATTGATTCAAATATTCATAATATCAGTGGAAGAACTAGGAATTAAAGAGCTAATGCCAGCTTATCTGGATCCCAACTTGCAAGCTGAAGATCTTAAAACTGGAGTAAGTTTTGCATCAGGAGCTTGTGGATACGATCCTCAAACAGCTGCCATCGCGGTAAGTATTTTCCATTCTTGAATTTACGTTTTATTCATACAAACGATACAAAAAATATTTACACAACTAGATCATTTGAAAACTAACAACATTTAAGTGTCTATACTAACAGTCACTTAGTTGGTCAAAGCTTCTTGGAAATATTTTAGAGAATTAAGGTGTTCAACCAAACTTAAAAAGGGCAGTCCCGTTAAAACTTGTTTTCTTAAGTTGAAAAAAATACTTTTTCCTAGAAGCACTTTGGCAACCTTGGCCTAACACAAATTCTATTTAATTATTGGTGAAATGCTTTTTAAATTGATTAGTCAAACATAAATGACTAATCTCTAAAAAAAAAAAAAACTTTTTAAAATTGAAAGTCTGGTCAAACAAGAAATAAGTGATCACCTTTTTTTTTTAACATATCCTAAGTATGTTCATCTTTTCTTATGATAGTATAGTCAATCTAGTACGTTTAAATTTCATCAATTTCTAATTACTACTATATATTTTTATGGATGAATTTTCAGTCAGTCATACCTCTATCTACACAATTAAATCATTTTCAAGAATATATTGGGAAGCTAAAGGGATTAGTTGGCGAAAAAGAAGCTAACCACACAGTAAACAACAGCCTATACTTAGTGGTAGCTGGCAGCAATGACCTTGCCAACACCTATTTCACCGTCGGATTTCGCCAGAAGCAGTATGATATTAACTCATATACTGATCTTATGGTGGATGGAGCTGCTGATTTTATCCAAGTATGTATATGAATATTTTCCTCTATTGCAAATTTGCAATTTATGGTATCTATTTGTGACAGACTAGGACCAACTGATAAGATATATTGTCCACTTAGGGTTTATAGAAATAGGGCATATTGGTCATTTTTTGGTTATGTCGCTATTATTATGTGAAACTCCATGACAATATGACAATATTGTCCTGAAGTTTTATCTGAAATTTGAAAACCCATGACATTATTTCAATTACAGTGACTGAAAAATACTCCGCTATTTGTGAATTTACCATTTTGGTCCAACCTCTTGGGCCACCTCAAGGATTTTGGTCCTCACAATTTTGTCGCCCTCGACGTTTGAATCTTGAACTTGCCCTTATATGATCTTTAACTTTCTCCTTCCATTGTGACGTGTGATTTGCCTATGCCAAGTTTCACAGTGAACCTCTTTTCAACCGCTAACGATATGCGGGTTCATTATATTACACCTCCTCGTTGAGTTTTAGCCCATCATCATATTAGTATAGTGACTTGAATACCACCTGTAACATCCTAAGGGCACATCCAAGGTATTATCCATTTTGGCGCGATCCCTTTGGGCCACCTCATGCCCCTCACGGTTTTGTCCTGGTAGGTTTCAACCCAAAAGACGCCTCGACAATTGAATACCAAACTCGCCCTTATATGACCCTAACTTTTCCATCCTATTCCAATATGTAAAAAAAAAAGCATCCAGTGTACTAAACTCCCGCTATGTGCGGAGTCCGGAGAAGGGCCAGACCATAAGGGTCTATTGTGTGATCTACCTAATATAAGTCTTACAATAAACCCCTTTAGATTTGGGACTTGAGTCAGCACATCAATTAGCTATATTTAATTTTATTTATTTATCTTTTTAATTTGGAAGGAATTGTACAAGTTGGGAGCAAGAAAAATAGGAGTTTTTGGGATTCCACCAGTTGGTTGTTTGCCATTCCAAAGAACACTGAGTGGAGGTATAGCTAGACTATGTGTGAAGGAATATAATGAAGCTGCTCAATTGGCCAATACTAAGATTTCAGCTGCCATTAATGATACACTATCCAAGAAGTTGCCTCAATCCAAACTGGTTTTCATTGACCTCTATGATCCTATGCTTGATCTCATTGTCAACCCTCAAACATATGGTAAGCTTTAATCTTGTTTAAGTTCATACTTATGTGATCCTATATTGCTTGATCTCTCTGCAACCCTCAAAAGTATGATATAAAGTATGATATAGTTGGAATCTTTCTAAAATCTCATACGTTTACTTTTCTTGAGTTTTGTTAGCACCTAGCTCAATTCTAGGAGGATCACTCACTTACATACCACATGACCCAAACTTACGATATATCGGTTGATATGATGGTGACATGGGCGAATGTAAAGTATTGGCTATGAATTTGGCTGCACCCAGTAACTTTGGTTCAAATCATGTATATATATTAGGAAACCTAAATTTTGAATACAGTAATTCAAATGTATGGTGGTTGAGTGGTATCCCAAACGCATAAAGTTTAAATGCTGGATCAGCCTCTGATGGCGGATGCACTTTAGTATGAGAGTAAAGCATCACTTATCTTCTAATTAAGTGTCTTGTTTTTGTTATTTCTTTTTAATAGATTAACTAAAATTTTAGCTCTTAGGATCTCGATATGAATACCACTCTCATTAGTTTCCAACATAGGCAACTAGTCTCCTACGACTTATAGATGAACTAATTAAGAAAAACTAAATTTTGGTCTAACTAACTATGGAAAATGGTGTTTTTGCAAGGGGTGCAATTAGCTAGGTGGTTGTAGCTAGAGGCTTGGAAATATAGGAGTATAAATATTGTTGAAGGTTATATCATATACAAAACATTTTCCACTACTTTAGATGAGAATTCATTGACATCAGTTCAATTCACGAGTTGAAAAAAGTTACTCATTTATTGTAATTAAAAGATTAATATATTTGTCACTAATGAAAACTGAAAAGTGCAAAATGTGTTTCGTATATTTGTCTACTTAATTTCTGTGTTTGATATTATATAGTTAGTGAAATTGTTTGAGATTTGATGATGCTATCAGGATTTGAAGTGGTAGATAAAGGATGTTGCGGTACAGGAAGCATAGAGGTGGTCGTACTATGCAACAGATACATGAGTAGTACATGTGAAGATGACACAAAATATTTGTTTTGGGATAGTTATCATCCCACTGAAAGAGGCTACAGGATCCTTGTCGATCAAACGATGAAAAAGTATATCAATAGTTTCACATAAACATGAATGGAAGATCCAGGATAATATTGCTTCCTCCAAACATAGGAAGAAATCTCAAAAAACAAGTGCGCGCCTTTTCGTCCGCCCATCACTGTCTTAATATCTGTATTTGATTGAAGTTTCTTTTGTTCTCTTATACAGGATGTGCTTGTATCCTATACAGAGTTTGAACCTCTGTACATCTTATTGAAGGAAATTCATTCCATCGTCTATTTCATTTCAAGATTACAATTTATATACAAGTATACAAGATCAATTTATGGCTATTATTAAGAAAGACTTATCCTAATTATCTTTGACAATCCTAATTATATGATAATGAGTATAATTACATTGATATGATTGAGATAACTATGGATCCATAATTATCTTAATAGGCCCACGCAGTCTTAGCGGGAGGTTCTCGTATGCTGAGACTGTCCCTTAAATCATCAAAAAGTGCGTGGAAGACCTTTCGTGAAAATATCGGCAATTTGATAACGGTACGGTACATGGAAAACCCAGACTTGTCCACGTGCAACCTTTTCACGGACGAACAAGATATCAATTTCTATGTGTTTTGTGCGTTGATGTTGGACATGGTTACCTGATAAGTATATCGCACTCACATTATCACAATAAACCACGGTTGCTTTCTCGATTGGACAATGAAGTTCTAAAAGAAGATTACGAAGCCAACACGATTCAGAGACCACTTTCGCTACCCCTCGGTATTCTGCTTCAGCACTCGACCGAGATAGTGTCAGCTGACGTTTCGACGATTATGAAATTAGGTTGTTGCCTAGAAACACACAATATCTAGAGGTGGAACACCGCGTGTATGGGCAGCCACCCCAATCAGCATCTGTATACGATGTGAGTCCGGAACTGGTGGATTTATACATGTGCATCCCAAAATCAAGAGTACACTTAACATACTGTAGAATTCATTTGAGGGCCTCAATATTCTCACAATTCGGGTCATGCATATGTAAACAAACTTGTTGAACTGCATAGGAGATATCCGGTCTCGTGAAGGTAAGATACTGCAATGCCCATGATAAGCTACAGTAATGTGTTGGATCACTGTAGGGAGAACCTTTAGAGTTACTCAATTTTTCCTTTATATCGACCGGTGTGTGACGGTTTGCAAGAGGTCATACTAGCTTTGTCAATGATCTCCTCAGCGTATTTCTTTTGACAAAAAAATAGACCACCGTCATATTGAGTTACAACAATGACTAAAAAATAGTTTAAATGGCTCAAATCTTTCATAGCAAATTCCGAAGCAAGGAAGGACATAACTGACTAGCGAAGAGACTATTATAATGCTGTGAAAATGGTGTCATCCACATAGAGAATAATATATGCCATGTCAGTCCCCTTTCTATAAATGAACAAAGACTGATCGGACTTGCTATGTGAGAACCCAAGTGTTGAGACGAACCCTGCAAACCTGTTATACCACGCCTTGGGTGCTTGTTTTAAACCATATAATGGTTTTTTCAACAAACAGACATAATCTGGATGAGTGGGATCCCGGAAACCCAAAGGCTGGTGCATGTAAACTGTTTCCTGTAGGTGACCATGTAGAAATACATTCTTTACGTCCAGCTGATGAATGGACCATGATTTTGCAAAATGCCAGATTGAGAACAGTCCTGATAGTCGCTGGTTTAACCACTGGGCTGAACGTCTTACCACAGTCCACGCCAACCTGCCATCACCAACAAAACGAGCTTTGTGCCTCGCAAAAGAACCATCAGAATTCTTTTTATGACAGAAAACCCACATAAAACGTATTATGTTTACATTATATGGACGGGGCACCAACTCCCACGTCTTATTTTTAATAAGAGCATCAACTTCGTCTAACATGACAACTTTCGAATTTTTAGGAATAAGTGATGGTTAGACTGAGGATGTTAAATTAAAATGACGCTTGGGCTAAAAAATCCCTTGTATTGCACGAGTTTCAATGGACCGAGGATGGGCTGAAACTTGGGACGGGGGCAATAGAGTCTCGGAAACAGTGTTGGGCCGAGAAGAATTAACTATTTGGGCTTGGTTTGCTGGGCTCACTGGTTGGATTTATGTAGTGTTAGAAAGCTCCCTTATTTGGGCCAAGAGGGGTGGTGAGGCGGACTAGGCCAATAGCATGAAAGAGGGAGCAGTGTGCTCCCTTAATTGGATTGGCCTAGTCTGAAGATGTTGCTGGACCGAGGCAGTTTGTTGCCGTAAATGGGCAAGTCCAGTCCAGTCACTTGGTTGGACCGACGGCATGGAGCGTGTCGTGGGCCCCTTTATTTGGGTTTGTGGAGATGGGTTTTGTAAATGGTATCTCAATATTGGATTCATCCCGTCGTCCAAAAAACCATATGAAGGTGGGAAAGATGTGTGAGAGGTAGCAAATGGGAACATATACTCATCGAACACAACGTGCTGAGAGATGATTATTTTTCCATAAGACATATCATAACACTTATAGCCCCTATGATTTTGTGGGTATCCCAAAAATACATATGGAATGAATCGGGCTTGAAGTTTATTTATTATTGTGGATGGAAACAATGGATAATACAAACACCCGAAAACCCGCAAATGTGTATAGGACGGAATACGATGGTATATCATTTGGGTGGGTGATATGTTTGAAAGTAGCTTTCTAGGAAGAATGTTTAAAAGATATGTGGTCATTTGAAGGGAATGATGCAAAAAGATGGTGGCATGGACGAATGCGCAAGAAGTGTGCCAATTAAATTGTTGATTGTGCGGATTTTTATTTCGGCTTTTCCATTTTGAGAAGAAGTATGTGGACATGAGAGACGTAATGCCATACCATTTTTGTGACAAAAAACTTTAAATTGGTCATTTACAAATTCCCTCCCATTGTCACATTGAAAACGTTTAATGGACTTCTCAAATTGGGTTTGGATGAAGACACTAAATTGTTTTAAAATAGCGGGAACTTGTGATTTTTGTCCATTTATAAATGTCCACAAAAAAATAGTGAAATCATCCAAAATAAGCATATAGTACTTATGACATGCCGAACTCAAAATCGGGGATGTCCACAAATCACTATGCAATATATCAAACGACATAATAGTATTTGACGAAGATAAAGAAAAAGGGAATTTAACATGCTTTTCGAAAATGCAAGACTAACAAACATGGGAGTCCAAACACTGTTTACAATCAATCAATTTATTTTTTCTAAGAGAATTGAAGACCGGTGCTCCCGGGTGTCCCAAATGGTTATGCCATAACATAGGAGAAAGATCAACAAAAGTCGATGGAGTGGTGAGTTGGTTGTTGGTAGTGGCGGTGATGGGATACAAATCCCCAGTGCGATTACACCTCATTATTGGCATCCCCGTATGAAAATCCTTCACAGAAAACCTAAATGGATCAAAATTAACATAAACATTGTTGTCAGTAGTGAACCGACACACATATATCAAAATTTTAATGCGTTTGGGTCCATGTAGGACATTATTCAATTGTAAAGGTGGGTGGGGGGGGAGGTTTAATTGGACAATACCATGAATTGAGATTTCCTGCCCACTGCCAGCGATAATATTTTTATTACTGCTCATATTAAAATAAGACGAGAGATTACCTTGAGATGACGTCATGTGTGAGGTTGCCCCGGTGTTCATGTACCATGAGTCATCGGGCACATTAATACTCATGTTCTTCATGGCTCGCTTAATGTCCGTTGGAGCATAACTCGATGATGATGGTCCATGGGCTAAAAATGCTTGTTGTGGACAGCTGCCTAAAACACCGGGTTGCCTGTATGAAATATTTGGCCGAGCCTACTGTGGGTATAGGCAGTGTGGGCCCCACTGCTGCGGGTCTCAGGCCGACGACGGGATATGACCCCACTGCCCGTTGCCGGAAAAATGTTGCAACTGCCAGTGGGTTTGACCCTGCTGCCCGCGGCCTCTGCCTCTACCTCTGCCGAATTTGTTTTCGCCGCCCCGGCCCCGCCATCTTCCACCATTTTTTTACCTTTGTTATTGTTGCGATTTTGACCCCTTTTAGATCCATTATTGTTGCGATTTGAAGCCCCTCCCAAACCAGAATTTTGTGGATTAAAATCATTTATGACACGTTGGTGGAAAGAAGGGCGATGCTGGCACTATTTGCCGCCGACGCCGCCTGTTTCACCTTTCGAGTTTCTTCAAGAATCAACCTCGAACGGGCCTCATAGAGTGATGGTAAGGGATTGCTTTGTTGAATGAATGTAGCCACACCATCAAATTGTTAATTCAAACTCGCAATTAATTGAAGAACAAACATTTGATTTGTCACCTGCGCACCAACATGTGATAGTTGATCGGCAATCATTTTCAATTCTTGACAATATGCGGAAACGTTTGAAAAATCATCCACTTTACATTGGTGAATTGGTTTTCAAGATATACTGCTCGAGAAATTTTATTATCTTGAAAAATGTTTTGTAAACGTTCCCAAGCTTGTTGAGCCGTAGAGTCCGTCTCCAAAATGGTGTGCAAAAGGTCATTGGAGATTGTGCCGTAAATCCATTGAAGGAATATATCATCTAAATGAGACCATAAGTTTGGGTCAACAACGGTGGTCTCCGATGAAGACTTGGAAGGAATAATATGGTCTATAACTTCGTATGCTCGGCAATGGATTTTAAACAACTCCGCCCAAGAGGAGTATTACATTTTTTCCATCTCAAGGGTGATAGGAATAAAGTTCTTGACGTTGTTTAGGGCAAGAACGGGATGAAATTTTTGTTTATCCGTCATTGTTGCCCAAGAAAACACAAGAAAAGAGGAGGAAAATAAATATTTTGGTGTGTAGAATAAAGGAGATGAAGAACCCTAATTAGGGTTTGGTTGAAAATTGCTGAAAATAGTAGGGTAGTTCTCGGCTAGGTTAGGGTTTTTGGAACAAAACTAGTTAGGGTTAGGTTTTGGAGGAGGAGGCCGAAAAAACAAGGGTGGTTTCGGCTAGGGTTTGTTGACCAAAAATGGTTTTTGGGTAGGGAGTGGTTGGGCGGACGACGAGTACGGTTAGGGCAAACATTAGGGAGTTATTTTGTGGCTCTTGATACCATGAAGGAAATTCATTCCACCGTCTATTTCATTCCAAGATTATAATTTATATACAAGTATACAAGATCAATCTATGGCTACTATTAAGAAAGACTTATCCTAATCATATCCTAATTATCTTTGACAATACTAATTTTAAGTGTTTAGCCGAATCAAGTGACAGCTGAAGGTGGAAACCTTAAAATGAGAAGGCAAGAGAATTCTAAGTCGATAACCGAACTCACTCGTAGCCAAATCTATTAGTCCTAGCCTTCGGCTAGAAAAGCTTCATCAACTATTATGGTAGCCTGGCCGAGTCATAATTCTGAGGAACGACTGAGACTCATACATATTTGGATGCCTCGAAGACCAAGTCAAAGAATCTTCTAGACCCCAAGAAAGGGTAACAACCAACAACAGCTAGAAGGAAGTGCCATTAATCGTGCAAGAGGAAAACAAGGAGTAAAAATCGGCACCACTTCCTCATAGTTGGCTAGTGGATTTAGTGGGTAATTTAATGGCTAACATAGGGGGATCACATTTTATTTTTCTTTTACTATAAATATAGGATCATTTGTACAGAATAAGGGGACTAATCAATCAAACAACTGATTATACATATCTTCATTTTATCTTTATCGCCTTTACTGCACTTTAGCTGTATTTATGTTTCTTACCACTTAGTATACTCAATCACAATCCTAACACTTTCTGGAGTAGTTGGGGAACCCATTGCTGGAAGTTAGAGTTCCGCTTCCAGCTGAAATCACTTAGTTAAGGAATCAATTTGTCATCCGATAGACGGCAGACATTTCAGACGGGAACAAATTTGGCACGCCTAGTGGGACCATATGTGACTCCATAGCAAAGTTTGATTCTCCAAGTCAGGATCACGCTTGGCGTATGCGCCTAAAGTCTGGTAAGAAAATGAACCTAGAGTCTAGTCCACGTCCTAAACAGAATCCTCCCAGAAGGAACAACGAGCCACAATTTTCCTCGGGTATGCCTACATCGATTGATACCCATCCACTTCCTCCATCAACCCAAGCTGTGGGTGAACTTAGCCAACCTGAAGGTCCAACTGTCATGACCACATCATTCATTAGACAGTAGATTGACTTAGACATCCACGACATTATGTACCAGGTTTCCAAACAGTTGGCTGACATTATCAAGCCAATGGTACATAATGAGGTTCAACAAGTGAGGGAACTGGAAGCCAATCGACTGCATCCACGAGAATGTTCGGCTAGTTATGCCATCCTTCTGACGAGTGGCGCTGTGCAACATGCAATTGTGACTCCAGATGTTGTTCCTCAGCCGAATGAGTATCAGTCAGTACCTACTCAGGTACAACCAATAGCACACCTAGGAGCATAAGCCCAGTCACTTGGTAACCAGTCTACTGTATAGTTGCCACCAAACGCTGGGGGGGGGGGCGACTAACTGTGCCACTCGACCAAGCGAGTCTGCAGTATGAGCAAATCAATATGGCTCGAAGACCAGTTCAGGCATCCAAACACCTTGGGTTGCCTCCCGTTAGGCCGTACGCTCCTGTAAATGGCTCTACGGTACAGGCGACTAATGTTAGCTAGCCCAATTGGCAGCCGGTGGCCCTTGGCTATGACCTTGCTCGGCTATCTGGTGACGCTGTCTACATCGGGACACCATTCCAGCAGTCATAGCTGGTACCCAATCCATACCATCCAGGAAGCGCAAACTTTCCAAGAACGGCTGATGGTCGGGGAGAGAGCAGACATGGAACACTGTTCCACCTTATCCTCAAGCTCTATCGGTTGTTCTAGGAGCTCATGTTACAGGCTTTGGTGGCTATGCCTAACAACAGCAATGGGGATATACCCCACCTATTGGTAATGGCCAGCAGAATACCTATAATTTTCAAAACCCTGCTTAATAAGGTACATAATTGAGGCCTCCAGTTCAGAACGCTTACCAGTCGGTTCCAGCTGAGAATCGGCAGGGACTTCACAGCTGATGAACCCTGAAACTATCGTGAATACCATGAAGAGGTACTTTTGGATCCAACTGAAACCCTTAGACAAACCTGTTTACAAGAAGCCCTACCTCGATTAGGTAGATCGGATACCGCCATTGACAAGAGGCTTCAAAATACTTGATTTCGCTACCATCTCGGGTGATGACGACAAATCTACCATTGAGCACATCGACAAATTCACCGCCCAATGTGGAGAGGTTGGCCAGAACGAGTATCACAAGCTGCAGTTGTTCACTATTTCTCTAACTGGAACAACATTTTCCTGGTACTCATCCTTGACTCCCAACCTCATGTCACTGTAACTTATTTAACGAATCTCAAGCAATAGGTCTATGAGTCGGCTACCGATTATATCGAGAGATTCAGAAGGAAGGTTGGGAAATGCATTGTACACTTCCCTGAATCGGAATGCGCCCACATGATAATCAATAATATGCATCCTCAGCTAAAAGAGAAATTAGTGGGACAATCCTGCTCTGACTTAAGCCAGTTAGCCGAGAAGGCTAACTAAATAGAGCAGTATATCCATGATAAAGAGAAAAGAAGAGCTAACCAAAATCGAGGCTCCCATTTGGTATCCATTATTGAGGCAGATGAGTCTGACTCAGAGTCAGCCAATTACACGGCAGACGGAATGATAGCCAAGATTGTCAGGGGTAAGGTTTATTCTTGCTCAACCTTAAAAGCTACGAAAGGCAAGGAGACGAGTTCAACTGATAACAGGGTTGGTTACTCATTTGACATTACAAAGGCAGATCAGATCTTTGATCATCTACTTAAAGATAAACAGATTCGGCTGCTTGATGGACATAGGATTCCACATGCCGAAGAACTCAAGGATAAAAGTATTGTAAATGGCACAACTCATATAGTCATGCTACTTCTAATTTTGTGGTCTTTAGGAAGGCAATTCAAAAGGGCATCAAGGAGGGGAAGTTTAAGCTAGCCGATAAAAGCATAGCTGAAATGTCTGTTGATACTGACCCATTTCCCGCAGTACCGATATCTATGGTGTCCTTTGCTAAGCCAGATCAATCAAAGGATGTTAAGGGGAAACAACCGATGAAAAATATATAGGTCCCAAAGAAGCCCACTGGTAAGGAGAAGGCCACAAAGACCTCTGTGTTTGATCGGCTAGGCAGCTTACGTGACATCTATGAGGACACGGACAGGCAGCCAAGCAGTTTTCGTGACTGCCTTATAAACCACACAAGGGACCCAGCAGACCCCAAGTGCAAGCTTGGGGGAAAAGCATGGCTACCAGTCGATGAGAAGCCAAGCGTGCCCTAGATAGATAATGAATCAATCCCCATAGCTAAACAGAGGGTGGATGAGTTCAACATAAAAGAAGGTGTTTCTTCCTTGCATATCACAGTGAGGGATGAAGGTCAGCTGAAACCTCGGAGGATGATTAAGCCAACCACCAATTTAGAGGCTGGGAAGTGGTTCGTCAATCAGGCTTCTGGAAAGAAATATGCACTACCGAGTGTCGTATCCAGGACTCAGAAAAAAAGTATGCAGCATGCCAAAGTCTTACGCAAGATGAAGCAAACGTTGCACATGATATCCAGCGGTAAGGTGACCGATAAGCATGAAATTCCTGAGTCTGCCGTAGCTGAGGCTATCGAGCGGGCATTCGGCTCAATATCTTCAGAGACAGTGCTGCATGAAGAAGAAGCTTTGGAAAACCAGAGCTAAATATACAGCATAATGACAAACCGACAGAGGAACCTCTACGGGAGACTACTATCTTGAAGGAATCCCTAGCCGAGACGGTTTCACAGATCGCGCACAGGATCCAAGCATTAGAACCTCAGCTGGTTCCTATATGTCTCTAGGAGATGGAAAATATTAACTTCTTATCAACCGAATTAGACGAGGTGGGAGACTCCATCCTTGATTTATTTAAGTATGATTCAGCCGATGAGATTTGGGCAGCTATTAAAATGATCAGCCTGATTCCATGTGAGTTCTGTGCCGGCCGCTCTATGATGGATAGCCTAGAAGGTGATGTGTGTGTGAAAGACACTGAATGGGTGACTATAGCCGATACTACAGCTAAGGAGGCTTTGAGCACTATATTTGGTGCACCTACGGAAGAGATGGTTAAACACCTCAAACCCCCTATATGCTAAGGCTTACATTAACGGCAAAGCTATCAGCCGAGCGTTCGTCGACAATAGGGCTGTGCTGAATGTGATGCCGTTACTTACTTTGAAAGACCTCAAAAAACCCAGGGAGGATCTCATCCCAACTAACATGAATATGGCTAGCTTTATGAGAGAAGCTTCTGAAGCTTTGGGGATCTTAGTAGTAGAAATCACCATAGGTCCTAAAATGATCAGATCTGCCTTCTTTGTAATAAATGGCAAGCCGTCTTACGCCATTCTATTGGGCAGAGACTTGATTCACACCAGCTGATGCCTTCCTTTTACCATGCATCAAAAACTTATTTTTTGGGAAGGAGACAAGAGAGAAATCATCCCAGTCGATGATAACCCATTTCAAGCAAGGGTTAAGAACTTATAGGCTGTCTTATATTCACTCTATGTGGCTCTCATAGCTGTCGCGGAGCAATACAAAGAAGGATCTTGGGAATACTGCAATCTTACTTCATGAGGTTTTGAAATAAAACAATTAGCCGAACCACGACTTACCTTGGAAGAGTTAGATGATTGAGGAGACCCAAATTATACGTGATCTGTGGCATTGGCTGACTGCTATAAGTTCTGAAGAAAGGATAGCCGAGGCATTACAGGTAGAGGACTACAACAGAGAACCAACACTGGCAGCCGATGACATTGAGTTGCCGATGGAACTTGAATTGCCCATAAGAAGGGCTATGCCTAGTTTTGAGTCTCATGATCCCTTGGAAGATATCAACTTGGGTACTGAGGAAGTCCTTCGGCTAACACATACTAGTGGTTTGCTGAAGGAGGAGGATAAACAAAGCATAATGGCTCTTCTACTACAGTATTAGGACTGCTTCGCGTGGGATTATCATGAGATGTGTGGGCTGGCACGTACTTTGGTAGGGCATAGATTGCCAATTAAGGAGGGTTTCACACCTCATAAACAACCGCCTAGAAGATATCACCCTCAACTGATGCATCAAATTAAAGCTGAGATTGAACGCCCTCATGATATCCAGGTTGGCAAACATTGTGCCAGTCAAGAAGAAGAATGACAAGGTTCGGGTATGTATTGATTACATGAACCTAAATCTAGCCACTTCCAAGGATGAATATGTCATGCCTATAGCCGATATGCTAGTCGATTCGGTAGCCGCTAATGATGTGTTGACATTCATGGATGGATACTCCTACTATAATCAGATAGCAGTAGCCGATGAGGACATTCACAAGACTGCTTTTAGGTGTTCAGGAGCCTTGGGCATTTACGAGTGGGTAGTTATGCCATTTGTTATGAAGAATGCTGGTACTACTTATCAGAGGAAAATGAACACCATCTTCCATGATTTGATCGACAAGACTGTGGAAGTCTACATTGATGATGTGGTGGTGAGGTCTAAGGACTTCAAAGATCATTTAGCCGATCTTGAAAAAGCAATAAAAAGAATGAGGATTCATAATCTTAAAATGAATCCAGCCAAGTGCATGTTCGGAGTATCGGCTAGCAACTTCCTTGGCTTCTTGGTACATAAGAAATGTATTGAGATAGATCATAACAAAGCCCGGGCAGTAATGGAATCTGCACCACCCAGAACAAAGAAGGAGTTACAAAGCCTGTTAGGGAAGATCAACTTTCTAAGGAGGTTCATATCTAATTCAGCTGACAAAATAAAGGCTTTCTCACCTTTGCTTAGGCTTAAAGGGTCAGAAGAGCTAGTATGAGGCCCGAAACAGCAAGAGGCATTTGACCAAATTAAAAAGGCCTTAGCAACTCCTCTTGTGCTGGTGCCTCCCATGCCAGGGAAAACGCTGAAGTTGTACATCTCGACTGCAGATTTGTCTATCGGCTGCCTATTAGCATAGGATGCCGATGATGGAACCGAAAGGGCAGTTTACTACCTTAACCGAATGTTCAATGAGGCTGAAACTAGATATACCCCTATAGAGAAGCTTTGTTTGTCCTTATTCTATGCTAGTACAAAACTTGAACATTATTTAATGCCACATGTGGTTCACATTTTGTGCAAAATTGACATCGTCCGATACTTATTGAATAAACCTGTTTTGCAAGGACGACTAATGAAATGGGCAATTAAGCTTACTACATTTTCTCTCGAGTATAGGCCATTCAGGGTTGTCAAAAGTCAGACGTTAGACGATTTCTTGGCAGACCACCCTTGTATAGATGCGGAGGATCCATGCGCCCCCTCTACTACGTGTATGGACGTTGTCCCTCGGACGCTAAATTTTGATGGGTCAAGAACCCAGAAAGGAGTCGGAGCTGGAATAATGATAACCAAGCTGAATACGATACTATCATCATGAGACTCAAACTCTTATTCTCTATGAAGGCGAAGTGCATCAAGATTCGTGGAGACTTTCTTCTGGTTATCAAGCAGCTGGTTGGGAATATGACTGCAAAGATCCAAATTTGTTGGCCTGTTATAGAATGGCTAGCAGGTTACTTAGTGGGTTCGCATCATCTACGTTAAGTTATGTTCCCAGGGGCATAAATGTTGAGGCTAACGACTTAGAATAAGAGACTTCTGGCTTTAGGAAGTCTCTACTCACTCTAGAGTATGATGAGCTGCCAGCCGAAGTGCTAGCCATAGACCAGATCAAATCGTGGAAGCATGTGTTAATCGGCTACTTAAAAGATTCTTCCACTTGCAAGGACCTTAAGGTTAAGAGGAGAGCCTTGAAGTATGTGCTCATTAATAATGATCTTTACAAAATGAGCGTAAGTGGAGTGCTACTCAAGTTCATTGATAAGGCTGAGGCCTTAAGAGTCATGGGAGAAGTTCATGAAGGAATCTGTGGATCACACAAAGCCGGGCCAACGATGAAGTGGTTGATTTATCGCCATGGCTATTATTGGCCTACTATCACATCCGATTACTTTAATACGCAAAAGGGTGTGAAGAGTGTTAGATACATGGACCAATCCAACGGGTACCAACTGAGTTGTTGCACCAGATCGTGAAGCCCTGACCTTTCAAAGGATGAGATATGGACCTCATCGGCAAGATTCATCCGCAATCGGCTAAAGGACATAATTTTATTATTGTGGCTACCGATTACTTCACTAAATGGGTAGAGGCATCGAACACTTGCTACAGTCGTCTGCGTCTTATTAGTTGTGGTCCCTGAAGGGCAAACAAAAAACATAAATATTGAAAGATAGCCGATGCGAAGGTATTTAAGCCAGACAAGGGATATACCTCGATTTCCTCTTCTTCCTCAACAGAAACAAGAACTCTGGTTCTGTGGGATTCTTCCTCACTATGATATCGGATGACAACCCCTCCGCTTTGCCTGGGTTGCTTTGGAACAGATTTCTTGGGGACGGGGATTCGTTATTAGATGTGGTCTCCAGATCGACAAACGCTGGGGGGGATTGAGTTGCTGAAAGATGCATAAGAGATGTTAGCCGAAAATTCACAAGAATAATCTGGCCGACACATATGTAGAAAGAAATTTACCTTTTCTCTTCTTTTGCCGCAACCTGATGGAAGACCTTGAGGCAGCAGGTCTAGCCAATTTAAGGGGATCAGCTTTCAGAGGGGCCTCTTTCATCCATGGTTTAGAGGTTTCTTGGGTCTTTTTTTTCTTTGAGAGGACTAGCCGATCACAGTAGACATCTAGAGGAAACTGGAAGAATTTCTCCTTAGTCGTGTTCCACCAATCGTCAAAAGCAACAGTAGTATTTGCTCTCGGGGGGGAACGACTGCCAGTCAAATAGGGCGAGCCTATCAAGATTGTGATCGACTATTTTCCTTGCCTGTTTTGCATCAAGAATGCAACGTTGGGTTGAACAACCAATATTGCAGTGAGGCCATGGTACGTGCTGAGTAAGACCGAATTGCCTTGCCTCAAAGTTTGCCCGATAGGATTCCGTGGTCAAATTATTGTTCCTAGAGGTGGGCTTCAAGCCACCCAATAGATCCCTAGCAGTAAGAATGCACCCCCATGTGAGGGCCATAGTTCTCCGCTGAGAGAATGTAAGGTTGTCATCGGCAACTTGACGGGCCTAATTGGGGGTGACCCATCTTTCGAGGACCAGTTGTCAATCTGTGTAATGGAGTCGAGATAGACCATGCAGGGTGGAGACTGCAGTGAAAGCGTCCTGGGGCATGAATGGTGTTTTCCGAAGAGTATCGTCTAGCACCAGCAAGTTTAATGGAAAACGGCGGTCATCAAAATCATCAGGAATAAACTCTGAGAAATACAGGGTGATCCACAACTGAAGGAACCACAGGGGACCGACCAAGGTATCCAGATTTCTGGAGTCCCTTAACCTTGCCTGGCATCGCCAAGATCCATATAAATATAAGTCAGGAAGAGAGATGCCCAACTGACATCTTCCCCCGAAACGGCTAGCGCTGCATAAATTTCCAGCTCCTTCACGACTGTACAAGATCTTGTGAAGACAAAATATCAGCTGAACCAAAAGAGCAGGAAAGCATGATGCTCGACATCGTCGACTGGAAGAGGCAATATTTTACTGTTATTGGTCATGAAGTGGCCATAGCCGGAAGAAGTCTTTGAGACCTTGATGCCCAAGTCGGCAACATCTATGCCGCTTAAGATAGACGCTTCGGCTCCCATTATCGGAAGGCCAAGTATCGCCGTCACGTCGAGCAGTGTGAGGGTCATCATTCCCAGGGGAAAACAAAGCCGTTGACATTGGTCGACCAGTAATCGAGGAAAGTATATATGAGACCAATGTTACAAGAGAGGTCTAACTCCGACAGCGCAATGGCGTCATAGAGACCCATGAGTAGTTGGTAATCTTGGCCGGCCAAGTACGCATGCTAGCCGGAAAGTGATCGTCGGTGAACCAATCAGGGATGATAGGAGGTCATAGTTTGCCGGGCTAAGATACCGAGAAAGAATGAGGTCGCCCTGTTCAGATGTACCGTACGGAGCAAAAGCTAGTTGTTCATCGATGAAGGCAAAGGTAGGGGTTCGGTCATCAGCAGCCAAATTGGCGTTATCTGATCCCTGAGATTGAGAGGGAGATGAAGACATGATTTTCTGATTAAGGAAATATGGTTCTTTAGAGAAGGAAAGGAATTTGGGAACGGCTGAAGATTAAGTGAGAAACCTCTGGGGGGGGGGTGTATCTCCTTAATTTTTTTTGGAGATGTGACTGACACGCATTGGGACTACTTTCTTTCAAACGTGCGACTGAATGCATCAGACTTTAGTTGTGGAAGCCGAGACGCCTCGGTTAAAAGGAAGAAACTTTTTAGAGAAAATCATCATTGCATGCATTTAGGGCAAAATGATTGAAATGACACCTGCGGTTGCCACACGAAATGACGACTATTTTTTAATACATCAACTCAATAGCCACACTCGAGTTAATGTAGGGGGGCAATTATTAACACTCAAAAATACTTTTAAGTGTTTCGCCGAATCAAGTGACAGTCTAAGGTGGAAACCTCAAAATGAGCAGGCAACAAAATTCTAAGTCGATAACCGAACTGAATCATAGCTGAATCTATTAGTCCTAGCCTTTGGCTAGAAAAGCTTCATTGGCTATTACGGTAGCCTGACCGAGTCATAATTCCGAGGAACGACTAAGACCCACACATATTTGAACGCCTTGAAGACCAAGTCAAAGAATCTTCTAGACCCCAAGAAACGGTGACAACCAGCAACAACTAGAAGGAAGTGCCATTAATCGTGCAAGAGGAAAACAAAGAGTAAAAATCGGCACCACCTCCTCATAGTTGGCTAGTGGATTTAGTGGATAATTTAATGGCTAACATAGGGGGATCACATTTTATTTTTCTTGTACTATAAATACAGGATCATTTGTACAGAATAAGGGGACCAATCAATCAAACAACTGATTTTACATATCTTTATTTTATCTTTATCGTCTTTACTGCACTCTAGCTGTATTTATGTTTCTTACCACTTAGTTTACTCAATCACAGTCCTAACGCTTTCTAGAGTAGTTGGGGAACCCATTGCTGGAAGTTAGAGTTCTGCTTCCAGCTAAAATCGCTTAGTTAAGGAATCAATTTATCATCCGATTTCGTCAGCCGATAGACGGCAGGCATTTTGGACGGGAACAGTACTGTTGAGATTTAAAGAAATACAGATTTTGTGCTTACTTTACAGTAGTCTAATCTGATAGCAAAAAGCTAATTACATGGCCCTATCTACGTACTTAGTTTGGACATAGACGATAATCTCCTGTTATAGAGCTTCTGGTTAGTGACAAGTGGTAAGAAAGTAAATAAAATCTTCCTTAAAGGGTAAATCACTGTGCTTGTAACTAGAAATACGTCGACATATCTAGTTTTTAAGCAATACATGTTGTTGTGGTAAGCAATACATGGAATATAGGGAATGTAATTATAAATAATTGATTTTGGGCCTAACTCAACCTCAAGAGCTAGTTTGTAGGGTGAGGATTGAAGTTCATATAAGGAGTCCATGTTCCCATTCCATATCTGATGGGAACTCTTAACACTCCCCCGCACGCCCAGACCTTGTTAACTGGAGCGTGAACAATATAATTTGGGGGCCCAATATCGGTGAACAAATAATTGGAATGAGTCTGACTCTGATACCATGTAAAGAATGGATTTTGGGCATAACTTAACCTCAAAAGCTCGCTTGTTGGGTGATGATTGTTCAAGTCATATAAGGAGTCTATGTTTTCATTCTATATTCGATGTGAGACTCTTAACAGTAATGTCCACCAAATCCATATAATACAATCACTATTTCATGTTAAAGAATACCAAATTGATCGAGGAAATAAGTTATTGTCTTCCTTAGACTTGTGCTATTCTTACTCCATGAGCTAATTTGTGTTAGACTCAAGGACCATTTTCTTTACAATTAACTATAACTTTTAATGTTCCATTGTACATGGATATCGGCAGCATGCACATCTACTAACTTCTACTCAAACTATACATGTATTTATATTCCAGTAACGGTAAAAACTATATCGGAATTGGTGTAATATTGGACATTGTCAAAACAAATGACTCTGGTTTTCCTTGTGAACTATGCCATCCCAGTATTTAAAGTTATTCATGATGGTTGTAGTTATATGTTTTTTTTAATCTAGATATAATTGCCTCGTATTCTTGGTAAGAAGGTTTCTTAGATGGGCCTATTGTTTATGCAGAAGAACTAAGTTTCCATTAGGACATAATGTAGAACTATGGGGGACCAAGTTGGCAAGAGGACTGGCATGCAGATATACTAAGATGCTTTTTTGAACCTTAATTGTGTATGTTCTTGTGTCTACTTTTAACTGTGTGGGATCTTTTTCTTTTACACTAGAGCAAATTTGGAAAATTCATCAGTGGGGTTGAGTCTAGTCATTTGGAAAATTTGCTTGATTTTGCAGGTGTAAAGACACTGTTTTGTCCTTGTTGAGATTTTAAGGTGTGAATGGGAAATGAGAAAAAGTACCTTTTGGAGTGCACCCAAAATGCACCTTTTGAATTGCAACTCTCGATCTCACCCTTTCATTGTCTATAAATTCAGAGGAGTAGCCTCATTTTCTGTACGGAATTTTAGAACTTCTGCATACTTTATTACAAATAAAAAATCGAGTCTTTGTGTGATTTATTGTCGAATTTGCATGTGACGAAGTTGGTGGGGTTTGAGGTACCACTACGCCATCAACAGGTATATCCGTTTTATCATGGGAGGAAGTAATCCATAACCCCGAGTACAGTGAGAGAATAAAATTCCTTAAGGACACACAATGAATTCTGTGGTCTCGGATATTTGAATTTTTTGCATTTTCATTTTGTTTACAGTTTATTTTCGTTGACTGGTTTATTGATATTTGAACACAGTATACTAACAGTCCTTGCACAACATTCTCAAATAACGCATCAGTAGACAGTAGCCACCGAGAAGACAATGTGTCAGTGCAACTTAATACTTTCGCTTTTACCCTTTTCAGTATTCAGTTTATTGTTATGTCAAACTGAATATAAGTTCCAATGAAGCTTATTCTTTGGTGTTGTCATGCTGTTGTTATACAAATTGTAGCAGAAGGAAGCTCTGTGGAATGTTCAACATTAAGGTTTGCCCCTTAATCATGCCACATGATTTCCGTTAACAAACAGATTATACTGGTATTAGTAATAATATTGGCGTATGAGAGTAATCACCAGAAAGTCATGTTATTTTTGCAATATAGCATGAGTAGTAAAAGCTAAAGAGCTAAAAGTTTTCTTGCATAGGCCATCGCGCTACTAGTTCTTGCAGATCTCTCGGACAACCTACAGATAGTCGTTTCTCTGGCATCTGTCGCCATTTTAACTACTTTTTCTTCAGTGAACTAATGCAGCAACAACAACAACATACCTAGTATAATCTCACAAGTGGGGTTTGAGGTGGGTAGAGTGTACGCAGACCTTACCTCTACTATGGGAGGTAGAGAGGTTGTTTCCGATAGGCCATTCAGTGAACTAATGCCTAAATTAGAAAACTTAAGTCCAACTTCCATGTTCTTTTTGTACTATTGTTCCAACTTCCAACTTCCAACTTCCAACTAATGAAGATAAGTCTTTGATATTCACCTTTTGGTCACTGTGCTCTTTCACGGAGGCTTCTTAATACTTTTGTTCACATATTCTGTGTTGTTGCTGCGTACTAGTCCAAGAACAGAGGGAAGTGGAGCGGAGGAGATTATCAGGTGACAACTTCTTTACCAGTTAGTTTTTGTAAACTGATTTCTTTACACAGAATTTCTGAACACCTACACAACGCCTCCACCATCCCAGCACATGAAGTCCTAATTAAGAGTCATGCAGGTTACATGGACAATTCACTCAATTTACATTGTTTAGTCCTCTAATTGCAATTGGATGCATATTTCTATTCCTTCCTCAATGTGTATAACTTATCTGATTTTCATTCCTATTGATTTTCTAGTGTTGTTGGATTGGAGGCTGTTATACACCAACTTAATGAATAATACATATCTTCACATACACTATATCACGAATCACAGTTTATAATATACATTCTCCCCTCAATATATCTCTTGCTCATAGTATGGTTTGATGTAAACACCGCATGCAGGCCTGTATAGTTCCACTAACGGCACAGCAAGACGAAGACTAGGCCAAAATTTATAGAGTTACACCACAAAATTCTTCTTCATTTAAGCCCAATTTTTTACTCACACTACATTCCAATTAAATCAAGAAAGTGAACAAGACAAACATGCTGTTATAAACACTTCACCAATCAAGAAAAAGAATACAAATTAAAGTTCCCCAATTACAATATAAATGGCCTGAGCCTGTGAAATAAACGTTTTAACAAGATCATCACCTAACAAATCTGCAGCCCAGCCTAACTTCTTGTCCGTTGCCACTGATACTACGCATCTTGATCATAGAATTAGCAAATGCTTTAAAGAAGTCATCCTGAGAGGTAGCATACTTTGAAACTAGTCTTTTGGTCCTTGAATTTGTGAGCAGAGCTTCATCTGAAGAGAAAAGGCCCTTGCTGTTTATTAGTAGCTTGTAGTAGGCGTTGTCGAATAAAGTTGTCGTAGAATCCATTGTGGCCCCTGCATTTCTGAATTTGTTGTGTGCGGGGCTAACATTTTGCAAACTGGCTGCAAATGATGCTTGTAGTGTTGGATCAACATTGTGAATATTGTCGAATTTGTGGATTCTGTTTTGGAAGGAAGAACAATGAGAGAATCCAAGAGTATCCCTCCTGTTACCAGAAACAAAGAAAGAACTATAATTTGTTAATAAAGAAAAATCTTGAGTCTCTTTTGTCATTCTAGGGGATATTGCAATTTTTGCGGAGATAATAAGGTGACAAGAGGCGGATCTAGAATCTTAAATCAGTACGAGGGCATGTCTAATCGGTACTATTTTATGATAGTAAGTGGATACAAAATTTATGTGTTATATATATGTATATATTTAAATATTTAACTATATATATTTCAATCGAGAGTCATGAACGCGACAAGTAGAAGAACATAGTTGCTCACCTGAAAATACAACCAAATCATCCAAAGAAAGGCCTCTTTGAGCAAAGTTTTGTTGCAGTTGAGAAATGTTGAATCTGGGAGAAGGTAAGTATCGCGTTTCAGTGGCTTTTGAGATTCTTCCATCTTTTCTACCTTTTGGCACTTCCCAAGTTGGACCTCCAGACTGACATAATACGCCTAAAAAAATAATTTCACGTTATGGAGAAGTATATTGCCTTTTTTTTCTCTGGTTGCTAGGAATATTATATTTATTTTATCTTTACTAGAAGTAAACAGTTTAGCTGTAGGATATATTAGAACTTACAAGAGCAACAGCATCACGAGCAGTGAGAGCCACAATATCAGCACAAGAGACAACACCGGGGCACAAATCCTCGATTTGTTTCTTAACAACGTCGATGACATAGAATGCATGCCATGAGATGTTAGGAGGTCCATCTTTCTCTCCTTTATTGTTTCTTGTTGAGTTCAGCAGCACAGAGCCATCACAACCCTTTCATATACATATAAAACACATATAGTTAGTTACTCTATCCACCATAAGCAAAACTAGTTACAACATAAAATGATCATAACAAAAAGAAATAAGTACATTCTTGACAAAAAATAATATGATTATAGAGTGAGGTTTGCTTAAGTTGTAAGTGCCTTCAAATCCAACCATGGACAGAGCTAGGATCAGGCAAGGGGGTTCAATTGAATCCCTTTCCTCGGAAAATATACTATTTTGTAACTGTAAAGATATTGCATCTGGGCCTAACTCAACCTTAAAAGCTAGCTTAAAGGGAGGAGGATTGCCCAAGCCATATAAGGAGACCAAAGACCACTTATCCCACCGATGTGGGAGAACTCAACACCCCGCCTCACGCCTAGAGCTGGACATCTGGAGCGTGGACAATATAAGAGGGGGCTCAACATCGAAAACAATGAATTGGGACGAATCTGACTCTGATACCATGTAAAGATATGACACTTGGGCCTAATTGAAGCTCAAAAGCAAGCTTAAAGGGAGGAGTATTGCCCAAGCCATATAAGGAGACCAAGGACCACTTATCCTACCGATGTGGGAGAACTCAACAGTAACTATATGGCCAAAATTGAATTCTTTCGTTATATATAAATGTTGAATCCCTTTGACATTTGGAATGTTGCGGTGTAGTGGCAAAGGGGGTTCAGAAGTTGTTTAAGTGACATGCTCAAATCCTACGTATGGCATTTTAGTATTTTTTGGAATCCCCATGAATTTCTGACTACCAAATGATGAGTAAATGAGGGAGTTAAGTAGGTCCTATTGATCAGGGAAAAAAAAGTTGATAATTAACTAGCTAGGGGAAAAATAGAGAAGTGGAAATTTACTCTAACAAAACAATCATGGAAATGCATCCTTAAAACCGCAGCTGGAACTGTTTTGTCATTCAACATAGCTTTCTTGACAACTTTGGTGATGGTTGACTCGGCATTAGGGCATGTTTGGTCCTAGTAATTGGTGCTCAGTGCCTTCACTGCAGTGAAAACAATGCAAAAGCAAAGACCTAAGCAATTAAACATCTTGGTACTGGCATCATAACTAATTGTGTTTTCCAAATTAGACTTTCTTTCTTTATGCTTAATTTGGACTTGGGACTTTGCTAGGAGGCATGAGGATCCTAATACAATGTGCATTTAAAGGGAAGTGATTGTAGTAATGGGCACAAGACTACAGAGAGAGTTGTTACTGGGAGATTGTTGAGTTGTGGAATCTAATTCACCGCCGACACTATGAAGACCCTACGCAGAGTGTGGAACGTTGATCGCCCTAGTTTTCGCTATATCTAGACTAGGGCACCGTTTTTCTTTCTTTGAGGTCGAGCAAGAGAGAAAGAGAGAATTGTAAAATCAAATTCCCTATTTGATTATAGTAAAATCTGCAGCGACAAAGTGGACGTAGCACTCGCATTGAGGGTGAACCACTATAAATTTGTGTGTGTTATTTGTTCTTCGCTTATTTACTGTTTTCTGATTAGGTAGGATTTGGGACTCAAATCCTAACAACTGGTATCAAGAGCGACAGGTTGTATTGCGATTCAGAAAACGATAGGAGGCGAAGATAGTTCGGCGCACGACATCGGGAAATTCGATGGTACTTATTATGAGTTTTGGAGAATGCAGATTTAAGATTATTTGTACGGCAGAAAGCTTCATCAACCGTCTCCCATCATATCATTTCGGCCTCTGTGGACATAATCATCATCGTATATATCTGTACCAACTGCAGGTGGTGTGCGTATATAACGACGTATCCCTTTTTCCATGCCCCATACATATATAATGCATACATATAGTAGAGTATATAACTCCTTTGAGATCAAGGTATGTACATGAATATAATTCATGAATGATATGATAATAAGACACTATAAGTTTGTCGGAGTGATGTAATATTGCTTCACCTCCGATTACTATTATGAATACCAACATCTTTTCCATATACCTCAATAAGGATTTAGGAACATATTTAGACATGCTTTGACAATAAGAATGAATAACATGAACATTCTTAACTACTAAGAATAAAATCAATTATGAGACAATATTATGTATGCGTTTCGTACTTAGAACATGCCAAAAGAAAGAAGGATTTGCGTTAACATACCTTCGTCGACGACGGTGAAACCGATCTCCTTTACAAGATAATCTCAACAAGTGGAGAAAAACTTAACTTGTTCTCAAGAAATTCTTGTTGGATATCTTGAATTATCTTAAGAACATGAGAGTTGGCCGAGAGGTTTTACAAAGTACTGCAAGTACATGAGTGGCTCCTAAATGAATTGTTCAAAGTAAAAGAAATGGTTGCTGTACGTTTTGCCTCTTCAAACCAAATTGTTCCAAGGTGAGATATTGCAAAAAAATAGCTTAAGATGCGCAAATAGTTGGTGGCACGTTTTGGGTGATTCCAAAATGATTTTCTCCTCCAAAGTGAATACTGTTTTTGACCTTGAATGAACCTGACACCTCACCCCTTCCTTTATGCAGTATCACTACCTAGATGACACCTAATCATCCTTATGCTTAGTTATTTTAAATAATTGTTTTGCCAAGAAACCACGTTCCAATTTAGTAATCAACGTAACACTTGTTCCATTTTCTATTAATACCACAATTAATTCTTTATTCTCCCATTTTATTCTAACATTTAACTAATTACCCACATAATTAATTTCTTGATAGCAATTCACTTAAATCTTAATGACTTATAAAACCTGCATATACTCAATGTCATAATTATGCGATATAACACTAGTCCATAACCTCTTTGGGGACACACAACTATCATTATTAATCTCCATCGTCACACTTATTAAGTCCTAAATTATTTCGGGACCGCATCCTTTTATATACTAAGCTTCTTTATTTGCATACGTGAACATGACCAATTATCCTCCAACGCTCGGGTCTATTTACATACGTCTAGCGATTCAAATCATGGCCCGAAAGTACGGGATGTTACAAATATCAGCCAGCGGCTCTTCCGTTTTGCAATATACCAGATTCACTAGACCATCCTTTTGCACTTCTCTAATAAAATATAGCTTCACATTGAAATGCTTGGTCTTTCCATGAAACAATGGATTGTGAGAAATAGCAATAGCAGCTTGGTTGTCCATAAATACCTCAGTGCTTTCTTTAATCTCCAAACCAAGATCACACAAGATTTTTTTTATCCATAAAGCTTGATTGACAACAGCTGTAGCAGCAATGAATTCTGCCTCTTCAGTTGATTGAGAAACAATCTGCTTATTCAAACACCAAGAAAAGCACCCCGAGCCAAAATTAAAACAGTACCCTGAAGTACTTTTCATATCTTGAACAGAACCAGCCCAATCGCTGTCAGAAAATCCTTGAAGTTTGAAATTCTGGTACTTGCTAAATCTGACTCCATAATCCATTGATCCTTTGACATATCTGAGCACTCTTTTTGTAGCTTTCATATGTAATTCACTAGGAGAATTCAAAAATCTAGATAGTACACTTATAACATACAATATATTTGACCTTGTTGTTGTAAGATACATCAAACATCCTATCAAGCTTCTGTAGCTTCCTTCTTGTACTCGTTCAGCACCATCATCCTTCATTAGCTTCTCCTTTTGATTCATCGATGTATTCATACTTTTGCAGTTGTCCATTCTAAATTTCTTTAGAAGTTCGTTTGCATACTTCTTCTGACAAATGAATATTTGATCTTGGGTTTTTTAATCTCCATTCCAAGAAAGAAAGTCATCTCTCCAAGATCCGTCATTTCAAAGACTTTCATCATCTCTCTTTTAAACTCTTCTATGAGCACAACATTGCTTCATGTTACTAAAAGATCATCAACATACATAGAAATTATAACACTGTCAGAGTTAGTATGCTTTAAGTAAATGGTTGATTCACTTAGGCTTTTCTGAAAGCCTAAATCAGAAAGATGCTCATCGATTCTACTGTACCAAGCCTTGGAGCTTGCTTTAATCCTTAGAGAGTTTTTTTCAGCAAGTAGACTTTGTCTTCCTGTCCTTTCACAACAAACCCTTCAAGTTGTTCAACATAGATTTCTTCCTGCAAGAAGCAATTCAAAAAGGTTGATTTAACATCTAGTTGGTAGATTTTTTCCAGCCCTTTTGTGTTGCAATTGCCAAAAAAACATTATTGTGTCAAATCTCGCGACTGGTGCAAATGTTTCAGCAAAATCTACACCAAATATCTGAGCATAGCCCTTCACCACAAGTCTAGCTTTATGTTTGTTTGTTGAACCATTTGCATTTAGCTTAGTTCTGTAAACCCATTTAACTCCAATGATCTTTCTGTCTTGAGGTCTTTAAACCAACACCCACATATCATTTTTATCGACCATGGACAACTTCTGCATTGCATATCCATTTCTTGTCTCTTTCAGCTTCTGCATATTCAACAGGTTCAAATACCGCTACATTGCATCTTTGATAGATATATGAAAGTGATCTGGTTCCTCTAACCGGAAGATGATCAACTCGTTCTTCAAAATTTTGCAACTCAGTAGCTTCCATTTCTTGTTTATCTCCATCCCAATTCCATTGCTTTTGTTCAAGAAATTCCACATCTATGCTTATCACAATTTTTTCAGTATGAGGCTGAAAAATTATGTAAGCTTTAGAGATTGTACTATAACCAATAAATACTCCAGGTTCAGCTTTCTTGTCCAGCTTGTCCCTCTTAACCTGTGGAATATAAGAGAAACACAAACAATCAAAGATTTTTAAGTTCTTTAAGGATGACTTATACCCGTGCCATGCCTCAAAAAGTGTCTTTCCCTCCACTGCTTTTGTAGACAACCTATTCAGCAAAAAAATAGCAGTATTGACTGCCTCTACCCATAATTTTTGGGAAGCTCTTTCTCGTGCAACATACACCTCGACATCTCCATGATAATATTATTCTTCCTTTCACTTACTCCATTTTGTTGTGGAGTATATGGAGTAGTAAGTTGATGCTCTATTCCAGCAACTTCACAAAATGTTTTGAATTGATCTGAAGTGTACTCAGTCCCATTATCTGATCTGAGCACTTAAATCTTGCAACCACTCTGATTTTCTATCCAAGCTTTGAATTTCATGAAAACTCCAGCAACTTCGAACTTAAACTTCATGAAATAAATCCAACATATTCTTGTTACATCATCAATGAAGATAATATAATACATGTTGTCGTTGAGTGATGAAGTTCTTTGTGGACCACAAAGATCGGTATGAATGAGTTGCAAATTTTCGGTAGCTCTCCATGTGGAACTTTTGAATGGAACTCTAGTCTTCTTGCCAAGCACACAAGTATTGCAGCTTGAAAGATGCTCCTCCAAGTTTGGTAGACCATTTACCATTTCATTTCTTTGCATGAACAACAAAGATTTGTGATGAAAATGACCTAACCTCTTGTGCCAAGTTTCCGCAATGTTGACTTGGCTTGGGCATGCCATCTGCTCCACTTCTAATCGATTTAGAGCAAAACATTTTCTCTACATCTTAATTCTGAATAATTCCTGACCACTTGGATCAATGATTAGACATGCAAAGTCTTCAAAGAATATTTTGAATCCATTTTCTAGTAGTTGCCCGACACTTAATAAATTTTGATCAATTTTAGGAACAAGCAGAACTTCATAAATAAGTTTTGTACCTATATAACTCTCAATTGCTACAGTACTCTTTCCTTTTGCTGGGATGAGTTCTCCATTTTCAATCCTCACTCTTTATGTAATTGATCTATCAAGCTCTCTAAAAAGCTTTTAATCACTGGTCATGTGATTCGTACAAGCACTATCAATAAGCCAACTGTCACTTGAAACACTAGATGCAAAACACGTTGTAACAAAAAGTTGTTCTTCCTACGGTTGATTTGCAACTTGAGGTTCTCCAGTTGTTGTGACCCTTTTTGCTTGCAAAAGATTTCAGCATGCCCAAGTTTCTGACACTTTGTGCATCTCATATCCGGCTTTCTCCAGCATTTGAAGTGAGGATGATTCTTCTTGCCACAATGCTGACACAGAGGGAATCTATCTCATTTGTTGCTACTTGAGTTGTGGCTATTTTCGTTACTCGCAGAAACTTGATTATTTTCTGCATAATTCTTCTTCCCTTTTACTTTTTTGTATTTGCTTCCAGCATTTTGTTGGGAGCTTGGCCTGTAGTGCACCTTCTACAGACCTTTCCTGTCTTATTAACCTTCTTTGCTCTTGCGCCTACAATGTATTTAACAATTCTGCCAAAGTGATCTTTGACAGATCCTTAGTATTTTCTAGGGAAGCAATGGTTGGTTCAAACTTCTCAGGTAATGTAACAAGAATTTTCTCAACAATTCTGCTATCTGGAAGTTTATTACCAAGCATTCTTACCTTGTTCACAATGCTAAGAAGCCTATTCGAGTATTCTTTGACAATTTCGAATTCCTTCATTCTTTGCATGAGATTCATCACTTTCATACCTTTGATTCTCTCATCACCTTGGTATTCTTCTTTGAGAAAATTCCAGATTGCTTTTGCCGTTTCCAGTGTCGTGACTAGAAAAAATTGTGGGTGAAATTGCAGCATATAAGCAAGCTTTCGCCTTGGATTTCCTTGTCTTCCTTTCCTTGTGAAGCTTGATTTGAGCCATTGTTGGATTGCCAGGTAGAGCAGGAATTTCGTAATCCTCCTCTACTACTTCCCAGAGATCACATACCTCCATGTGAGTTTGCATCTTAATAGCCCATACCTGGTAATTCTCTCCATCAAACACTGGTGGAGAAATAACAAAAGAACCAAAAGAATTTTCTGTTTTGATGTGTTCTGATAGCTTTTCAGGGAAACAGGTAGGGTTTTATGTTTATGCTTCACTCAGACTACACTCACAAGTCCCTTAAGAAGAGGGACCCTGATACCAATCTGTTAGTGTTCCACAGAAGAAGAATAAAATTGACAATGGAAAAAAAGGAGAAACATATTATTGAGTTGAATGTATAGTTGTTTAAATACAGAGAAAGCCTAACAGATCCGTAGTAAAAAACTAAAACAGAACTTCCTAATAAATAGGAACTAATCCTATCAACAACTACATGCCTAAAAAATAGGAAATAAACAACTTAAGCTTATCCAGAAAATATCTAATATCTTCTGCAAATAAAAAATACATCAGCAGCTATGTCATCGTGCCAACTCAACATGATTAAGAGCTCATGAGGCATATTTCAACAAGGGCATGTCTAAGTCCGCTACTATTTAATGATAGTACGTGGATACAAAATTTGTGTGTGCACATATATATGTATGCATTTTAAATATTTAACTATATATAGTTCAAATCAAGAGTCACGAACGCCACCAGTAGAAGAACAGAGTTCTTTACCCGAAAGTGCTACCAAATCATCCAAAGAAAGACCTCTTTGGGCAAAGTTTTGTTGCAGTTGAGAAATGTTGAATCTGGGTGAAGGTAATTGTCGCGTTTCAGTGGCTTTTGAGATTCTTCCATCTTTTCTACCTTTCGGCATTTCCCAGGTTGGACCTCCAGACTGACACAACATATATGCCAAATAAATAATTTCACATTAATGGAGAAGTATATTTTTTTTTTTGGTTGCTAGGAATATTTTTTATGCTAATATCATGTTTGTTTATAGAACTTACAAGAGCTACAGCATCACGAGCAGCAAGAACCACAATATCAGCACAAGAGACAACACGAGGGCACAAATCTTCGATTTGTTTCTTAACAACGTCGATGACATAGAATGCGTGCAATGAAATATCAGGAGGTCCGTCTTTCTCTGCTTTGTTGTTTCTTGTTGAGTTCAGCAGCACAGAGCCATCACAACCCTTTCATATACATAAAAACGCATACAATTAGTTACTAGCATGTATATAGTTGGTCTTTATTGTGTCCATCATAAGCAAAGACTACAACATGTTAAAGTGATCACAAAGAAAGATGATTATTGAGCGAGGTAGGCTATTATATTTATCAGGCAAGGGGGTTCAGTTGAATCCCCTTGCTCGGACAATTATATTTTGTAACTATAAAACAAATTCTTAGTTATATATAGATGTCGAATCCCCTTGACATTAGGAATATTGCGACAAAGGGGGTTTAAAAGTATTTTAGGTGACATGTTCAAATCATAAGTTTAACATTTTAGTATTCCATTTTTTAATCCCTATATACAAATTTCTAGCTCCTAAGTGATGGATAAATGAGAGAGTTTAGTTTGTCCTATTGGACAGGGAAAAAAAGGGAAGTTGATAATTATCTAGCTAGAGTAAAAAAGTAGAGAAGAAGTGGAAGTTTACTCTGACGAAACAATTATGGAAGTGCATCCTTAAAAGTGGGATTGTAATAGTTAGCACAAGACTACAGAGAGTTGTTACTGGAATTATTGGTTATGTTTGTCAGCAAGTTTGGTCAGCTAGAACCATTAGAGTGATATGGCATAGGAGTAGTTTAGCATTCTTAATTTAATTCTTCTTTGTGAAGCACATTCATTGTCTTTAGCTTGAAGTGATCCCAATCCTAATGTTTACTGATTTTGGTTTCCATATAGAGACTACGGGTGTTTTGGTTGCCATATAAAAAACTACAGTAATAGTTTAATGCATAAGGTTTGTTTTGGCCATTTCAGTTGGTTTAGTTCATATGTACTAGTAACCATGTTCTTATTCGACCTTCTATCCGACATAAAATAAGAAAACCGATCTAGAATATAAGCATATGGATTATTTTGAAGTACCGTGGCAATTCATTATTTTGTGACAATGGGTTCAGATATATACTATAAATATATACTCTAGAAAAATTTTCAACTATATATACACAACTTAAGCAGATTGCAGCGGACAGTATGGATGGAGAACTTTACTTTGTGCCTCACATAAGTTGTGCGAGGCTTGTTTATGTATCACAAGGTGGACCCAAAATCTTCTTTGGGGTTCATAAACTCCCAAAAAAGTGAAAACAAACCACCCTCACACAACCCGTGTTAATTATATGAAGTATAAAGTAAATTGTTTCGTATAGAACTGACCATGTAGAGGTGGATCCACCATGTCCCGTGTGATTCACCGGAATCCAATAATTATTAAATATTTAAAAATATTTGACGTTGAACCCAATTATTACCGTATATTAACTAGAGGTCATTATAGAAATTTATAAACTTTAAATTCTGATCCCGTCTTTGATGTTGGCGAAAAGTTGGGGCATGAACAATATTTAGAGTTGACCCTCAAGTTTTAACAACCCTAGCTAGAGAATGTAGTTGATCACCACAAAACAATTGCTCATAATTTATTATACCAAAGGGAGTAATCAGAGTATACAAATATAAAATAACAGAGAATAAGTTGTTAGATAGGAAAATTCTGTTATGAGGTCACATAAAGTGTAAAGAATGGATTTTGGGCAGCTTTTGGGGTTGAGTTAGGCCCAAGATTTATTCTTTACGTGGTATCAGAGTGATACTCATTCCAATTATATGTTCACCGATGTTGGTCCCCAAATTATGTCATCTACACTCCAGTTAACGGGTCTGGGCGTGCGGAAAGTGTTAAGAGTCCCACATCGGAAATGGAATGAGTGTTGGGAGTTTTTGCTCTATGGTACTTTATAAAGCAGTACGGGAAGTATATAACTATTACAAGTATTCGAAAGGATAAACAAAGATTCAATAATTCAACTAGTAATATGAAAATTACAATATAATCACAAAACTGAAATTACAATTTTGTTGAAGACGGAAAAATGGAAACTGGTTTTGCTGAGTCGAGTGTGGCACTATGTCCTTAAGACAATATTGCCCCGTATGTATCCTTTATACGTCCTGGACAATTTGTCTCCCAAGATAAAACAGCAATGGAACACTTGAGCAAAGGAAACTCAAGAGCTACCGTGAAGAATATTGAGTAACGAAATGATGTCTTGGAAGGTGTAGGAAGAAACTGTTTTTGTTGTGTATATTTCTATATTTTCGTGTATCATATATGTATGTTCTTGGTCATTCTTTTTGTGTGCTCAACAATGGTGTAAGGGGGTGTTTAAATAGGTGAGGAGGGGGTCGATATCGCCTCCATAACAAACAAATAATGGCCATTATGGAGGTAGTAAAGCCACCAACATTAATGGGAGAAAGACCAACTGATTTGGCCATTATAGGAGGAGTAATTCAACGAAAATAAATGGTGAATTGAGAGCTTGGACGTTTCGCTCGACCGTCGAAATTCCAACTTTCAAAACTGTGGACCAAATCAGACATCTTGAAACTTCAGGGATCAAATCGCACAACTGAAAGAATTACGGTCCAAACTGCACATCTGAAACTTCGGGATCAAACTGCATTTCCGCCCAAAAGATAATATCGATACCACCCACCACAAACACCATGGACCCGCGGACCCGTGGACCGTGGACCCGTGGACCCGTGGACCCGTGGACCCGTGGACCCGTGGACCGTGGACCCGTGGACCGTGAACCCGAGAACCCGAACCGAACCCGGAACCCGAACTGAACCGAATCGAACCTGACCGGACGGCGGGCGGCGGCGGCGGCGTGTGGTCTTTCCTTGAACCAAGCACATCTTGGTCCTCCCTCCTTTAAACACATGGGATACCCCTTGGGGTCCCAAACCCCAAACCAATTTCGAGTCTTATATACACAACAATTCTTTCTTCCTCTACCGATGAGGGAGAATTGAACACAATACCACACTTTTCATGCTTCAAACACCTTACTTCGTGGACCAATATCTCTTTCATTTCTCAATGAAATTTGACTATTCTTGGCCCTACGGTTATTCACGTGCTTAGTAGATCATGCATGTGTGAAGAACCGGATTCTCCAACATACATAACACTAGTGTTTAAGCCGTTAAAGTTGGTCGGTCGCAACTCCCGCCAAAGGCAAATTTCCAACAATCCCCTCTTGAAAGAGATTTTGGCGCACTCACATGGTGTCTTTTTTCATTTCCAGCAATATTTCAGCCGACCGATGTTGCATAAGGAGAGGTAGCCTCAACTTTTAACCTTCCATAGTTGAATACCATCGGACTTACTTACTGCGCGGTGAACGTGATGTCTTGAACCGTCAGTGTTTAGTGTAAGCCAAGACAATGATACCAACACAACAAATTCCCTTACTCTCTTCTTCGTAATGTTTTGTCCGTTTTGGCCATGGACAACGTCTTGAATTCTTAAGTGCGTTCATTTTGAGGCGGCCCGTCCTCGCACTTAAATAGGTGGTCTCCTACAAGGTATCCTGCTATACCCCACTTCACAAGTGTTAGGAACCATTAAAAGTTTCCCAAAAACCTAACCTCAACTGTTGAGGAGCATTATAGGTTTTGAAAACTTAACCTTTACCCACACTGCAGATAGCACTTAAAGTCTATCGCGAACGGCTTTGGATTTGGTATTTCTTTCGTAAATCACTATCCGAAGTGCTCATGCTTCCAATCGAAGCGATCAATCGAACCTTTACAACTTAGTTTTCACATTGAACCAAATTACCGGATCTCCAGCTAGTAAGGTTGGGTTACCACCGTATTGGTCCGTATATTTTGGGTTTTAAGCCCATTCCCTAGACAGTGTAACACTTGATCTCCTGTAGTCCCTTAGTTAGTAAACAAGGAAGTGACACCCGTGATGATCAACTGCCATACGGTCTTATGTCTCCTGACAAATCCTGACAGATATGTCCAGACGCCGACATCCGTGTCCTTCCTAAAGCCGAACGGCTAGCCACAGTGTATAACTGCTGAAGGCACGAGTTTCTCCCAATAAGGGACGTCCTCTAATGAGTCGTGAAGCTACTCAACTTCTTTCATGTTTTGTATAAAGCGATAAACTCCGATACCATCATGAATCGGACGATGCAAGTTTGCTTAGAGGATTTTCCAAGATCCACCATACACATTTACTTGTGGCTTTGGTGTTCTTCGATCGATGTCCGCTTTGCATCACCGTGTTCTCCCGTAACCGCTGGACATCCGTAATACTATAATCCGAAGATAAGCGAATAATTCGAGATATCGCCATATCCGACTTAACGCCTTCTATTGATCATGTATTAAGATTATCGGTGAACCTTAGTTCAATCGACCGATTCGTAGGACGATACCAGTCGGTTGTAGTGTGTACAATACATTGAACTACACATGACCCGTGCATATCGCTCCTTGTCTATGGGTGCACCATGATTCCAATCGATTCTATGATTCATATCCATTGATGGCTTCAACGAGATCGCCAACTATCGACCGATCCGTTAGATGTCTTTAGAAATCCAATTCTTAAGATGTCATCTGTGATATCCATATCTTTCATATCAAGACTTTGTTTCAATATGACTTTTACTTTCAGATCGCTGATTCTCCAACTGTTGGCTTTCTAACCGTGAGTCAATGTTTACGTGGTCGATTCATTATCTCTGCTTTATCTGAAACTTTCAGGACCAAAATGTAAACATTTCAGGGACCAAGATGAAAGTTCAGAAGAAGCCCAACACCCGTAAAACCAACTCGATTCTCTTCTTCCAACTCTCCGGTTGGGAAGGTCGCTTTAACATTCATGCCACGCAGACTGCAATGGCCCATGATGTTAAGCTACTCCCAGGAGCACATGTACAAGTAGCCGAGGCTTTGAACTCGTCAGTAGATCCATCTACTTTGTACTCACTTTTGAGTATCATTTTTCACAACCCAAAGGTTCTTTCCCGGAGGAAGATCAACCATTACGCAAGTATGGTTCTATATGATGGAATATATTTCTCTCTTTAGCTTCTTTCCAAAGCGGGCTTTTGGAGATAACAATTATTTGTTAATAGTCCATGGTTCGTTCTTAACCATACAAGCTAGAAGGACTGGAACAAGTCCTTGTCCCCTCTTTGCTCCGTCTTGGTTCAACATCTAGAATCCCTGAGTTCTGCAGATCTGGAATATTAAGTTCCGGATAGCCAAAGAACTTTCGAGTCCTGTAGATACGAACGCGTCTAGTTCCGGACGATCGATCCTCGCGGGTTCTTGTTAACCTTGAGCAATTACTCCTTTTTCCTTTTCAAGGAAAGTTATCTTATAAGAATTCAACATTCTTTGACGCCAAGAGGCGATAAGTACTACTGTTATTTACAGATCCAGTGGATATGCAATCTACAGTCTTAGGTCGAACTTGACCTGTTTCGGTAGTCCAACTTCTACCAAGCCACCCCACATCACAACTTTTGTATGTGAGATCCTTTTCATGTCTCACACGGAGAGTTATCCTTATCCTTATGCGGAGTTCCGTTGAGGATCGCATTAGCGGTAAGGATCGCCTTGCCCCACATAATTTAGGCGTACGGGTTTGCGCTTGGCTAACACCGTTAGACTGAGGTGAGTAATGAACAGTCGTTTAATAAACGCTGCTTCACATTCTCCCCCTCTATCGCTATGAATTTTGCAATCCTTAGGCTTAGTTGATTTTCAACTTCTGCTTTGTAGCGCTTATCCGCTTCAACAACTTCATCTTTGCTTTTTAACAAACAAAGGATTCCATACGTTGTACCATCATCAATGAAGATCACAACGTACTTGTCTCCCCCCTCTATTTTGTATAAACTTCAAATCACCCAAGTAGGTGTGACTAAGTTCTAGAGGAGCGGTGCTTCTTTCGCTATTCCCTTGACGGAATTTGGAAAGGTGATTTTGCCTCTTCGCCTACCTCACATTCATTTTGAGGGTTTATGTCGAAAGGAGGCAACAATCTCAACATCGTTAGCTTTTGAATGACTTCCTATTTAACGTGTCTTAATCTATGATGGCATAGATGCACGGATTACAAATATATCATTCATTGGGCTATAGACATATTGTACCATTCTTAGTTATTACAGACCTGTTGGACTAGTCTCAAACCAACTTGACCAACAACGTCTCTTAAACCAAGTTAGGAACATGTATCACCTCTTTTAGAGTGATCTCATTCCCTGAAGTCCTATTGAGGACAACCTCTCCAGCCCCTTTGATTTTAGAGGTGGCGTTGCTTCACATGAACAACCTCTTTGCCGTGGTTGGGCGTAACTTAGGATCATATGTGATCTCGATACTCTAGCCCACTTGAGTTGCTTTGGCGGGCATCGAGTGTCCAATTTGTTCTTGCCTTTCTTTAGGCCTTCAGATCATTAAGACACTGAAACTCTGGCCCACCACACTAGGTGTCCATTACTTCTCCTATGAAATGAATTCTGGCCCCACTCCAGTCACCCGGAGGCTTTGTATGACTGAGTGTCCAATATCATCATATCAAAGGAATTTTGGCCCACTCCAGTCGCCCGGAGGCTTTGTATGACTGAGTGTCCAATATCCTCCTATGAAGGATCTTCTGCCAAATAGTATGACAGGTTCTACGCCTTTAACTTTTAGACTCCTTCCGTTAAGATTGGTGCCCAGATAATTCTTGGCGCTTACTTAAGAGTGGTAACAGTTTTCGCACAGTTAGTGGATCTTTCTCCATCGTATGTGCGAACATACTTTACACGCTTTTAATAATTTACACTTAAAAGAACGGATCTTTTTAAGTCGTTTACAATCCAATCTTTAAACGGAAAAGAAGATGAGATTAAACTTCTGATTTTTAAAGCGTAAGGAATATAAATTATTTTCATATTCCTCCTTACTTTAATCAATTTTTAATCAGACCTCATATAATCTTTATTCTTGACAAGTAAGAAAAACTACTTATCCCAATTTCGGATTCTGGCTCACTCCAGTCACTTCATCAAACTGAGTGTCCAGTTCCTTCTTACCATTATTCGGATCTTTTGTCTGAGATAGATACAGGCCTTCTGCTGCAAGATAGAAGTACATCTTCAGTCTTCTCCTCTTGTCCCAGTTGACATCCTCAGGCTCTCGAGAGCGCTTGTTCCCACCAGTCTTGGTAGCGGTGACAGTATGAATACGTTCATCATCATCACTCTCTTCTACCAGAAAACCATTTCCATATCCTGATTTGGTCACATAACTTTTGACCGACATTTTTCGAACACTAATAGTAATACTATACAAATATTGTCTTAAGTTGTTGGGAGTTTTTGCTCTATGATACTTTATAAAGCAGTACGGGAAGTATATAACTATTACAAGTATTCGAAAGGATAAACAAAGATTCAATAATTCAACTAGTAATATGAAAATTACAATATAATCACAAAACTGAAATTACAATTTTGTTGAAGACGGAAAAATGGAAACTGGTTTTGCTGAGTCGAGTGTGGCACTCTGTCCTTAAGACAATATTGCCCCGTATGTATCCTTTATACGTCCTGGATAATTTGTCTCCCAAGATAAAACAGCAATGGAACACTTGAGCAAAGGAAACTCAAGAGCTACCGTGAAGAATATTGAGTAACGAAATGATGCCTTGGAAGGTGTAGGAAGAAACTGTTTTTGTTGTGTATATTTCTATATTTTCGTGTATCATATATGTATGTTCTTGGTCATTCTTTTTGTGTGCTCAACAATGGTGTAAGGGGGTGTTTAAATAGGTGAGGGAGGGGGCTGATTACTGCCCTCCATAACAGCCAAATAATGGCCATTATGGAGGTAGTAAAGCCACCAGCATTAATGGGAGAAAGACCAACGGATTTGGCCATTATAGGAGGAGTAATTCAACCAAAATAAATGGCTGAATTGAGAGCTTGGACGTTTCTGTTCTCCCAAAAAGATAATATCAGAAGGCCCACAGCCCACAGCCCACAACCCACAGCCCACGGGCCCGTGAACCCGGAACCGGACCGGACGGGCGGGCGGCGGCGGCGCGCATGTGGTCTTTCCTTGAACCGAAGCACATCTAGGTCCTCCCTCCTTTAAACACATGGGATACCCCTTGGGGTCCCAAACCCCAAACCAATTTCGAGTCTAATATACACAACAATTCTTTCTTCCTCTACCGATGAGGGAGAATTGAACACAATACCACACTTTCCATGCTTCAAACACCTTACTTCGTGGACCAATATCTCTTTCATTTCTCAATGAAATTTGACGATTCTTGGCCCTACGGTTATCTACGTACTTAGTAGATCATGCATGTGTGAAGAACCGGATTCTCCAACATACGTAACACTAGTGTTTAAGCCGTTAAAGTTGGTCGGTCGCAACTCCCGCCAAAGGCAAATTTCCAACAATGAGAACATGAACTCCTTATATGGACTTGAACAATCCTCACCCTACAAGCTAGCTTTTGGGGTTGAGTTAGACCCAAGATATCCATTCTTTACACAAAGTGGAGGAACAATTAGCTTGTGCTTAAAGCTTCCCTTTTAGGTTTGACTAGCCAGTTGCAAAAGTGCGGTTTATGAGGCAAGCAAAAGGACCAACCTTTTCACTTACTTTCAAAGAGGAATGTTATTGTTGCATCAGTGGTTAGGCTTGAACTAATAAAGTATAGATTGATTGATGACATTCTGTCATGTTATTCTTGCAATTAGAGTTTTAATATTCAGAAAATTCTAATATCACATTCGTGATCATGTTTAGGAAAATGAATATATAATATGCTTCACTTCATTTAAAAAGGAGAAGCAAAAAAAATGCTTTACTTCTTTCAACAATTCTTCTTTGCTACAAAGCAAAATTGTGTACTTAAAACAAGAATATATACAAGATGTATAACATGAAAATGGTCATATTACAAGTGTACAAGATAAAGGCAAATTGACAGTATAATTGATGCAGCTAGACAAACTCTCTTATTCATCTTTTTCATATAGTAAAATACAATTTTTCAAACCACCCCTACTTATACCAATAGTTGATTTCTATTTTAAACCAGCTTTATTTGGACTATAGCTCATGGGCTTACTTTACCAATTACCACCAACTCCTCAATAGTCAAACCACTCCAGAATTAATCCTCATTTCCTCCTTGAGTTTCTTTTTTACCCAATAGTATACATATCTGAATAAAAGCGAAAAAAATGGGCGGGCTGCTTTCCGCAAATAGTAAGCACGCCGCTGCCCTATAAACCCAAGAACTCTGATTAAAAACATATTCTTTGAGTATGATCAAAATTGAGTGTGGCTTGAGAATGTTTGCCCAAATTTCCAACCAGATGGAACAACATTTAAGAATGTTTTTGTGACACCATCAGTAGTAGTGACCTTAAAAGATATGGATTGTCCATCAAGATATGCATTGGATTGGAAACTTGCTCCCCAGTTTCTTGACATGGTCAGCCAGTTTGTGTTTGAGCCTTTGATTTGAACAGATTGAACAGATCCTGCCCCTCCTACATTGCTTACCAACACAAGTTCAAAATAGTCCCTTCCATTTATTGTGAATCTAACTCCATGCTTCTTCTTGCAAGGTACCCTGCTCCACAAAAACATCAAGTTTGTCAAATCATATTGGCTGATCGCTCAAAACCATATAAGAAGATAACAACCCATTTACCAGTTAATGCAGGACATTCTAAGCCCCCTTTGGAGGGTGGATGATCACTCATTTCATTTAGGACATGAAATTGAAATCTCTTTCATTTTATTTGGTCAGTTATGGGCAAGAACTCAGAAGCCAAGTTTCATTAATAGTAGTTAATAATGACATGAATGCCCAATATTGGGTAGATCAAGAAATAAGACAGAATTTTTTGCGTGCTGACCCTCTTTTGGATAGTTATTTCGTAAATGACTGTAGACGGATTAGGGTAGTAGTTAGTCGAGCGCAGTCCTACTTACACTTACAGATAGGTAGTTGTAGTGTTATTACTGTAGGTCCGCTTAGCATAACATACGAATAGGCGTAGTATTGCTTTATAGTCCCCTGCAGTTTGATTTCTGATGCTATGTGTTAGTTACTGCTTCTTTCTTTCAGAATGCGTTATCATGGTGTATTCGCTTTTGATACCAGCATTTTCATACTGCTTTAAATTTCTTGATCGGATCTGACTGTTTTCTCTTGTTTTTGCTTATGCATATGCCTGTCTTTAGCCGAGGGTCTCTCGGAAACAACCCCTCTACCTACCAAGGTAGAGATAAGGTCTGGGTACACTCTACCCTCCCCATACCCCACGATGTGGGATTTCACTGGGTATGTTGTTGTTGTTGTTGTTATTTTGTAAATTACCCTATTTTTATTTCTCATGCAACTTATGGGTCTTTTAGACCATTACCGTCTAAAATTGTGTAGGCGTTTGACACCAGTCTAATGTTTTGTTAGTTTCAAGGGCTATATTTGCACAACTTCTAAAAATAGGGACCAAATCTAAATCATACAAGGAGACGATGAATTCCCTCTATCATGTGGGACAATCTAACATTATCTTCGTATATAACTTCAGTATTAATTGTCAAGAATCTTGAGAAGACTTGATCTAAATAGAACTAATCTCATCCAGAATATTGATTGTATATATCACTCTATAGACTAATATATAAATGAAAAACGACTACCTTTTGTAGAGCACAGGAACAATGCCTCCTTTGTAAATGCCAATCTTTTCCCAAGCAGGTTGAGCCATGTCAAAATGTGGACGAGGGGGGTTGCACCAACCTCCATTGTTACTAGGAAGATTGTAATTTGGTGGACAAAAATTTGTAGCTGTAATTGTAACAGATACTCCCTTCTTGCACCATTGAGGATCTGCCTTATAATCACAAATGATCTTGTAGCATTGGCCACATGATCCTCCATCATTGAACAATGCAGTGCTCAGTGCTGCAGTCCTAGTTCCATAGCCTGTTGAATACAAATTTCCATATCCACAAGCACCCCCTGTTTTTTCAAACCAAAAAGAAAAACAATCATTTATTAATAATCAAGATTCTAGTCCATTATAAGGTTATATAGCCTGTTTCGTTTAGTTTCTGAGAAGTCAAAAGTGTTTATTTTTTAAGATTGATGTGTTTGACCAAACTTTTGAGAAGTCAAAAGTGCTTGTGTTTGAAAGCTGAGGTGCCTGATTAAGCTTTTAAGAAGTCAAAAATGCTTATATTTGAAAGATGGTGTCTGACCAAACTTTTAGAAAAAAAAAAGTATTTTTGAGTAGTAGCAGAAACTGTTTTTAAGTAGTTTTTCTGCAGCATCACTTTTAGAACCAAAGACAAATTGTTGCTTCAATATTGACAATAGTGTTTTTAAATTGATTAGCCAAATATAATCTACTACTCTCAAAAAATACTTTTCTGAAAAATATTTTTTTGAAAAACATTTGTAACAAAACAGACTATTAGTAGAAAGTTCATAAATGTATAGAGGCAAATCCAACATGTAAGTAGTGGGTGCACTTCGACTAGAACCACATACATGTGTGTACAAAATTTAAAGATTTTTTTAAGGGTAAGCATATATATCTAGAGGTGCACGTAGTAGCTTTAAATTCTGAATTCGATTCTTAGTACGTACCCATTGTGCCAGAAGCATCAGCTCCTCCATAAAATGTAGCATGAGCACTTGTCCATCCAGAATCTGCTGAGAAACCATTTGCACTTAAGAAAATAGTGCACAAGCCAAATATAAATCCCAATGCTAAAATGCCATTCTTGGCCATTTTCTTAGTGGCTACCAATATACAAAGAATGAGATTGGTGGAAGAAAATTGAGAAATTGGAACTATGATGAATTCTACAATTTATGACATAGCCAAGAAAAGTAATTGCTACTACTTAAATAGGTGCACTGTTTATTAAATACAACCACCCTACATGTGATCACTGCAACTAGGTGTGAAAAAAAAAAACTAAGACAATTTATTATAAAATTGAATTATCTCTGCAGAAAACTGAAGAATTCAATTATTCCCACGTTCTATCTCCTCTTAACTTCTTAATCCACATGGGAATGCATCAAATATCCATCTCAATATGGTCAATTTGACATATTTTTCTAATATTTTTTCTTGGTTTTTTATGAAAGTTAACATATTCAATGTTTAATTACCATGTAGGGAATAATTTTTATCTGTCAAATTGTGATGCTACCTCACATGGCTTTGCTTCTGTCACATCATATGATCATCTGTAAATGCACATGTTCATACTGTCATTTATATACTTGTTTAATTTCCAAGTCTAATTAAATACGAGTATATATTATATTATACAAGTAGCAATATTGGCCAGGGAGATTATTACTTTAATTTCTAAATCAAGATATTAACTACTACATATAACTTAACGGGGAAGTGGGGTGGCAGGACCCCAACTTAGTGTTTTTAACTTTTTTTAGGGGTTTGGGCAAAACTTGCTAAGTATTAGGTGGCAAGACCCTTTTTTGGATTAAGGCTAATTAAAATGAGAGAAGTTATTGGGGCGTCAGAATAAACTCTGAAATTTTAAAAAATACATTTTAGTCCAATGATTTTAAAAAATATATTATAACTATTTCAAGCTTTCAAATTAGCCCCCAAGTTTTAAATAATATATTTTTTCATTCAACTATTAATAATTTCTCCAAAATGACAAAAAAACCCAGCTGCCCAACCACTTCTTCTTCACGTCTACGACCATTAATTTCCTTTCCCAAACTCGTTTTTTACTGTAAAATTGCTCATATTCGGCTCTACACCTTCGTAAGACTCGGATTCATCGCTCTTAGCTCCCTCTATTCGTCTTGCTCGAATACCTCCATTTTTGTTCTAATAATTTTCATTCAAATCATCGAAATTGGTCACCAATTTATTAGTTCAATTGCTTGTGCATTTGTGAGGATTTGATTTTGTGATTCTGCAAATCTGTAGAAAAAAAAACCTAAATCAACAATTAATTTTTTTCCAGTTATTTTCTGTTTAATCAACTCAATTGTAGAAGATTTATTTAATTGAAGTTATTTTAGATGAGCTGTTATTTTATTAGTCTAGTTTAAGTTATTTTAGACGAGTTGTTCTTTTATTAGTCTAATTACTTGTTATGGAGGATGTTATTGTAGTAGGCGGAGAATATTATGGTGAATGGGTGGAGACTTCAAATTGCTGAATTTTGCATTCTAGAACAAAGGTGATAGTACCGATTGAAATTCAAAGGCCATGTACATATAAGCAGTTGATTGAAAGCGTCATTGAAAGTGGTCAGCTAAAATGCTCGCACAACGACGTGACAATTAGTTATACAATTAGTGTTGCATCTTCTAGCAAAAAATTGCTCCTGCATTCATAAAGACGGATTATCATGTCCGTCTGTATCTTCTTGATATTGCTTGTGATGGTTCTAGGCCATTATAAGAATAAATGTGGCTGAGAGTTTCGGTGTAGGTTCAAACGTCACGGAGGCAACATCACCCCCACCACCACCATCTTTATTTGTTGAAGAATTCAAGAATAATCCTTGTCAAAAAAATAACGATGATTTTGCCATTGATTTCAACAAACATGGCTCATCCGAGTATGCTACAACACAACTCAGTCAAAGCCTTATCGACGACACAGATTTTTTCTGTGGTCAAACATCAATAATCACAAAGGCATTTGTAAATGCATTGATGCTAGCTTTCATGAAAATAAATCATCGATCGCGAAAAAAAGGTGTCGAAGTCATACTATGGATATCGGGGAAGCATCTATATCCAGGAAGAGGAGATATAAATGCTCAATGTGTAAACAATATGGCCACAAGAAGAACACCTATCCAAAGTTTTGTCACACAATAGATACTGATTTGTTTTCCTTCAAGTTATGGTAATAGTCTTCTATGTTGTGTTCTGAATTTGTTGTGTTGTGTTGTGAACCTCAAAATTCTATTGTATTGTAAGATCTTGAATTAACTGAACTATTTAGTGTCCCTGTTATGTTACATGTTACATAATTAGAATCGATGATAGACAAATCGATTACTAGACGACCTTTACGGATATTAGAACTTATGTTATTTAATATTTAGATTTCAAATTGGACCATCATCAAACTTATCACTACACCGCTTTTACATTTATTATAACTGCAGATATTCAATATTCATATTTCAAACCGGATGATATGCTAACTGACCACTAGCATGGGCAAAATAAATTTATACTCAAAACTAGAAGTAATACGAAATAGTAATAGACAATATTATCATTAGCATTAATATACTCCAAATGATTACATTTAGGGGAGAATAGTAATCATGATATATACTAAAAAATAATTAGACATGAGGGAAAGAATTGGTAGGGTTATTGAAATTTGCAAGAGGCCATCCTCTTTCCTCAAGAAGTATAGTGAGTATCCTCTCTATTCTTGTGACGGTCTTGTTGAGTTCTTCCAACCGTCCCTCATAATTCCAATCTCCAGTGTTGCAGCGGTTGATCTCATCATTTGTATCCCTTATGTCAATTTCTAGACATGCAAAATCCCATAACAAACGACTTATCATTCGTTCTGCATAGCCCGGGAGTGTTGGAGCTATGTCATTTGGTACACCATTTGGTAGTTCATTTGATACACCATTTGGTAAGTTGTTCTCTTGATCCATATCGAATTTGTCGTCTAGTCTTTTGATTAATGAAATACGTGAAGAAGGGTAATTGTGAATGTCACTACAATTCGTGAAGAAGAATATTTATAGAACCGAAAGGGCACCTTGAAAGGTGAAAAGACACCTTGAAAGGTGAAAAGGCACCTTTACGTGAAGCAGCACCATATTATGAGAGGTTTCAAAAGTATTTGTTATAATAGACTGTATTTGGATTCTATTACACTATAAGGATTATTGCTTTGATGATTTAATCCGAAAAGGCACATTTTCGTGAAGCAACACCTTATTATGATAGGTTTCAGAATTATGTATTCTAATAGAATATATTTGAATTCTACTACACCATAAGGACTATTGCTTTAGTGATTTAACTCAAACAATGCACTTTTATGTGAAGAAACACCTTATTATGAGAGATTTCATAAGTGTATTCTAATAGACTATATTTGGATATTACTACACACTAATATAATTTACCCCGAAAAATCAAAATATGTTGGTATTTAAAATTATTAGTCTACAGATTATTATTTTTTGGTATTTACCTTTTGAGCTTATCCAATGTGAGTATTGATAATAGTTGAATCAAACTACTTAATTACGTGCTTTGTCATCAGAAAAGGCGTGTATTCATATTAATATATGCAATGATTATTTAGAGTAGATTGCAGGTGAATTAATTGTATCCAGGCGAACAGTCTATTAGAATATTCAAGATCACAAACACAAAGCCCAAAATTAATACATAAATTATCTTTTTAATTCCAAAAACATGATTATCAAAATAGTAATCTCATGGTATTTTGTATTTACATGACCTAAAACATCATTATTGTTGAAATATTACAAAAACAAATCATTATTGTTGAAATATTATAAAAAACATAAATATTAATAGCAACATTACAAGTTTATATAGAGTTATTTAATGTTTGAAGTGTAATTTATATCGTAGTTAATGTGTAATTACACATTATTTCTAATAATTAATATATCAAGTCACCGATTTCATGCCTTTTAACATATTTTTTAGTCACCACATTAAGTTTTTATAAGTTTTAGTGATATTTAACTTAAACCTTATATTAATAATTATATTATATCATTATCCTATGAAACGCTCATGAAACTTAATTAAGAAAGATATAGTACTTAAAAACATCCAACTTTGATCTTATCAAAATTTTACAAGCATAATGATCATTGGTCTAACAGAAATATTTTTCATTTTTTAACATCGTATGTAAAAAGAGAATAATCCGCTTAGATTTTTTTATTTCAAAAGGAAAAAGACGTTATTTTATTTTATCTTAGATCAAAGACCGTCTGCATGGAAAAGTGGATCCTTTTAATGTACTTTAGAATAAGCTTTGCTGTACTTTATGGTGGAGAAGATAATCACATGTACAGTTCATAGTTGTTAAGATTGAAACAAATTATTACTCTCTCTTTAGTAGTATCAATTTATATGATATATTTTTCTTTTTAATCTGTCTAAAAAAGAATAATACATTTTTTTATTTTATAATAATTTAACTTTAACATTTATTTTTTACGCTTAACGAGATAATCTATAACCACCCAATTATCTTTGACTTGTTTTAGGCCACAAGATTCAAAAGTTTTTCTTTATTTCTTAAACTCCGTAGCAAGTCAAACTATATCACATAAATTGGGACGGAGAGAATAACTTTTTTTCATGTTCAAAGGATATATATCAACAACAACAACAACCCAATAAAATATATCCCACAGAGTGGGGTTTAGAGAGGATAAAGTGTACGCAAACCTTATCCATACATTGGGAGGTAGGGAGACTGTTTTCGATAGACCATTGACATAAGGACCAATAATTCAAAATAGTATGAAAAGGAAATAACGAAAGCGAATAAGCCATAATAAAAGAGTTTGAAAAAAGAGCAATAGCCACCACAAATAAATAAGATAGTCGAAGTACAAGATAAAAGAAACAAGAAACAACATATAGTAGAAGAAATCAAAAGACAATAAACTACAAGAACAATACTACAACTAATAGTAAGAAAGTATAAACAAGACACGCTCAACTACCTACAAACTTTCTACCATAATTTGTGTCCTCCATAACCTCTTGTCTAAGGTCATGTCCTCGATAAGCTGGAACTGCGCCATGTCTCGTCTAATCACCTATCCCCAATACTTCTTCGGCCTACCTCTACCTCTCCTGAAACAATCCATAGCCAACCTTTCACACCTCTGCACTAGAGCATCTGGGCATTTCCTCTTTACATGTTCAAATCATCTCAGTCTCGCTTCATGCATCTTGTCCTCCACCGAGGCCACTCCCATCTTATCCCGGATATCTTCATTCCTAATTCTATCTCTCTTAGTATGCCTACACATCCATCGCATCATCCGCATTTCTGCAACTTTCATTTTCTAAACGTGAGAACTCTTGAATGGACAACACTCTGCCTCATACAACATATTTAGTCTAACCACCACTATGCAGAACTTGCATTTAAGTTTTGGTCGCACATTCTTATCACACTTCCAGATGCGAGCCTCCATTTTATCCACTTTGCACCAATACGATGTGTGACATCATCGTCAATCTCCACATTTCCTTGGATAATAGACCCAAGATACCTGAAATTTTCTTTCTTTTGGATGGCCTGGGTACCAAGCCTCACTTCCACGTTAGTCATATGCGGTACATCACTGAATTTGCACTCCAAGTACTCTATTTTGGTCATATTCAACTTGAACTCTGTAGACTCCAGAGTTTGTCTCCAACCTTTCATCTTAGCGTCAATTCCACTGCGAGTCTCATCAATCAGGACTATGTCATCCGCGAATAGCATGCACCACGACACTTCACCTTGGATTTGGCGTGTCAATCCATCCATCACCAAGGCAAATAAAAATGAGCTAAGAGCTTATCCCTGGTGTAACTCTATCACAACTGGGAAACGCTTTGAGTCTCCTCCCACTGTTCATACCCTGGTCTTGGCTCCATCATACATGTCCTTAATTTCCCTAGTGTACACCACATGTACATCTCTAGCCTCCAAGCATCTCCATAGAGCCTCCATTGGGACTTTGTCATAAGCCTTTTCTAGGTCGATAAATACCATGTGTAAGTTCCTCTTCATCTCCTTATAATTCACTACCAATTTTCTTACAAGATGGATAGCTTCTGTAGTTGAGCGTCTCGGCATGAATCCAAACTGGTTCTCCGAAATCGTCACGCCTCTCCTTACCCTCATGTCCACCACCCTTTCCCACACTTTCATAGTATGGCTCAGCAACTTGATACCCTTATAGTTGTTGCAAGTTTTAGTGTAGCCCTTGTTCTTGTACAAAGGAACCATTGTACTCCACATCCACTCTTCGGGCATCTTTGTCGTCTTAAAATTAACATTAAACAAGCCACTCCAAAACGGTCCTGCCTACGCTCTTCTAAAATTTCTCAGGAATCTCGTCGAGCCTGGTCGCTCTTTCTCTGCACATCCTATCAACAACACCCTTAACCTCCTAAACTTTTATACTTCTACAATATCCAAAATTGCGACGCCTCTTGGAGTGCTCTAAATTCTCAACACAATGTCTTTGTCCTATCATTCATTCAAGAGTTTATGGAAGTATGATTGTCATCTCCGTCTAATGAGAGTTTCCTCCACCAATATCTTGACGTCATCATCCTTGATTCATTTCACTTGATCCAGATCACATTCCCTTCTCTCCCTCGCCTTGGCTAGCCTGTACAACTTTTTATCCCTGCCTTTGTCCTCTAGTTCTGCATACAAATGTTCAAAAGTTGCCATTTTTGCTGTTGTAACCGCTAATTTCACCTCCTTCCTCACCATCTTATACATTTAGTCCGTTTCTCGTTCTCATTCTTGTTGTCAAGCAACTTTGCATACGCCACCTTTTTTTCTTCCACCTTCTCTTGGACTTCTCCATTCCACCACCAGTGTCCTTGATGCTCATCACAACTACCTTTCGAGACCCCCAACACCTCTCTAGTTGTTTCCCTAATGCAACTAGCCTTCCTATCCCACATACTGCTCGTGTCCCACTTACTCTCCCAAGCACTCATGGCCATCAACTTCTCTCCCATCTCCTGGGCACTAGACATAGTCAAACTCCCCCATCTGATTCTTGGCCGGTCATTCACGACCCTTTTCTTCCTCTTCCTCTTGATCTCTAAGTCCATCACCAAAAGTGTATGTTGGGTCATTAGTTTCTCACTCAGAATGACCTTACAATCTCTACAGAGACCTTTATCGTCTTTTCTAAGGAGCAAAAAGTCTATCTGAGTCTCAGCCACCAAACTGCAGAGGGTTATCAAGTGCTTCTTCTTCAGGAAACTCGAGTTGGCTACCACCAATTCAAAAGCTTTTGCGAAATCCAGATGTGAGACTCCTTCTCCATTCCTGTCCCCGAAGCCAAAACCTCAATGCACATTGCCATAACTCCCGACAATGACCCGATGTGTCCATTGAAATCCCCTCTTACAAATAGCTTCTCAGTAGGCGGTATACCTCCTACCACCTCGTCCAAATCCTCCAAAAAATGCCTATTCTCCTCATCATTCAAGCTCATTTGCCGCGCGTAAGCACTAATAATGTTCAAAGTAAACCCTCCAACAACCAACTTAATCGTCATCTTCCTGTCATTGACCCTCCTAACCTCTACCACTTGATCCCTTAGTTCATTATCTACTAAAATGCCTACTCATTCCTATATTGCGACCTACCTGAGAACCATAATTTACACCCATCCATATTCTTTGACTTAGGTCCTACCTATTTGGTCTCTTGGACACAAGCTATATTAATCCTTCTTTTCTTAAGAATCTTAACTAGCTCTATAAACTTCTCTGTTAAAGTCCTAATATTCCAAGATCCTACACTCAGCCTAGAAGCTCCCTTAACCCACTTAGCCCCCTATCCCTCGCCCCCGTCCCCGACCGATATATCATTTATTTTTAATCAATGAAGTGTAAAGATCAAAGAGAAAAGAAACTATCATTTCTTTTCCTTCACGCATGCCGTCTATTAAGGAAACAATTAACTTGGAATCAATCATGAAAGTGCACGATCAACCAATTACCAATGCAAACCACACAATTAGAAGTTAATTTGATTACCTTCTTAATTTGTTTAATTTGGCTATAGTTCTAATTAAATGAAGACACAGATTAATTGGATTCCTCTGTACATTTGTTACACAACATGTTTTCAACTCGAACTTTATCTATAATTAATAGGTATACATATTCATATAAGTCTACCCTGGCAAAAAAACGTATTTTGTTTTTTCACCCAGTGTACGGTATCTGCATATGGGGCAAAGTGCTCCCTAATCAAGGCGACTCCGTACTCAGAGGGACTCAAACCCGAGACTTCTGATTAAGAATAAATGAGTATTTGTTACTCCACCACAACCTTTGTTTGTGGAAAAAAAAGGAGAAAAAGTTAGTCCACACATTGTGACTCTTCACCTAATAATTTAAGTTTTTGAATTCATCTTTGCCTAAATGTTCGTGGTCAGTTGAACCTGACTTGATGCAGAGAGATATTAGGCTCAACCCACTGAAAAATTAGAATGTCAATAAGTTGTAGACTGAGTTTGGAGTAAAGTATGTGTCTCAATCAGCTGAACTGACAAAAAGCCTGAAGCGATAGAACATAAAGAGAGAATGACAAGCTTATAAACGAGCTCTTTAAAATTTGACTCTAATATCATGTGAAAGAATGTTAGCATCCGATCAAAACCTTAGAGGTAATGAGTGGAGCGACCCAGGACTATATAGCTCCCTTTGATAACGCTTATACAATCGATAAGAGACAAATGTATTCTCTAAGGTCCGTTGATTTTGAAGCCAAGGGAGTTGTCTATTCTATTCAAAATATGAAGTCGGTATTGTCAAATAAACCAAAATTTTAAAGTGCATTTTAAGTGAAATATAGTCTTTCACATCTTCATTTTAGTTATCCTGCTCCGATAATTAATAATCTGTTGAATATTTTATCGTATGGAAATCAATGTTGTAATACAATACCATATACGTTTAAGACATTAAATTGGTTCTGATAATCAATACTCCTTTCGGTTTAATTTAAGTGTTCTATTTTGACAAAATACAAAATACAAAATAAAAAATCTTTATATCTTGTGTTCTTAAACAAGACGTGTTGAAAGTTGATATTAGAAAGTCACCAAATGTAAAAAGATATTTTTGAAACAGATTAAAAAGGAAATTAATACATTCAATTCAAATTGAAACGAAAGTAGTAGAAATTGAGAAATAAACCTCTTACATATGATACAATAATGTTAAATATTCATAGGATATACACGATATACATGTGTATATCCTATGTATATTGGGTCTCGGTTTTGTATATATGACCGTGTATATGGTCTAAATTTTAGATAATGTTTTAGTGTAAATATTACATTAATTAGTATTGTACACTTACCATAATTATAGGATTCTTGTACTACTAGAATAGGGTTTTGGGATTAGAATGGGAATAGGTTTTCTATTATGGAAAATTGTAAATTGTATATATACTTTTTCAATTAATTAGAATAATCAAGGGATTATTTCTTTCATGGTATTAGAAGTCTAGGTCGAGAATTTTTCTCCTCCAGTTGATGTCGGTTCCGAGCCTCTCTCACCTCGGTTTCCATGCAAATTTTCGATCCCCAAATTCTCTCTTCTAAATCCCTAAATCACCTATTATTCTTTCGTTATGTCTACCTCAAAGAACACGTTTCACCCTGCCCTTACAGTTTCTAACATCAAGAATCATATCCCTCTTCTTCTTGAAATAGAAAACGTCCAATATAAGACGTGGGCCGAACTGTTCAAAATTCATGTACGTTCGTATCAAGTCATCCATCACATACTCCCCGCGGCTCTTGAGGATACGGAGGTGCCTAAACGCGAGGATGATCCTAAGTTGTGGATGACTCTTGATGCCACCGTCCTTCAGTGGATTTACTCAACTATCTCTACCGACCTGTTGCAGACGACTATTGAGCCAGACGCTACGGCGATGGCTGCTTGGGATAGGTTGTGTGACATATTCCAAGATAATTGAAATTCCAGAGTTGTTACCCTTGAGCAGGAATTTTCCCACGTCAATATGGAAAATTTTCCGAACGTTTCAGTTTATTGCAAAAGGTTGAAAGAATTGGCGGACCAACTCCGCAACGTTGGTGTGCCCGTTAGTGAAGATCGTCTCATTCTATAGATGGTTGATGGCCTATCCGAGGCCTATACTGGTGTTGGAACTCTCATCCGCAAAGTAATCCCCTCCCAATGTTCTATCAAGCTCGCTTCATGCTTACTTTAGAAAAAGCTGGCTTGGCTCAGAAGGCGGCTACGAGTGCTTTCATGATGACGTCCTCCACTACTTCTCAGAATTTTGGTGACAATTCGGTCCAGAACCGTTCTCAAGGGGGCGGCAAAAATAGTCGGAAAAATAATGGCAAAAATCACGGGGGCAAACGCGGCGATTCCGACAATGGTAACAATGGCAGTGGCCCATCCCAGAAATAGTGGGCCACCACCCCACTGGTCCCAGCCTTAGGCCCCCTGGCAGTGGGCCTGGGCCAGTGGGCAGTGGCCCAACAACCCTTATTTTTCTGGAAATTCTTATCCCGGGCAGTGGGCTGACCAGCCTTTTAGGCCCAATTCACAATAGCCTAGTGGTTTTCGATGCAATGATGGGCCGGTGCAGCAAGCCGGGGTGCTTGGGCCTCGACCTCCGCAGGCCCCCCATGCAGCGGATCCCACACAAACCGATATTGAAGCCGCAATGCACACACTTGGATTGAATCCGCCAAACCCGAATTGGTACATGGACACCGGAGCCACTATCCACATGACATCCGATCAAGGTACTCTCTCGTCTTATTCTAATTTGAGAAAAAATCGTGGCATAATTATTGGTAATTTTAATTCAATTCCAATTCGTGGTTATGGTCATAAAACGTTGTCTCAACCAAAAATACTCTTCATGACCTTAAATTGATTAAAAATTGGTGTATGTCCATAAATTCACCACAGATAATTCTGTTTCTGTTGAATTTGATCCGTTTTGGTTTTCTGTGAAGGATTTCAAGACGGGGAGTCCTCTCATGAGATGTGATAGTATGGTAGATCTTTATCCTATCACGCCATGTTCCGGTCTCTCGAGTCAAGCCTTGCCTTCAAATTTTGCAGCTCTGGCTCCTTCCTTGTGGCATGCTCGTCTAGGTCATCCGGGATCATCGATTTTGTCTTCCTTAGATAAAAATAATTTTATTTTTGTAAGGGTACGTGTAGTACTCCGAATTGTCAATCTTGCTCTTTAGGAAAAAATGTTAGATTGCCATTTGTAGACTCTAATTCTCATATTTTAATGCCATTTGATATTATTCATAATGATTTATGGACATCTCCCGTTCTCAGTTCTTTGGGTCATCGTTATTATGTTCTATTTCTGGATGATTATTCTAATTTTTATGGACTTTTTCAATAGCGAAAAAATCTCAAGTTTTTCCCACTTCTTAAAATTCAGAACATTCATTAGAACCCAATTCGAACGGGAAATAAAAAAAATTCAGTGTGATAATGGAAAAGAATATGATAATGAGGTATTTCGGGAGTTTTGTGCTAATAATGTGATCAATTTTCGTTTTTCTTGTCCTCATACGTCTTTACAAAATGGGAAAGCCGAACGCAAAATTCATACCATTAATAATATTTTCCAAACTTTATTGATTCATGTTTACGTACCCCCTTCATTTTGGTATCATGCTCTACAAATGGCTACATATCTTCTTAATATTCTTCCTACCAAAGGTTTGACATTTTCATCCCCTCTCAAATTTTATATAATAAGACTCATTCGTATTCACATCTTATGGTCTTTGGGTGCTTATGTTATCCGTTATTTCCGTCCACTACAATTAACAAACTTCAGGCCCGTTCTACCCCTTGTGTGTTTTTGGGTTATCCATCTAATCATCGTGGCTACAGATGTTTTGATTTATCATCTAATAAAATCATCATTAGTCGTCATGTTATTTTTTATGAATCCCAATTTTCATTTGCTAAAGAGAGTAGTCTTGTGCCTAGTTCATATAATGTTTGGATGACGATGTCTCCCCGTATATTGTCCACCATTTCTCGGACATGTCCCGCACTTAATCCACCAATGGCCCATCGCTCACTGGTTCTACAGCCCCACATCGCCTCGTCGTGGGTCCAGAAACTGGGCCGCCTCCCCAGCCTCGTTCTGGACCAGTTCTTGTTCCTGTTTCTACGACGGAAACAATACCCAGTTCCCATGTTGGGCCAGCAGGCCCACTGCCTGCTGGCTAGTCCGTCACGTGTCCCGATATTTTCCAAAATTCACCCAATTCTCCCCCGAGTCATAGACCAGTCACTCGTAGTCAACAGAGTATTTTTAAACCAAAAAGACATTTTAATTTAAATTATAATGTTCTTAAATCATCCCTACCCCGTAATCACGTGTCTGCTTTAAATGACCCGAATTGAAAAATTGCTATGACCGACGAATATAATGCTTTTATTGATAATAAGACGTGGGAGTTGGTGCTCCGTCCATTTGGTGTTAATATTATTTGATCTATGTGGATTTTTGCTTATAAGGAAAATTTTGACGGTTCTTTTGCGAGACATAAGGCTCGTCTTATGGGTGATGGTAAGACTCAGCAGGTTGGTGTAGATTGTGGTGAGACATTTAGTCCGGTGATCAAACCGGCTACCATTCGCGCGGTGCTCAGCTTGGCTCTTTCGAAAGCATGACCCATTTATCAGTTAGATGTGAAGAATGCTTTCTTACATGGTGATCTCAAGGAGACAGTCTATATGCATCGGCCCTTGGGGTTTAGGGATCCCAAATATTCTCATCATGTCTGTTTATTGAAGAAGTCTTTGTATGGGCTTAAGCAGTCCCCACGGGCTTGGTATAAGAGGTTTGCAGACTATATTTTGACTATTGGGTTCTCTCACAGCAGGTCTGATAATTCATTGTTCATTTATCGTCGTGGTTCTTTCCTAGCTTATATACTATTATATGTGGATGATATTATCTTGACTGCCTCTTCTGATGCATTACGTCATTCTATCATGACAATGCTTAGTTCTGAGTTTGCTATGAAAGACTTGGGGCCCTTGAGTTACTTTTTGGGATTGTTGTCACTCGTCATGCAGGTGGGTTGTTCTTATCGCAAAGAAAGTATGCAACTGAGATCATTGAGAGGGCTGGTATGTCATCATGTAAGTCCACGTCCACTCCAGTTGATACTAAACCCAAATTAGGTGTTGCGGCTGGCTCCCCTTACGAGGATCAAACCCGCTATCGCAGTCTTGCATGGGCTCTTCAGTATCTTACATTCACGAGACCAGACATTACATATGTCGTATAACAGATGTGTTTATTTATGCATGATCCCAGGGTTGACCACATGAATGCGCTCAAACGTATTATTCGATACATTTAGGGGACACTTGACTTTGGCTTACATTTATATCCCTCATCGACGTCTACACTTGTCTCGTATACAGATGCTGATTGGGGTGGCTGTCCGGACACCAGACGCTCTACGTATGACTATTGTATGTTTCTTGGTAATAACTTGGTCTCCTGGTCTGCAAAGCGTCAGTCGGCGTTGTCCCGCTCTAGTGCAGAGGCTGAGTATTGAGGGGTAGCCAATGTGGTCTCGGAATCCTGTTGGTTATGTAATTTTCTTTTAGAGCTTCATTGTCCTATTCAGAAAGCTACCTTGGTTTATTGTGATAATGTTAGTGCCATCTACCTTTCTGGTAATCCAGTTCAGCACCAACGCACTAAACATATCGAGATGGACATTCACTTTGTTTGCGAAAAGATAGCTCGTGGACAAGTACACGTCTGTCATGTCTCTTCCAGGTATCAAATTGCAGACATCTTTACAAAGGGTCTTCCCTCGGTCCTTTTTGAAGATTTTAGGGACAGTCTCAGCGTACGAAGATCGCCCGCTATGACTACGGGTGTGTGTTAAATAACCATAGGATATACACAGTATACACGTGTATATCCTATGTATATTGGGTCTCGGTTTTGTATATATGACCATGTATATGGTCTAGATTTTAGGTAATGTTTTAGTGTAAATATTACATTTAATTAGTATTGTACACTTACCATAATTATAGGATTCTTGTACTACTAGAATAGGATTTTGGAATTAGAATAGGAATATGTACTCTATTATGGAAAATTATGAATTGTATATATACTTTTTCAATTAATGAGAATAATTAAGAGATTATTTCTTTCAAATAACAACAATTGCAATCTTTATTCAATGCTAATTGAAACGAAAGGAGTAGTAATTTAGAAATAAACCTCTTACATATGGTACAATTATAACAACAATTGCAATCTTAATTCAATGCTAATTACTTGCTAAGTGCTAACCAAATCATAGGACTTCCACACAAGCTTGATAACTTCTAACAACAATTTTATTTTTTATATTTTTCTAGGTGACTCTATTTTTTATTGATCATAAAATCAACAAAGATCATCATAATTTCACATCTTCACTTCAACAAGATTATTTCAATAGTTTCCCACAATTAAAATCACCCATTCTCAACATAGTTTCAATGGTAAATTGAGCCAAAAATTTCTCCCTCAAGTAACTAATCACCTTCCCATTACTCTCTTGTGCCAAACCAACCAAATATGAAGTACTAATAAGGCTAAAAATCCTCCATCTTCTCTCTTTTGCATACTTCTCCAAACCAACTTTAATTCTTGTGTACAATTCATCATCACCCTCTTCTAATTTCTCCACTTTAATAGATTTTCTTAAAAAAATAGCCTCTGAAATGCACCTTGCAAGAACAATACTATCTTCTAATGCTGAACATCCACCTTGACCAATATCAGGTGTCATTGGATGAAGTGCATCACCAACTAGACAAGTGTTATTTTTGACAATATTGTCTCTCTTTAAAATGTCCCATGGAGCTCTTAATTTTAGCTTTGCACAATATAGGCTATCTAGTGAACTTCTCTCTAGGATATTGTAGGCTTCTTTTGACACGTTGCTGGCCAAACTTAGCACAAATTGCTTCATTTTTGTTGGACTTCCTTCTATCTTTTCATCGTCTGAGATAATTAATTAATTAATTAGTACAACTCATAAAGAAAAAGAAAAGCATACACAAAAGGATTACTTTATGTGGAAAAAGTACAGAAATAAAAGGTGGCATTATCTTCGTGGAAAAAGTATACAATCATTAATAAATGTCCCTTTATCTTTATAAAAAGGTATGCAAGTAATTTAACTCACTATCTTTCTGTGGAAAAAATAAAAGAGGTATACCACTAATCACTTCTTCCGTTTTATTTTACGTGGTGAAGTTTTGATTGAGAATGTAATTAAAAAAAAACAGAAAAGACTTGTGGTCTATACTAAAAGTATCCTTAGAATTCGTGATATATACTAAATTTTCTTCTCTTTCGATCCCAATTTATATGGCATCATTTGATTCTGACTTAGATTTTTAAAAAATCAAAATTTTTGAAACTTGTGGTCTACAAGTAAAACATTTGTACGGCTATATATAATAATCTCATTAAGGTTAAAATGGAAGTTTAAATTTGAATTGTTTTTGAACAAAAACAAATAACTTTCTCTTTTGTTGAGACAAACTAAAAAGAAAAAAACGTGGCACATAAAATGAGACAAAAGGAGTATGTCATAACATTTCTATTGTTATTGCATATCATTATGGCCAAAATTAGATGTTTAAAGATAAAGATTATTTTTTAATAATTATAAAAAAGCTATTCTTCTTGAACAAATCATAAAAAGAAAGATCATTATATAAAATAAAATACAAAAAAAAATACTCCTTTCATCTCAATTTATGTGGTTTGAGAGTCAATCAAAAAAAAATTTACCAGAATTTTTTTATATGCCTTTTAAATATTTTAAGTTGTAACTTATTGTGATTTATAGTAATTTTTATGTAGTTTCTAAATATATAAATTTTATTTTAAAAAACTTAAGACTTCTACGTCCGAATTCACTGTCAAAATTTAAAAGTTTGAATTTCAAAATTCGAACTACGCCCATATAAATTGAGAGAGAATGAATATTTTACAGTATACATAGAAGGAAGCATGCTTACAATCTACAGCAGATGGAGTAAAAGTGCAAAACCAGTACAAGCTCTTGTCATCACAAGGAAGAAAACCAAAACGCACACCTCCAAAATAAGCACAGAATTTGGGCTCAAAGCCATGTGCCTCTGGATACACAACATATCCTCTAATTGCTGACCGATTTGCATCTACTGGTTTTGGGAGGCCCATCCACTTAGCCACTTTTGAGTTGACACCATCACATCCTATCAACACCTAGTTCATGCAAGTAAGAATTTAATCAGTATATATATATATATATATATATATGAGAGGGTGACGAATTCATAATTTTAAATTTATGAGTTTTGAATATTAAGAAAAATAACTTATATATTAAGTGAATTTCTAATATAAATACTGAAATTTGACAAAAACTATTAAATCCTACCGAATCCGTCTCCGCCTTGCTGCCCAATTTTCTACTAGTAACTTATTTTTCTTTAGTTAAAGGTTTAATACAAAGGACTTTTCAAGTAACTTTTTTTTAAAGTTAAGCTTTTGATACATCAATAGTGCAATTTTTTCTTGTTATCAAGTCAACTAAAAATTGACTACAAATAATTTATCCTAATAAGTAAAACTAATAACCTAAAAAGAAAAAAAGTAACCTAGAAAATAAGTAAGTTACTCAAATGCTACACCAGGTTAAGTTATATTGGCAATAAAGTTCTTATTGTTTGATCTGAGTAAAGTCAGAAATACTTTTAAATATTATTTGCTCTGAGTAAAGTATGCACGTATTCCCTAAATGTCACACACTATTAAGAATATCAACTACATATTATTATTTAATTTCTTCTTCTTTTTTTTCCAGCTATTAACCTGAGACTTGTTCATACACATCCAATAATACACTAATAGTGTAAAGAATTTTTATTATCTGTGCAATTTAACTTATTATAATAAGCCAGTAGTACTTTGTTTCTTAGGAATTATATGTTATTATAAGTTAATATGATAGCATAAAAATTACTCCTTCCATCTTAATTTAAGTGTTTTATTTTTCTTTTTAATTTGTCTCAAAAGAGTGTATTTCTATATTTAATAAGTTTTAGCAAGTTTAAGATCACAAGATTTAAAGAACCCCACCCGTCTTTAATTAAAAACCACAAGATTCAATAGCTTCATTTATTTCTTAAACTCCGTATCTAGTCAAACTAAGACACTCAAATTGAGACATGAGAAAGTATACACTATCCACCTTGGTTCGAAGAACAGTTTTGTCAGCGAGATGCACCAATTTGACTAGTCCAGATTCTTCAATGGAAACAACACGAGAAGAATACTTGATAGTTCCTGGAGGTAGTTCTTTCTCTAAAGTCTCCACTATCTCCTGCCTTTTTATACAACGGCTGTCGTAATCAACTCTGTAATAGTACAAGAGTTGTGTTAGAAGAAAAGAGATACTACTAAATTATAGTCAAAGTTTATCTGATATCTTTTGAATTGATACAGAATTTAAGTAAAACGAAAGAATATTATTAAAATATGTGATCTAAACATGTTATAGCTAGGTTTAATATTTGTGTAATAATAAAATTTTTAAAATTTGTGATTTTAAATATGTCATATAAAAAAAATTAAAATAGGAAAAAAAATAACTCTGAATAAATGAACTAAAAAAAAGTATGTCACATAAATACAAAAAACAAAATGCGAATTATGGTATTCTAACGATTTAATTTACAAGTCACAAGGAACAAACGGTCAAAATAATACATATAGATTAATTGTAGCTTACGGTTTCATATTTGCCTCGAGGGAAATCTCTGCAGTAGGCAGACCGGAATCTGCTGAAAATGCTTGGAACCTACAAGATAAAGTTCATTAAATTCAAGCAAGATACCACGCGAATTTGTTAAACTGGGAATATTTTATTAAAGTTTAAATTTCAGAGAGAATACATTTTTATTTATTTAATTTTTTCTTTAACACGCCTCCACACGTGGAGGCTTGCTTTTTTTTTTCTTTTCTTGATTCAAGAACGTAAAAAATTCTTTTTGCTAATGAGTTAATGATGAAATCAGAGTCCAAATTTTCTACCTGCTCCAATACCATATTAAAGTATATGATAATCACTTCTAAAAGTTTAAATTGTTAGCGAAAGCACATCTTTATTTACTTAATAATATTATCTTTAACTTTAATGCGCAAGTTGAAAACATTATGGTTATATGGTGAAATTCCCAATTTGTAAAAGTAAACTTACCGATTGTAAAAGAATGTGGTGGAGGAATAAATATTTTTTTTTATTTTAATTAGGGGTTAGAATTCAAGTTTAAGCTGTAGATATGAATCGCTTTTAGTAGGAGCGCTTTACCACTCTCCCCCTCTCGCAAATCTAAAGTAAATTTTTTCTGCAAAATTTAAATTAATTGAATCTCAAAATAAATAGTATCAAACACCGAATGAGAAATTAAAAAAAAAAAGCTTACCGAGTGAAGCGGAGAGAACGTTGCCTAAGGGAGTCTCCAACACCAAGAGCATCCAGCGCCCTCCACGCGTTGGTCCATAAAGCAAGCGCAAATCCTGTTGTTCTTAGAGATTCTGATGATTCCAACACTATACTCCGCACTCCAAGCCTAAATTAACAACATATATAAGGAATATTATTTTAAGAGATGAATTTAAGTTTTGTACATTAATAATATTAAGTAAAATTTACATAATTAGGTTATTTAAAAAACATTACATGTAATTTCATTTAAAAAATATTAGTTGGGTAACTGAGAATAGATGATAAGTAACTGTTAAGGTTAAATTATACGAATTATATAAATATTTATTATATCATCATTGTATATAATTTAAATTCTTATAAAAAAATATGTTGGAGCAATACACCAAAATGATGCTCTAATATTATAGTATTTGACTATATATAACTTAAGAAAGAGAGACTTTTGGCATATACTAAAAGTACTATTAGAATTTGCGATCTTAAAACATTTCGATGATTATAATCATTAAAATAAAATAAGAAGTTTAAAGTTAAAAAATTCTCAAATAGATATTAAAAAAAAAGTGTTATGTAAAATGAAATAAAGGGAATATTTTCTAGCGCAACATTAATTGCCTTTTTTGTACGATTTGCATACCTGTGAAGTGCCAAAGAAGTGGCTAGTCCAGCAATTCCAGCACCAACTATTACAATGTCCTCATTTATCTCCATATCCTCTTTTTGTATCTGCATGCTGCTTAATTTGGCTAAGTAATATTTCTGCTCTATTTTAATAGTTCTCCAACTGAAATTGATTCTGAACTTTCAGGGATATTCCTTTTATTTATATATATATATATTCTTTTTTTATTATAGTCTTTTTTTATTTATTAAATATTCTCGAGTCAACAAAAGTGGAAAGATGGGATGAATCAACCAAAATATGTTGTTTCCCACTTAAGAGTTGTATAGAGGGGCCCAATAAACGAACGGTACATATCAATGATGTGATACCGTAGATAATAAAATATATGAGAGATGCTAGGCATATAAGTAAGTATGTCTTATTATTCTAGTGCCACATTTTAAAACTGTGGGGGTTTAGGTTCTGCAGAATGCACAATATTACTAGCGGGCGAAGCTATTACAAATTATTTCTTACTCTATCTCAATTTATCTGATATTTTTTTTTAGTCAATTTAAAAATAATGACATATTTTTATATTTATTACTGTAACAATTTAACTCCAAACTTTCTATTTTATCCTTAATAAAATGATTTATAGCCTTCAAAAATTTTCCTAACTTATTTTAGATCATAAATTTTGAAAATCATTCTTTCTTTAAATTTTATATCCAATCAAGTACATAACATAAAGTTATAGAAATAACGCAGTAAAGTCACTTTTATTTTTCTTAGATCAATAAAATCACTTATACCTATCAATTCATCCAACAAAATAACCTCTACATAAAAAGTACTAAAAATGACATAATTGATCTCTTAAATTTGAGAATAGATCTAACGTTGTCTGTTGGAACATAATATGGGTCCTTGATAATATCATCGGACACAAGGAAGAAGATTAACATTAAACTTACTCATATCATTCTTAAGAACTACACTCTTATATAATAATATTATATTGAGATTTATATAGATGCTAAAAAATAATCTAGACATAAAACTATTAAATAGCTTCACACACATGCATATCATCAACTTGATCATCTCAAAAACACAAATTCATACACCTAAATAACCTAAAGATATGTATCTAATTACATAGATATCCTAAAAGTTGCCGTGACTATCAAAGTGCATGAATGTATAATATTCAAAATTATATTTTCAACAATCTTATAAAATATAAGTCCTTTAAATTTATCAGAACTAAGTATTTTTTTTGTCTACTTGTTAATGTCGGTAGTTAAAATTAACGGATAATCATCTGAAAATATGATATATTAATTATGTATTACATATAATAGATAAAATTGACATGATAATATAAAAAAATATTTACTTCGATGATGCATATTACTAATTAGACTCTAACATAAATTGGTATAGACAGTTATTTTTACGACAATGAGGGCCATATAAGAACCTGCCGTCCGCTAAAATTGCTAGAAAAAGTGGATTTGGTCAATCTTTTTATGTTGGTACTTGATAAGAGGGGATTGCTCAGATGATAAACATTCTTCATTTTTAACTCGAAAATTACTAGTTCGAATCACCGAGGGAGCAAAGGAGAAAGTTCCTCGAGAGGTAAGGGATAAAAAAAAATTATGTTGGTACTTTGGAGGAGTTACAGTTGTTACGGACAATGAGTACTACACATGATTTTTTTTTCTTCCTTATTTGCAAGTTTTGGTTTTGTTTCATATGTTTAAGACACTGAAATTCTTATTTATAATGGATGACAGTGACAGTATAACTCAGGACCTATGCCTGTTTTCATATAATGTTGAAGTTTAGGATCATCTCATCTAAACGTTTAAGTTGTTAAAGAAAATATTTATATTTATGTTAAAATTAAGAGTGGACGAAATTTTAGAGAGAAGAAAAATATTAGAAGAATTCTTTATTGCTTTCATCCATAATAATGTCATCTTTATATAGAGGTAAAAGTTCTCCATTCCTTAGTCTAACAAGGAAATTATATTCTAATAAAACTATCATAATTACAATTTGCCATTGAACGATATTCTGCCTCCGCTGACGAGCGAGAGACAATGTGCTGCTTCTTGGTTTTCCATGATACCGGTGAATTTTCGAGGGAAATAAACCATTCGGTGAGTGATTTTCGAGTCAAAGGACATCCAGCCCAGTCCGCATCACGCCAACCATACAACCGGAGATTACAATCCTTCTTTAACATAATTTCTTGCCAAGGATTCTTCTTCAAGTATCTTACCACCCGGAGGGAGGCTCTCCAATGCGCTTCCTTCTGTTGGTGCATGAATTGAGACAAAACATGCACAAAATAAGATAACTCCAATCGCGTAAAACTGAGGTATATCAATCTACCGACTAAATGTCGGTATGGTTTTGGATCTTCTAAATTGGCCCCTTTTGCCAATGCCAAACTATGATTTTGTTCCATGGGAGTATTAATCGGTTTTGCTCCAAGTATCCTGGACTCAGAGATTATATCTAAAGTATATTTCTGTTAACAAAGGAATAACCCGGTTGGTCCGCACGCAACTTCAACCCCTAGAAAATACTTCAAGGGCCCCAAATCCTTTATGTGAAAATAGGTTCGGAGATAGTCTTTGAACCGTGCAATGGCATCATGTCATTTTAAGAGATAATCAAGTCATCCACATAAACTAATACTTTAAGTTGTATACTTGTCCGGTGCATCGTGAAGAGAGAATAATCGGAGTATGAGTGTTTGAAGTCATACTTCATCAAGACACTTATAATTTGGAAAACCAACACCGTGAGACTTGTTTCAATCCATACAAAGATTTTCAAAATCGATGTACTTGCTCCGGATCAAACACACAGATTCTCAATGGTAATTTCTTATAAACTTCTTCCGCCAATTCACTGTACAAGAAGGCGTTATGAACATCCATCTAATGCAACTCTTAATTTTGGGAAGCTGCTACTGCCAAGCAGGTCCGAATGGTTACTACCTTCGCAACCGGAACAAACATTTCATTGTAGTTCATACCTTCCTCCTGCTAATTACCGAAGATGACCAATCGAGCTTTATATCATTCAATTGTGACGTCCGAGTTGTATTTGATCTTGTACACCTATCTACATTCGAGTGCTTTCTTATCTGGCGGCAATGTTTCCAATTTCAATGTGTCATTGTCCTCCAATGCTTGAATTTCTTGTTGCATGGCTTTTCTTCAACATTAATTTTTCATGATCTCCGAGAAGGATTTTGGTTCAATTCCTGTGGTAATTGTTGTAAGAAAGCTTTGGTGTTGCGAGAAAAAATTATCATATGATATATAGTAAGCTAAAGGATAAGGCGCACCTGAGGGTTGCTGAGGATCAAGCGAACTCGTTGATGGATTTCTTTTCGGGATGTTTCAGTAACGTAGTCACGTAATTGAACCGACTCATGCTTCTGACGTTTACCCCGACTCAATTGTTCCTTCGGTGGCTCTTCATTGTCTCGGGTACCTTCCGTCTGTATTTCTTCCACGTTTTCATTATTTGGACTAGCATCTGTCCGATCTAATTATAGCTCATCTGTAGGTTCGATATCTGGTGTCCGAATTTCTTCTATTCAAGATTTGTTCGTACCTACATTATCTGTCTTTTTTCTTTGAAATCTTGTTGATTCCTTTCTTCCTTTGTTTCATCTGGGATCACTTCTATGTTGTCAACCGTACATGTTCCTAGGGTAAAATAGAACTAAGTCTTGTAGAAGTCTACATCTCTTGAGACTAAATATTCATCTTTTTCTAAGTCATATGATCTCCAACCTTTCTATCCGTAGGGGTATCCCAAGAAGACAAACCTACAACTCCGACTCTCAAACTTTTCTCTTGTTCTTCCCTTCGTGTGTGCATAGCATAGTGACCCTAGCACACTTACATGACTATAATAAGGCACCTTATATATAAAAATTTATAGGAGGTTTTCCCATTCAAAACCGAAGATAGTGTTCTATTGATCAAGTATCCCGCAGTCAAAACACATTCTCCCCAAAATCTTATTGAAAGATGATCCTGAAATCTTAATGCTCGCGCCATATTAAGAATGTGAAGGTGTTTTCTTTCAACTCCTCCATTCTGCTGTGGCGTCCCTGTGCAAGAAGTTTGGAAAGAATTTCATGTTCAAAGAAGTAAGTTTTCATACATGTGAACTCAGTTCTGTTATTACTTCTAACAATTTTCACCTTCTTACCAAACTACCTATCCACCAGTGAGAAGAAACTTTTCAAGGTTTGGAATACTTCTTTCTTATCAACTAAAAGAAGAATTTATACGGCTCGCGACCGATCATCCACAACAGTCAAGAAATACGAAGCACCACTAGAAGAAGGTGTTCTATATGACCCGCATAAATCACAATGAATCATATCAAAAATATCGGGAGTTATATTATCACTCGAAGGAAAAACACTTCTTGTTTGTTTTGCCCTTTGTCAAACATCACATTCTTTATCTGAACCAACACTACTTTCTTTTAAACCCAAGGCTGTAATAGACTTTGTCACTTGTGCAGAAGGATGACCTAACCGTTTGTGCCAAAGATCAAACCAATCAACTTCCTCTACCTTCATAGCTCCTATCCGTGACACATTCTAGAAATAGTAAAGTCCACCTCGTCGCTCACCCGTCCAAGAAGCTTCCTCATGGTGGGGTCCTGTATAACACACATAGATTTGTTAAAATTTACATCATAATCTAAATGATCAATATATTGCGGTACACAAATTAAATTGCAAGTTAAGTCCGGAACATAGAGGACATCCTTTAACCAAATCCTATTATTCAGCATGGTCATTCCTTCTTCGTGGCCATCGAGCTATTTTCATTTGGAAGCCTAATCGGACATTCAGGAATGACCCGTTGATCGCTCAGTTTCTCTAGATTACCTATCACGTGATTGATAGTTGTGGAGTCAATAATCCAAGATGAGTTTTTGGTCTCACCATCCATCTTGTCATTCGGATTTATTCCTTGTGAATCACCATTTTTTGGATCTCCTCGCTCAGATTGTGAGGTCTTATTCCGCATGTGTTCATCTGTTCTATCTCCGTCTGTGTATCCTCGACAATAATGATATTATTCCGGTAGTTGCTTCTTCCGTGATCGGATCTCGGGCCTCTCCTCTATTGTTGTTGTCGTCCTCATCCTCGGGATTTTTCATCTCCTTTCTTATTTTTCGGCTATCATTCCGAATACCCAATAATTTGAAAACATCCATTTCACAATGTGTACGGATTCCTTGCGATGTGTGCAGAATGATTCATCATTCTTCCCTACACCTTGATCACATTATGAATTTCTTCCTTGCATGACAAAGCCCATGGTTTCACTCCGTTCCTCTTTTTTTTTATGAGTCCTCTCACATGCTCTTCATGCACTAGCTTCGAATAGACTTTATTTAATTATGGCAACGATTCCTGGGCGTGTATGTACGATCTCACCATTTCATACATTGCCCCATCTAATCCAGTGAGGAAAATATGCACTTTTTCTTCTTCTCTTTTGGTTTCCATGATCATCTCCAGATTGTACGTGCATTTTCCTCACTTGCAAGTCGGAATCTGTTCGTAGTTTGTCAATTCTTCCAATAGCTTGGTTAGTTTTCCATAGTAATCTACTGTGGTTCTTCCCTTTTGCTTACACTCCGTAAGTTCTACTTTTAGTTGTTGTATCCGAGGTCCATTGATAACAGCAAACCGCTCTCGGATGCTCGTTCACAATTCTTCCGCTTCCTCTTTATGCGGGATCGTTGAGCAAAGAGTTGGTTCCATGGTGTTATGAATCCACGACACCAATAAATAGTTTATAGTCCACTAGTCTTCTAAGTCCGGTGATTCTTCATCCAACTTGTTGATCGTACCATCAACGAAGCCAAATTTCTTCCTTATTCTTAGGGTCGTCTTCATGGACCGAGCCCATTCTTCGTAATTCTCTCCCTTTAACTGGACTTGTGGCACCACAATTCTGGGATTATCGTTTGACGTAATGTCATACGGGGATATTATTTTTCTTTGAATTTTATTTTTTTCACCGCCGATTGCTTTGTTTTATCGCCGGTTTCTCCATCACCTGCCATTATTTAGGATTTTTGTGTTCTTTCAATGTGGCTCTGATATAATGTTAAAATTAAGAGTGGACGAAATTTTAGAGAGAAGAAAAATATTGAAAGAATTCTTTCTTACTTTCATTCATAATAATGACCTCTTTATATAGAGGTAAAAGTTCTCATTTCTCTAGTCTAACAAGGAAACTCTATTCTAATAAAACTATCATAATCACAATTTACGAGATATACCTAGATTAGGATTCTACCATAAACTATTAGAGTTAGATTAGGTTTCCAATCCGTCAATAATTAACATAATTATTTTTTTCAACACGCGCATGTAACTCTTTTCCTCTATGATCATCTTTTGTGTGGAACTTTGTCCACATACTATTAAAAAAATAGATCTTAGTAACGGATAAATTTTATATAAATAAAAAAATTCATCGCTAATCCTACTAAGTTGTGAATTAGCAATGGATTATCATAAAATTTTGTTAGCTACGAGCAATTTAGCGACAGATCAGTAACCAAAAACGTAACTAATTTCAATGTTTTTGTACTAATTGTGTGACACTCACATTCTAAGTATATGATCACCAAAGCTCACAAGTTTCTTTTGTGTGTGCCTCTTTAAACTACATATAAAGGCAATAAATCGACTCACAGACCGGTACATAGGCAGTAAGCCAACCCATTCACGCCATTATTTTTCATGGAGTTAAGCCCGCCAAAAATACTTTTGTAACATGCATGTTGTAATATTATCTGCCTTAGATAAAACTCGTAAGTTTTCTGAAAGGGTATCACACCATTAAGATTAGTATCCTCTGCATCTTGTATATAACTTTTATTTTTTATTCTCTCCGGTTCATTTTACATGTCATATTTTCTTTCTGCAGATTCCTTAGAAAATATTAATTAAAAGGATAATTTGAATATATTATCCTTATTTATTTTTGAATCTCAACTTAATACTACTCCATTTTTCACCACATTTTTTGAGTAAGAGTAAAGATGAAATTTAATCTTTATTATTTCTTAATTTTTTTAAAGTAACAACTATTTTAGATCAATTATTTTTAATAAGCATGACAACGAAAATAGTCCGAAGGAAGTATAAACTTTCAATTTGGGGCTTTAGTTAATTTGTTTGCACACTCCAAAAGAATTGTACCTGTGCCACACGCTATGAACACATGGCTCGTTTGGTTGGGTAACAATTTATTCCGGGATAACTAATTCTTGAATTAGTTTTTCCGGGATTATTATTCCACCCTCCATGTAGAATAAGGATAAAACTACAATCCTAAATAATTAATCTTGAATATATCTTAGAATTTTATTTCAACCAAACATAAAATAAACTCATCCCAAATTTTTTTATATCTATATTAAATGCGCACTCGTTGTAAAAAGTGAGAAATGAGTGGTGTCGTGTTTCACACTAAGTGAGTAATGAGTGGTGTCGTGTTTCACACTCCTTAATTTATTTAACACCTTATAACTCACAAATGAACAAAGAATAACTAATTAAAGTTGTCAAAACTCTTTAGTATGAGATAACTACTGAAGTTAGATATTGATGAGTACTTTCTTTATGAACTTTTGCGATTTTCTTTTTGATATGTTGTTAAATCTCTTTATGAGATAACAACATATAATGTAATTTTATATGTGGGATTTGTAACGGGTAGGATGTATGTCGATTTTATCTTTATTTTTGTGGGGGTAGAGAAGTTATTTTCGATAGACTCTCGGTTCAATAAAAGTGTCGACAAAGCAAGATAAAAAGAAATATAATGACATCAAGATAACAAGATAAACAGAGAAAATGAAGCAATAGGTAGTAGTGAAAATTGAAGAATAAAATACTATGCTAATGCTACTAAATAAGAAGATGAGAAAAGGAAACTGATCCTTTGCCGCTTCCACATATATATAGTCTTTCAAGTAATGAAAATAATCAAGGGATTATTTCTTTCAATAACGATAACATTCGGCTACCTACTACTCTTCCACTGTATCTCTCGACCTCCTTTAGAAAGCTGAAGATATGTCATGTCCTGTCTAATTAACTCCCCCGGTTCTTTTTCTGCCTATCTCTACCTCTCCTAAAATTTGTTATAGCCAACCTCTCACACGCCTTACTTGATGCATCCTCTCACCTCCTCTTCACATACTATCTCAAACTCCTTTCCCTCATGTTGTCCACCGTGGAGGCTACTCCATCTTATCTTGTATTACTTCATTCTTAATTTTATCTCTTATAATATGTCCACACATTCATCTGAACATTCTGATACTTTACCCCATACACCAATGTAATGTGAAAAGTTTAATCTATTAGCGCAAAATCTCGTGTGGAAGTCAATGAGTCAATTACCATGTCTTTGCCACTTTTTTTTTTCAGAAAATAAATAAATTACTAGTAGTTAGATACCTTTTTTCCTCTAACTTTTCTTGTACTCTCTTATCTCTTTCTTTTTAGTCTTCTCTTTCTTTCTAGTCTTCTCTTCGTCGTTTTCTTTCTATGTAACCCTTTTTTCCTTCCGGAAGAAATTTGGCAGTAAAAGTAAACCCAATCATTCAGTTTCTCGTTTTTCCTTTTTCTATTTGGTATTCGGAACACATTAATCTGATTAGTTAATTAATTGATAGAATATATGAAAATATATTCTTTTCGTATAATTAGTAATTTTGTATATTTATAATTATTTTAATAATATTTTATTTTAGTTAGGTAAATATTTAATTTTCGTAATTATAGCCTAGAATTATTATTGTATATCATGTATATAAACTCTTTGCATTAATGAAAATAAGGATGAGATTATTCTTTCTCATGGTATCAGCAGTCTAGGGCAAACTTTTTCCTTCTCCACAAAAATAACTTCCGCCGCCCTACTCTCCTTCGACCGACCCCACTTCGGTCGTCCCCCTCCCTTAATTTTTTTTCCGAAACCCTAATTCTCCTCTTGTTCCTCAATCATGTCTAACACAAAGAATACCTTTCATCCTACCCTTGCAGTCTCCAACATCAAGAACAATATCCCTATTGTTCTTGAAATGGAGAACGCCCAGTACGCAACGTGGGCAGAACTTTTTAAAATTCACTTAAGGTCTCATAGAGTCCTCCATCACATCGTCAAACCGGAAAAAGGCAAGGAGAATGTGCCTTCCACCGACGATGAAATAGAGTTGTGAGCAATTCTTGATGCTATGGTGCTCCAATTGATTTTTCCACCATCTCTACGGACCTCTTACAGACAATTATCGAACCCGATGACACGATAATGGAAGCTTGGAATATGTTGCGTGATATATTCCAAGATAACAAAAATTCTCGTGCCGTGACCCTTGATCAAGAATTCTGCCATATAAATATGGAGGATTTTTTAAAGCCTCAGCCTATTGTCAAAGGCTCAAGGAGTTGTCGGATCAACTCAAGAACATTGGCGTGCCTATCACGAATGATTGTCTCATTCTTCAGATAGTTGCAGGGCTCTCCGAGGCGTATAATGGGGTTGGAACTCTTCTTCGCCGAAGCAATCATCTTCCACCGTTCTACCAAGCACGTTCCATGCTCACATTAGAAGAAGCAAGATTAGATAAAAAGGTAGCTACCGGAGCCAATTCCGCCATGATGGTAGCCACGTCCCGCGAAACCAATGACTCTCAATCATTCTCCGAAAATTATAGTCAAAACCATAACAACGGGGGTGATAAAAAGGGTCAAAATCGTGGAAAAAATCGCGGTGGCAGACGTGGCAGTGGCAAGGGTGGTGGTTGTGGCGGCAACGGCGGTGGCAGTGGCAGACGTGGAGGCGACAGTAGCGGTAAGCAGGGGGCCGGACTGCAGCACCCCTGACATCAGACTTGGGCCTCGGGGCAGCGGCCATAGGGCCTACCTGCCAGTGGACAGTGACCCATACCGCCCTGCCTATACCCATCTCAAAACTGGGCCATGCCCAGTGGCGGTCAGCAGCAACAAACCCAGAATAGACCTCGCAATTACATGGCATGGTAGTAGCCTGGCCTGCTTGGGACTCGGCCACAACAGGCCTTCACTGCTACGGGCCCAACAACAGCGTCGGCCTACACAGATATCGAGGCGGTGATGTATACAGTTGGGCTTAATCCTCCGGATGTAAATTGGTACATGGACACTGGTGTTACTTCTCACATGATGTCCGCATCAGGTAATCTCTCGTCTTATTTCAATTTGAGCAAAAATCATGGCATAATTGTTGGTAATGATAATTCAATTTCAATTTTGTGGTTATGGTCACACAAATATATCTCCCCCGAATCCACCTTTAGCCTTGAAAAATGTCCTTCATGCTCCTCACTTAATTAAAAATTTGGTGTTTGTTAAGGAATTTACAACTAATAGTTGGGTTTCTGTTGACTTTGACTTTTTTGGATTTTTCTGTAAAGGATTTCTCAATGGAAATACTTATAATAAGATGTGATAGTAGGGGCGAGCTCTATCCCACCACCACCACCACCACCACCACTACCACCACTAAATAAGCCACACCGTCAACATTTTCTACTTTAGCACCTTCCTTATGGCATGCGCATTTGGGTCATCCGGGAGCGTCCGTTCTTTCCTCCCTTCAAAATAATAAAATTATTGAGTGTAATAGTACTCGTAGTACTAATGTTTGTCCTTCATGTCCGCTTGGGAAACATGTTTAATTGCCATTTTTTGCCTCCAATTCTAGTACTTTGTTGCCATTTGATATTATTCATAGTAATGTGTGGACATCTCTCGTTTTGAGCTCTTTGGGCCACCGTTATTATGTGTTATTTCTGGATGATTATTCTAATTTTTTGTGGACATTTTCGTTATCTATAAAGTCTCAAGTTTATTCCACATTCCTATCATTTAGAGGATTCATCCGTACTCAATTTCAACTAAAAATTAAGAACATTCAATGTGATAATGGAATGAAATTTGATAATGGGTCATTTAGAAAATTTTGTAAGGTTAATGGTATATCTTTTCGGTTTTCTTGTCCACATACATCCTCACCAAATGGGAAAGCTGAGAGAAAAATCCACACCATTAATAGCATTGTTCGGACATTACTAGCCCATGCTTCATTACCACCTTCATTTTGACATCATTCATTACAAATGATTAATTACCTTCTTAACATACTCCCTAGCAAAGGATTAGTATATCAATTTTCACTCAAAATTCTTTATTACAAAGATCCTTCTTATTCTCATCTTAGGGTATTTCGGTGTTTATGCTATCATCTCTTTTCATCCACTACAATAAACAAACTTCAAGCCCGCTCTACCGCGTGTGTATTTTTGGGTTATCCATATAATCATTGTGGTTACAAATATTATGATTTATCCTCTAATAAAATTATAATTAGTCGTCATGTCCTTTTTTATTAAACCCAATTTCCGTTTGCTAAGTTGCATAATTTCGTGTTCAATTCTTATAATTTTTAGATGATGGGCTCTCTTCGTATATGGTCCATCATTTGGTCCGACCCACACATCGGGATTTGGACCAGTAGACACCGGCAGGCCCACTACGTGCTGGCCTGATCACTTCCCGCCATCAAAATCTGCCAGCATGCCCACTGTTTGTTGGCCCAAATACCTCCCTTTCTCCAAATATGCCTGGCCCAACCCAGTCCATCCATCACCGACCCACTGTTCTCCAAACCCGAATCCAGTCCTTCACTGTATCTTCTATATTGGGCCAGCCCACGTTTCCACTCATATCCAACCCATTACCACTCCGAGACAGGGGCCCGTTACTCGTAGCCAACGAGGCATTTTTAAACCAAAGCGCCAGTTTAATCTCAACTCTAATGACACTAAATCACCCATATCACGTAACCATGTGTCTACCCTTCGTGACCCGAATTGGAAAATGGCAATAGATGACGAATATAATGCTCTTATTAAAAATAAGACGTTGGAGTTAGTGCCCCGCCACCCGGTGTTAATGTTATTCATTCTATGTAGATTTTTGCTCATAAGAAAAAAACTTATGGTTCTTTTGAGAGGCATAAGGTTCGTCTTGTAGGTGATGGCAAAACTCAATAGGTTGGCATGGATTGTGGAGAGACATTTAGTCCGATGGTCAAACCGGAAACTATTCACACTGTTCTCAGTCTAGCACTCTCAAAATCATAACTCATTCATCAGCTAGCTTTCAAATTCGAGTTGATTACATAAATTGGGACCGAAAAGTACTTCACATCGAAATGCGAGGCTTCATTGGTATGTCATCCTCATGAAGTTCTTGTAAATTGTAGACGTTTGCATTTCATTTTTTCTTAAGAACAAGTGAAGAGGAAAAACATTTGCACCAACTCTTTTTTACAAAAAAGTTGTGAGATTGACAAATGTTAGAATATTATGAAATAATATTATTATTATGTATTAATGTAGTATCATTTTATATATGGTAAGTAGTAAAATGTTAATTAGGAATATTATGTTAATTATGTAGAAGATTATTAAGGATTGATGAGGAAGATTAGGCATGATTTACTCTTCTCAATTAAATGTATATTTTGTATATATTGTTCCTTTGAGGATGAATACAATTTAGGAAAATATTTTCAAAGTCTTACATGGTATCAAGAGCTTAAGGAAAAATCCAAAATATTTTATTTTTCTTCCAATTTTTCGGTTCTCTTCCTCCCTAGAACCCTAGTTGGCTGAAATTTGTTCATTTTTTTCATTACTCCATTATTGATTATCCTCCATCACAATCAATTATGTCTGAATCCAAATCATTCTTTCACCCCGTCCTTATTGTCTCAAACATCAAAACACGTGTTTCTATCAAACTAGAAATAGAAACCGTTCATTATGCAACTTGAGCGGAATTATTCAAAATATGTTATCATGCTCACAAAGTTCTTCATCATATAATTCCTCCAAAAGATGGAAAAGGGAAGGATGTAACAACCGATGCAGACAAGGAATTGTGGGATACAATTGATGCCACAGTCCTTGATTGGATTTATGCAACAATCTCTACTGACTTGTTGCATACGATAATGGAACCGGATTCAACAGCCATGGCGGCTTGGGAACGCTTGCGAGATATCTTTCAAGATAACCAAAACTCTCGCGCTGTTACATTGGAACAAGAGTTCTCAACCATTGACATGGTGGATTTTTCTAATGTTTCTACATATTGTCAACGACTCAAAGTGTTGGCAGATCAATTAAGAAACGTTGGTTCACCCGCTACTAATAACCGGTTAGTCTTGCAATTGGTCGCCGGTCTCACTGATGTGTATAACAACGTGGGAACTCTAATCCGTCAAAGTAATCCTCTACAAAAATTTTATCAAGCAAGGTCCATGCTTGTGCTTGAAGAGTCGGTCTTGGTGAAAAAGGCCTCAACTACTTCAAATTCCGCCATGATTGCCACTTCTTCAAATGTTAGTAATTGTTTTGACTCTTCTCAACAAAATATGGGACAAAAAAGACGTAATAACAATAAAAATAAGGGTGGAAGTCGCGGAAATAACAAAGGTGGAGGCCACCGAAATTTCGGTCGCGGCCAGTGGCAACAGCACGGAGGCAGGGGTGGTGGACAGTGGCAACAGGCCAACGGCTGGCAGTGGCCTTGGGCTATACCACCCATCCCATCCCCAATAGGCAATTGGGCCAGGTAGGCCCAACGGCCCACTGGACAGCCTCAGCCCACCCCATATTCCCCAAACAATTGGCAGCAGCAGCGACAGGCCCAACAGGCCCATTTTGTTAGGTCTGTTAACACAGGCAGTGGCAGTGAGCCTCAGCCGACCCAGTGGCATGAGGCCCATTCAATAAGAGCCCACTCCACGGATATTGAGTCCGCCATGCACACCTTTGGACTCAACCCACCGGATTCAAATTGGTATATGGACTCTAGAGCGATGTCCCATATGACGTCCTCCCAAGATAATCTCTCATCCTATTTTAATTTGAGAAATAATAGTGGAATAATTATTGGAAATGACCATTCAATTCCAATAAAAGGGTATAGTTCTAGCAAATTGTCACCACCAAACCCACCACTAGTTTTAATGAATGTCCCTCATGCTAACAAATTAATCAAAAACTTGGTCTCTGTTAGAAAGTTTACAACTGATAATTAGGTATCTGTTCGTTTTGACCCCTTTGGATTTTCCGTGCATGATTTTCAAACGGGGAAGCTTCTCATGAGATGTGATAGCGGGAGCTCTATCCAATAAATCCGTCAACACAACAATTCAAGCTTCCATCTATTTTTGCAACCTTGGCACATCTTTATGGCACCAACGTTTGGGACATCCGGGAGAGGCTGTTTTGACCTCTCTTAAACAAAATAATTTTATTTCTTGTACCCAAACACGGACTCTAAATAAGTGTCATTCTTGCACACTTGGTAAACATGTTAAAATGCCATTTATTTCCTCTACTTCATGCACTCTTTTGTCATTTGATATTTTACAATGTTGGACATCACCCGTTTTGAGTTCTTCTTGTCATAGATATTATTTGCTCATACTTGATGACTACTCTAATTATTTGTGGACATTCCCTTTATCAAAAAAATCACAAGTGTTTTCCACTTTTCTCACATTTAGAGCATTCATCCGAACTCAATTTGAACGTGATATCAAAAATATTCAATGTGACAATGGGAGAGAGTTTGACAATAAACAGTTTTGGGATTTTTTCAAAACAAATGGTCTTAATTTTCGTCTGTCTTGTCCTCATACTTCATCACAAAATGGGAAGGCGGAACGCAAAATTAGGACCATAAACAATATTGTTAGAACATCTCTTTCTCATGCCTCACTTCCCCCCTGTATTTTGGCATCATGCACTCCAAATGGCCACTTACATGTTGAATATCCTTCCTCATAAAAACATGTCTTACCAAGCTCATCAAAAAATGTTTTATTTACGATAGCCCTCATATCATCACTTAAGAGTGTTTGGTTGTCTTTGCTACACCCTCTTTCCATCCACCACAATCACAAAACTGCAAGCCTGGTCTACTTCATGTGTTTTTTTGGGATATCCTACTAATCATCGCGGTTACCAATGTTACGACATTTCTTCCAAAAGAATAATTATAAGTCGTCACGTAATTTTTGACGAAACTGTGTTTCCATTTGCCAAGATACATGACACAGGGACCTACACTTATGATTTTTTGGATGATGATAAGCTCTCGTGTCTAACACATTTTTTTCACAGCTCGGTACCCACGGTTAGTGTTGGAAACCAGAATTCAGGCCCATTGGACCAAAGATCGATGGCCCAACTGACTGACATTTCAATGTAGCAGCTTGGGCCTTCAGTTCCGAGGCCCAATCCCAATGCCTCACAATCTGCCCGGTCCAGTAGCTTGGGCCAAGCTATCGCTACAGGCCCAATTCCAGGCGCACCAAACAGCTAACCCACTAGACCGTCGGCTTCTCACCCCTCGGTCAGTGACGTCCAGTCCACTGGCCCAACAAATCGTCCAGTCACCCATAGTCAACATAAAATTGTCAAACCAAACACCAAATATAGTCTACACACTCAGGTCTCGAAATCACCTTTGCCTCGTAACCCAGTGTATGCTCTAAAAGACCCGAATTGGAAAATGGTCATGGATGATGAATATCATGCTCTAATTATAAATAGGACATGGGAGTTAGTACCTCGTCCATCTAATGCTAATATAATTCGGTCTATGTGGATTTTCATCCATAAAAAAAAATCTGATGGAACTTTTGAGCGGCATAAAGCCCGTCTTGTAGGTGATGGGAAGACACAACAGGTTGGTGTAGATTGCGGGGAGACATTCAGTCCAGTGGTCAAACCAGCAACTATCAGAACAATTCTCAGCATGTCTCTCTCAAAATGATGGCCACTTCATCAATTGGATGTAAAAAACGCATTCCTCCATGGACACCTCAATGAAACTGTCTACATGAACCAACCGTTGGGATACAGAGATCCTAAATATTCCAACCATGTGTGTTTGCTCAACAAATCATTATATGACCTCAAGTAGGCCCCTAGGGCTTGGTATAAGCGGTTTGTAGATTTTGTGTCACACATGGGTTTTTCGCACAGCCGTTAAGATAATTCTCTGTTTATTTATCGTCAGGGTAATCATATTGCTTATCTTCTCCTATATGTGGATGATATTATCCTAAAAACATCTTCAGACTCTCTTCGCAAGAGTATCATGTCACAACTTAGTTCTGAATTTTCTATGAAAGATCTTGGTCCACTACACTACTTTCTAGGAATTGTTGTGACAAGACATACAGGTGGATTATTTCTCTCTCAGAAGAAGTATGCATCAGAAATCATGGAACGAGCTGGAATGTCGTTTTACAAACCTTCGGCAACTCCGGTAGACACAAAGTCTAAATTGAGTGTCATCTCTAGCAAACCCTTTGCCGATCCAACATTAAATCGCAGCCTAGCAGGAGCTTTATAGTATCTCACATTCACCAGACCAGATATTAACTATGCAGTGTAACAAGTGTGTCTATTCATGCATAATCCAATGGAAGAACATATACATGCTCTGAAACGCATTGTGTGATATATTCAGGGCACTCTGGAGTATGAATTACATATATATATCCGTCCTCTGTTTTCAAACTTGTCAGTTACACGGATGCAGACTGGGCAGGATGTCCGGACACAAGACGATCCACCTCCGGGTATTGTGTCTTCCTCGGTGACAATTTAATCTTATGGTCTTAAAAAAGGCAAGCCACGGTATCACGCTCAAGTGCTGAAGCAGAATATCGTGTTGTGGTCAATGTTGTATCTGATTCATGTTGGGTTAGGAACCTGTTACTTGAACTTCATTGCCTAATTCCGACAACAACAATAGTATACTGTGAAAATGTTAGTGCAATCTATCTCTCAGGGAATCCAATCCACCATCAACGCACTAAACATATTGAGTTAAATATTCATTTTGTCCGTGAGAAGGTGGCTCGCAGACAAGTGCGAGTGTTACATGTCCCAATGCATTATCAAATCACAGATATCTTCACAAAAGGACTTCCGCTGATATTATTTGAAGAATTTAGGGACAGTCTCAGCATTCACCGCCCTTCAGCTTCGAATGCGGGGGTGGGGGGTGTTAGAATATTATGAAATAATAATATTATTATGTATTAATGTAGTATCATTTTATATATGATAAGTAGTAAAATGTTAATTAGGAATATTATGTTAATTAGGTAGAAGATTATTAAGGATTGATGAGGAAGATTATGCATGATTTACTCTTCTCAATTAAATGTATATTGTGTATATATTGTTCCCTTTGAGGATGAATACAATTGAGGAAAATATTTTCAAAGTCTTACAACAAATGACAAGACAAATAAAGTTATGAGATCGATTTTTTTTATATCCATCTTTCCCGCTTACGTCAGACTATTCCTGAAGATAGTAGTCCCGGTCCCTCAGCATTACTACCAGAAAATCGCGGGATGTGCCTAAATGACTAGGGTGTGAGAACAAAGCAATTGATATCACCTACAAGGTCCTACCCCAGAAGAGAGCAAATTGCTCCCACCAGGGTTCGAACCCACGATGTAGGCTTCCAGCTGAATTTTAAGTTCCCCTCATTTGTCATCCAGATATGCCCGGGAGGACGACAAGGCAAATTTGATTGAAGGGCAAAAGGTTAACAATCCACTATGTGTAATAAGTGTCGAGAAGGAACTATTGACAAGACAATTGCGTTCCATCTACATTATTGTCTTTTGCAGAGTTAGTACTCCCTCGATTCACTTTTACTTGTTCACTTTTGACTTTGTACGCCCATTAAAAAATAATAAATGAAGTGCATATTTTACAATGATACACATATTAATTGATGTATAATCTTATTGAACTTGAAAATGATTTGCAATGAGTAATTAATGCTAAGGTAAAACAGGAAAAAAATTATTTTTGCCTTAGATAATGTTAAATTTGACAACTAAAAGTGAACGGAGGAGAGGGAGTATTAATTAAATTAAATCATACAATGAGTAAAGCACTTTCTCTGCTCCTCCTTGGTCCTTAGAATTTGCACCCCATTGTGGAGGCACCTTTAAACCTGCACCATAGAATGAGGAAACATTAACAACTAGAGTGTCAGTTTTTTTTTCTTTGGTTGGTTTTTTGGTTTTAACCTTCCCATACCTCACTTTGTGAAATTTTACTGGATATATTGTTATTGTTTGATGTTTTGGTTTTATGACAATACAAACAACAATAATATTGGTATCAAACCAAAGTGCCTTGTCAAAAGAAAACAGAAGCTAACCAAACTAGAATTGGTTTCATGACCATTGGTTTTGTCAAATTTTCCACAGCTAATACCACCAAATGGTGATTGTACATACTGCTCCAACCTATGCTACTGAAGAATTTGGTACAGCACTTTATCGAATCCATGAGACATCAGTGCATCAAAACATAAATATATACTCATTCGAAGAGAATTGTCCATTATTTTGGAGAATGCATAAATAAGTTTGGCGAGTTAGCATGTAAGACCTCTGTATATTACATTGAGTGGCTACTTACAAACATTTAGTGAAGATTTAAAGACTTGACAGTTTATTCCCTTCCTATCTCCTTATACATGGTTGACTTTTTTCCTCATTCTTTGGCTGAAATGATCATCTTAAATCTTATTTAATCCCTACTAGAAACAATCCATCTACAAAGCTATATAGGCCTCATGTCTAGTTTTATGCGAAGGAAGTTACACACTAATGTTAGTATTGAATTTGCTGTCTGCCTCTATTTGATGTCATGTGACCAGGAGGTCACGGGTTCAAGCCGTGGAAAAGTCTCTTGCAAAACTGCAGGGTAAGGCTACATACAATAGACCCTTGTGGTCCGGCCCTTCCCCAAACCCCGCGCATAGCGGGAGCTTAGTGCACCGTGCTGTCATAATAGAAGCCTTTACACCTCAAGCACCAGAATGCATCTGCACAGAGGAGTTGCCTTACCACATTGACTTGATTTTCAATGATATATTCTCAGTAATAATGTCTCTACCTTATCTACTTCATAGACGATTTCGTAGATTATTCATTGTCCACAATCACTTAGTGTTCAATAGTAGCATTTATACTTGATCAATTAGCTACAAAATAACTTTCACCATCAGATTAGTATTTCATTTTTCTTATAACCATGTGATATAAAAGCAATAAATATTTTCATTATATCTGTGAACATAAAAGATAAAACTAGAGTACAAATACAACTAGAGACTTAAAAGATCAGTGGTTCACATGAAGAAATGCAAAGCTTCAGTCTTCAGTTGTCCTGCTGGTGAAAACAACGGATCAAGAATATTTCTCCATGCTTTATAGTTCAATGGTGAGCCAGCACCAGGCAGAGGAAACCCATTTACGAAGAAAAAAGGTGCCCCATATACACCTTTCACACAACCATACTGTGAAAAATATATATATACAAATGTAAGTTTCGGCATAGGTGAAAGATATGTATGTACACACAATGTATAGGGTAACTGAGCTAATTAATGCTTTGGACAAGTCGAAAGTTGCTTTGTTATAGAACTTATCCTGTTTCAACCAGGCACAATCATAACCAAGACCAAGTATATATGTCTAGTACCATAATTAGCAAACAGAGAAACTTTTCGGCATACAATCTGATAAGTACTAGTCTGTGTATTTGTTAATTCAACTAACTCGTGCTTTTCCATAGTTTTAGTTTTGCCATGAATGATGAACATTCATTACATCAGTATCAGAGAAATTTTAGGCATTGCAATTTCATATTTGAGGTGTTCCATTAGATTCTTATAAAGACTAAAAAAGGGTAAAGCATCTCGCGTTCACATAAGGTAAGGGGAAGAGTAATGTAGGCAGCCTATCCTGAACTAAGCAACAATGACTGCTTCCACGGCTGAAATTTTGTATTTTAGTCCCGCTCTCGGAGAACAGTTAAACAATTAAAGGCCACTTAAATTTAAAAACAACAGAGAACAATAACCTCTAAAGCCATTATGAGATGAATGGTGAAAAAAATAGATTGTTGCAATTGCTTAAAATCAATTTAAGCTTCATGAGACCATTATTTACAAGTTACCTATTGTTAGGTTTTAAAATTTTCGTGAAGTTTTTTCAATCGCATATGACATTATCAAGATAGTATAGCAAATCAAAGAAAGTATGTTGATCGTTCCTAATAAATATCAGTCATGTGATTTTCCAATATATTTGATAGCATAGTTTTGCAGATTAACACCAATTTCATGAATACTACTTCCATAATAGAGAACATGCTCAAGCTTCAAGCTGTAAATCTAAATGTTCATACTGAAAGTGGCACAAGGCACTAAAAATAGGAGAGTTGCATATTCTTCTCATATAAAATAATAACATGTGTAATTTATTTTACTGCAAATTTAACATTTAAAGATTCTGCACCACAAAAATCTTGTTACCTGTTGATCAAAGAAAGACTCCAGTAATCTGTATGTGGCAGAAGTATTCAACTTATTGACAATGTGCAATGCGCGCGAGCTAATAAATGCATTGTCATGGTAACTGCATATTAGGACAAGTAAAACAAATCATACTCATGTCTATTACTCCACAAATTAAGACTGAACTGGAAAACCAAATGATATTGTCATTTCCTACACATAGCAACAATCTGGCTCCCAGAAATAGAACAGCAACCAAGAAAAAGTGCAATAGGTACTTTAATCTTGTGAAATGTATCATAATTTCAGCTAATAGAAGCAAAGAAGTACTTTTGTAAAACTAAAAGAACTACCCTGTTAACTTAAAGCAATAAGCATAGCTTGTGAGGTCCTGTCGTTATCTTAATCGGACAAATGATTCTAGCTAGTATTTTAACATGTCGTAACAGGTAACCAATCCAATTTTTCATGTTATTAATTCTAATTTATATGGATGATTACTTGTAATTATCTCTTTTTAGATGATGTGATAGTATAAAAGCTCTTCACACTGTCTATATATAGAAGTTAAATAAGAAACGTATGCAATAGGATCTAACTTATCTGTACTGACAATATAATTATTTTTTATACTATTAGTGTAATTTAACCTATTGTAGGATGTAATTAGGTTACTAATCCTAATTTTTTATGGATAGTTTACCGGGGCGGCAGGGGCAGAGTCAGGTAGGAGTAAGGGGGTTCATACGGACCCCCTTCGGTGGAAAATTACACTAATTATATTTTTATGTATATATAGTAGATGTTGAATTCCCTTAGCCTCTTCGTGTGTTTAATTCTTAAATTTTCAAATTCTATTAGTGAAAATGCTGGCTCCGCCACTGCAGGGCGGACCTAGCGTATAAGCTATGGGTTCATCTGAACTTAGTAGCTTTTACCCAAACTCTATACATGTATAAATATTGATGTCCTTGAGCCGATGGTCTATTGGAAACAACCTCTCTACCCCTACTATCTTACCCAGATCCCACTAGAAAAATTACACCGGGTATGTTTTTGTTGTATACATGTACAAAAAAATCTACTAAATATCTTTAAATATTTGAGTGTGAACTCAATTATTGTTGTTAAATTAATTTGAGATCATTATAGGAACTTACAAACTTTAAATCTAGGATCCGCCTCTATAGTTTATTTACAACTTATATGCCTCTATACAAATAATACTATAATAATAAATGAGCTCAAAATCAAATATTTTTTTAAATATTTAACAAATTGCTTAATATATATGCTGAGTCTAGGCTAAAATTACTAGATTCATCTAGGGGTGGCTAGTGGGCTGGGTCGGGGCGGGGCGGGACCAATCTCGGCGGGACGGGGGAGGGTCGGGATGCGGGCTCTGGCGGGACGGGAAGAGGTCCCGTCCCGTCCCACGTCCCGCCGGAAGGGGGACCGGGATTTGGGGGGACGGGTCGGGTCGGGTCGGGGTCGGGATTTGAGTTTTTTTTGTCACTTAATTTTAAAAAATAATATATATAAACACTTCAATAATTGAACAAGATAGTGTAATAAAAACATCTCAAGGCTTTTTTTGTGCCTCTTATATTATTTAATAGAAATATAATTTTTTTTAATACAATTTCAACATTGCAACTTTGTGGTGTTGTTCAAAAGTTGAAAATCACATAGTAAAATTGCAATTAAAAAAATTACATAGTTAACCATACTTTTTTGAATTACCTCACAATTTCTTGTGGATCTTCAGTTGTGTGAAGTCCCAATTTGTTGTTACAATAACAATAATAGTAATAGTAATAAAAACCATCTGCACATTCCTCCCCCCTTGTTCTCCCTCACTTGCACGTCCCCCTCCCCTTTAATCTCCCTCAACCTCTTCTCCTTCCACCTCCCACAAGTTACACAAACTCACTAAATATTCTACATGACACAAAAGAAAGCACTTAGCACAAAGAACAAAAATCAGAAAAATACCAAGAGAGCAAGAAGGAAAATGATTAGTTGGAGTTTGAAAGTTCATTTGCAGTACGAAGCAACAAAAGTTGAGTTCTCTCACTCATAACTCTTAGTAAAATCCCTTATTTTTAAGTTATAACACATATTAAAACATGATCCGGATGTTGAAAGAATGATCATGAAAGTATTGTTAGTAGGTTATTTAATAACTAGTTTGGGTCATGAAATTTACAATCTGTTTGGCTGAGTTATGCTTGTTAGAATTGGATGAAATTTTACAGGGTTTTACATATCTCCTTCACGATCATAGTGAGCCCAGACGGGGATAAAACCGACATACAATTTGAGATTTATCGCGGTTCAAAGTTTATGCCTCTGATCGAATGAAATCCGGAGGGCAGAACGTATAACGGAATAACTGTACATATTGGTGAGGAATCTGAAAAGTTGTGCTGAATAAAAGTTCTATATTTCTCTGTTCTCGACAGTTTGAGACTTTACAGAGATTAATCCGACTTACGGATAAAACGTTATGACTGTTTTAAGATTGTGTCTTGTTTTACAAAAATATCTGGCGAAATAGTTTTCTGAGAGTTGTTAAAATAACAGAACTGAATGTTTCGGTGAGGAATCTGAAATATTATGCTGAATAAAAGTTCTAGATTTATCTGTTCTCGACAGTTTGAGACTTTACAGAGATTAATCCAACTTACAGATAAAAAATTACGACTATTTTAAGATTGTGGCCTTTTTACAAAAACAATCCTGGCGAGACAGTTTTTATAGGGTTGTTCTTACGTGAATTTGTACTAGTACACTAAGTATTTCCAGAGGAAACTTGGGATACTGATAATATCCCCGTGTTACCTTCGATTTGGCGTAAGAAACACCTTATTTGAAGTTACGGTTCGAGAGTTATAATCCTCACAAGTGGGAAGAGCGAAAAGTTGAAAGAAAGGAACATTATTTGAATCTTCTGAAATATGACAATTTATATATATGTGTGTGTGTGCGTGTGTGTGTGTGAGTGTGTTTAGTCATACATTCGAGATGATAGAAATCTTGGTAAGATAAATAGTTTTGCTATCACCTACGGGACTATTCAAATATACTTGCCTTCGGGGCTATTCACTTGCCTTCGGGGCTATTCAAATATACTTGCCTTCGGAGCTATTCAAATATACTTGTCTTCGGGGCTATTCAAATATACTTGTCTTCGGGGCTACTCAAATATACTTGCTTTCGGGGATATTCAAATAAACTTGCCTTCGAGGCTATTCAAATGTACTTGCCTTCGGGGCTATTCAAATATACTTGACTTCGGGGCTACTCAAATACATTTGCCTTCGAGGCTATTCAAATACATTTGCCTTTGGAGCTATTCAAACACACTTACCTTCGGTGCTATAATTGAAATGCATTGGATCGGGTTGCACACACCACAATAAATATTTATAATATGTGATATGAGATAAGGTAGGTGTACTGGTTAACTAAGTATTCCCTAGGACGAGTTGGGAAGAGATTTTGTGTGTGTGAATATGTATGGGCTTGTACACCGACAGTGTTGAAACTTGTTTTCATGAAATGCTTATTATGTTCATAATATGAATGTACTTAAAATATTGTGAGGTTGCTTTGAATTGTAGGGCGAGGTTATCAATCAACCCCGGATGGTAGGGCTGACTCTTTTATTTAACATTATTTCAGAAAAGCGCGATAGAGGAAAAGCTCCGCAACAAGGCTAGCGATCGTCCCGCAGCCTTATTGTCCCACCAATCCACTACTTCGGATTTGGTGAAAGTTGTTCTAGATTAAGTAGGTTTGAAGAACCAAGTTTTCGTTATCTCGGGGAATGCCCCACATGAGACTGTTTTCTTTTGAGATTCGAATATTTTTATTCTGTATTTGAACTTCTATCGAGTCTAGAAAATTGGGGATGCTCGAGTATGGGCTCGTGCTTTAATTAAAGAAGCACATGATTATATTATTTCCGCACCTAGATATATGTATAATTTAGGACGAAAAGAAAGAAAATGGCTCGCTTGGAAAAGGATGGTCGTCCAGGTGACATCACGCCCTAAGGGAAGACTTGAGAAAAGTCGGGGTGTGACAGGTTGGAACTAGAATTTATTGATCAAATTATTCGACGTCGCTTCATGTTCCATCGGACAAGGTTTCATTATAGTTGTAGTATTCTTCTTCGTTGATCTCCGGTTAATCGCACCTTCTACGCTCCGCTTGAATCCAATCTCTGAAAAGAACTGCAATCTCCAATGTGTCTCCTGCCAATGAATGTTTGTGCTCTCCTATTTGAAATCTTCCAGCAGAAAAAATGCTTTCAGACACTATTGATGATGCTTGAATGTTCAACACATCTCGGGCCATCTTTGCTAGTGTCGAAAATGTCTTCTCATTCTGCCTCCAGTATTTCAGCAAGTCTTCATGTCCTTCATCATTGACAATTAATTCGTACGGTACAACACCCTGCAAAACATAAACATCAAATTCGCTAACTTGTGAAGAAGTTGAACCACTAAACATTTTATTTCTAAGGCCTTGAATACTAGAAGTAGAAACCGCATGTTTTTATAAGGTTGCAGCGAAGTTGTAGAAGATGGTACAGAAGTCGGTTGATTATTTACACTTTGTTGTTGGTAATACATATATACTTGTTTGTATTCAGTGTGTATGCTAAACGTAACTTCTTCTTTAGTTGGTTTGTGAGTTGGTTATTCAGTTGGGTCTGTTGGAAGTACTTTTATATAATCATAAATTGTTTCTACAAGTGTTTTACAATCGTCTACTTTAATAGTCGGATTTAATAAACACCAATAATATAAATAGTGGAATAGAAAAAAAATATTTTTTAAATTTTATAAACATTTGTTTTAATAGATGGAGCGTAAGATGGTTTTTTCATATATTCATTAAGTAACAAAAAAATTAGAGTTATATAAAATAACATATTTGAAATAGTAGGATAATAAATACCGAAAAAATCTTTAGTAGCTTGAAAAAATTTCTCTAGAAATTCATTAAGTTCTAAAAAAAATTTCCAATCATTATCTACAAGCATATCCCTTGGATTTTTATTATGGCCGTTAAATAATAAAGTTATAGGTTGTCTATAATCGTAAGCAACATGTAGTTGCTCATACAGAGAATTCCACCTAGTCGAAACTTTTTCTAAAATTTTTCTATAAGGTAATCCACAATCATGACAAGTTTTTTTATACTTTTTGCATCTTTGTATTTTATTACCTTTAAAAATAAAATTTATAGCAAATTGTATTTTATCAAGAATGCTTTCAAAATATTTTAGGTCGTCCTTTACAACTAAGTTATAAATATGACACACACATCTTATATGAAAATGATTAGGAAAACATAGAGTTAATCAAATTTTTAAAAGTCTTATAGCATAATCATTAGAAGTGAGATTGTCTAATGTAATAGTCATAATTTTATCAATTATTCCAGAATAATCACAAATTTCATTAATATTTTGTGCAATAAAACTTCTAGTGTGCCTATCATCAATATATCTATATGTTAAAATACATTTTTGCATAGACCAATTTTGATTTATCCAATGGCATGTTACCGTTAAGTAATCATTACCGTTAGTACTACGGCCTATGTCAGAAGTGATAGTCACTTTGTCATTAAAATGATACAATGCATAACGTAAATATTGTTGATATTCACTTGCAAATTTAAAAACATCCCTTCTAACCGTTGATCAAGGAAAATCACTAAAAGCAAGATTATATGTTTCTCGAATGTAATGAATAAAACCGGGAGATGAAGGAAATGAAAAAGGCAAACCCTCTACCGCAACTAATTTTGCCATATTTTCCCTATATTTGTTTTATCATATTTAGGACAAAAAATTCTCCCCATCGTCGGGTTAATTTGATCCTGTACTTGGTCGGGAACACTATGTGAACCTTGTCCCGACTTAGATGGCATTGTCACACCCGATTTTTTTAGCCTGGTATTGATTCCACCTAACTGTGTGCTCGCCTTGTACATGTCTCAATAAACCTCCCGTCCCACCTTTACCTTTTTAAGTTTTAAATTTATAAATATTTTTACAAATTTTACATCTAGCTAGTTGATTCTCTTGGTCCTTGTCAAAAAAATTTCATGTAACTGATTTTAATTTTCGTTGTGTGGGGCCTCGATTCATACTAGAGGGATATGAGGCATTCTAGTTTTAGTTTGAGGCTGAGACTCAGTCTGAGCCTGGGGTTGATGTGCACTAGTGGGTGTGTCATCTAGATTATCGTCTAAATTAAAGTTTGGTTCATATACCTTATCATCTAATGGTATATCATTAACAAAAGCAGTTTCATCTATATGAGTGAAATCAATGAAATCATCGGGACTAGAAATATGATTACTAGAGGAAGTACACTTACCCTTGTTACCCCTACTAGAAGAAACATCATTACCCTTATCCTTAATCATACGTCCAAAGCGTTCTATTATAATTATGCAAATAAATAATTAAAGTAAATGAAATTAAGTGCGATAATTAAAATTAAGTAACAATAATAATTTAAAGAAGGAACGAATGTACCAAAAGTTGATGTAACGTCGACGTGTAATCGAGGTTGAAAATTGAAACTTTGCTCGATGGATGATCCTCAAACTAGTTGCCAACTTCACTCCCAATTTTTTAACTTTGATATAAATGAGCAAAAAAATATAATATTTAATAGGCAATGTAGAATTGTATAGAGATAAATTGAGAGATTAGAGAGATGATAGGAAAATTTGTGAGAAAAATGAAGTATTTATAGTTGAGAAATAGGGTTAAAGTGTAAATATATTAACTTAGAGTTAAAAATAAATATTAAGGGGGTAGGGGAATTTATGGGATGGGAGAGAGGGAAAAAATGATTGTTATAGGCATTGCACAACGGCCAAAATTAAAATTTGATAGTTGTTGCAACTGTTATTTTTGTAAAGAGTGAGGGGGGCTGGCGGGGCGGAACGGTGTCGGGATGGGGCGGGTCGGGACTATCCCAAACCCTGTCCCGAGTTCGAACCCCGACACCAATAAAAAAAATTATAGGGGATCGGGGCGGGTAGCGGGCAGAGGCAGGATCGGGATTGGGCTGACCCGCCCCATTGAACCGCCCTAGATTCATCTAAACCCATAATAAGATCTCAACATAGCCGGAAAGAGAATTCTTAGTGGTTGCACAACCTTAAAAGTATATTTTAATTATTTTCAAATATTAGATGACTTAGTAGTGTTGTAGAGCTTTCTTGAGTGGGGCCATGAATCTCTACTGTCAGGGCAAGGCAAACTGGATCAAAGAATGCCTCGATTAATATTGATTCTGTTTTGTCGATTCTATTCTCGTACCAAAAACCATCTTGCTTGGACGGAAGTGAAATCTGAGCACTAACACAATGGATATGTACTGAATTTTCCAAAGCTCCATGTTCTTGTGGTACATATTAATTCTATCTGGTTTCAGATTTTTGGACCTTTTTATTGTGAGGAGAGAGAAAATGACAAAAATGGTCCTTTATGTTTGGAGTTAGGTTCAAAATAGTTCTTTAAGTATGTACTTGATAATTTTAGTCCTTTAAATTTATTAAAATTAACACCTTTAGCCTTCATCAAATATTATTTATCGAAACTCTGTTTGTTAGAACAAATTAATAGTAAAGCAGAAACAATGGTTTATGTACTGAAGTTTCCAAAGCTCCATTTCTTGCGGTCGATATTAATGCTATCTTGGTTTCATATTTTTGGACCTTTTTATTGTGAAAACAAAAAATTAGAGGTGATAGTGATATTGAGAAAAACAAAATGACAGAAATGGTCTCTTATGTTTGAGGGTATTTTCAAAACAATTCTTTTTTAAATATGTATTTAACAGTTTTGGTTCTTTATATTTGTCAAACTTAAACATTTTTAGCCTCCTTCAAGTTGAAGGGTGAAGTGTGGAAGAAGAGTTAAAGATCAATAGGGCGCATTTGGTACGAGGGATAAGGGATAATTAATTCTGAGATTAAATTTGAGATAAATTTATCTCATGTTTGGTTGAGATACAATCGCGTATAACTAATCTTGTTCGGAAATTGTAGTGTTATTTTTATCTATGTGAGAGTGGGATAACAATCCCAAAATAACTAATTCAAGATAATTGATCCTGAGATAACTTGTTTCCTAACCAAACAACCCTAAGTGTCTTGAGACATTTGCTTTGGGGTGATATATTTCCAGAGCCTTGAGATCTTTGTTTTGCTATTCTCAGCGTAGATCTAGGAGCTTGCTATTATGGAGAGAGAGTGGATATACTTCTATTTCGGTACAACAAAAAGGAGTTTACTATAGTCGGTGCAGTGAGATTTGTGAAACTAATCATGCCTGAACACGGGATGGTTCGTGCACCAGGCTGCTCTTTTGCCCTTTTTTCGGTTAGCAAAAAATAACATTTACTATCAAATTAGTATGTTCATTTTTCTATAATCATAAGATATAGTATATAGAAGCAATAAATTATTATCAGTAAATCTGTAAACATAAGAGATAAAAGTTTTTCTCTCTAGCTCAGCCATTAGGTGATGAGAGTACAAATACAACTAGAGACTTAAAGATCAGTGATTCACAAGAACAGATGCAAAGTTTAAGTTCTTCATTTGTCCAACATTGGATCAACGATATTTCTCCATGCTTTGTAGTCCAATGGTGAGCCAGCATCAGGCAGAGGAAAACCGTTTACGAAGAAAAAAGGCGTCCCATATACGCCTTTCACACAACCATACTGTGGAAAAAATGAATAACACAAATGTAAGTTTCAGCATAGGTGAAATATATGTACATACAATGTATAAGGTAGTTGAGACTAATGTACCTTGAAGGAAATTCTTGTTGCTTGATCAGTTTTGGGGTCAGTAAATCCAGCCTTTACAGCAGCATAATTCGAAATCCCGATTGCATTGTATGTAAATTTTGCAACTTTATCTACAACAGATGCTTTGGACAAGTTGAATGTTGCTTTGCCATAAAACTTATCCTGTTTCAACCAGGCACAAATAAAACCAAAACTCAACATATATGTCTAGTACCATAATTTGCAAACAGAGAAACTTTTTTTTCATAGAATCTGATAAGTACTAGTCTCTATAATTTGTGAATTCAACTAACTCATGCTTTTCTACAGTTCTAGTTTTTCCATGAATGATGAATAACCGTTGCAATTTCATATTTTATGAATTGATTTACTAGATTCATATGCAATTAAGCTTCACGAGACCGTAATTTGAGGTTACCTAATTGTAAGGTTCTTAAATTTTGTACTTTTTTTCAATCGCATATGACATTGTCACAGTAGTATAGCATATCAGAGAAAGTCTGTAAGTAATATCTTTCCTAAAAAGTTCAGTTATGTGAGTTGCCAAATCTTGGTAACATAGTTTTGCACATCCTATTAACACCAATTTCAGGAATACTACTTCCGTAATCGAGACAAGGGTGGAAAAGGTGAGTAAGCTCAACCTTCGCAAGCAGTAGTATTAAAATGTTCGCGCTGAAATGGCAAAAGCAGAGTGACTTTTCTGTTACAAAACAAAGAAGTAACTTTCTTGCACAATTTCTATTAGTTGAGTGACTTCTCAGTAATCTGTAATCAACTCCATATTCTTCTCATATAAACAACATGTGTAATTCTACTGCAATTTAGTAACATCTATAGATTCAGCACCAGAAAAATCTTGTTACCTGTTGATCAAAGAAAGACTCCAGTAATCTGTATGTGGCAGAAGTATTTAACTTATTGATAATGTGCAACGCGCGCGAGGAAATAAATGCATTGTCATGGTAACTGCATATTAGGACAAGCAAACAACAGAACCTGTCAATTAAATGCTGAACTGGAAAACCAGATGATACAGTCATGGCCTACACATACCAACAATCTGATCACTCTCTCCTTTATGAGGTAGCAGACATTACACAGTGATCACACAATTGCAATAGGGAAAATGTATTCTTTAAAAGGACATTAGACTAAAATATAAAAATCGTAACGCTTGATGCAATCTTCCTTTAGGAAAACATGGCTATCAGTAAGCTACACTAGTATATTTAATGGAAGTTAGATCAACTACACAATCTTAAGATTCAAATGACAATTAATTAGAGAAATCCAAGAACGAGATGCTACCCCATTTAACAAATTAAGTAGTAAATCACCAAATAAACCAGCAGTAAGGATTTCACAACATTGCACATAAGTTTAGCTATTTAATTGTCTACATTTATGATTTACCCATGAGTATTCAAATAGGTTAAACCCCCTAAAACTATCACCGTTTTGCGAGTTCCATACCTAAATTATTGGGTGTTCATAGAATCCCCTGAACTACCATGAATTCATATTAAAATTTCCCGGAGGAATATGACCTGCTACGTCAACAACACGCTTCAAAAGCTCCTCCAAAGAGTTCCAAGTGGCAGTACATGTGGATTTTTTTTGCATGAATAGGTTAAATCCCCCTTAAACTATCATCGCTTTGCGAGTTTCATACCTGAACTATTGGATGTTCACAGAATCCCCTGAACTATCATCAAAATCATTGTACTAGGTCGACTCATTTTTAAGACTTTTTTCATCTATCAGCAAGTTATACCAAACGTTTTTCCACATATTCAATTAAGGGTTTTTTAATCTAAAGGGAGTTATAGTTCAGGGGCTAACAGGAACACTCAGTAGTTTAGGTATGAAACTCGCACAATGATTATTTTCCTAAATAAACCTTTCCAACTGCAACACAGTAAATAAAAAATACAGATAGTTCATGTTGTTAGTATATATAACTTAAATACATACGGCAAAGGGAAGGGATGAACAACGAGAGAGATACGAGAACCGTAGTGTTGGAGAGCTAGCTTGAGAGGGGGCCATGAATCTCTACTGTCGGGGCACACCGGATCGAAGAAGGCCTCGATCAATATTGATTCTGTTTTGGCGACTCTGTTATCGTACCAGAATCCATCTTGCTTGGATGGAAGTGAAACCTGAGCACTCACGGAACAAGTAAATATTATTAAAACAGAATTAAACAACATAATGGATTTCCAAAGCTCCATATCTTGCAATGGATATTATTAATTCTATCTGGTTTCAGATTTTTGGCCTTTTTATTGTGAAGAAAGGTGGAAACAAAAGTTAGAGGTGATAGTGATGTTGATGCAATTTAGTTAATTACAGCGTCTAACATATAGAGAGGGGATACACGGTCAAAACCGTGTACACCACTTGGACCGAATTTGTATATTAAATTATCATATTTCTAGAATTCTTGTACAAGTGTAATTATACTATTAGTATTGTATTAGAAAAAGTTATTAGTATTGTATTAGAAAAATATAGATTTATTTTTCATATTTAGATATTATATATCATGTATATATACCTCTTCATTAATGAAAATAATCAGACACTGTTCTCAGTCTAGCTCTCTCGAAAGCATGGCTCATTCATCAGTTGGATGTGAAAAAATCTTTCTTACACGGTGATCTCAATGAGACAGTATACATGCATCAGCCCTTGAGTTTCAGGGACCCCGATTATCCTAATCATGTATGTTTACTCAAGAAGTCCTTATATAGGCTGAATCAGGCCCCACAGGCTTGGTATAAGAGGTTTGCAGATTATGTGTCTACTATTGGGTTTTCTCACAGCAAGTCTGATCATTCTCTGTTCATCTATCGGCGTGGTACTTCTCTGGCATATATTTTTTTTATATGTGGATGATATTATATTGACTGCCTCTTCTGATAATCTGCGCAAGTCTATCATGTCTCTTCTCAGTTCAGAGTTTACTATGAAAGACTTGGGGCCATTGAGTTATTTTTTTGGTATAGTTGTCACTCGTCATGCAGGTGGTCTATTTTTATCACAGATGAAGTATGCGGCTGAGATTATTGACAGAGCTGACATGTCATCTTGTAAGTCCTCTTCTACTCTGGTTGATACAAAATCGAAGCTGAGTGCTAATTCTAGCACACCATACGAGGATCCCATCCACAATCGCAGTCTTGCAGGAGCTCTTCAGTATCTTATTTTCACGAGGTCCGATATTACTTATGCAGTGCAACATGTGTGTTTATTTATGCATGATCAGAGGGACGAGCACATGCATGCGGTCAAACGCATTATACGGTACATACAGGGCAAACTTGATTATGGCTTGCATTTATATCCATCCTCCGTCTCTACTCCCGTGTCTTATACACATGCTGATTGGGGTGGATGTTCATATATCAAACGTTCGACATCTGGTTATTATATATTTCTTGGTGATAACTTGGTCTCTTGGCCGACAAAACACCAGACTACTTTATCACGATCCAGTGTAGAGGCCGAGTATCGAGGGGTAACCAATGTGGTGTCTAAGTGATGCTCGCTACGTAATCTTCTATTAGAGCTTCACTTTCCTATTCAGAAAGCTACCTTGGTCTACTGTGATAATGTTAGTGCAGTCTATCTCTCTGGGAATCTGTGGATATTCACTTTGTTCACGAAAAGGTATCTCGTGGACAAGTACGTGTCTTGCATGTTCCTTCACGGTACCAAATTGCGGACATCTTTACTAAGGGTCTTCCCTTGGTTATGTTTGAAGATTTTAGGGATAGTCTCAGTGTACGATAACCGCCCGCTATGACTGCGGGGGTGTGATAGAAAGGAGATACAGGGTCAAAATCGTGTATACCACTTGGACCGAATTTGTATATTAAATTACCATATTTGTAAAATTCTTGTACAAGTGTAATTATGGTATTAGTATTGTATTAGAAAAATATATTAGTTTTGTATTAGAAAAAGGTAAATTTATTTTCCATATTTAGGTATTGTATATCATGTATATATACATCTTCATTAATGAAAATAACCAGGAGATTATTTTCTTTCATATAAGATACTCTAAGAAAGAATATGATACAATTGTTTTAAGATTTAAATTAGACGCTATAATTATTCACATGGTATATATCATGATTGATCAACTTTTGGTATTGAATAACAAGTGTCCCACATGGCACATTCGAATATAAAAGATCATATATCAGAATTTTATAAAGGTTCCGCGCTCGCATTAGAACCCATCTTGGCACCAAAATCTGACCAAAGAGAGTAAGAATTACTCCCTCTGTCCTAAAAGATTTTCCTAATTTGACTTGACACAGAGTTTAATAAATAAAGGAAGACTTTTGAAATATGTGATCCAAAATAAACCTTAGATATTTGTGTGGCTGTAAATCATCTCATAAAGTTAAATTATTTCTAAATACAGAAAATGTCAATTTTTTAGATAAACTAATAAGAAAAGTAGGACAATATTTTGGGGATAGAGCGAGTACATTTTAATATTTATGAAATGGATCAACTAAAAAATAATTAGGGGTAGATTTCATAATAAACGAAATTAGTGTTGAATTATCCTACATCGCGTGAGTTGTGGATATTGTTCTTGTTATATGGTATTGAGTAATCTTCACTTCATGAGTTAGCTTTGAAGTTGAGTTAGTCCAACGTTCATTTTCTTATCATGTATTAGAGACAGATCCATCCAAATTTTTGGATTACCCGATACTAAAACCCCATAATCATGTTGTCCATGCTCCAGTTGGCAGCATAGGCATGCAAGAGGTGTTAAATTGTCCCGCACCGATACCTTGTGAATATTTGATTTCTTTATATGATCTTGAGAAATTCCCAACTCATGAGCTAGGTTTTGGAGTTAGAATTAAAGTTTATTTTTATCATGGTATCTTCATAGGCAGTCCTCTACCAGATTTTAGTTTACCCAATGTCAATCCTCATATTTATATTGTCCACGCTTTAATTGGCAGGCGTAGGCGTGCGAGGGGGTGTTAAATTGTCCTAGATCAGATGGAATGTGGATATTATTCTCCGTATATAATTTTGGACAATCCTTACCATACAAGCTTAGATAATTGAGTTAGATCCAATATTTATTTTTTATTGACTAGTAAGCTCCATTTCTCGTGAGTGATACTCTCCAGATTCAGACCATTGGCAGACCTAAAAGCTCACATACGAGTTTCATCGAACCTAATAATTTTAGTTTGGACTATGTATTTATATTAAGACAAAAATTAAGAATTAATTACTACTTCATTCATCCCAATTTCTGTGAGGGTGTGACTTTGTACGAAGATTAAGAAAGAGAATAAGAATTTTGAAACTTGTGGTCTAAAATAAGCAATGGAGACATGTCCTATTATTGAGACTGTTTCCTATTTTAACTCTAATTAGTTTTATGGTAAAATACTAGTCCAAGAATATTTGATAAATTGTAATTATAGTAGTTTATTAGAATAGAGTTTCCTTGTTAGACTAGGGAAATGAGAACTTTTGCCTCTATATAAAGAGACCTTATGATGAATGAAACCAAGAAATAATTCTCTCAATATTTTTCTTCTCTCTAAATTTTAGTCGCCTCTCAAATTTAATATGGTATCATAGCCTCGTTAAAAGAACACGAAAAATCTAAATAATGGCGGGTGACAGAGAAACCGGTGATAAAAATAAATGAATCGCCGGTGAAGAAAATAAAATTCAAAGAAAGACAATATCCCCTTATGACATTACGTCAAACGATAATCCCAAAATTGTGGTGACACAAGTCCAATTGAAGGGAGAGAATTACGAAGAATGGGTTAGATCCATGAGGACGACCCTAAGAGCAAGGAAGAAATTCGACTTCATTTATGGTACAATCAAAAAGACGGATGAAGAGTCGTCGGACTTAGAAGATTGGTGGACTATAAACTCTTTGTTGGTGTCATGGATTCACAACACCATCGAACCAACGATTTGCTCAACAATTTCGCATAAAGAGGAAGCGGAAGAATTATGGACAAGCATCCGAGAGCGGTTCGCTGTTATAACGGCCCTCAGATGCAACAACTGAAGGCAGAACTTGCAGAGTGCAAGCAGAAGGGAAGGACCATAGTGAATTACTATGGAAAACTAAGTAAGTTATGGGAAGAATTGACAAACTACGAACAAATCCTGACTTGCAAGTGCGAAAAGTGCACATGCAATCTGGGGATGATCTTGGAAATCAAAAGAGAAGAAGAAAAAGTGCATCTTGTTCTCATGGGATTGGATGAGGAAATGTATGAAACGGTGAGATCGAACATACTCGCCCAGGAACCGTTGCCATCATTAAACAAAGTCTATTCAAAGCTAGTGTAAGAAGAGCGTGTGAGAGGACTCACACAAAAATGGAAGAACAGAGTGAAACTGTGGCCTTTGCCGTACAAGGGAGAAATCCTTACCATGACCAAAGTGAATGGAAGAACGATGGTGCATTCTGTACACATTGCAAGAGATCTTGCAAACGGTGATTCACGTATTGAATTCACAATGAATAAATTTGAATGGCAAGATGGATGGTAAGACGGAAAACTCATCCTGGATTATTGACTCCGAAGCTATCAATCATGTGACAGGTAATCTGGAGAAACTGAGAGATCAGCGGGCTTTCCTGAGTGTCCGGTTGGGCTTCCGTATGGAAGTAGCTTGGTGGCTACAAAAGAAGGAACAACCAAACTGAATGACAGGATATGATTGAAGAATGTTCTTTATGTTCTAGATTTGACATGTAATTTAATTTACGTGTCACAACTAGTTGATTATTTAGATTGTGATGTGACATTTAATAGAATTATGTGTGCTATATTGGACTCCACCACGAGGAAGCTGATTGTAAAGAGTAAGCGACGAGGTGGATTTTACTATTTTCGTAATGTGCTGCTGATACAGGCTATGAAGGCAGAGGCAGTTTATTGATTTGATCTTTGGCACAAATGGTTGGGTTATTCTTCAGAAAAAGTAACAAAGTTTATTACGACATTAGGCTTAAAGGAGAATGGTGATAGATTGGATAGAGAATGTGATGTATGTCAACGAGCAAAGCAAACGAGAAGTGTTTTTCATTTAAGTGAGAATATTGCTTCGAATACTTTTGATATGATCCATTGCGATTTATGGAGACCATATAGGACCCCTTCCTCTTGTGGTGCTTCATATTTTTTTACTATTGTGGATGATCATTCACGAGCCGTGTGGATATTTCTCTTAGTTGATAAGAAAGAAGTATCTCAAACCTTGAAGAATTTATTCTCTTTTGTGGAAAGGCAGTTTGAAAAAAGGGTGAAGATAGTTAGAAGTGATATCAGAATTGAGTTCACGTGTATGAAGACTTACTTCTTCGAACATAGAATTTTGTTTCAAACATCTTGCATAGGGACACCTCATCGGAATGGAAGAGTCGAAAGAAAACAACGTCACATTCTTAATACAGTGCGAGCATTGATATTTTAGGGCCATCTTCCGATTAAATTCTAGGGAGAATGCGTTTTGACTGCGGGATACTTGATCAATAGAGCACTATCTTCAATTTTGAATGGCAACCCCTATGAAGTTTTATACGGGGAGGCACCTCATTATGATCACTTAAGGGTGATAGGGCCATTATGCTATACACACACAAAGGGAAGAACAAGAGACAAGTTTGAAAGTCGGAGTCGTAGGTGTATCTTCTTGGGATACCCCTACATACAGAAAGGTTGGAGACTGTATGACTTAGAAAATGATGAATATTTAGTCTCAAGAAATGTGTACTTCTACGAGACTAAGTTCCCTTTTGTCGTAGGAACAAGTAACTTGGTAGACAATATAGAAGTGATTCCCGATTAAATAAACAATGAAAGGAATCAACACGTTTACGAAGAAGAACATACAAATAATGTAGGTGCGAAAAAAGATCGAATTGAATCAATTCGGACACCGGATACCGAATCTACGAATCAACCAGAATTAGATCGGACAGATGCTAGTCCGAATAATATAAATGTGTAAGAAGTACAGATTAAAGGTACCTGGGCCAATGAAAAGCCACTGGAGGAATAATTGGATCGAGGTAAACGTCAGAAGCATGACTCAGTTCGATTACGTGACTATGTTACTAAAACATTCCAGAAAGAAAGTCCATCAACAAGTTCGCTCGATCCTCCGCAAACCTCAGGTGCACCTTATCCTTTAACTCACTATATATCCTGTGATAATTTTTCCTCGTAACACCAAAGATTTCTTGCAGCAATTACCACAAGAATCGAACCAAAATCCTTCTCGGAGGCCATGAAAAAGGAATGTTGGAGAGAAGTCGTGCAACAAGAAATCCAAACATTAGAGGACAATGACACATGAACATTGGAAACATTGTCGCCGAATAAAAAGCACTTGGATGTAGATGGGTGTACAAGATCAAATACAACTCAGACGACACAATTGAATGATGTAAAACTCGGTTGGTCATCTTCGGTAATAAGTAGGAGAAAGGTATTGACTACAATGAAATGTTTGCTCCCATTGCGAAGGTAGTAACCGTACGAACTTTCTTAGCAGTAACAGCTGCTCGAAATTGGGAATTGCATCAGACAGATTTTCATAACGCCTTCTTGTACGGTGAACTGGCAGAAGAAGTTTATATGAAATTATCATCGGAATTTCGTGTGTCTAGTCTGGGGTAAGTATGTCAACTCCAAAAATCTTTGTATGGGTTAAAACAAGCCCTATGGTGTTGTTTTACCAAATTATCAAGTGCCTTGATGAAATATGGATTCAAACAGTCACAACATGAATATTTGCTTACAACATATGTCCGGACGCACTCCAATCTGGTATAATTGTTCTGAGTTATGTGTCAACCAACGAACAATTGGCCGACGTGTTTACAAAAAGCTTTGAGTAAATCACAACATGAATACATGTTTGGCAAGTTGGGCATTCGAGACCTTCATGCTCCAACTTGAGTGGGTATTGAGACTATTTTCTAGTTTAACTCTAATTAGTTTTCCGGTGAAATTTTAGTCTAAGTATATTTGATAAATTGTAATTATAGTAGTTTATTAGAATAGAGTTTCCTTGTTAGACTAGGGAAATTAGAAATTTTGCCACTATATAAAGAGGCTATTATGATTAATGAAACCAAGAAAGAATTCTCCAATATTTTTTCTCTTTCTAAATTTTCGTCGCCTCTTAAATTTAACACCTATAAATCATTTTATTAAGAGTAAAATAATTTTAAGTTAAACTGTTACTAAATATAGAAAAAATCATTATTTTTTAGAATGATTAAAGAAAAAAATATCAAATAAATTAGGACGGAGAGTAATGCCTAACATTACTATTCTAAAATTTAAAATCCATAAAGCTCTGCATGTGTGGGTGGAAAAGAGAAACGTGATGGTAATGGTGATGAAATAAGGATAAACGTAACGAAAACGTTAAAACTTGATAACAAAAAGTTGACGTAAAAGGATAAACAATATGATGCGTCAAAGCTGCTGAGTCGAATTCCTTTTTAACAACTTTTTAAAAAAGTGTTCTCTTGATAACTTTGTTAGAATTCCTTTTTTATTTTAAAAGATTATCTCAAAATAATTTAAATACATATATGTTCTTTTTTTAGAAAGCTACTATATTTGTTTTCACCTTGGCAAGCATATCGTATGTTGAGATAAGGCTGAAGGTTAGAATTGGTAAAGCCTTATTAGCAACACATGTAATCAAGAGTGGATTTAGGAATATTGATACACATATATAACTGTCAGTTTTTGTGAAATTTTTAGTTAAGGAATCTTAGCTGCTGAAATTCAAAAATTTGCACTGTATAATCAAATCCCCAAAATAGATGAGATAATACGAAAAATTTGAAAATTCTTATCCTGATTTCATGCTTACAATATGTTCATCTTCCAAAAAGTAACATAATCATTTTCATCTTAGATCAGAGAAGACCAAAAACAAAAGCAACAACAACCATAACAATAAACCCAGTTTAGTCCTACAAGGTGAGGTATGAGGAGGGTAGGATGTACGCAAATCTTACTTCTATCTTTGTGAGGTAAAGAGGCTGCTTCCGGTAGACCCTCGGCTCAGAAGAAAAATATCTGTCACAAAAATATATAAAAGGAGAGAGCAAATAACAAGATATAAAATAAAGGTGGAAACATACAGTAACAACCATGAAGAAAATAAAATAATGTGATATCTGACAACTACTATTAAAAGGAAAAGAGGAGATGAGGAAAACTCGCCCCTCCCTCCTCACACCTACCTACCTACCTACCTAGACCTCCATATCTTTCTATCTAAGGTTATGTCCTCAATCAACTAAAGTTGTGTCGTGTCTTGTCTAATCACCTCCCTTAGTTCTTTTTCGGCCTACTTCTACCTCTCCTAACTCCAGCTACAACCAACCTCTCACACCTCCTTACTGGCGCATCATCGCCCCTCCTCTTAACATGCCTGAACCACCTCAGTCTTGCTTTCCTCATCTTGTCCGCCACTAAAGTCACTCTCATCTTGTCCCATATAACTTCATTCCTGATCATATCTCTCCTTGGATGCCCACACATCTATCTGAACATCCTCATTTTCGCTACCTTCATCTTCTGAACGTGGGCATTCTTGACTGGCCAACACTCTGCACCATACAAAAATGCTGGTCTAACCACCAATTTGTAGAACTTTCCTTTAAGCTTTGGCAACACATTCTTATCGCACAGTACCCCGGAAGCAAGCCTTTATTTCTCTCACCCCGCTCCAATGCGATGCATGACATCATCGGCTATCTCCCCGTCACCTTGGATTACAGACCCATGATACTTGAAGGTTCCTTTCTTAGGTATGACTTGTTTCTCTATCTTTACTGCAACCTACATCTCATGTGCAACGCCATTGGACTTGCACTCTAAGTACTCCATTTTAGTCCTACTTAACCTGAAACCTTTAGACTACTCTGTTTTAGTCTTGCTTAACCTGAAATCTTTAGACTCTAAGGCCTTTCTCCAAACTTCTAGACTATCATTAACTTCACCGCGAGTCTCATTGAGCAAAATTATGTCATCTGCGAATAACATACACCACGACACCTCCCCTTGAATATATCATGACAATTCATCTATCACCAAGGCAAATAGTAACAGACTAATAGTTGATCCCTGGTGTAACCCTATCATGATCAGAAAGTGTTCAGAGTCACCTCCCATTGTCCGCACCCGAGTCTTAGATCCATCATACATATATTTAACAGCCCTAATGTAAGCTACATGCACACCTCTAGACTCCGTACATCTCCAAAGAACCTCCCATTGGACTTTATCATACTCCTTTTGTAGGTCAATTAATACCATGTGCATGTCTCTCTTCTTGTCCCTATATTTCTCCACCAGTCTCCTTACAAAATGGATATCTTCTGTAGTTAATCGCCCCGACATGAATCCAGATAAGTTTTCAGAGATAGACACACTCTTCCTCATCCTCAACTCGACCACCCTCTCCTAGATTTTCATCGTGTGACTTAGAAGCTTGATACCCCTATAGTTATTGCAGTTATGGATATCACCCTTGTTCTTGTACAACGGTACAATTGTGCTCCACCTCCACTCCTCTGACATTTTAGCCATCCTAAAGATTGCATTAAACAACTTAGTCAGTCATGCCAAACCTACCTCACCTGTGATCTTCCAAAAATCTACGGGGATCTCATCTGGCCCGTTCGCTCTTCCCCTCCTCATCCTTTGAATAACTACCTTAACCTCCACAACCTTTATGCTACTACAGTACCCAAAATCTCTACGGCTCTCAAAATGTTCTAGATCTCTCATCATGATATCTCTATCCCTTCCATCATTCAAGAGCTTATGAAAACATGTATACAATCTTCGTCTAATGTGGGCCTCTTCTACCAACACCTCGCCATTCTCGTCCTTGATGAACTTCACTTGGTCTAGGTCACGAGCTCACATCTCCTTCACCTTGGCGAGCTGATACAACTGCAAGTCCCCTCCTTTGCACTTGAGCTCTTCATATAGATGTTCAAAAGTAGTTGTTTTTGTTGTCGTGACTGCAAGCTTCTCCTCCTTCCTCGTTGTCTTATACATCTCCATATTCCTTCTCTTGTCCTCCTCGTCTAGGCTTTCCACTAATGTCATATATGCAACCTTATTTTTTTCAACTTTATCTTAAACCTCCTCATTTCACCACCAAGCCCCTTTATGCCCGCTTGAACCCCTCGAGACCTCTAACACCTTCATAGATTCTTCCCTGATGCAGTTAGGCATCCTAGCCCACATACTATCCGCGTTCCCACTACTCCCCCAAGCTTCCGTAGACACCAACTTCTCCCCTAGCTCCTGAGTTTTGGCCTCCGTCAGGCCTCCCCACCTAATCCTAGGTTGGTTATATGTCACCCTCTTCTTCTTCTTCTTTCTCTTAACCTTTAAGTCCATCACCACCAGTCTATGTTGACTTGTGAGATTCTCGCTCGGGATAACCTTGCAGTCCTTACATACACCTCTGTCACTCTTCCTTAGGGGTAAGTAATCTATCTGAGTCTTAGACACCGCACTATGGAAGGCCACTAGGTGCTCCTCCCTCTTCTGGAAGATTGAGTTAGCTATGACGAACTCGAAAGACCTGACAAAATCTAAAAGCAAAACTCCTCCATCATTCCTATCCCCAAAGCTGAAACTACCATGAACATCATCGTATCCACCTGAAGTGGCCCCTATGTGGCCATTAAAATCTCCTCATATCAAAAACAAATTGGTATGTGGGACGCCTTTCACCACTTCGTCCAACTCCTCCCAGAAACATTTTTTGTCCTCTACGCCCAAACCCGCTTGTGGGGAATAAGCACTAATTATACACCAAAAACAAAAGTAAAAGAAAACAAAAGTAGATTTCAACGTCTTTATAAGAAAGATTAGGAGTGATTTGGATAGACTTGGAGTAAAAAATCAAACCTAGAAAACGCCTTTGTGATATGTGGATATCATTGTTGTATATCATTATATACATACACAAATTTTCATGGATGTCATTGCAACATGTGTATAACATGTTGTATATCATATGTATTAATGTATATCACACATATTTTCATAACCTGATTTAAAGGAGGGTCTTATCAGAAATAATATATTAATCTCTCTACCCCACAAAGACAGAGGTAAATAAATATATAGTATGATATACATTGATAAATACTGAGGATACATACAGATTCAAGTATACACAAACCGAGTCATCTTTAACCTTGAGTTTATTGAAATTCATCTCAAATAATCTTCAAATAACTCCGAAATTAATATTCAAGCTCCTTAAGATGTTTCCAACAAAATTCAATATCACCTTATCAAAGTAAATCACAAATAAAAAAAATTGAACTAAGCTTTAATAATCTTTAATAGAGTAGTATTTTTCAAGTCCTCGCGAGAGAGTTTTGTGGAGAAAGATTGAAAGATTTGAGGAGAGAAATTGGAGAAGACATTTAAACGAGAGAGAAGTAAATATTTTGTAGCTATTTCGACAGAATATTTTTGGTTACAAAATACCAATTTTTTTTAAGTTAAATTGAATAGGAGTGTTAATGTTGGATTTGATGTTGTGACATTTGACCCAACATATCTCCCGAAGTATTGATTTGAATGTATAAGAATGTTGGAACAAATGTTGCACAACATTCGGACCAACATTTTCCGAACTAATTTTGTCTTACTTCACGTAATGATTACTACGTAGTAAATATGACTTGACAAGGTAAAAAGGAGTTGGTAAACCCGTGTGAAGAACGAGTCAAGGCTGCTATTTTTCGTGAGGAACAAGTCAAAGTTGTTAGAGGTTTTTGCTCCTTGATCATCTCCAACCAATCCTACCAGCTACCCACCTTTCCCTCAATCTCCACAACTGATCGACGAGCTTTTCAAGGAATACTCTCTACTATAAATAGAGAGGCTACTACAGAGAATCAACATCCAGAACCAGAAAGTAAAAATACCAAGAGAGCTCTCGGGATTTCATCTCAGAAATCTGGTTCACTAGTGTTGCCTGAGTGTGTTGACAACATTCTGTCCAACATTACCATTGTTGTTTAGATTCTAGATTAGTTTTGTATGAAGCGATTGTAATGAGAGGTTGTCTATGTCTACTTAGTTAGATTTTTCAGGCAGAAGTCATCTGCGACTTCATCTTTTAATTCCTTTCCATTTTATCTTGTAAATCTATAAAGACAGGAATTTGTATTTTTGTATATAATATATATACAATACATTTGGTCATTGACCATCATAAACATTTATGAAAATTTAAACATTTATGTTCTTTAAATTCTGTTGCATTTATTTTTTAAAGTTTTTGTTTTGCTAAGTGTTGTTACAGGTGTCAGACGATATAATTGCCAACATTCGAAAATAGAATTGACATTCGATTTGTTTCATCTCTTGTTTTTATTTTCCATAGCATTTGACACCCATAAATGAGCTACCAAATGCCAAAAACCATAAATTAAGTTGTTTTATATTATTTACGGTGTTAGATCGGTATGCAGCTCCAAGTTTCCATGGATGATTAACTCAATACATTCCACTCACTTCTTGGATCCACAAGGCGAGGCTTACATTTAAAAGGAACTCAGGAGCATTTATTTTTATTAAGATTAAGATGTTTAAATCTGAATACACATTAAAATATTAAGATGTGGTCTCTGAACTATTAAGACTGTTTGTTTTCTTAACATCTGAATGAGCATAATTTATCCATAATTATAATAGATATACAATCAAATAAAAAAGCGTTAAATTTTATACCAATAAAATAATTATTGTAACAAAATGTAGTTATAGAAAAATTTAAGTTCAACATAAATTTATATTTTAATCAAAATTATCCAACAAAACAATGAAATCACTTAAAAAGGGCAACGCTTTGGTCATTTTTTGTTGTTTCTAGAAAGTATATGTGTTCCATTTAGCATGACAACAAATAGAATCACAAAACAGAGAAGAAAGGTTAAACAATAAAAGAAAATGAAACCCAAGGTTAAATTCTCTAATTTTCTATTTTTGTCAATGATTTAGAAAGATGTGCAAGCATCCTTGTAAATGATCTGGCCAAATTTGACTAATAACAAATTGCAACTCTTCATTATTCTACTAAAATGTACCCATCACATCCTAATCCGACATATTTTTCAACGCACACTGGACTTCTTAAATTATATTTGAAAAGGGGTCTTATTAAATCCTAATCTCAAAACAAGAAATTGCCATTGAAAACATGGAATCAAGATATATAATTTCAACTAAATTTTTTGAAATTTTGATGAGGAAATAATTTGGCAGGCAATTGGTAATTGGAGAAAGAGGAATAGAGATATGGATGGAATATATTTTAAGGTTTGAACAATATAAGTCTTTTACACAGATCTGACCGAATCAGAGGCTTTCAGATCTTATAAGAGACTTTTTTTTTAAAAATGATTCTACGTTGAAGAAAGAATCGAATTCATTTACACTATGTTTGGAACGTTGTTATCCATTATATTGTATTGTACCGTTACCATAAAAATAATATTTGTTTTGATTATTACTTAAAATATATTATAGTGTATTGTTAAATTCCGTCATTCTGTAACAATAAAAAGCCCCATTTTATGTAACAACTGATTTGATGTTATTCCATTGTTACTTAATTTCTCTTTTCAATTATGCCCTTACTTAATATTTCATAATTTTATTTTACTCTTTACCCTATATTATTTAACCCCACCAAAATATCATACCCTACGTCTAAGTTCCTCCTCTGTCTCCTCCTACGCATGGTTTATCTGCTCCCTACGTCTTCTTCCTTTTTCTATCTCCTTCTACGTTTTGGCTTTGTTGTATTGCTCCGTACCGTAAGAAATTGATTCCTTGAGTTTATTTTCTTCCAATGGTAAAATATATATACAAAGGTATAATGCTAGTCTTAAGAAAGACTTATCTAATTAGCCTAAAATATAAGATACTAATTTACAATCACCCTTACTAATATGATTACAATCCTAAATTAAAGATATTACAATCTTCATCATATGCATGATTAATGGTGATTAGATATTTTTATGGGATTTCCCCATAATTATTCTAACAGTCCCCCGTAGTCTTAGCAGGAGGTTCTCGTATGCTGAGACTTCCCCTGAAGTCATCAAAAAGTACGCGCGGAAGACCTTTTGTGAAGATGTCGGTAATCTGATAACGGGACGGTACATGGAGAATATGGACTTATCCACGTGCAACCTTTTCCCGGACAAATAAGATGTCAATTTCGATGTGTTTTGTGCGTTGATGTTGAACAGGATTACCGAATAAGTATATCGCACTCATATTATCACAATAAATCACGATTGCCTTTTCAATCAGACAATGCAGCTCTAAGAGAAGATTACGGAGCCAACATGATTCAGCAACCACATTGGCTACCCCTCGGTATTCTACCTCAACACTCGACCGAGACAGCGTGGATTGTCATTTTGACGACCATGAAATAAGATTGTCCCCCAAAAACACGCAATAACCAGAGGTGGAACGACGTGTGTCCAGGCAGCCACCCCAATCCGCATTTGTATAGGAGGAGAGACTCGAAATGGAGTACTTATACAGATGCAAACCAAACTGAAGAGTACCCTTAACATACCGCAGAATTCTCTTGAGGGCCCCCATATGCTCTTCATTCAAACCATGCATGTATAAACATACATACTGGACCACATAGGAAATATCGGCTCTTGTGAAAGTCAGATACTGCAAGGCCCCTGCTAGGCTGCGGTAATGAGTTGGATCGATGTATGGAGTACCTGTAGAGTTACTCAATTTTTCCTTTGTATCAACCGGAGTATGTGAAGGTATGAAGGAAGACATCCCGACTTTGTCAATTATTTCTTTCGCATACTTATTTTGACAAAGAAGCAGACCAACTGCATATTGATTCACAGCAATGCCTAGAAAATCATTTAAATGACCTAATCCTTCATGGCAAACTCTGCCGCAAGAAGGGACATAATAGACTGGCAAAGTGAGGTAGATGATGATGTGCGAATAATGCCATCTACATAAAGAAGTATATAGGCCATGTCATTTCCCTTCCTATAAATGAACAAGGACTGATACGACTTGCTGTGAGAGAAACCCAGTTTGAAGACAAACCCTGCAAACCTGTTATACCATACCTTGAGAGCCTGTTTCAAACCATATAAAGATTTTTTCAAAAGGCAAACATAATCTGGATAGGTAGAATCTCGAAAACCCAAAGGCTGGTGTATGTATGCCATTTTCTGTAAGTGGACATGTAAGAATGTATTTTTGACATCCAACTGATGAATCGACTAGGATTTTGAAAGTGGCAAGCTAAGAACAGTCCTGATAGTTGCTTGCTTAACCACTGGACTGATTTTTTCACCACAATCCATGCCAACCTGTTGAGACTTGCCATCACAAACAAGACGAGCTTTGTATCTCAAAAATGAGCCATCAAAATTCTTTTTATGACAAAAGACCTACATAGACCGAATTATGTCTGCATTAGATGGACGTGGCACTAAGTCCCACGTCTTATTTTTAATAAGAGCATCAAATTCGTCTAACATGGCAGCTTTCTGATTCGGGTCTGATAAGGTTGCTTTGGGATTTTTTGGAAGTGGTGACAGTTGGACTGAAGCTGTTAGGTTAAAATGACGCTTAGGAAAAAAACTTTTGTGCATTGCATGGGTTTTAATGGTCCGAGGTTGAGGAGTTGGGCTGTCGAGTATGCTAGTGGGCTGGTTAGTTATCCGAGGTTGGGCCAAAACAGTGGCTGTGTCACGGGAAGTGGGGTAGAGGCTGTCCGAGGTTGGGCCTGCCCGCCACTAAATGTAGACTGGGCCGAGACCGAAGGAAGAGCGGCAGTGACCTCTACTCCGCGGACTGGCCCAGTCACATTTTGTTGTTGGGCTGGGACGTTAGGTTGTTGTGTTTGGGTGGGTCCCACATTGTTTTGGGTGTTTAAATGGTGATTCAAAATCAAATATATTCCATCGTCCAAAAAGTCATATGAAGGTGAGGATGCCACGTGAGATTTAGCAAACGGGAATGTAGACTCATCAAAAATAACGTGACGAGAAATAATGATCTTCCTATTTCTCAGATCATAACACTTATATCCCTATGATTTTGTGGGTATCCCAAAAACACACAAGGAGTGGAATGGGCCTGAAATTTATTAATAGTTATGGATGAAAACAAAGGATAACACAAACACCCAAAAAATCTCAAATGTGTAAAAGATGGGAGACAATGGTACAACATTTGTGTAGGTAACACATTGGAGAGCAGTTTACTAGAAAGAATATTTAAATGATAGTGGCCATTTGAAGTGCATGGTGCCAAAATTTGGTGGTGTGGACGAATGCACAAGGAGAGTGCGAACCATATTGTTAATTGTTTGAATTTTTCTTTGGGCCTTCCCATTTTGTAGTGATGTATGTGGACATGAAAGACGCAAAGACATCCCATTTTGGTGACAAAACTCATTAAAATGGGCATTTATGAATTCCCCCCCCCCCCCCATTGTCACATTGAAAACATTTAATGGATTTGTCAAATTGAGTTTTATAAAAACACTAAATTGTTTTAAAATGGTGTCGGCTTGTGATTTTATTTCCTAAGGGAAATGTCCACAGAAAATTCGAATAATTATCTAAAATGAGCATATAATATTTATGACCTACAGAACTCCAAACTGGTGATGTCCACAAATCACAATGTAAAAGATCAAATGACATAAGGGTATGTGAAGTAGATGATGCAAAAAAAAGCTTAACATGTTTTCCAAACACAAATTTGGCAAACAGAAGAGTCCAAAAGTTTGTTACAAGAAAACAATTTATTCTTCCTAATATTATTGAAAACTGATGCTCCTGGGTGTCCCAACCGATTGTGCCATATATCAGGAGAAATTGCGGCAAAGGTTGATGGTTTGGTCATGCGATTGTTGGAAACAGTGGTGATGGGATACAAGTCCCTAGTGCTATTACATCTGATTAGTGGTATCCCCATCTGAAAATCCTTCATAGAAAAGCCAAACGGATCAAAATTCACATAAATATTGTTGTCAATTGTGTAATGTCTAACAAATATCAAGTTTTAATTAGTTTTGGTGCATGTAAGACGTTTTCAAGTATAATTATGGGTGTGGAGGGGGTAGTTTTATCTGACCAACACCACGAATTGGAATTTTCTGCCCACTGCCGACAACAATATTTTTATTTTTGCTCATATTAAAATAAGACGAGAGATTACCTTGAGATGTCGTCATGTGGGACGGTGTCCATGTACCACGACTCATTTGGAAAACTTAGATTCATGTTGTTCATGACTTGTTCAATGTCAGTGGGTGCATAGCCGAGAGAAGATGGTGCCTAGGCCGCAAATGCATGTTGTGGACGCGAACCTAGAATTCCGGGTTGGTGATTTGAAGAGGGAGGCCTGGCCCATGTCGACATTGGATAGGGGAATGGCGGGGAATCCCATTGTTAGGCCCAGGCCCACAGTGGGTACTGCCCCACTGATATCCGACGGGCTGGGCAGTGGGCTGTCACTGGTTGTCTCCAAACCTCCAGCTTAGCGTTCACCCCGCTGCGAGTCTCATCAATCAGGACTATGCCGTCTGCGAATAACATACACCATGACACCTCTCCTTGGATTTGTCGCGTCAGTCCATCCATCACCAAGGCAAATAAGAATGGGCTAAAAGCTGATCCCCGGTACTTGTTTAAAACTGTTTATTATTCTGCCATTATTTTAAAGTTACATGTACTTGTTTTTTCTCCATAACCATCTTTTTAAAATATCTTATTGTTCTGCCATTGTTCAAAGTTGCATGTTCTTATTTGTATTCTGCTTTTATGCACTTTACTGTTTTATTTTTCTGCGTAGAATGTTTTATTTATTTGTTTTGCTTTTCCATACTTCTGTTAAACCATGACTTTGGAATTGTATTTTACTAGTAATCTCTTCCGTAGAAAAATTGTGTATAAGTTAGTGGATGTTTGCTTTTGAATACAACCTGTACGTTATGCATGTGTACTAGTATTGAAACAAGAAAAAATTATGCTTTATTTTAATAGAGAAGAGGTTTAGGTACTGTGATAACAGTACACCTCAATGATAATAAAAAAAGTTAAAAAGTTAATTAGTTTTTAGGAATTCTTGATTTCTACAGAAGAGGTTTAGGGACGATGGATTTTCCGGCCGGCAATGCATACATCATTGGTTTTGAAATGATGTACGCGAACTTGAAAATGATCTAAGTACAATCACACATGATATATGCCTTGAAAGAGAGCAAGTTAGAGATGAACTATTGAGTCATCTATTTTCGACTGAACTTTGCCATAGTATTTTAAAAATGAACCCTTCAGCTTTTACAGGTATCTGTGAGATGTTAGTTAGAGATGGAGGTGTTAGACCAACACTTCGAGCTACAGTTGAAGAAAAAGTTGCAAAAACACTTTACATGTTAGCACATAATGTGACAAATCGCGAGCTATCTTTCATCTTTCGACGATCGGGGGAGTCGGTCAGTCGTCATTTCCATGTTGTCCTACGAGCTATCTTGGGGTTATATGAAAATTTTATTAAACAACCATGGATCCCAAGTTTCTTCTGAAATTGCCAACAATAAAAAATTTATCCATATTTTAAGGTGAACACAATTATAACTTGTACTCAGATTTTAGCTAATGTCAAGATTGTTTGCATTTTAATTGATTATTCTAATATCATGATTGTATTGGTGCAATTGATGGAACACACATAAGTGTTAAAGTTTCACAAAGTGAAACACCAAAATATCGTGGGAGAAAAGATTATCCAACACAGAATGTATTAGTTGCTTGCTCATTTGATTTAAAATTCACATATGTGTTAGCTGGGTGGAAAGGTACAACATCTGATTCAAGAACTATGGAAGAAGCACTAAATAGACAAGACCCGCTAAAATTTTTAGAAGATAAATGTTTGTATATATTTATCTAAACGTAGGGTGTATGTAATGAACAAATAATTGAATCTTTTATTTAATTATATTTAGGAAAATACTAACTTGTTGATGCTGGACTCATGTTGAGAAGTGAGCTTATTACACCTTATCCCGGGGGGGGGGGGTATCACTTGAAAGAGAATTTAGTTGGGTTACAAATGATGCAGGAAACGGAAATTACAAGTAACTGCAAAGTAATTCAAGAACTGAAAATTACAATTCTACAACAAAACTGAAATTACAATTCTGTTGAACAAGAAAACTGGAAACTGTTTTGTGTATTCTGAGTCGAGTGTGGCACTCTGTCTTTAAGAAAATATTGCCCCGTACGTATCTTTTATACATCCTGGACAATTGTCTCCCAAGATAAAACAGCAAATGAACACTTGAGCAAAGGAAACTCAAATGCTTCCGTGAAGAATTTTGAGTAATGAAATGATGCTTGGAAGTTGTAGGAAGAACTGATTCTGTTTGTGTATTTTCGTGTAGTGTAAAGTGTGCTCAACAATGGTGAAAAGGGTTGTTTATATAGGTGAGGGAGGGGCTATTGAACTGCCTCCATAAGTGCCATTACTGGCCAAGTAATGGCCATTATGGAGGTAGTAATATCACCAAAATAAATGGTGAAAAGAGCAACGGATTTGGCCATTATAGGAGGAGTAATTCAGCCAAAATAAATGGCTGAATTGAGTGTACATCTTGAAACTTCAGGGGTCAAACTGTACATCTTGAAACTTCAGGGACCAAACTGTACATATGAAAGAATTCTGGTCCAAACTACTGTATATATGAAACTTCTGGTATCAAACTGTACATCTGACAAAGTTCTCTGGCCCAAAAAGATAATATCAACCCACGACCTGTGAACCCGGAACCGGACCGGACGGGCGGGCGGCGACGGCGAGCGTGTGGGCTTTCCTCGAACCGAAGCACATCTAGGTCGTCCCTCCTTTAAACACATGGGATACCTCTTGGGGTTCCAAACCCCAAACTAATTTTGAGTCTTATAAACACAACAATTCTTTCTTCCTCTACCGATGAGGGAGAATTGATCCTAACCACACGTTTCCATGCTTCAAACACCTCACTTCGTGAACCAGTATCTCTTTCATTTCTCAATGAAATTTGATGATTCTTGGCCCTACGGTTATCTACGTACTTAGTAGATCATGCACGTGTGAAGAACCGGATTCTCCAACATGCGTAACACTAGTGTTTAAGCCGTTAAAGTTGGTCGGTCGCAACTCCCGCCAAAAGCTAATTTCCAACATTATTTAATTTGAGACATGCTTCTTTGTGGAATGCTATCAAACCAGCATTTGAAGTTCTTAAAAAGAGATTGCTTATAATTTCTAGTTCAACAGTCATCATATGGTATTGAAACCCAAAAGCTTATTATCTTTGTAAGAACGATGATATGATATTGTTGAGAATATAATCAAATATTAAAAGTGTGTTCTATCTAACAGCTTAAGTTTTTAGATCAGATGGTCACACACTTCAATATGGTATCAGAGCAGGCCAAAGGTCCTGAGATCGAACCTCACCGCCACCCATTATCAAAAAGAATTTCCACGTGCTTGGACCATGAAAAGTAATCAGGCCAGCACGTGAGGGGGTGTGTTGAGAATATAATCAAATATTAAAAGTGTGTTCCAGGCCAAAGGTCCTGAGATCGAACCTCACCGCTACCCATTATCAAAAAGAATTTCCACGTGCTTGGACCATGAAAAGTAATCAGGCCAGCACGTGAGGGGGCGTGTTGAGAATATAATCAAATATTAAAAGTGTATTCTATCTAATAACTTAAGTTTTTAGATCAAATGGTCACACACTTCAATAGATATGTGTCGCACATTAATGGGATGTCCAGCGGAAGACAGCAAGCTTTTTTTGTTGACCATGATGTCAGCAGAAGAATAAGTTTAGAATAATTTTTTAAAAATTTAAGTATTTATGATTTTGTGGACAGTATGAATATTTTGTTATTGACAATTATTTCGTAATGCATTTTAAGCTATGGATTATATGAATGCTTTGTGCGAACAAAATATGGGCATCGTGGAAAAATCTTTTGTGGATTTCAATGTTTCATCAAACTTTTTGTATCAGTGAAATTTCAATGATTTTGAGTGGTTAATGACGTTTTCTAACTGTATAGGATTCAATTTGAAATCTGAATCTGTTTGTGTTCAAGATTCATGCTTTTAATCATGATGGGTGTTTTGGGTTTTCAAGTCTTCCTCAATTTTAAGTGTTTGTTAATGGTTTGATATTATGCTATTGCATAATTCAATATTTATAATAGTTTAGGACATTTTAGTAAACTTATCAATTACAATACATTACAATACAATCGATCCAATTAAAAAACATGTTATTAAACAGCAGCAAATGATACAGTCTATCCAAATATTGTATTTACTAAATAACACAGTACATTAATGAATGACGGGTAACTACGATCCAAACAAAGTGTTAATGAGTTAAAGTATTAACTATTCAGATTCAGACCCCATTAAATGCAAACAAATCAGACCTCATATTCCCTTTTAATAAGGTCACACTATTTAGATTAACGTGTGTTCGCCCTCATGTTAGTAGGTGATAATCGATACTGGAAAAATTCAAATTTGACATAAGTTAATTTGAACGCGGCCTTTACAAAAAATGTGTGTGAAAAACTTGTTAAAACAAATCATATTACAATGTTTGCGATACTTCTATTGTTCTATACACCATCAACACATAAAATTTAAATTCAATCCACAATAGGCTATCTGCATTTCCCTTTGAAGTTTTAGAGGTGTAGAGATAAACTAGGTATAGTGGTCAGGCTTTATACACATTACAGCCATCTCTAGGACTGGCCCATCTCTAGCTATTTTTATGGCCCAATATAATTTCCGTAAGGGTCGATTAATGAATAATTGCTTACCTGTATACATATAAAACTATTCACCACACAATACGTTCTTGTGTTATTGCTTTCAAATTGGTAGAGACTAATCAGTAATGAAACTGAAAATGTAAAAAAATTACTCTTGTCAGTATATTTTAATTAAATTTATATAATACATTTTTAGTACATCTTACAATTAATTTTTATTAATTAGACTAACTATACAAGTTATTTTAATTGTAAATCATTTTAATCAGACAGTATAAGAAAAATATATATTATTAAGGCATACAGGTTGAACTTGTTTCTTAATGATAAAGAGTTTGAACAATGCTGGTCTATGTAGATGCCCTCCATGTCACCACCCAATCTGTTATTGTATTATCCTATCCAATGGTAGAGACTGATCAGTAATTATTACCTACGTGTACAATCATCACATCAGTTGTATAATAAACTGGTTAAATTAAACTGAAAATGTAAAAAAATTACCCTTGTCAATATATTTTTATTAAATTTATATAATACATTTTTAGTACATCTTCAAATTAATTTTCATTAATTAGACTAACTATACAAGTTATTTTAATTCTAAATCATTTTAATCAGACGGTATAAGAAAAATATACATTATTAAGGCATATAGGTTGAACTTTGTTTCATAATGATAAAGAGTTTGAACAATGCTTGTCTATGTAGATGCCCTCCATGTCACCACCCAATCTGTTATTGTATTATCCTATCCAATGGTAGAGATTGATCAGTAATGATTATCTACGTGTACAATCATCACGTCACTTGTATAATAAATTGGTTAAATTAAACTGAAAATGTAAAAAAAATACCCTTGTCAATATATTTTAATTAAATTTATATAATACATTTTTAGTACATCTTCAAATTAATTTTCATTAATTAGACGAGCTATACAAGTTATTTTAATTGTAAATCATTTTAATCAGACGGTATAAGAAAAATATACATTATTAAGGCATACAGGTTGAACTTTGTTTCGTAATGATAAAGAGTTTGAACAATGCTTGTCTAAGTAGATGCCCACCACGTCACCACCCAATCTGTTATTGTATTATCCTATCCAATGGTAGAGACTGATCAGTAATGATTACGTACGTGTACAATCATCACGTCAGTTGTATAATAAACTGGTTAAATTAAACTGAAAATGTAAAAAAATTACTCTTGTCAATATATTTTAATTAAATTTATATAATACATTTTTAGTACATCTTCAAATTAATTTTCATTAATTAGATTAACTATACAAGTTATTTTAATTGTAAATCATTTTAATCAAATGGTATAAGAAAAATATACATTATTAAGGCACACAGGTTGAACTTTGTTTCGTAATGATAAAGAGTTTGAACAATGCTTGTCTATGTAGATGCCCATCACGTCACCACCCAATCTGTTATTGTATTTTCCTATCCAATTGTAGAGACTGATCAGTAATGATTACCTACGTGTACAATCATCACGTCAGTTGTATAATAAACTGGTTAAATTAAACTGAAAATGTAAAAAAATTACTCTTGTCAATATATTTTAATTAAATTTATATAATACATTTTTAGTACATCTTCAAATTAATTTTCATTAATTAGACTAATTATACAAGTTATTTTAATTGTAAATCATTTTAATCAGACGGCATAAGAAAAATATACATTATTAAGGCATATAGGTTGAACTTGTTTCATAATGATAAAGAGTTTGATCAATGCTTGTCTACGTAGATGCCCACCACGTCACCGCCCAATCTGTTATTGTATTATCCTATCCAATGGTAGAGACTTTAATCAAATCATTGTTGTTTTTTTCCGTAATCAAATCATTGTTCAAGGTCACTACTTTTACTTCCATTTCATCAAAAGGAGTCAACTAAATTTATCTCTTTTCATAAAGGAAAAAAAAGACAATCATGCTCGTTGCAAAGATACTTCTTCCTATTTTTATCCCCTCCCTTTCCCTCTCTTCCTCAGATTCAATCTAAAACTTGGATATTTAATTGTTGGAACTTAAATACATGAATAAAGTCTTATATATATTGATCGTTTAATTGTTAAAAAGATTGACAAGCTCCAAGAGTAGGGAAATGGTATATATGATATTGATGTAGTGCTCTGTTTATTATCACGCCAAAAGTAGCTTTGGGCTTCAATGATCATAAATGCGCAGTTATGTGGGTAGCACATGATAAATCTCGCGATAAAGAAGGGATATTGGGCCTAACTCAACCTCAAAATTTAGCTTGTAGGGTGAAGATTGTTCAAGTCCATGAATCTTGGACCTAATTCAACCCCAAAAGCTAGCTTGTAGAGTGAGAATTGTCCAAGTCCATATAAGGAGTTCATATTCTCATTTCATTTCCGATGTTGGACTCTTAACACTCGCAAATTGACTCATAGATTGTGGTTATGAGTGATGTGGGTAAAAAGCACAGCTAAAAAAACGAAATGGAAGAATGCAAATGAGACAAAATTTTCTGTGTATTTGCTCTGTACACTGTGTGCGTATATATAAGTTTACAAAGGTATCTTCTAGCCTAACAGACTGTACATGTGTCCTAATTTAATTTGTTTCTATTTAACTAACTAATAATTACATTGTAAATATCAGAAAATAAAAGAACAATTATGTTCAAGATAATTGGTGGACAAGAGAGCATGTGTTCGTTTGGGCTCATTTTAACTAAAGGCCCAGTTTTCCTCTTATACTTGCACAAGCCCAATTTCCTCTTTAATTCCTTTGTCTCGTCCAAGCCCAGTAGATAAAAACATTTTGGTCAAGTCAACCGAGGTCTCATCTTCTCCGATGGACCTTTCTTGTTTGCATCGTCATTTCCAACACAGTGAGAGACCCGTTGATCATAGTAATATAATGGCCAATTGGTCATGTTCGAGGAGGAGATAAATTGTTGGATTTGTGAACATATAGTTCAACTTCAACATTGGATGTTAAAAATATTGAGAAGTTACGTATAAAGTGTAGGAATACTTTAATTAGTGTAATGTTTTTGAAAAAATCGTGTAAACTTGAATAAAAACAGATAATATCAAATTATATTATTAGTATTTTTTGCGTTCGCTTATCCGAACATTAACCTATTCAAGGGGACCAACGCACTAAACCTATTCCATCTAATCCTTCTTTCCTTCATGCAGATAAGGACATTTAGAAAAAGGTTAATATATATGTAGCCAAACAAATAGGAGAGGACGAATAACATAGTGCGTCTAATCCATTAGATGATTACCTATACAATTCATTTATAACACTTTCATTTAATGAATTACTTTATTTTTAAGGAGAGGTAGGTTTCTCCTTTTTATCACTTTCATCATGAATAAAGAGCATATTTTATTTGATATTCTATAGCAAAAAGAATGACATAATTCACAGTGGCTGACCTCACATGGACATAATTAATGGGTTTTCTAGCACTCATTTGTCCAACTTAAACTCTAGATTCATATAGATATAATCAGTGAAAAAATGAATACAGTTTTTCCCTTGTCTTCACTTACTGTTGATTCTTCTGCTCTTTAGTTTTAACGATAATATTAACTATGTTGAGTTGTGGAGCCTAATTCATCGTCGATACTATGAAGAATTTATTGGAGGGTATTTTGGGAATTTCGGGCTTGTATTATGTGTTGTTTACAATGGTGCAAGAAACGAAAATGAGTAACTGCTAAGTATTACAACACAATGAAATTACAATAAACTGAATTTTCAATGAACTTGAACAAGAAACTGGAACAGTTTTGATATGCTGAGTCGAGTGATGACACTCTGTCTTTAAGACAAGATTGCCCCGAATGTATCCTTTCTACGTTCTGGACATTAGTCTCCCAAGATAAAACAGCAACTGAACAATTGAGCAAAGGAAACTCAAGTGCTACCTTGAAGAATTTTGAGTAATGAAATGATGCTGAATGTAGGAAGAATCTGATTTCGTTTGTATGTTTATGTGTGTCTCAACAATTGTGCAAAGACTCCATTATATAGATGAAGGAGAGGACTTACCAACTACCCACATAATTGTTGTTACTAGCCAAGTAATGGCAATTATGGAGGTAGTAATTCACCAAAATAAATGGTGAATTGATGTGCAACGGATTGGCCTTTAGGGAGAGTAATTCAACCAAAATAAATGACTGAATTGAGTGCATATTAAGGCTGGTTGACGTTCCAAAAATAAACAGCAGCAAAGTTCTCTGCCCAATTTTGACTTACTTGAAACTTCAGGGATCAAATTGTAAATATAAAATAATTCTAGTCCAAAAAGATAATATCAGAAGAAGCCCACAACCCACGATCCGTGACCAGTGACCAAGACCGGACCGGACGGGCGGGCGGCGGCGCGTGTGGGCTTATACTCGAACCGAAGCACATCTAGGTCCTCCTTCCTTTAAACACATGGGATACCCCTTGGGGTCCCAAACCCCAAGCCAACTTTGAGACTTATAAACTAAAAAAATCTTTCTTCCCCCACCGATGAGGCAGGATTGGTCTTTACCACCTTTTTCCATGCTTCAAACACCTCACTTCGTGGTCCAATATCTCTTTCATTTCTCAACGAAATTTGACGATCTTTGGCCCTACGGTAATCTACTTACTTAGTAGATTATGCACGTGTGAAGAATCGAATGTTCCAACATGCGGAACACTAGTGCTTAAGCCATTAAATATGGTTGGACGCAACTCCCGCCAAAGTTAAATTTCCAATATTATGGTCGCCCTAGTTTTCGCTATATATATTCTAGGGCGCCATTTTTTTTCTTTGTAGAGAAAAAGATAGAATTGTAAACACAAACTCCCTACTTTGATAATAGTGAAATCTGCAGCGGCAAAGTGGACGTAGCTTTCGCATTGAGAGTGAACCACTATAAATCTGTGTGTTATTTGTTGTTCGCTTATTTACTGTTTTCTGATTAGGTCGGATTTGAGACTCAAATCTTAACAACTGGTATCAGAGCAATATGTTGTGTTGCAATTCAGAAAATGATGGGAGGCAAAGATGGTTCGTCGCACGCCATCGGGAAATTCGATGGTACGGATTTTGCATTTTGGAGAATGCAGATTGAAGATTATTTGTACGATAGAAAGCTTCATCAACTGCTGAGTTTGATGCTAGAGGAGATGGATGATGCAGAGTGGAATCTTCTTGACAGACAGGTTCTTAGAGTCATTAGATTGACAATGTCGAAGAACGTTGCTCACAATGTGGCGAAGGAGAAGACTACCAAGAAAACAGAGATGTGGCACTGCAGACTGGGGCATATGAGCGAGAAAGGGATGAAACTTCTGGTGAATAATGTCATGATTCTGGAGCTGAAGTTGGTGGATCATCATATGTCTGAGAGCTGCATTCTTAGAAAACAGAGGTGAGTAAGTTTTTCAAATATAGGTAGAGAATTAAAAGATGAAAAGCTTAAATTGGTGCACACTGACGTGTGGGGGCCTGCTACTGTCCCTTCACTCGGAGGATCATATTACTATGTGACCTTCATTGATGATTCAACCAGAAAGCTATAGGTCTATTTTATGAAAAATAAATCTGACGTGTTCACTATCTTCAAAAGGTGGAAAGTTACGGTCGAGAATGAGACAAACCTCAAGTTGAGGAGCCTAAGGTCCGACAATGGTGGAGAATACATTGATGGTGACTTCAAAGAGTATTGTGTTGATAATGAGATCAAGATGGTGAAGATTATTCCTGGAACGCCCCAACAAAATAGAATAGCGGAAATGATGAATTGAACATTGAACGAGTGTGCATGGAGCATGAGAATATACACTGGACTGCCCAAGATATTCTGTGCAAATGCAATCAATACCGCAACCTTTTTTATTAATAGAGGACCGCATGTTCCTTTGGGTTTCAGAATTCCAGAAGAGGCTTGGAGTGGTAAAAATGTAAATCTTTCTTTTCTGAAAGTGTTTGGTTGCTTATCCTTTGTTCACATTGATCCTACTGCTAGAAGTAAACTTTATCTGAAATCTAAGAAGTGTTATTTTATTGGCTATGATGACACGAGTTTGGTTATCGATTATGGGATGACCAAAACCGGAAGATCATCCGAAGCAGGGACTTCGTCTTTAATGAACATATGTTGTACAAGGACAAGTAGTGGGAGAAATCAGAAAACAAAGTCTCTAAGAACAAGGAATCAGAAATAGTTGATTTGAGAGACTTCTCGGCACCCAAGCTGCAGCAAGGTACTCCTGTGACAGAGGAAAAATCAGCTCGAGAAGAAGGTCGACAAGACAGTGATGGCGAGGTTGATGAAAATGCTGATGCTAAAACAAATCAGCGGATGCCGATCACAGAATTATGCAGATCATCCAAGATCAGCAAGCCAGTTCATAAGTTCTCTCCGTCACTCAACTACATTCTGCTCACTGACAGAGGGGAGCCGAAATGTTACGAAGAAGCGATGCAGGTTGATGAATCGATCAAGTGGGAGTTGGCAATGAAAGATGAGATGGACTCACTGTTGTCAAATCATACATGGTAGTTAGCTAAGTTACTAGAGGAGAAGCATGTATGGCACAACAAATGGGTTTACCGGATAAAGGAAGGACACGATGGAAGTAAGTTCTATAAAGCGAGGCTGGTTGTGAAGGGATTCAACAAAAAGAATGCATTGATTACACGTAGATCTTCTCTCCCGTAGTCAAGTTGGTAACAATCAGAATTGTTCTTGGGCAGGTAGCAAAGGAAGATGTGCATCTTCAACAGATGGACGTGAAAACTATTTTTCTTCATGATGATTTAGATGAGGAATCTACATGAAGCAAACTTAGGGATTTGAGGTCAAAGGGAAAGAGAAGCTGGAGTACAAGCTTCAAAAGAGCATGTACGGACTGAAACAGGCTCCAAGACAGTGGTATAAGAAATTTGACATATTTATGAAGAAAGTCGAATTCTTAAAGTGCGAGGCGGATCACTGTTGTTACTTCAAGAGATTTGAAGACTCCTACATAATGCTGATCGTAGGACCAGACCTGCATGAGATTGATAGGCTGAAGAAGAAGTTGTTAGAAGAATTTGCAATAAAGGATCTGTGAGCCACAAAGTAAATCGTCGGGATGAGAATCATCAGAAGTAATGAGGGCCTCAAGCTCTCACAAGAAGAATACGTGAAGAAGGTTCTCAAGAGTTTCAACATGAAAAATGCCAAGCCAGTTAGTACTCTCTTGACTGGACACTTTCGTTTGTCCAAAGATCAATCGCCTGTGACCGAAGACGAGATGGAGCATATGGATAAGGTCTCTTATGCCTCTACTATTGGTAGTCTTATGTATACGATGGTATCTACGAGGCCAGACATTGCACATACAGTGAGAGTTGTTAGCAGGTTTATGAGCAATTTGGAAAAGCAACACTGGGAGGCTGTGAAGTGGATTTTCAGGTATCTGAAGGGCAACTCAAGTTCAAAGTTGTGTTTCCGGAAGTTAGATATAGGATTGCGGGGATATGTTGATGCTGATAATGGTGGTGATGTTGATAGTAGAAAGAGCACATCCGGGTATGTTTACACCTTCGGAGGTACTGCAATTTGCTGGGTTTCAAAGTTGTAGAAGATAGTAGCTCTCTCTAGCTGTGAAGCTAAGTACGTTGCCGTGACAGAGGCCACGAATGAGATGATGTGGCTACAATATTTTCTGCAAGATTTGGATCAGGACCACGAAGGGAGCGTGTTATACAGTGATAGCCAGAGTGCCATTCATTTGGCAAAGAACCCGGTCTACCATGCTCAAACGAAGCACATACAACTCTGGTACCATTTCATCAGATCAGCTTTGGAAGATAGAGTATTAGTGCTTGAGAAGATCCTAGGGAGTCAGAATCCAGTAGACATGCTGACGAAGGTCGTGCCGAATGATAAACTTAAGTTGTGTGCAACTTCAGTTGGACTTCTTGGATGAGGATCGGAGTCGCCGCTGCAGATGGAGATAGATAATTCAAATTAATCTCCAAGTGGGAGATTATTGAGTTGTGGAGCCTAATTCATCACCGACACTATGAAGACCTTATTAGAGGGTATTTTGGGAATTTCAGATTTGTGTTATGGTCACCCTAGTTTTCGCTATATATATTATGGGGCGCCATTTTTTTTCTTTGTAGATAAAAATATAGAATTGTAAACACAAACTCCCTACTTTGATAATAGTGAAATCTGCAGCGGCAATGTGGACGTAGCTCTCACATTGAGAGTGAACCACTATAAATCTGTGTGTTATTTGTTGTTCACTTATTTACTGTTTTCTGATTAGGTCTGATTTGAGACTCAAATCCTAACAAACTAAAGTTTGCTCGTTAAAATTTTCAATATGTGTGTTATTGTACTATGTGGTTCGTAGAAACTTTATGAGGATGGAGCATCCATAACTTTAAATTTCTGGATTTGCCACTGATTCTTCACGATATAAATGAGTGTCAGCTCAATTAATTTTAGCGTGAATTTAAACTTGGCTTTTCTCAACTATTTATACATTTATAAACTACATAAAAAGTGCTTTAATCACGATATTGTTGTTTAAATAACTAAAGTTTATCTAAAACGCTAAAAAAAAAAAAGTTACTCCATAAATTATTTCAACAGTTTAGCTTATACATGCAAGTTGGTAAGACGAATATTTTATAGCAAAACCTTTCAGTTTGTGCCAAGTTATTTATGCAGCTTGGTTAAGTACCCTTAATTTTATTTATCTTAATTGTTCAAAAAATGTAGAAAATAGGAAAAAGATCCATAATCCTTCTTTTTCTTTCTGATTGAAGATAAGGTGATTGAGACGCAACTTGCGATATTGTGATCATCAGTGAATGCAAGTACATGGGAAATACTGAAATATGAAGTTGAGAAGTGGAAATATATATATTATCATGTTGGATATATGTATGTGACCATAATTTCTGAATGAAAGCATCAAATCAGACAGTTGAAGACGAGGATATAACACCATTAATAACATTATCAGTGAAGGATCAGTACTACATATGGGTGTTGTTTACACGAGGGTAATATTTAATAATTAATGATTGAAAGAGAAGAGACAAAAAACAAAAGGAAAAGATGGAGACTTGACATTGTTTGTGACTAACAACTAAGCAAAAAGCACTACGTAGAGCAGATTACTCTTATTACAAAACCAAACAATAGAGAAAAATAATTAACTTGTATTTGTTGATTTTTTACTATATTTTGTTGGTAATAACACTTTTGGTACCATCAAAGGATGTGATGTAGCAGATGGGGCTATGTATGGTGGAGGAGTTCAATTGAATTCCTTTCACTAGAAAATTACACTTTTCCAATTGAAGCTATGGTGGTGTTGGAGTTCGTCAGAGAATGAAACTTCGGCGATGGCTGCTGGATGCTGTTACTTCGTTGTTGGTGGTGTTGGAGTTAGTTTTGTATAATACTGTATAATAGTGCATATGGGTGTATACACACATCTTATACATTATTATATATTTTTATACACATATATATATAATGTATCTTTCTTGTAGAAAAGTACAATTATTCAAAAATCAGTCCAGATCTATGTTTATACGCACTTATACAATATCTTATAATTTTGTATAAATACATATTTTCGTGTATAATATTATATAATTACATTCTTAGTGTATATACATACACATTATATACTTTCATACACATATATACATAATGTATTCATTTTTTGTATATAAATATATCAGTTGGAAATTAGCCTTTGGCGGGAGTTGCGACTGACCAACTTTAACGGCTTAAACACTAGTGTTACGTATGTTGGAGAATCCGGTTCTTCATACATGCATGATGTACTAAGTACGTAGATAACCGTAGGGCCAAGAATCGTCAAATTTCATTGAGAAATGAAAGAGATATTGGTTCACGAAGTGAGGTGTTTGAAGCATGGAAAGTGTGGTGTTGTGTTCAATTCTCCCTCATCGGTAGAGGAAGAAAGAATTGTTGTGTATATAAGACTCGAAATTGGTTTGGGGTTTGGGACCCCAAGGGGTATCCCACGTGTTTAAAGGAGGGAGGACCTAGATGTGCTTCGGTTCGAGGAAAGACCACACGCCGCTGCCGCCGCCTCGTCCGGCTCCGGTCACTGGTCAGGTCATTATCTTTGGGCCGCAGAACTTTTCCGTATACAGCTTTGATCCCTAAGCTTCAGATGTACAGCTTTGGACCGTAATTCTTTCAGATGTACGATTCGGTCCCCTGAAGTTTCAAGATGTACAGCTTTGGTCCCCTGTTTCCGTAAATTCGCACTTTGGCAGACAGAATGTAAACGTCCAAAGACTCAACTCACCATTTATTTTGGTGAATTACTCCTCCTATAATGGCCAAATCCGTTGGTCTTTCACCCTTTAATTTGGTGGCTTTACTACCTCCATAATGGTCATTATTTGGCCAATAATGGTTGTTATGGAAGCGATCAAACAAATTCCTTCATCACCTATATAAACACCCCTTACACCATTGTTGAGGCACACTTGATATACACGAAAATATACAACCGTAAAATCGCTTCTTCCTATAACTTCCAAGCATCATTTCTTATTCAATATTCTTCACTGTAGCTCTTGAGTTTCCTTTGCTCAATTGTTCCATTGTCGCTTTATCTTGGGAGACGAATTGTCCTGGACGTATAAAGGATACATACGGGGGCAATATTGTCTTAAGGACAGAGTGTCACACTCGACTCAAAGAAAATCAAAGCGCTTCCTGGCCTTCTTGTTCAACAAATATTGTAATTTCAGTTTTGTTGTTATATTGTAATTTTCAGTTTTCTAGTTGAATTGTAATTTCAATTCTTACATAAGCAGTTACTTGTAATTTCCGTTTTTTGCAATCCTTGTAAACCCAATAAATATATCACATTGTATAAAAATATTTTTAAACTATATTTTTATAATATAAATTTTAGACTATTTTTGCGATGTAAGTCAGAAACTTACATTTCCGAAATTTCCCCTTAAAGTTTTGTACTGTTCCTTGACCTTCAAAAGACGCTATTCTAATTAACACTGACAGCCACCGACTTCTCTTTTGCCTGTCTCCTCTATTCTTTCTTTTTCTTCTTTGGTTTTTCTCATTGGCTTCATTATTTGTATTCATATTTAGTACATATTCCATTGTATTTTACGTAAATTCTTTATATGAACTCAAATAGATTGAGCTTTATTGTCATAAGTAATATATTATGTGCAAAAATTGTACTTATCAATTTTCCAAATCTAAGCTTGATACAAATTGGCTATTTGTGATATTGGTAAGCAAGATTAGAATTGAAAAATTAAGGTTGAATTATAGTTAGGAAACTTGGATACTAACGAAATTCATAATACGCGTATGATTTGTGAGTATTATTGGTAGTTGAAATTTTTGAAGTTATAATTAAATTGGATTTTCCACTTTTTTGTTATACTACAGCACAGAACTGGACATATTTTTTATACTTGTGAGAAGCGGAAGGCGGTGAAAGAATTCCGTCGTTCAATCTAAGAATAATTCGATAGCAATCGAATAATCTGAGCAATGAAATAGAAGTATGGTTCAAGTCAGACGATTATTAATGTCCCTGTAATATTCGATTAAAGATGCATTTGTTTATAACAATAAGATTGTCATAATAATTTAATATAGAACTGTGATTCGTTTTAGTATTTCCTTAGTGGTTAAAGGGTCCTTTCATTTGGTTTGTATTTCCATCAAATTAAGATTTTACTTCCCAATGGGTAGCTATTGAGTATTAACCATGCATGTAGTTCTAGAACATTGGCATTTGATTAATTAGAAATTAATTCAAGAAGCTGATAACTACTCACTTGTACGGACCACTTGTGGAGTTGTAGAGAACATGTCTACGTAGCTATAGTCTCCAGCATAATTAAATGAGATTTTTCCTATTCATACTCTACACAATTACTCCATATATCTTTGACCTATTGATTTACAAGTAGGATAAGTAGGTGTTGTGATTTAAAGCTTGAAAATCTAATGAGTTGTGTGTCTTGTGACTTGTAGAGGGACATCACAATCAGGGCGGAGCCAACTTACAGAGTTTTAGTTACGAGTTCGATAGTATTCAATAATTTATATTAAAAAAATTATTTATGTAATATATATAAATAATTTATTCAAAATTCAGTAATAATAAAGTTGAGATCTGGACGCTAGAATTCAAAAACTAAAAATCTCGGGTTCACGCTGATGAAGATCATATCTTTGCCCATACCCTCTGCAACTATATGCTATTAATTTCAACAGTTGGCGTAATGAGTATTGCTTTTCCCCTTTCATTTTCTTTATAATAAAGTAAAGTATATGCAGCCAAAATGGATAATTAAAGAGGCACACCTAATTTGCCATCCTTCTTTGAGAAAGAAGAAAAAGAATTTTAACCATAAAATTTATAAAATCCTAAACAAAGACGTATTGCAGTTTTTATGTTGTCAATTCTTGAATAATGGCTTAGTAGGAAGATAGTTTTGCTCAAATGCATTAAATGTAAGAGAGATACCATTGCAAATGGTAATACAAGTACACCTAATTCAACTATAGCCTATAGTTACATGAGTTTTAAGTTATATATTACTATATCATTAGTTTGATTAACTTTTATATCACCGTTAGTTTAATTAATATTATATCATTATATATGTCTCCTTTACTTACGGTAGCAGGTAATTTATTTTATTTTTAAAATTACAAATTTCATATTTTATATTTAATTTTAAAGAGATTTACCTATAAATATTCTTTGTGTAAGCTGATCATAATGTGAAATTGTTTTACCTTGACGGTTAGGGGGGTCGACAGTTCTGCTTACAGGCTCGGTAGAATCAGTAGCTTTGGTCCAGATCTTATATTTGTGCTTAAAATTTTACTTAATATGTATGAATAATTTATTTGAAACATATAAGCTATTTTTTCTAAAATTTAGAATACATAAACTCAAAATCTTAATGGTGCTTTTGTTAGTGATGTATACTTTAAACCCATAATTTCATACATCTACGTGGAAATCTTCGGCCCATCAATTATACAGTTAATGCCAATTAAGCCTCCATGCACCCCATAGAAAAATACCAATTAATCAAAATCATCCACATAATCAATTCTAGATTTCTAGTCAATTTTCCTCACCTCTGTCACATAGCCTCTCCCAACTATCTGATAGAAAAATAGAAAAACAATGGCTTTGAGGCGTGATAAATCAATTTTCCTTAAAGAGGTATTGATCGTATATAGATTAGGGAAAAATACAAGCAGTTCACTTCAAAATACAACAAATCATTTGTTTATACCTGCAGATTTTTCTATACCACTTCATGAAGGAAGACCTTATTTATAGAGTTAGAAAAGTGACAATTCTGAATAGTCATATTTGATAGAGAATACATAAATATTCTCCATTTATTCTATAATTATTATTTTAGTATAATTATGTGAAGTAGATATTCTCATTCAATTATGATTGCAATTGTAAACACCTATATATATATATATATATATATATATTGTATTAATGAGAAGACTCCAATGAAGGAAAATTACACTATTCTACATGGTATTAAGAGCCAAACCCTCAACACCCTCTCTCTAATACACTTTTCGCACCCACCCCACTCCCACGCCCTCTCCTTGCTTCCGACGGCGGCAACCCTCCCCCCCTAACCCTATTTTTTTTTTGTTCTCTCTTGAACCACTGAAAACAACCAATTCATGGCTACTCCCGAATCTCCTGAGGGTTCCTCCTCCACCCCGACGTCACACATCCTCCTCATCCCTCATCCTCTCCTAACTCCTTTCATCCGACCTTCGCCGTAACAAATATCAATAACTTTATCCCTTTGATTCTTGATCAAGAGGATGGACAATACTCATCGTGGGTTGAAATATTTTCAAATACATATTTGTGCATACAGCGTCCTTGATCACATCGATGCCACCACACCTCGTCCGCTCGACGTCGACAACCGACGTGAAAATGGCTAGATGCAATTGTTAAATAGTGGATATATGGCACCATATCCAAGGATTTGCTTCATACTATTATGAAGACATGTGCCTCGATTCACGAATTATGGATACAACTAGAGAAAATATTTCAAGACAACAAACATACATGTGCCGTCTATTTGGAGGAACAATTTAACAATACTCATCTTGAGAACTTTACCAATATGTCAGACTATTGCAAACAACTAAAATTAGATGCTGATCAATTGTCTAATGTTGGCACTCCGATTTCTGAAACAAATATAGTTTTACAACTTATCAATGGTTTGCTGAAGGGTGAGTACGATACACTTGCAACGATGATCCAACGAGTTGATCCCCTCCCTAGCTTCAATAAGGCCCGTTCATAATTATTGTTGGAGGAGACCAGATGAGCCAAACAAAATTAACATACTCAATAGGCATCCGCGATTGACGTACCACCAACTACCAACTCACCCGTCAGTCCTCCGCAACCCACGAACCCCCACCGTGGTGGTCGAGGCGGCAGTAGGGGACGTGGCCGCGAAAACGGGCATGACAGAAGAGGAAAGGGTAGTGGAGAATGATCCAATTCCACCGGCCCAATATATCAGGCCCTATACCCATCACATTTGGCTAGCCCACTGCCTTGAGCGATTTCTAGAAACTGGGCCTCCTCTCCAACATACTGTCGTCCTAACACGCTGGCCAGTGGCAACAACCCAACATAATGGGCCCATGTCCAGGTCCACGTCAGGCAGGCCACACGGAGTAGGCCTATATTGCGTCGACCCAACAACATCAGCAACCTTCCGAACTACTTACCCTACAGGAATTGGCCCAGGCCTACAACACTATGAATCTATAGAAGCCCGACGATGCCTGGTACATGGACACATGCGCCACATCCTACCTCACTTGCACCTTGGGTAATCTTCCTCGACTATTTAATTTGCAAAATCCTCAATTTACTTTGGTAAAAAATAGCAATCGCATTCCAATTCAAGGTTATGGCACCAATCATACACCACCACATCGCCCTCTATTTTCCCTAAAAACATCTTATATTAACATCATTACAAATTTAATCTCTGTTAGGAAATTTTCTAGTGACAATTCCGTATCTATTGAGTTTGATCATTTTGGTTTTTCTGTGAAGAACCTACATACGGAGACACCTCTTACGAGATGCAATAGTGTGGGGGGCCTCTATCCTTTCTCATCCAATTCCATTGCACGAGTCCATCCACACACTTCTCTAGCTACAATCTCTCCATCAATCTGACACAGTAGACTTGGGCACCAAGGAGTACCAATTTTTAGTTTTCTTAAAAGTCAAAATTTCATTCAATGTAATAATAAGAAATTTACCCAAAATTGCTATCCATGTCCTTTAGGGAAGCATGTTCGACTTCCGTTTAAACCATCTTTTAGTGTTGCCTTTTCTCCTTTTGATATTATTCATGCAGATTTATGGACATCTCCCATTACTAGCAAACTAGGTCACAAATATTATTTAGTATTTTTGGATGATTTCTCTTACTTTCTTTCGGTGTATCCTCTAAAATATAAGTCCCAAGTCTACATAAGTTTACTTGAATTTCAAGCATATGTTAAAACTCAATTTGAAAAGACTATCAAAACATTTTAATGTGATAACGACCGAGAGTTTGACAACCTTTCCTTTCATAAATTTTGTGCGGATCACGGCATGGTGTTTCGATTTTCTTGCCCTCATACCTCACCTCAAAATGGTAAAGTCGAAAGAATCCTACGCACCATTAACGATAAGATCTGCACTATGCTCTTCCATGCTTTCATCCCCCCTTAGTTTTGGGCATACGCCTTACACATGGCGGTATACCTCCTTAACATATTACCAACACGAACTCTTCAAAATAAAACTCCAACCGAAATTCTCTTCCTTCGGATACCCTCTTATGATCACCTTCGGATTTTTTGGTGTCTATGTTACCCGAATCTCGCCTCCACAGCCCATCGCAAATTAGCACCTAGAACTACCCCTTCCATTTTCTTAGGTTTCTTGTCAAACCATAGGGGGTACTTATGTTATGATTTGTCCACAAACAAAATCCTAGTCTCTCGCCATGTCATATTCGAGGAGAACGTTTTCCCACTTGCAAACATCCAAAAGTTTCAGGTCATTGATTACGACTTCATTGATGATCTGAACACTTCCCCCCTCATTAGAAATGCAATACATCATGGCACCCATCTCGTTTCGTCACTGCCACAACCCATCCCGTCACTGCCCCAACCCATTCCGTCACTGACCCAGCCCCTGTCGACTACCCCCATCCCATTGACTATTATTCCACCCACTTCTCCCCTCTCGGCCTCACCCATACCGTCACCGAGTTCACTGCCCCACCCCACTATCACCAAGCCCACTGCCCATAACCACAACCCATTCTGTCACCGCCCAGTATGTGATTTTTAAACCGAAAGTCCACTTTAACCTATTCACTCAGACCATCTCCCCTATACCTAAAAACCTAAAATTAGCCAAGTTTGACCCGAATTGGAATAAAATTTAATGTGATCACTACACATCGCACTTGAAATCTTGTACCGAGACCAGAAGAGGTGAATGTGATTCATTGCATGTGGCTATATCATCACAAATTCAGAGATAGTGGTGAGCTTGAATGCCATAAGGTGAGACTTGTGGAAAATGGCACGGGGCAACAAGATGGAGTTGATTGTGGTGATACCTTCAGTCCAGTGGTTAAATCAGCCACCATTCGCATTGTTTTGAGCATAGCTATGGGAAAGAACCGGTAGATTCATCAACTTGATGTGAAAAATGTGTTCTTACATGGTGTTTTGAAAGAAATCGTATATATGCTTCAATCACCTGACTTTGTGCATCCGGAGGCTCCTTAGTATGTTTTTCATCTTTGAAATTCACTTTATGGCTTGAAATAGGCCCCCAAGGCTTGGTATGAGCGCTTTGCCAGTTACATCATGCAAATCGGGTTCGTGTGCAGCAAAAGTGATAATGCACTTTTTATTTTTCATCGAGGTAACGACACTGCATACCTTTTACTCTATGTGGATGATATTGTTCTGACTGCCTCATCTGATGTGATGAAACACGAGATCATTATCCTGCTCAAATCCAAATTTGTTATGACAGAGTTGGGTAGGTTGAGTTATTTTTTGGGGATTTGAGTGACCAGATCCGAAAATGCAATGTTCATGTGTCAACATAAGTATGCCGAAGAAAGTTTACATGGCTAAAATGACAAACTGCAAGATCATGCACACTCCAGTCGACTCAAAGTCGAAACTCAGTACCGATGATGGGAATTCGGTACTTGATCCTTCCCTTTTTAGGAGCCTTGCTGGTGCACTTCAGTATCTTACCATCACTAGGCCCGATATTGCCTATGTTGTTCAGCAGGTGTGCTTGTTCATGCATGCTCCCAGAGAGCCTCACTTTACCTCTCTTAAACGTATCATTCATTACGTTAAAGGGTACTCTTGACTATGGATTACATCTCTATCCATCTGCACCGACCAGACTGATATCATATACGGACGACAATTAGGGCGGCTGTCTGGACACACGTCGATCCGCTTCCGGCTATTGTGTATTTTTGGGTGATAACCTCATCTCGTGGTCAAGCAAACGGCAAACCACACTTTTTCGTTCGAGTGCAGAAGCATAATATAGAGGCGTTGTGAATGTTCTTGCCGAGATTTGTTGGCTCTAAAACCTTCTTCTAGAGATTCATTGTCCCTTACATAAGGCACCTATTGTCTATTGTGATAACATATCTGCTGTCTACTTGTCTCATAACCCGGTTCAGCACCAGCGAACCAAACATAATGAGATGGATATTCACTTTGTTCGTGAGAAGGTTGTCATGGGTCATGTTCGGGTGTTACATGTTCCCTCTTTCTATCAGTACGTAGATATATTTACTAAGGGAGTTCCCCGACAATTGTTCCTTGACTTCAGATCCAGTTTGAGCATTCGGCCTCATCCCTCTCCGACTGAGGAGATGTGATAGAGAATATATAAATATTCTCCATATATTCTGTAATTATTATTTTAGTATAATTATATAAAGTAGATATTCTCATTCAATTAGGATTACAATTGTAAACACCTGGGATTTGGTACCTAGACCAGACAGTGTGAATGTTATCCGGTGTATGTGGCTATTTTGTCACAAGTTCAGAGACAGTGGTGACTTGGAGCGGTATAAGGAAAGACTAGTTGCCAATGGCACTAATCAGCAGGAGGGTATTGATTGTGGTGAGACATTCAGTTCGGTTGTTAAACCGGCCACTATTCAGACTATTTTCAGTATTGCGATGGGCATGCATTGGCTGATTCATCAGCTTGATGTCAAGAATGCATTTCTTCATGGAGATTTGAAAGAAACTGTGTACATGCATCAGCCCCCTGGATTTGTTCATCCGGCAGTTCCGTAGTTTGTATGTCGTCTCAGGAAGTCATTGTATGGATTGAAACAGGCACCCCACGCTTGGTATGATCGCTTTGCCAGGTATCTTATGCAGATCGATTTTATATGTAGTAAGTGTGATAACTCTCTCTTTACTTTTCATCGAGGTAGCAGCACTGCCTATTTGCTATTATATGTGGATGACATTGTTCTTACTGCCTCATCTGACAGTTTGAAGAATGAAATCATTGCTTTACTCAAAATTAAATTTGCTATGACTGACTTGGGCAAGCTGAGTTATTTCTTAGGTATATCAGTGACCAGATCTGCAGCTACTATGTTTTTATGTCAGCGTAAATATGCAGAAGAGATAGTGTATAGGGCAAAGATGATAAATTGTAAAATTATGCCAACTCCAGTTGACTCGAAATCCAAGCTCAGTGCCAATGACGGTGCACCAGTTTCTGATCCCACTCTATATCGGAGTCTTACAGGTGCCCTTCAGTATCTTACATTCACTATGCCTGATATTGCATATGTCGTTCAGCAGGTGTGTTTATTTATGCACGACCCTCGAGAGTTCCATTTTGACTCCCCTCAAATGTATTATCAGATACGTTAAGGGCACACTGGACTTTGGACTACATCTCTACCCCAACCAAGTTACTCTCCTACACGGATGCAGATTGGGCAGGATGCCCCGACACACGTCGCTCCACCTCAGGCTACTGTGTATTTTTTTGGGATAATCTTATTTCATGGTTCGAGTGCTGAAGCAGAATATCGCGGTGTTGCCAATGTAGTTGCTGAGATCTGTTGGCTCCAAAATCTTCTTTTGGAGCTCCAGTGTCCACTATGAAAGACGTCTATAGTCTATTGTGACAACATATCTGCCATCTATATGTCTCACAATCCGGTCCAACATCAGCGGACTAAGCATATTGAGATGGATATTCACTTTGTGCGAGAGAAGGTTGCCTTTGGTTAGGTCAAAATATTATACGTGCCTTCCTCCTATCAGTATGCAGATAATTTCGCAAAGGGACTACCGAGACAGCTCTTCACCGACTTCCAATCCAGCCTTAGCGTTCAGCCTCCTCCCGCTCCGACTGAGGGGATTATTAGCGAATATTTTCTGAATATTCACAGTATATTTTGTAATTATGATAGATGTATATTTAAGGTAACTTAGGATTCTTATTGTATTAGGAATCAACCATTTAAGGTAAGTTAGGATTCTTATTGTATTAGGAATCAACATATGTACAACTATATATATTGTGATTAATGAAAGGAATCCCTAAGAGAAATTATTTCAATCTTACAATATACATTACAAACTATCGAACAGTATCTGCCAAAATTACCTTTATTTCACTTTCTTAAGTTACGTTACGCATCAATTATGGACCAATCATGTATTAACATTTTAGCTAGCTATTCAAATTTACGACAATTCACTATGCGCTTATAACAATGAAATTTTACAAGGAACTCAAATTGTTCTTGAATCAGTATGCATCGATCCAAGAAGGTAATTATAAGTGGTACAGTGGTTTCTTTTATAACAATCCACTAAGATTAAAGTTAATTAATGTAAAACGGAGATATTGTTAATGATAAGCTTGATATTATGCAACGTATGGAAATAAAAATGATGCTCATTGCATTGGCTCATGTTGATCACTTGATTGCAATCAATAACTAATCAATTAAAGAAAAGATGCTTCTTTCTCGTCAAAGAATTAAAAGTTACTTCCACTATGATATTATCATATTATGTCACACTGTGTCACCTATCCAGTCGCATTCATCATTAAGTTGATAGTTCAAGAAAGTAACAAAAATAATGTGTGAAAATTAAATTCTATCCAAATATATTTACCTAGGTATAAATATGTTAAATAGGAGTAATACTGTTTCTTTCCTTTTGTCCTCTTATATTTTCCTTTGAAGCTTTTATCATTTGATTGCACTAGACGAATCTCAAAGCTTCACTAAAGTTCGACACATAGTACCGTAGGGCCTGTCGACAAAAATAATAATTTATTCATCGATGGATGCAAACAGGTACTTCAAGAGAAAGAAAGCGCTAAGCTACTAGCACTAACCATTTTGCTAGCGTTTGGTATCAGATTTTAAAAATTTATCTTCAAATATTTATTTGATAATGAAATTTGATCAGTTTTTGAAATGATGTGTAACGCCAACATTATGCCTATGACAAAGCCTATGAGGGGGCTGATATGGCCTGGGACGGAGTCATAATCGAACAAGGTGCTTGCTTGGTGAGCATAGTTAAGAAATAAAGTTGTACCTTTGGTATCAGTTATAGCTTTTGGCATGATGGTAAGCATTTGATCCTAACAAGTGGTATCAGAGTCAAGATTAACATGTTGTACGAGGCAGGTGTTGGGAGGGGGATTGTCGGGTAACACCAACATCCTGCCTATGGCAAGGCTCACGATGGGGCTGGTGTGGCCCGAGTCGAGTCGATCGAACATGGCTCTTGCTTGCAGTGGCGGAGCCACATAGGGCTGAGGGGGTTCATTCGAAAAAACACTAATTATATATGGTAAAAAATATTTTTTATGTATATATAGTAGATATTGAATCCTCTTTGACTTTTTTTTATATTTACTTTTTTATATTTTGAACCCCCTTAGTGAAAATTTTGGCTCCGCCACTGCTTGCTTGGTGAGTTCAGTTAAGAAATAAAGGTGTGCCCTTACTATCCGCTATAGCTTTTGTCATAATGGTAAGCGCTTGATCCTAATATGGGAGAAATTTAATTTTCACACACAAAATTTCAATTTTTTTCCAAATAAAATGTATGTCCAAACACAACTTTAAGTTCAAAAAATTACAACTTCAACAACTCAAATTTCAAAATTTCAACTTCAAAATCTTTGACCAAACAAAAACTTTGTAATAAACTTCTCAATACTAGTCCTCTTAACAGGGTGGACCTTGAGGGAGGAAGAGGGTTTATTCGGATTTCCTTCACCCAAAAATTACACTTTATATTTAAGCTCAATTTCTCTCAACTTACGTAGAGTAAATGTTAGAATCTTTTTTTGTAAAAGTCCCGCCTCTATATCCGACCCTTATATCTTAACGATATCACACGAATACATTGGCCCTAACAATTTACAAGCTATCTTTCATTTTCTGCTAGTGAGATGTCTTTTTAAAACAAAACTCTTGCTCCTACTTATGTAGATGAACGACATCTACTATCAAGGGATGCAATAAGATATTGAAAGTCTTTTATCTTTACAAATTTTAGTTGAGATTTGTAAAGTAAGGTCTATCCTTTTATTTTAACTTTCTCTTTGACGTTTTTATTATTAATATAAGTCCACACAAGCATTTTGCGTGGGTGATATTATTATTATTATTATTTTGAAAAAAGCCTTGGAAATGAGAACTTTTGATCATAAGAAGGCATAATCTTTTAAGTGAGTTTACTTGACGCGAATTTAAATTAATGGATAAGTATTCAAATAAGGAATGCCTAAAGAAACTAAAAAAAAAAAAGAACAATAGTTTGCAATCTAACCTTCATGAGTCCAATTTGTCATCATCAAAAGTCCAATTTGTCATCATCAAAAGTCTTGATTCAAGACTAATCTCAGATCAATAAGAAAGAAGAAACAAAAGAAAAATGCTCTCTCTTGATTGAATCTCAATCATTTCACACCACCTAAATTAGGTGCTCAACCTCATAATAAATCATAAGAGAGAAAAAAGAATGAAAAATACCCATATCTCTTTTTTTTTTTTAGCATGGATTGCTTTCATTAGTACTATCAAACAACTCAGTCTCAAGCTTACTCCTACAAATAGGACAAACAGGATGTTTGGACAACCAAGTATCAGCACATTCAATATGGAACCCATGGTTACAACCTGGTATAATTCTTGCCACTTGTTCTTTCTCAATTACATCCAAACAAATAGCACAATCATTTTCCAACACCAATTCTTGACCACTAACTTTAGGCAATTTATCCAATTGTGCTGAAGATAATCCCTTTTCTTTAACACCCTTTGTAGGTTCTTGATTATCCAATTGATGCCTTGTTGTTGTTGTTGTTGTGGCATAACAAAGAAAACACATGTAAACAACAAAAACTATACTCATCCCAACACATGGTAGAAATAATGCAAGGAACACTGCAAAAAGCATTGTTTGCTAGAGGGTATTTTTATTTTTGGTTAATTCTCAATTCTATCCCTGACTAGGTTTTTGATTTCAAGATTTTTCGAGGAGGGTATTTTTTGCTTAATATCAACCCGACTCGAATTTATATGTAAGGGGGTTGTTGATAATAGTGGCAATGAGGGAGAGAAGAAGAAGAGAAGTGAAAAGAGTAACAAAACATAATTGATGAGAAAAGTTAGTAGGGAAGATGAGTGGTTTAAATACTTGGTGGTGTGTTAGGCGCATACAAATTTTTTAGATCAATGAAATAAATAGCTATCCATATCAGTCTCTTTCTCTTTGTGTATAATTTATATGGTTTTGTATTTATGTGTGTACATGATTGGAATTGAAATGAAGTTTAGTACACACGTCGTTCAATTAATGTGATATAATTTGGTTCACAAAGTTTAAAAAATAAAAACAAGTATTTTGAAATTTGTATGATAATATAAAAAATAATTTAGAAATGTGGCATTAATATCCTGACGGACTAATATATATAAAAATAGTTTCATATAAACTAGAAAGAAACGAGTGCTAATAGTTATAGATTTGACACTGAATATTGTAACATGATCATACGAAATGTTGATCTAAAAATTATATTTATATTAGGAGTTTATCTTTTAGACTAACTTTTCATAAGTAATCTCCTCGAGTCGACGGTCTATCAAAAATAATCTCTCTGCTTCCAAAATAAGGATAAGGCCTGCGTGCATTCTATCCTCTCTAGACCCCATTTTATGGGACTACACTGGTATATGTTATTGATGTTTCATAAGTAATTTGCACCTAGATAAATTATATTGATAGTATAAAAATATTTAGTCTTGTTAATGTATAAAAGTTAGCTCATTATAGTGAGTTTAAATGGTGTTTTGTTGTCTTTTTCTCCACCTCGTGTTTAATATTTATTTTAAGATCCGTTTAATTCAAATTTTATCGAAAAATCTCATTTTAGGAGATGAAACTCTTCCTAAAGGTGATTTCATTTCCCGGGTTCAAATAAAAATTATCTAATTAAGGATGAAAATGATATATAGATTATCTTTTAATTAAACTTTAACCCTGAAATGGAAATGACGTGTAATAAGAAGAGTAGTACCCGGCCGTTGTTGCAATGGGAAGGCAAAATGGGAAATCTATTTGCCATGAAGAACAAAAATACTTTTACTTCTAGAAAACAATTGTTTTTTTTTTGGGGGTTTTCTTTCACTCACGAAACTATAACAAACAAAAAATAAAATGTTTTACTTTTTTTTGTCAGCGTATTAATTGAAAAAAATTTATGTTGCATATGCTGATGCCTGATGTTATAAAAAATAATATTTTCACTATCGATCTAATTTAAATTATTATGAGTTACTTATCATTTTCATAAAGTCATCAATTAATAATGAGTTTAAATTTTATATTACTCAAACTCATTAATAATTACCACGAAGACATATCAATAGTTTCCGTCTAAGTAATTTGATTGTGCATGTAAATATTTTTACATCATCAATAATGCATAAACTTAAATTATTAATCAAACACACATGTAACGAGTATTCATGATCTTATCCACGAACAAGCCTTCTAAAAATCAGGAGAGTTATGGTGGGATGGATATCTCTTATCCTTAACTAGGGGTTTCATGTTCAAGACCTAGTTATAGAAAAAAATTATTAGAAACGCTTCCCCCTTTAATGAATCTTACGCGACACAAATTTAGATTAATCAAGACCCAAATACGAATATGAAATACTAAAGGAGAAACAAAAAAGGAATCTTCAAAGAGCGAGCAATCCACCAATAAAGTACAATAATCTAATACTAACATAAAATGGTACATTTGTAAGTCATGGATATATTAATTCTTTAACGTAAGGTGGCAACTCGAAATAGAACAATCTCAAAAAGGTTGATCTTTCCGACTATGTATATTAGATGAAATGTACCTATGTGTGACAACTATAATAATCTTGGTTTCCTTTATGGTTTTATCAGGAGAAACCCATAAATTTGGTTTAGATAGGTACAATAGTTAATGCTTCAAATTTTAGAAAAATCCAAATCTCTGATGATATGCAAACGTGGAACTCATTTTAAGCTTTGCAAAATCAAGACATACAGGAATATATTATCGATTAGATTAATTGTTACGTTAGGCTCTTAGATCAAAATAGAGCTGATCCACTTCAAATATCTTATTGCTCTTTTAGTAAAATTTGAGATTCCTTTGTGATAGTCTAACAAATTCTACTTCAATTGTCATAATTTAATACTTAAGCCTCATTACTTTAGTATCTAAAAGTGTTATTTTTCGGCTAGATTACTTGATCAATCTTAATAATATAAAAATCTCTCCATTCCATAATAGATTGGTCTACTCTTATTAACTTTCAAAAGTTTCAAGAATAGAAATTCACTAAAATTCAAATTCAAGCATGCTTGATTCATTTTCCCATGTAACTGACATTACGGCATTTTGCGAATTTTTATTGTGAACTAAATGACAGATATTCTCTTTGTAACGATGTTAATGATGTATTGGAATAACAAAGATCTCTTCACCTTATCAGAGATCTTCAATTTGAATCGAAAGAATGGAAAAAATTTCAGTAGGAAGTGTTGTGCTCACTTTAGTGAGCCTTGGACTCTGAACAGATTGTTGGTGATAAGCTGGAGGAAGGTGATCGAAGACCACATCAAGTTATCATACTCCGTAGGTCATGCTGGACGATGCATGTGTACAATATATAATCAGGACAAAGGGTCATTGTTTATGCGCATTTAGATTAGTCGGATAATGACTCTGCAAATCTAATACCCAGAAAAGAAAAATGTCGGCAAAAGCAAAATATGTAACGATAAAGCTTTGTATTGCAATGGAGAAATGGAAATACATATACTAAAGGAGGAATTTTTCACCTTCTTTGCCAAAAAAAAAACACATAAACAAAGGGTTGAATAGCCAAATAGACACTCGTACTTGTATTGATTTGACATCTAAACGACCCTTCAAATCTATTCAGTTTTATACTTTATTTAGACACCTCAACTCCATACAAATACCGGTATCTATTTAGCTATTTGTCAATTTCTTCCATTTTATTGGCATTAATTAATGTGAGAGATATAGAAATGTTAATGTTAATACCCGTCCAAGAAAATTATTGAATTGTGTGACCATCTGATCTAAAAGCTTAGACTGTTAGATAGAACACATTTTTAATATTTGATTATATTCTCAACACGCCCCCTCACGTGCTAACCTGATTTTTTTCATGGTCCAAACACGTGAAAATTCTTTTTTGATAATGGGTGGCGGTGAAGTTCGATCCCAGGACCTTTGGCCTGCTTTGATACCATATTGAAGTGTGTCACCATCTGATCTAAAAGTTTAAGCCGTTAGATAGAACACATTTTTAATATTTGATTATATTTTCAACAAAAACAAGTAAAAATAGTGCAACATAATCCACGAAATGCTTGTACGGAAATGGAGTGATTTATATATATGGAGGTGGCCTGCCAGCAAAGGCGGAGAAGATATCAACAATGAGAATATGCAACACATTTCTTTTAATTACTGAACTCTTTGTCTGATAAGTGATAAGAAAGGGTTAATAATGACATATATGATGTGAAACAGAAGTTTAAATCCATGTGCCACGAATATCAAAATGATTTCCAGAAGGGTTTAAGTTGTATATATTTTCAGTATAACGAATTTTTACATCATATTATTAAATTATCTGTTACTGTAGTAGGTATATATTTTATTTTTAAAATTACAAATTTCATATTTTAAGATATGCAATATATAAATATTTTTTGAATGACCTGATAGTGTAAAAAAATAATTCTTTACACTGATGGTGTAAACAATTTAAACTCTTTTAAAAAAACATTATTCTTTTTCAAAGGCTCGTTAAGATAAAAGGACATAACAATAATATTAACCATGTCTCAATTTCAAACAAGTTGGAGTCGGCTATGTGTTCTTACTTCTCTATTTAAGCTCAACTTATATAATCATGATACCAAATATAAACAATAGTAATAAGAACAAATTTGATAAATGAAACTCTACTAACTCCAATATGGAGATCAATCTCGAATTAGAAAATTCTCCAATAAGACAATAAATCTTATTTCCCACTTGTAGATATCATTTATATGGAACTTTTTCTTTCATTGTATTTTCTATATTTAGACAAGTGTACATTAATCTCAAGAAATTGTCGGTCTTTCGAGACAACAACCACCTCTATGTAATTTTAGGTCTATTTTGATCCCTTTTAAAACCTTTATTCACCGTACGTAATATCTCATCTTTAATAAATAATTATACTTTACAATAAAAACTAATTAAAATCAATTTACTATAAACAAAGCCAAATCGAAATCTCTGATAATCAAATACAAACACTCATTAAACGGAGAATTAAATAAAATTAAAATAATAAATAAAGCCAAACGTAACCTTGTTCAATCATAGTCACCTAATATAAGGAGCATATCCATGATTTCACCCACTGAAAGGTCTACATCTCCAAGTCACAAACCTGTTATATGATGTAATTTGGTATTTGAATGTTCCCGAAATGTATTGAATTTCCCAAATATGTATATTACACGAAATATACCTATCTATAATAATAATAATGTCCTTAAAATGACATGCAATATTAGTTGTGGACTTGGTTTATTTGTCTTGTTTTGGCTTAAGTTGTAATAAGGAGACCAGAACAGGCTGTTTAGATGGGCCCAAGCTAATTGTTCCAAGATTTAGAAGAATCCAGATCTCTGATGAAAAATGCAAACATGGAACTGATCACTTTAACGTAAATGTATTATGTAAGTTGTTAAGTTAGGCCTTTACACCAAGATGGAGCTCATCCATCTCTAAAATTTTGCTGCTCTTTTGGTAGTGTTGAGACACTTTGATTTTAGTCTAATGAATTCTATTTTCTCAAAAATCACATGATATTCGATGCTTACTAGCCCGACAATTGACCGAAGTTCATGTCTCGTATGGTCCATAAAAAGGAGGAAGTGCTCTTTATCAGAGATTTCTTCATACCAAACTCGAATTCAAGACCTTTGATTAAGGGTAAAAGAATCGCATTCATCGTATCACAAACTTAGATATAAAGTCTCCGATTATCATTTTCAAGAATATAGTAAATTAACAAACTTCTTTTGGTGAGAATACTATATATCTATATTATAATGCACTCAAATGTTGACATGACACCTCTACATCGATAGGCCAACTCCTATTAACTTTCCAGAAATGGAACTTATTAGCTTTGATTTAAGAAAATTGTGATTCATTTTTCATGAAACTAACTTATGGACTTAATAGGCTTTTATCAATAGGAATTGTACCCGATAGCCAATTTTCACTTGCATTTTCCACACAACAAACTTCAGACATGATAGGAATTACACCCGATAGCCAATTTTACCCTGCATTTCACACATAGCAAACTTCAAATTTACATGTCTAAAGTTTTAGAATAGCAACCCAAACTTCAGACTGTTTGCACAAGCAATATGACAAATTTCATATAAAAGTCTATAACTTCAGGCCCGAATTTTTTCCAATTTCAATCTCACATGTTTGAAGTTTTAAAAATATGCTGAAACTGATTTTGAAACTATTAAATTTACAGGAATTTAGAAACTTCAACTATGCCATAAATAGGATCTTAAAAATGGCTATCTTGCACTTGAGTTCTTTTATTGTTAACCAGACAGCGGATATATTTTCTTGCGAATTACACACTCCAAACTTCCCAACTATATGCCAAAAAATAAAGGACAGTATTAATTAAGAAAGAGGGACAATTAAAGAGATGATTGATGAGAAAAGAGTGGGAGTTCAACATCAACTTCGCAAAATTGTGTATTGCCATTTCCCTAACCAAGAAAGTTGATGCAACATGTCAGCAGAAAATGGGAAGCTGGGATACAAACACAAATGGAAATAAAGGGAAACAAAATAAAGGAGTTAGACACCAATGATATATAGATTAAAAATATCAGAAATAGATCACTTAATTTTCTGTGTAATTTCAATTCCTTAACATTCTTAAAATAAAACTTAATATTCAAGACTAAAACGAAATGTATTATAAATCACAAACTTTATTATTAAAAATATATAATATAAAAATTAGGAAATTCGACTGCTTAAATAATATAGTGGATAACATTTCGCTAAAAAGACCTCTAACAATATGAGAGTTTCCCGATAGAAAGATTGTATTCAACATAATTTCATTTTTGTGTATCGAATTAAGTAAATTTTACATGATGGCTTTCACCGAAAGGTTGAATGAAATAATTACACAGATGATCACTCAACTTTCATGTTATTGTGATAGTTAGTCAAAGCTAAGTGATTTTTATACTCAGTCGATTTTTATGTATCACATAAAAAGTCTCTTAGTGATTTTTTTGTGATACTAAGTCAAAGTCGAGTAATTTTCTTATTACTAAAAATCATTTAGTGACCCTGGTAATACTAAGATAACGTTGAGAGTGTCTATTTCGCTACAAAAAAGAGTAAGACATCAATTGTTTGCACTTAATGGAGATCTGAATCTGAATGGTTCAGACTTTAAGCCATTAAGTGCATTTGTTTACATTAAAATCTATGCACTTATTTGATCTGAATTGGTCTTAATAATTAAGAATCTTGAACAAAGTCTTAATATCATTAAGAGATATTTTTATATGAATAATTTTACCACCACTATGTTCACAACCACCGGCTCCACCCCCACCCTCCAACCTTTCTTCCGACCTCGATCCCTCCACCCCACCACCTCTCTTCCGACCTCGATCCCTCCACCCCACCACCTCTAACCATTTTTGTTATCACAACTACCACCACCATCCTCTCAACCCCCAACGCATCACCACCACAAACCACTCACCCCACCCACTCACCTACCTACCCTTATGACCCCACCACTCACCCACTTTTCACCCCTCCAACCCACCCCCATCCACCACCACTAACCATCCGTGCCATCACAATCACCATCATTACTATTGTCAACCACTGTCGTCATCAACCACCAGCCACCACCACCAACCACGACAACCATCATCACCATCGCCAACCATCATTGTTGACAACCATTATTGTTAGTCGCTACCACACCTACCATCATCGTCACCGTCGTTGGCGTCACTACAATCACCCACTACCACCACTGCGGCCAATCCTAATTACCCACCACCTCCACTGTCACAACTAGCATCGCCGCCAACTACCACCAACACTATCGTGAACCACCACACATTCTTCAAGCACCATCATCAACACCGCCAACTACTAACATCAACCAACTCCACCATCACAACCACTACCAACCACCACCATCGCGTCAGTCACTACAACACCAACCAACTCCACCATCACAACTATCGCCATCACACCACTACAAAGCATCTTCACCATCACTAGTGAACATAAATATTTTATTTTTTATCAAATAGTATTTTTTATTAGATTTATATTTTGACAGTATATTTATTATGTTTAAATAAATACATTATGCACATTCTGATGTTGAGAAAGAAACATTAGTAATCATTCAGTATTCAGATCTAGAGACAACATCTTAATCATTCAGATGTGCATTCAAATTCAAACGTTTTAATCTTAATGAAAACAAATGAGTCCTAAATTTGATTCAATAAAGTGTATATAGGCGACCATTTGCAAAACTAACAAAATATTGGAGATTGTTGATTGTACCAAGCTCCCATGGCCATTTTAATCTGTTAAACAAAATGAGAGAAAGTATTGTAATTTAACAAATACAAAGTGTGTTTCAAGACCAAAGATCACAAAAGTGAAGGACGAAGTTTTTTTCTTTTTCCAAACAAGTGAAGGACCAAGGTGATTCCTCAATTAGATGGCTAAATTGGGCACAACCGACCTGTAGAACGTCACACTGTCAAGTAGGCCCATTTCTTAATGGGCCCTAAGTTTCTCACGAAGAATTAATATTTTTTCTTGTAGTTTTCGTGGATTTCATTTCAAGGTATACCTTACTCACGGGCATATATGTAAAATAAAGAAAGGGAAAATTCCCATATTGTTAAAGTTGGAGAAATATTTTATTACTCCATCCTTATACAATGGATAATACAATATGATAATATTGGTAGCACATTCATATGGGATATTTGTCTTCTTTTCTTCCTTTTATTACAAATGACATATTTTTTCTCTAATCATGTAAACTAGATTCTTCACACGTGCGTTGCACGTGTGTATCGAGTTTTCTAAAATAATATTACTAAATACATTGTGTACATGATTATACATGAAAGAATAAACTATAAGTTACTATGGATAATCAATTTGAATCGTCGTATATTACTCGTTCTTATTCTATACAATTATTTTTACAATAACAACAACATATTTAAACATAATTATTTTTTGTATACGCAAAATGCATGTGCAACACACGTATGCTGAAACTAGTTAAGAAAAACTAGCATAGATAAAGTTCATATATGGGCCTTAAATATAGTATTTCGATTGAAAAGAATGAGAAAAGGGTCTTTTCAAAAAGGGAAAATCCAAGAAAGAGATTAATAAAATGGACAGAGTTTAAAACTTTTATTTATTAGCCTTAAATATAGTGATTTATTGAAAAGAATGAAACACAGTTTATACAAAGGAAAAAAAACTTCACACAAAAGTAGTAGTACTTATATATGAGCTATATATGATTGTTAGTGATCACTGATCTAACCCTCATTCGGAGGCATAACTAGCTCACACTCTAGAGCATTATATATACTAGATGAAGGATCCGTGCAAACACGAACCCAACACGAGAAATGAGTTAGTTTAGTAATAAAAGTAATTATAATTTAAATAGCATTTGTTAAAGTCCTATAAAGTAAAACGAAGAATAAGCAAATTAATTATAATGACAAAGATGTCCTCTCTCTATATATATTTATGGACATGAAGCAGCCATGTCAATCCACTAATTGATTGAATCTTCTATAATAGTTGTTCTCGTCCCGAATTTTGTTCTCTGCCGTTTTATCGGCTGACCGTATCGGGAGACAAATTGATCCCTTAACTTAAGTAATTTGGGCTAGAAATGAAACTCTAATTTCCAGGAATGGATTCTCCAACTACTCCAGAAAGCGTTAGAACGGTGGTATGAGTAAACTAAGAGATAGAAAACATGAATACAACTTAGTACAGTAAAGTAAAGGATAAAGATAGATAAAAATTGAGTTGTTTGATTGATTGGTTGTGTTTGTATATATAAAGAATGATCCTATTTATAGTACAAAAAATGGGGGAAATTTGTACAACGTGATCCCCCCTATGTCAGCAATCAAGTAACCCACTAAGTTCAATGGACGACTATGGGGGAGGTGGTGCCAATTTTCTCGCCATCTACTCCTCTTGCTCGGATAATGACCCTTTCTTTTAGATGTAGTTGGACGTTAACGCTTCTAGGGGTCCTGAAACCCTTTTGACTTGGTCGTTGAGGTGTCTGCATCTAAGTGGGTCCCAGACGTACCTCTAACTAACAACTCGGCTAAGATGCCTTAGTAGCCGATGAAATTCTTGTAGTCGAGGGCTAGGAGTAAATTCGGCTCTGGAACAGTTCAATTTTCATTAAATTCGGCTAAACACTTAAATTACTTTTGAGTGTTAACAATTGCCCCCCTACATTAACTCAAGTGTGACTGTTGAGTTGATGTATCCGAAAGTAGCCGTCATTTCAGTCTGACAGTCGCGCATGTCACTTCAATCGTCTCGTCTCTAGTGCATGCAATGATGATCACTTCTTGAAATGTGTTTCTCCTTTTAACTGAGGCGTCTCCATTACCATGAATTGGCTATGATGATTTTCAACCTTGCTTTTAAAAATATTAAATTAATCTAAGTCGCGCCTCTGAAGGTTATTTAAGGAAAGGTATCTCCCCCATAGGTTTCTCACCTAATCTTTGGCCCTTTTCTTAGTCGAAAACCATGGCTTCATCTTTTTCATCCCGAAGATCAGGAAAAATCATTCTAGCCGATAGTGACCTGACTCCTGCCTTGGCCTTCGTTGATGAACATCTGGTTCTGACTCCGTATGGTGGACCGGAACAAGGTGATTCTCTCTTCTTTCAGAGGTCCATCTAGGGCCACATTTGCTTGCTGAGGTTCCTCTATCGACTTGTCGGTAGGCTATTCATCCAGCTCTGGTTTACCCGACGTCTCTCTTTCAAGCAATATTGCCCCTGAAGCAACTGAGCTGAATGCCCGCTCGATAGCCTCGGCTATGGCAGACTCAGGAATCTCATGATTTTCAGCTGCCTTGGTGTTGGAAATTAGATGCAATGTCTATTGCATCTTACGCAAGGCCTTGGCACGTTGCATCCTTCTTTTTTGAGTCCTGAATGCGACTCTCGGTGGTGCCTCTTTCTTTCCGGGAGCCTGATTGACAGACCACTTCCCATCTTCTGTGTTGGCGGCTGGTTTAATTATTCTCTAGGGTCTCGTCTGGTCCTCATTTCTCGCTGTTATACATAAGGATAAAACACCCTTATTTATGTTAAACTCGACCACCATCTGTTTGGTTTTAGGGAGTGGTTCTTCATCTATTCGACGCATGCTCGGCTGCCGGTTGGTTGGCATTTGTACTTGCCCCCAGGCCTATGCCTGGCACCGATAGGGACCCTTCTGAACCTCATGGTTTATTCCTGAAGTTCTCATTCAACATCCCTCGAGTATTCAGGACGACCATGAAAACTGCTCCTAGCTAGCTGCATGTCATCATGAATGTTATGTAGGTTGCCTAACTGGTTGAACACAGAGGTCTTTGTGGCCTTCTCCCCTTCGGTAGGTTTTTTTGGGACCCATACCCTTTTCATCAGCTATCTTCATTTGGTGTCCCTTAACTCACCGGGCTTCACAAAAGATACCATAGTTATTGGTACCGCGGGAAAGGGGTGGGTATCAATGGCCATTTCAGCTATACTCTTGTCGGCTAGCTTGAACCTCCCCTCTTTAATGCCCTTTTGGATTGCCTATCTGAAGACCACATAATTAGAAGTAGAGTGACCGTATGAATTATGCCACTTACAGTACTTCTTATCTTTGAGTTCCTCGATAGGTTGAATCCTATGACCATCAAGCAGCTAAATCTGCTTATCTTTAAGCAGATGATCAAAGATCTTATCTGCCTTCGTGATGTCAAATGAGTAACCGACCATGTCATCGGATGAACTCGTATCCTTGACTTTTACGGATTTTAAGGCTGGGCAAGAGTAAACCTTACCCCTAACAATCACGACCACAATTACATCGCCGCGCAGTCGGCTGACTCTGAGTCAGACTCATCCGCTTCAATGATAGATACCAAGTGGGAGCCTCGATTTTGGCTGGATCTTCTCCGCTCCTTCTCCTGGACGTACTGCTCTATTTGGCTAGCCTTTTTGGCTAATTGGCTCAGGTCAGAGCAGGATTGTCCCACCAACTTCTCCTTTAACTGAGGGTGCATGTTTTTTATTATCATGTGGGCACACTCAGACTCGGAGAAGTGTATGGTGCATTTCCCATACTTCTTTCTGAATCTCTCGACAAAATCGGCAGCCGATTCATCGACCTGCTGCTTGACATTCGTTAGATCAGTCACGGTAACCTGAGGTTGGGTCAATAGAACCTATCATGGAAGTAACCCTCCATATCAGCCCATCTCTGTATGGAATCAGGAGCCAAAGAGGAGTACGATGCGAAGGCAATTCCCATTAGAAAGAGAGGGATTGTGATACTCATTCTGGCCAGCCTAGCTGCATTGGGCAGTAAATATACCGATGTGCTTGATAGTGGATTTGTCGTCTTCGCTAGAGAAGATGGCAAACTCTAGTGTTTTGAAGCCCCTCGGCAAAGGTGCTATCTGATCTACCCAATCGAGGTAAGACTTCTTATAAACAGGCATGTCCAAAGGTTTCAGTTGGATGTCGAAGAACTTCCATATGTTATTAGCTATAATTTATGGGTTTATCAGTTGTAACGTCCCCTGCTGATTCTCGACTGGATTCGGCTGGTAGGCGTTCTGCACTGGCGGCCTCCATTCTGCACTTTGTTGGGCAGGGTTTTAAAGGTTGTAGGTGGTCTGCTGGCCATTACCAAAAAGTGGGGTAATGCCCCATTGCTGCTGTTGGGTATGGCCACCAAAGCCTGTAACCTGAGCTCCTGGAACGACTAATAGAGCCTGAGGATAAGGTGGAACAGTATTCCATGGCTGCTCTCCTCGGATGTCGGCCGTTCTTAGAAAATTTACGCTTCCTGGAAGGTATGGATTGGGTACTGGCAATGACTGCTAGAATGGTATTTCACTGTTAACAGCGTCACTAAGCTAAGTCATAGCTAGGGGCCATCTGTTGCCAATTCGGCTGGCCAACATTGTTCGCCTGCATCGTAGGGCCATTTGTAGAAACGTACGGCCTAACGGGCAGCAATCCAAAGTGTCATGGAGCCTAAACTGGTCTCCGAGCGATGTTGATCTGCCCATACTGCAGACTCGCTTGGTCAAGTGGCATATTTCCCCCCCCCCCAAGGTTCGGCGGTGACCATGCAGTGTGTTGGTTGCCAGGCGATTGGGCTTGTGTTCCTAGGTGCGCTACCAGCTGCACCTGAGTAAGCACTAGCTGATGCACATACGGCTGAAGAACAACACCGGGAGTCACGGTCTCATGTTGAACAACACCGCTCGTCAGAGGGATGGCAGAACTAGCCGAACATTCTCCTAGGTGCATTCGATTGGTTTCCATCTCCCTCGCTTGCTGAACCTCATTATGTACCATCGGCTTCACAATGTCAACCAACTGTTTAGAAACTTGGTACATAATATCGTGGATCCCCAAGGCGATCTGTTGTCTAATAAAAGACGTGGTCATTATGGTTGGACCTTCAGATTGGCGAGATTCTTCCACAACTTGGGTTGATGGAGGAAGTGGAGGGGTATCAACCGATGTAGGCATACCCGAGGAGGATGCTGGTTCGTTGTTCCTTCTGGGAGGATTTTGTTTAGGATGTGGACTGGACTCGGGATTTATTTTCTTACCGGACCTTAGGCGTATACGTCAATAATGATCCTGACCTGGAGAATCAAACTTTGCTATTAATTCACCTATGGTCCCACTGGGCGTGCCAAATTTGTTTTCGCCCCGAATTCTGTCCTCTGCCGTTTTATCGACTGACTGTATCGGGAGACAAATTTGATTCCTTAACTTAAGCGATTTGGGCTGGAAACAGAACTCTAATTTCCAGCAATAACGTTAGGACGGTGGTATGAGTAAACTAAGAGGTAAGAAACATGAATGCAACTGAGTACAGTAAAGTAAAGGATAAAGATAGAAAAAAATTGAGTTGTTTGAATGATTGGTTGTGTTTGTATATACAAAGAATGATCCTATTTATGGTACAAAAAAGGGAAAAAATTGTACAACGTGATCCCCCCCTCCATGTAAGCTATCAAGTAACCCAATAAGTTCAATGGCCGACTATGGAGGGGGGGGGGCGATTTTCTCTCCCTCTATTCCTCTTGCTCGGATAATGGCCCCTTCTTTTAGCAGTTGTTGGCCGTTACCGCTTCTAGGGGTCAGGAAACCCTTTTGACTTGGTCATTGAGGCGTCTGCATCTGAGTGGATCTCAGTCATACCTCTAACTAACAACTCGGCTAAGATGCTTTAGTAGCCGATGAAGTTCTTGTAGTCGAGGGTTAGGAGTAAATTCAGCTCTGGAACAGTTCGGCTGTCATTGAATTCGGCTAAACACTTAAATTACTTTTGAGTGTTAACAATAGTAAAAATATAGAACGGAAAAGGCGAAGTGATCAACATACGTTCTTCCTCAAGATCAACTCGAAATATCGAAGCGCATGATGATCAAATACATCACAAGGAGGTTTGCGTCATTCTACGTTCGAGAAATACGTCACTAACGACCCCTCGAATCACGAAGAAAATTTAGTAGAGAAGAATCAAATAATACACAAAATTTTACTCACAACACCTCACTGAGAATTGAGGAGCGCAATTACTCTCCCTCAATTACACATTAACAAAGTAATTACTTGGTCATATAAATATATCAAAATAGTCTAATTGCACTCAATTTTAAGGTGAATTTTAAAAAAGTCCTTAGTATTGTACTCCTCCGTCCAAATTAATTATATTTTATAATACTAGTCAATATACAATGCTATTTTGGTGTACAAACATGTATGGATGACTTTAGCATTGGCACATCATGCTACGACTCAAGTTGGGGATATCGTAAGTTGGGAAGAGCCGAAATTGCTGATATGGATTTTGAAATATGTCACTCCTTTTATAGTTTCGTCTATTTTCATCTTCTTTTGTCCTTTCGATGCTCCTGTATATGAGAGGCATCCAGTTGAAACAGATGCAATTATCGATACATTTCTCTTGATTCTATTTTTTTAGGATAGTCATACATGGGAATGTACTAACGGAGACTCCCTACGAGTTCTCTCTTGTGACCACATGTATCATGATCATTGCATAAGTGATGATTTTCGACTAGTGCTACTAGTACTTGTTTGTCCTGTCAGCGTGATTATTCTAGTTTAGGTCTTTAGGATAGATACTACACTAGAATAAGTTTTTCAATTATGTTTAATATCATTTTCATGTATCTTTTGTGTAATAAATTGACTTTAGATTCAATTGTTTGAAATTAAAATATGCGGTTCATTCCTTTTGTGTAATTAATTTTAAAATCTTTAAATATAAATCTCTATATTTAATCTTCAAATTGAAGTAAATATTTATTTTTAAAGAAAACTTATCATTTAATTTTATTTATGATAGTCAGTCTAGGGGTGCTAAATAGACGTTTTGAGTTTAATTTGGATGGGTCAAAATAGGTTGAGTAAATTATTTGGGCTGAATAGAGCAAGGCTAAAATGGACTAAAAAGGATCATAACCCAAGTCATCTAATTCTTACTAAGTTTCAATTTATTTATTCGTTATTTCATAATTTTAAGTACCAAATAAATTTATTTTTTTCTTATTATGATGGTATATAACTTATCAAGCAAAAAAAATATTTTTTTTGAAATATTTTGAGATCTCATCACTTTCATTATTTTTAGGTACCTAAATCTCTCATGAGTTTTCATGAAGTGTTATGTCGTATGCTCTTCAAGAGCACTCTGCGTCCTTACTATGACCATTTTGATCATTCACTCCTCTTTCTTTTCAAGGATTATTCTATTTGAAACTGATTGGTCTAGCACGTTTCATGCGTGTTGTAGACTCTATTCTTCCGGGACATTAATTTTAATAGGAGCATTTTACAGCTGAAATATGAATTAGTTTTGGGTCAGTAAACACTTCTAGCACTTAACTTGCATTACTTTTTGAATAACGATCATACTAATGATAATTCACAATATATTTTCTAGTTGCTTATTCTCTCCAACTAACATATATCTCATCTTCTTTGGGAAAATCCATCTTTGTGCATCATGATAGATTAATTAATCATATACCATACATAAAAATTGTTGTATGGAAATATATGGTTTCTAACCCTGAACCAATTGTGATGGGAATAATTTATCATAATTTATTGGTCTGAAGCATACAAGTGTTGTTGTATGCAATATATTATATTTCAGATCAACACATGAAGCTTTGTTCTCATTAGCAATGATTTAGCTATTTATCGGAGGCATTTAACGCTATACCAGCTTGGATGAACCAGCATTAACAAGATGAATTATCTTGATTACAAAATTTAAAAATTGTTCTCTCAACTCAATTATTTTGAGCAAGTACATTTGCATATGTCAAACTGCGGGTTGACAATAAACGCACATGTGACCATCCTATCGATGCATCTATTTAAGACATCACATAACAGGTGAATGAGTCCATATTCACCTTTTATATTTTTTCAGAATTTAGGGAATTCAATCCCAACATTATCCAGTATAATCAACCTTTCATGAGAACAAGCAACACAAATAAATTCTTGAAGAATTTTCTAGTTTTTCAATATATGTTGAATACTCAATCTTCATATAATATTTGAATCGGGGTGACCAAATTACTCATGTCAACTGATAAAAAAAATTATACTAGTAAACTTCAAGTTTATCATGTCATGTGCTATTTATTTTAGTAACTTTTGATTTACTATGACATGAATTGTCTTTTGTATCAATAAACTTCTGATTTATCGTGACATGTGATTTAATCATTTATATTTGTGTAGTACAATTTGGAGAATAAAGAGGCTAACCCTTCACATCCATATTTCTTACCCATTATGATTTTGAAGATATTTAATCCTTCAATCATTTATAGCTTCAATATGATAGCCATTTACTTTAGTAAACTTCGGATTTACTACAATTTGTGTTTCAATCATAATAACTTCGTAGATTAAATCTAGAATGAATGAAGCTCTTCAGGAGGCTTTAATTTAATCTTCATAATTACATATTGTTTCAACAGTACTAGTGCCATGATCTTCTAGATAAATAGGTAGCTCTTCTCGAGCCCTGATCATTAAATTTGTACGACCAAGTATTATTTAGACATTACCGGTGTCATTAAAGAAAATTTGATTAGACATTACTGATGTCATTAAACAAATTAGTAAACAAATGAATATTATAAACGTAATTCTAAATTCATGAATAACAAACAATATACATTAAGTTTTACAGTCTTTACAACTTCTATCATCAACTTGTGTTGTAAATATCTCGTTCAGGGAGAACACTCATTAACATCTGAATATTTTATATCAAAACGATAATTACATAATTATTTCATCATTCAAGAAAAATATATGAATGTGTTATTTCCTTCGAGAAAATCAATAAAAACTAGTCATAGTTTATCAATGTGATTATATTCTACAAGTTTGTATTATTTGCCTTAGAATTATACTTAATAAATCAACCAAGATATTTTACGTACGACATATATGTGTATTAATAACTTTTATACCACACGAATAGTATGTATATCCTTTATTATTCTATCTCTGCAGGAAGTAAGTTGTGGTATTTGTTTTATTCATTTCGGGGAATCAAACCTGGTCATTTAAATGCACTTTATACACAATTTTTAATAGCTCATTATTTTTCTCAAGCACAAGCAATTATTGCTTCAGAATATTTCTTAGACATTTTTCAATGTCTTACTACTTCAGAAGTAAATTTTAAAGTTAAACTTCTTCGGGAGTAAATTTTAAAGTTTTACTACTTTGGGAGTAAATTTTAAAGTTCTACTACTTCGGGAGTAAGTATAGAGTTTTATTATTTCAGGAGTAATTTTAAGGTTTTATCACTTCTGGAGTAAATTTTAAAATGCTATTGCTTCAGGAGTATAGTTCAAATATTTACCACTTCGGAGGTAAATTCAAAATTCTACTACTTCGGGAGTAAAGTTTGAAGTTCCATTATTTAAGAAACATAGTTCAAAATTTGCTACTTCGGGAGCAGATTTCCGAGTTTACTACTTCAGGAGCATATTTTTGAGTTTACTACTTCAGGAGTAAATCATAGTATTGACTTGTATATTTTGTAATATTTAGCGTTGTATAATTATGATAGATATATAATTCCTATTGCATGAGGATTTCACATTGTACACACTATATATATATTTGTATTAATGAGAAAGACTCCCCAAGGGAGATTAATACAATCTTACATGGTATCAAGAGCCAAACCCTAAAACACCTAAACCCTACTTTCTTCTACACCTCAAGCCGCCGGCCTGCCCCTCCTCGGCCAATAACCTATTTTTTCTCATTTTTTGGTGTTGTGCTCAATTCCTGCGGCTACATTCACAAATAGGACATGCCAAATAGGACGCCCACAATAAAAAAGCATTAGCAGTTGAAAATCTGGTCCAAATGCGGCCCTCACTACCCAGCCAACACCGCCGGACTACCACCAGTCGCGGGACAGCCGCGATAGAGGCCGCGATAAGGGTAAAGGTGGAAAAGGTCGTGGCAGAGGAAAGGCCCAGCAGCCTGCCCCAACCCAGCAGTTTCCGTGGCCGAGCCCATATCCCTGGTCAAATTTAGGAAATTGGGCCTCAGCTTACGACCCACACTCCGTAGCAGGTGCACATTACCCGCAGGCCTGGTCACCTAGCATTCTGGGCCAGGGACCAGTCCCACGACAACAACCAACGAATGTCCAGCATGCCCATTTGTCCGCCACCAGTCCAACCCAGCAGAACTATGGTCTGGCCCAATCGGATTTGAGCCAGACTTTTGGTACTTTAAACTTGCAGCAGCCCGATGAGAATTGGTATATGGACACGGGTGCCACATCTCATCTCACCCGCTCGACAGGTAATCTTCTCAAACTGTTTCGCTTAAAGTATCCTCAATTTATTACTGTTGGCAATGGAAATCGCATTCCAATCCAGGGATATGGTACAACATACACCCAACCGCCTCACCCGCTCTTCTCCCTAAATAACATTCTGTATGCTCCCAACATTATTAAAGACTTAATATTTGTACGCAAATTTATTCGTATAATTTCGTTCTGTTGAATTTGACCCTTTTGTTTTACTGTGAAGGATATTCGTACGGGGACACCTCTTACGAGATGAAATAGCATGAGGATCTCTATCCTTTCCCATCCACATCCGCTACCAGCTCATGCTCTCCCATATCTTTCGCTACTATTTCTCCGTCAATTTGGCATAAAAGGCTTGGACACCCAGGAGCTCCTGTTTTTAATTTTCTTAGAGGCAATAATTTTATTAGAGGTAATAATGGGAAACTTGCCCAACACTGTGTTTATTGCTCTTTGGGCAAACATGTTCGTCTTTCTTTTAAGTCATCATAAAGTGTTATGTTTTCTCCCTTTGACATTGTTCATGTTGATTTATGGACGTCTCCTATTACTAGCTCACTGAAATACAAATATTATCTAGTCTTATTAGATGATTTCTCTCATTTTATTTTGATTTATCCATTAAAATTCAAGTCGGAAGACTTTTCCAAGTTTCTCGAATTTCGTATTTTCATTAAAACATAATTTGAAAAAGCCATCAAATTTTTTCAGTGTGATAATGAGCGTGAATTTAATAATTCCATGTTTCACAAATTTTGCAAAAAAATGGTATGGTTTTTTATTTTTCGTGTCCCCGCACCTCCTCCAAAATGGCAATGCAAAACGAATCATCCGCATAATTAATAACATGGTTCGTACTTTCTTATTTCATGCCTCTCTCCCTCCCTCTTTTTGGGTCTATGCTGTTAAAATGGTAGAATACGTCCTTAATATTTCACCTACCAGTACTCTTCATAACATGACCCCAACTGAAATCTTATACCGTCGGATCCCCTCCTATGACCACCTTCGAATTTTTGATTGCCTTTGCTATCCAAATCTTGCCTCTATGGCCTCTCATAAATTAGCACCCTGAACCACTCTGTATGTCTTCATAGGTTTTCCGTCTAATCATAGGAGCTATCTGTGTTATGACCTGTCCATTCGTCAAATTCACGTCTCTTATCACGTCACCTTTGACGAGTTAATTTTCCCATTTGCAAACATACAGAAATTCCGTAACACAGACTACACATTTCTAGACTAGTCAGACATCTTCTCTATCATACTCACCGAGCTCTCCCGTACCGTCACCACTACCACCACATCTATGTCCTAATACACTGCCGCCACCAGCAGTGTCTCTGCTCGACTCCGGTCATCACGAACACCCACCACCAACAGTCATCCCACTATCTCCCTGTCATATCCGGTAATCATCTCCGACACCCACCGGTAAGCCCAATCGACGCCTACTGTGTCTCAGTCACTGGCCGCCACCAACCCTGCCACTACACTAGTATCTGAAACCTATCCTAGCACTGATACCCGAAATAACTCAACCACATTGCCACACCGTCACTCTAATCCCTACCTACCACAGTCACCAATTCTGACAACAACCACCTAAACCCACTTCGATCTGCCCAGATCGTTTCCCCCACCCACTACACTGCTCCATCGACCAAACTCACAGACAGCCCAAAACCGTCCCTGACACCAGTGACCCGAATTCGACCCCACACACCATATAGAAACCCGTTCCAAACACAGAATTTTCAAACCCAATGTCCAATTCAATCTATTCACTCAAACTATATCCCCAATTCTGAAAAACCTAAAATTAGCCCAACTAGACCCAAATTGGAATGCGGCCATGTGTAAGAAATTTAATGCTTTAACAAAACAACACACTTGAGATTTGGTTCCTAGACCGGATAGGGTGAATGTGATCTGTTGCATGTGGCTATTTCGTCACAAATTCAGAGACAGTGGTGACTTAGAGCTATATAAGGCGAGACTTGTAGCTAATAGTACAAATCAGCATGAGAGTATTAATTGTGGTGAGACATTCAGTCTGGTTGTTAAACCAGCTACTATTAGCACAGTTTTGAACATTGCTATGAGTAAGCATTGGCCGATTCATCAGCTTGATGTGAAGAATGTTTTTTTATATGGGGACTTAAAAGAAATTGTTTACATGCACCAGCCGCCTGGTTTTGTCCATCCAGTAGCCCCTCATTTTGTATGTCGTCTTCGTAAGTCACTTTATGATTTAAAACAGGCTCCTAGAGCATGGTATGATCATTTTGCACAGTACATTATGCGGTTTGGGTTTGTATGCAACAAGTGTGATAATTCTCTATTTAATTTTCATAGAGGTAGTAGCATTGATTATTTATTGTTATATGTGGATGACATTGTGCTTACTGCCTCATCTGATGCGTTGAAAAATGAGATCATTGCATTGCTTAAAGCCAAATTTTCTATGACTGACTTGGGGAAGTTGAGTTATTTTTTGGGGTTATCAGTGACTAGATCTGCAGATACTATATTTTTGTGTCAGCGCAAGTATGCAGAAGAGATAGTATACATGACTAAAATGGTGAACTGCAAGATAATGTCCACTCCGGTTGACTCTAAATCAAAACTTAGTGTTGTTGATGGTGATCCAGTGTCCGATCCCACCATTTATAAGAGTTTTGCAGGTGCACTTCAGTAACTTACTTTCACCAGGCCTGATATTGCTTATGTTGTTCAGCAGGTTTTATTCATGCATGCCCACATGAAGCCTCATTTTACTGCTCTTAAACATATCATTCGATATGTTAAGGGCACACTTGATTATAGATTGCGTATATATCCCTCAGCACCAACCAGGTTGTTATCATATACGGATGCTGATTGGGCAGGTTGTCCAGACACGCGACGCTCCACCTCCGGATACTGTGTGTTCTTAGGGGATAATCTCATTTCTTGGTCTGCCAAGAGGCAAGCCACCTTATCTCGTTCGAGTGCTGAAGCGGAGTATAGAGGCGTTGCAAGTGTTGTTGCTGAGATATGTTGGCTCCGAAACCTTCTTTTGGAGATTCAGTGTCCTTTGCGTAAGGCGTCTTTGGATTACTATGATAATATATCCGCCATATATTTATCTCATAATCTGGTTCAGCATCAGCGAACTAAGCACATTGAGATGGATATACACTTTGTTCGTGAGAAGGTTTCTCTCGGTCATGTTAAGGTGTTGCATGTGCCCTCTTTGTATCAGTATGCAAATATCTTCACGAAAGGTCTACCTATGCAGCTATTCCTCGAGTTCAGATCCAGTCATAGCGTCCGGCCTCCTCCCGCTCCGACTGAGGGAGTGTATTAACGTGTATTACTAAATACAATCTATATATTTTATAATATTTAGTGTTGTATAATTATGGTAGATATAGGATCCCTATTGCATGAGGATTCCACATTGTACACACTATATATTTGTATTAATGAGAAAGACTCCCAAGGGAGATTAATACAATCTTACACATAGAATATTTAGAGTATTTTTTTTTTAATTATTCTACCTCTTCCGGAGGTGAGTCGTGATAACTTCACAAAACCAAATACATGTCTGTATTTGTAAGCTTTATTACATACTATCACATTCACTTCAAGAAATGAATTTGTATTTGTAACATTTATCAAAAATTCTTATACTTCAGGACTGGAACAAAATCATATCTACGTGTTCTAAGCAATATCAAATCATAATAGCTTAATACATCTTTTAACATGTTGTTACTTCAGGAGCAAAACAAGATATTCATATACGTAGAGTGTTTTTTTTTAACATGTCTTTAATTGCAATCACAATAAATCTATGAAAATATTACAACTTCTGCATAAATAAATCTAATCATAACAAGACTTAAAAAATATTTTCACTACATGTGGTCATATATTTCTTTCATGCTCTGCTGGAGTTCAAACGAACCTAAAATTATTATCCAATTTATGATCCTTTTACTAAGATGATTATTATGGAAATAAGTATCAAATAACTGACGTATACTAGACATATACATAGCATGTAACCAAGCAAATAATTTAAATCAAGAGTAAGCAAAAGGCTAGAATTACTTACCTGTATTGGCCCCCTTTTCTTTTGCCATAATACAACTTACTAGAGCTACAGATCTCGTGAAGAATTGAAAACATACGAAGAACTTTCTTTTCCTCTTGATTTCTATCAAGGTACGAGTGAACCATAAAGCTCTCAAAGGCGTTGGTATTTATGTGAACTAAACTTCAACAAAAGATTATTAGGGACTCGTGTTGATAACGTGTTATGAAATATAAAACAAGAATAAGAATATTGTGGAGAAAGATATGAGAATTATTTATTTTTCTTGATAGATATAAATACAATGAAAAAACCTCTCTATTTATAAGAAAAGCCTAACTTGATCCCAAAGTCATTAATCATAACTTTTTTTTTAGAGATAGACATTCACAATAATAAATAATATTTATAACATGCTTACTTTTTTTTGTTGTTGTTTTTAGATAGGCACACGATTGCCAGAGAGGGAAATATAAGAGAGATGAGGACTTTTTGGTGGAATTAAAGTACTACCACTTGTGAAATAACGGGATTGCAAAATTGTATAGTCATTACACAATAACTCTACAATTATTTCGTTTACACTTTATTAGATTTAACTGAGGGACCTACACTGAAGGTTTCTTCTTCTATTACGCTCTTCGTTTATAATTTTAATTAATTCTGAAATCTCTTTTGACTTTAATTTGAAGTGATCAATTTCCCACTTGAATATATAGCAAGTTATTTAATAAAAAGTTACTACAATAATAAAACTCAAAGGAAAGTTGTTTTTAGTAATATATTTTTATTACTTGAAAAAAGTTACTACAATAATAAAACTCAAAGGAAAAGTTAGTCAATTCACTTTAAGAAAAGTGTGATAAATCCAAAATATATAGCAAGTGATGACACATTTGAATTGCGACTTGGGAATAATAACAAAATTATCTTGTCTACAAGTTGATTTTTCACGGAATTTCCTACTAAGTACTAACCCTACGAAAATGTGCATCACAATATTAAATTTGCATGACGAAAATGTGCATCACAATATTAATTCAAAGGCAATAGGTCCCATTGCTTTGGTCAAATTGGTTTTGCTCGGTCCTCTAAATCGTTTTGACTCTTTCAGTCTATATGTTTGCACAATGTTAAAATATTTTGTAAATGTCTTTCTTGAATATTATTTTTCTAAATTATTTTGTTGGTACCATTTGATAAGGTAGGCTACTTACATTTAATTAAGGGTGTGACCTAACAATTAATAAATTAGGTAAAAATATGTGTCGAAGAAAGTAGCAGATTGTCAATCATGAAGTAATTGAAGTGCTTGCAAATTGATCCGGACATCACAACTGTTAAAAAAAAAATTAGGTAGGTAAATTATATTAATGGTACTCCTTTGTCCCAATTATAGATATATTTTTCTTTTCAATCTATCTCATAAAGAATATCATCTTTCTATAATTAAAAATAATTTAACCTTGAAAATTTTAATATTCCCTTTAATTAGATTTTCTTTTAAAAATAAAAACTTCATGCCAAGTATTAGTATAAATTCGAAATAAGGGAGTATACGTTTTTTTTTTGTGACGAAGGAACCCGCAGCCGCTACTTTTTCGAGTGCGCACAGGATAAACCCCGGACTGACACAATAGCCTGCAAACCACGTCAGCTGATTAACCACACTTGGCAAGCCATGTGTGACAGACTCAACCAAGAAGGTTTATGCAGGGGATCGAACTCGTGACCTTACAGTCCCGCGCTCTACTGCTACACCAACTTGGCTACCCTTGCGGGTAATAATATTTTATATATGTTGGTTAAAACAAGTGGCATGCATGGTGTAAAGAGTCAAAGTAATTATAAACAAATCATTAATCATGCAAGTCATGTACACCCAATTGGTTTAAAATATACACATCTAACATCAATGTAAGTCTTAAGACTATAACATTTCATTAAAATACTATCATATACCCAATTATGAAATAGTTTATTTAACTTACTCTCAAAACCCCTTCTCATGACTCCTTTCTTAAGCCTTGAATCTTGATGACAAAGTCAATATTGATGTCCCCACCTTTTTTAACCTCCTTAATTTATTACTCCATATACATTAGTACTATTTCTCTAGCCAACCATATTCAACCCCACTTCACCTATATATAAATGTACACAGAAACAAACCTAAAGATAAGAAACTCATCCTTGCTCCAAAGACATTGAAAATCAAAAGCAAAAGAGACAAGCTAGCTAGCTGAATTTGGATAGCACCGGCTCTACAAAATCAGAATCGAATCTTTCTGTTGCCTTAGTGAATAATAATTCGAGGACGTGTATCTAGTACTTATGGAAAAATCATGCAAGTCGTCAAAGAAGAAAACAATCTTCAAATTATTACCAAAAGCAGCAGCAGCTGCTGCATTTATACTACACAATGCACATGCACCATTTAGTCCAAGCAGAGAAAAAAGATTAGCAGCAGAACATCAACACAAAAATCATCACCATAAAGGATTTGCAGGCCCAATAATACCAGTAATCCCAGTCCATCAATCCGGAAGAAAATCCGAGCCCAGTTCCCCGAAAATCTCGTGCATAGGCCAAATCAAACACAACAAGAAGTTGAATCGCATCAGCAGTAGCAAAAGAACTAGCACTATTAATAATCAACAAAAAAATGTTACGAAGAAATCGATGTCTAGTTTTGGAAATATGTTTGGAGGTAAATCGAAATTAATTTCGGGGAGGAAATCTGATGTTGCAGCTGAAAATGTTATTTATAAGCTTCCTGATAGAACACCATGCTTGAGTCAAATGCAAAGGTTTGTTAGTGGACGCGAACCGTTGACCAATTTTGACTGGAGGTCGATACAAATTACACCTGATAATCATCGTAAGTATTATACGGACGATGATAGAGGATACAGTGACGAAGAAGATGAAGAAGAAGATGATGATGACGATGAAGAAAAAGAACTAAACGTTACTTTTTCTGCTCCAATATTAGTAGGTAGAGGAAGAACAAATATATGTTTGGAGCCAAGGAAGGAAATTAATTTATGGAAAAGGAGAACCATGAATCAACCTAGCCCACTTCAATTGAATAGTTATTAGATAAGTGTTTTTTTTAATTTTCTATTCCTTTTGTTCTAAAGTTTATTCTTGTTCTTGATTCATTTCTGCCTAATAGTGCAGTATAAATTAAATCCATTCATCATAACTAGAGTTAAAAAGTTATATATACTGATAGTGTATATAACTTACATTTTTTTTTGATTATTCATGATTTTCAAATCTAATTCAATTTCTCGAATCTCGATCTATTTATCACTATTTTAGCTCTATAATTCATTCATCTATTCAATCACTAAAAGTTTTTGAGGATAGTTCTCTTTCTTCGCTCGAGTCTATCTATGATTCTAGGGTTCTTGAACTAACAAGGAGAAAAAATGCAAAGTCAAGTCACGATATATTCGACCAGGGAAGAATTAGGAGAATTGATTTTGTACTCCAGATTCGAGTATACATGCTATGTTAGTTGTGTGATAATACTTTTTACAAAAGATCAGTAAAAAAATAAAACAAAAGGTTCATAAATAAAATACATGACATTGTTATAAGTTATTTTTTCTGTTCAAATTATAAATTTATAAGTGGAATAGAGATTATTATTCGGAAGAATCAAAGAATAAATAAATAAAAATATTTTATTTGATAACAGTCCCACACGCAATATAGTACTACAATATTACTTGTACACGTAACTTTCCCAATATGAATCTTGTTGACATTTACCTAATAAATTTAATTTGTGTGGTGGTAGCTACAAATTGATTACGCACGCAGTTGTTGTGGGGGGAAGGGGGGCTTGGCAAACTAGCAGACATGATTGAGCGTTTACCAATAAGATTCCAAAATATTCCTATTTAATTGTGTATAGATCATTATGTTCAAAGTAAAAAAAGATTTTAAAATCAGACAAAATTCAGATATTGTCATAATAATCCGCTCTTCAAATTATTTGTCATAAGTACTAAAAATAGTTATCTCAAATTATTTGTCGTTTTAGAATTTCAAGATAATCAACTACTATTTTTTTTTACCATTTTATCATTTGTCATTAATGAAGATGACACATAAATAGTTATAAACATTTAATGGAGAAAGAAGACATAAATAAAGATAAAGTAAGTTAAATATCATTTCTAATTAATATTTCTTAAGGAATGTGTAAATAAAAAAAATGACAAATAATTTAAGATAAAAGAATTATATGTTTCTTGTCGTAAATAGTGTCAGTTTAATTAAATCACCGGCGTGATTATTGAGCTGAATTTAAAACGGTGCGATATAGAAACAAAAATTCTACCCTCATGTTTTCAAGAAACTCGTATTCTATTGATGACACCTTCTCATAAGTTATCGTTTTTGTTTTTTTGGTTAAGCAGAAAGGACGAGGCAGAATAAAATACTTATAAAAAAGATGAGGCTGAACAAAAACGACAATTTTGAAAAATACAAGTGCAATTTGAACTAGAATTAGCCTGTCAAAAATAAGAATGAATGAAGCATACAAGTGTTAAATTTGAGAAGCGATAAAAATTTAGATAGAAAACAATGACCTCCTTATATAGAGGTAAGTTCTTCATTTTCCTAATCTAACAAGGAAATTTTATTCTAATAAAATTACCATAATTACAATTTATCAAATATACTTAGACTAAGATTCTAACATAAAACTATTAGAGTTAGACTAGGTTTCCAATCTGTCAATGCCCCCCCCCCCTCAAGTTGGAGCATGAGAATCTTGAATGCCCAACTTGCCAAGCAGATATTCATGTTGTGATTTGCCCAAAGCTTTTGTAAACACGTCGGCCAATTATTCGTTGGTTGACGCATAACTCGAAAGAATTATACCCGATTGGAGTGCGTCCCGGACATAATGACAGTCAACTTCAATATGTTTAGTCCGTTCATGAAATACCGAATGTCGTGCAATATACGACGTTGCTTGATTATCATAATACATTTTAACCGAAGATTTATGTTCGACGCCCAAGCTATGTAGGATTCCGTTCAACCATTTCAATTCACAAACTGTCATTGCCATTGAAAGGTATTCCGCCTCTGCTGATGAGTGAGAGACAATGTGCTGCCTTTTTTTTTTATTGATAACGGTGAATTCCCTAGGGATATAAACCATCCGGTGAGTGATCTTTGGGTCAACGGACATCCAACCCAGTCCACATCACACCACCCATATAACTGGAGATCACAATCCTTACTCAACACAATTTCTTGCTCAGAGTTCTTTTCAAGTATCTTACCACCCGAAGGGCAGCTCTCTAGTGTTCTTCATTCGGTTGGTGTATGAATTGGGACAGAACATGTACACAATAGGACAACTCCGATCGCGTAAAACTGAGGTATATCAATTTGCCGACCAGACGTCGATATGATTATGGATCTTTCAAATTATCCCCTTTGTCCAATGCCAGATTATGATTCTGTTCCATGGGAGTTTTAATCGGTTTTGCTCCCAGTAGCCCGAACTCAAAGATTATATCCCGAATGCTCGTTCATAATTCTTCCGCTTCATCTTTATGCAAAATCATTGAGCAAATCGTTGGTTTGATGGTGTTGCGAATCCATGACACCAATAAAGAGTTTATAGTCCATCATTCTTCAAAGTCTGGTGACTCTTCATCCGACTTCTTGATTGTACAATCAACGAAGCCGAATTTCTTCCTTGCTCTTAGGGCCGTCCTCATGGATCTAGCCCATTCTTCGTAATTCTCTCCCTTTAATTGGACTTGTCTCACCACAATTTCGGAATTATCATTTGACATAATGTCATAAGAGGAGATTGTCTTTCTTTGGATTTTGTTTTCTTCACCGGCGATTCTTTTATTTTTATCGCCGGTTTCTCCGTCACCTGCCATTATTCAGGATTTTCGTGTTCTTTTAATGAGGCTCTGATACCATGTTAAATTTGAGAGGCGACGGAAATTTCGAGAGATGAAAAATATTGGGAGAATTCTTTCTTGTTTTTCATTCATCACAATGACCTTCTTACATAGAGGTAAGTTCTTCCTTTTCCTAGTCTAATAAGGAAATCTTATTCTAATAAAACTATCATTATTACAATTTATCAAATATACTTAGACTAGGATTCTATCATAAAACTATTGGAGTTAGACTAGGTTTCTAATCCGTCAATAACAAGAAAAAGAAGAATTATAATTAGTTACAGAGAAAAATTCTCTAAGTTTAGTTGGTTAAAGTATTTTAGAATTTATTTATTTTTTTAAAATAAGTTTTTTGAAATTAGGAAAATGATTTTCTAGTGGAGGTAGGGAAAATAAGTTTTATAAGTGATATCTCGTGTTAATTGTTTCCTCGCCACCACCTGCCCCTCACCCATAATCTCATTTTTTTTTTGTGTAGATTGGTCTTCTCCTGCATAACTTCAATCCTATAGAACTTATGCCGGACAAGACAGTTTTCATGGTAAAGACAATGTTTTTGTGTAACTTTGCCCAAAGATGCATATTAGTTTTTATGAAACATTGCCTTGCGAATTTATGTCATAGATAAAGATAGGCCGAATTTCTTTTTTTATTTTTTCGATGTCAAAGGTATTTTCGACCACTTTTTTATTACTTAAAGTACCGTTGGGAAAAAATTAAAAACCACCCCTAAATAAGGACATTCGTGATCGCCCCCATAATGTTTGTCTATATGTTTTATAAATACTATTAAGGGAATATCTTCTGTTTACTTTACCAAAATATATGTATCATCCAACTTGCAATTTAGCCCTTATTATGGGCCATTAGATGTTTGGACCCATGAGGATAGAGTTTAGATTGGGAAGCTACACATTTTGCAATATCATCCGTACATTTTGCAGGTTAATTTTTATGAGTAACTATTTATGCAAATTTTTCTTTTAGGGATTAGCCCGTGTGATGTAGCCGAAAATGACAATGTTGTTAGCCTGCGAGATCTATGTGTGCTCTAACATTATAGAAAGCCCAATGCATAAGTATTTGACAAAGAAATCCTTGCAATTTGCAAGTTAGCTTTAGTGGAAATGAATTGGGCTTGCTTATTGGTTTGGAGTACTAGTATACAAGTAAACAACAAACACTACACAGCAATTCGCACAAATGTCCCTCTTTTGGGGTGGACTTAATTTTTCCCCTTCAAATTAGAAATCTTTAATTTTTTCTTTCGTCTAAAAGTTTTTGAGTTCCGGATTCGAACCCCAGCTCAAGTAAAATTTAAAAAAAATCGCAAAACAGAGTTTGCATGCATATTATGCCTTATAAGGTATTTGCAGGCAAACTCTGTCTTGTGAATCCAAACTCTACCTTGCAATTTTTTAAATTTTTGATTGAGCAGAAATTCGAACCCGGAACCTCGAGGTATTTTTAAGCGAATGACAAAACTAAAAACCAACAATTTGAGGGCAAAAATTAAAGACCAATGCTTTTGAAGGGAAATCCGCCAAAAAAAAAAAGAATACTGCATCAGGCTTTCAAATCCAATTTTAGTAATGGACCAATATGCGAAAAGTTCTTGGTTAACTTACATAAATAGCTATAGATTTTAGGGTTCTAACCAATAGTAGCTACCTTTTTCTTAATTACATTTCGTAGTTATGTTACAATTATTTCGCATGTATTTAAGTATATTCAAATACACAAACTCGCGTGCATTCGAGTGTATTCAAATACACAGTTTTAAAATACAATGAGTCAAATACATATGTATATAGATCATTCAAACAACACATACAGTCAAATACATATAGTTTACCCAAAAAAATACAATCAGCCAAATACATATACCTTATATTTACACTAAAAAAATAATTAATACACTCAAATATGGAGATACACGAAATTAAATACACCAAAATTTCAGATACAAGAAGGATAAGAAGCCATGAATTTCGTCCAGATATGTAAAAATTCCTCTGAAAATTGAGCAAATACACTTAGGATCTGCGAATACACTTCGGTGAGGCGAAAAATGACTTCTTCGTACGACGACGTCGGAGCTTCTGGGAAGGTTGACGTGCACAACAACATCGGTCCTAATGTATGAATCAACAGATCTGTCCTAATGTATGATTCAACATATATGGGGTTGATTTTACTCATGTTAATACAAGCATTGTGAGTGATTTTACTCATCACCGGCGGCTACGGCTGTCGCCTCAGCTGTGGCGATGCTAAGGACCACCACGTGTATGACGACGACGGAGCTTCTGGGGCAGGCTGCGTCAGAGGTAATCGGCGGTGCCGCCAAGGTGTGAGGGAGAAGACAGAAGTGAGGGAGAAGAGAGAGGAAGAGACGAGAATACACTGGATTTGGGGGTAAAATACAATATAGTTATGAGTGGTAAATTGAATATGCAATATAGCTATGCATTATAGTTTATGTAAAGTGTAATTATTATACATAAATACCCCTATAGTTAGCTACAAAATTCCAATATTCTTTCTCTCGATTCTCGAATGAAGCCTTGGCTAGGGATGTCAAAAGTCAAAATTATTTCGAAAATCGATCGAACCGAATCGGTTTTTAGGTTTTTTTTTAGTAAATCTAAGGGTTCTAGTATAAACTAAACTCGTACCGAATAATTAGGTAGGTTTGTTTTTCATAAAAAAAATACCAAACTAAATAAATATATATATATATATATAGTACTATGTCAATTTTAAAATTATAAAACATTAAAAACTTCGCCTTGGGCCATGGACTTTGGGGGAATTACAAGTAATATCAATAAATATCATATAATCGATCAAAATTTCAAGGGAGCTTTATACCAGACATTCTAATAAAGAATTGTATACTTTATATTTATATTAACTTTTATTGTTATTTTATATAAGGTGACGTCAAATAAATAACTGAAAATTAACCGAATCGTGCCAATATCGAAAAAATCGAAAGAAGTGGGACGGTTTCAAAACATCTAATTTTGATTATATTTGTATATTAATCAAAAAATTAGTATGATATAATTTTTTAAATATAATCGATCGAACCGTATCATTGACACCCCAAACCCTGATCGACAACTTCTTGTACTAGTATTAACTTTTCTTCTTTTTCTCTTTTTCAAATCAATCTCAATAATGACCCTAACTCCATCACCTCATGCTTTATCAAAAAGAAGAAAAGAGGTACAACTAACAGATTAATGAGGCATTACTTTAACATTGTGCCCATCTAATTGCTAAACTTTACTTCATATGGTCTTTTTAGTAGGAAAAAAGCCTTTCCATTTCCGTATGCATGATATGTTAAATACCATGTGCAAATTCTTTTAATTAATAGTTTAATCGGATGCGATAAGATTTGGGCTACGTATATATTCTGCCTCTACTTTATTTTACACTGCTATTGAATTAGGGGATAAGATATTGATTAAAGTTGCTACGATACACTTTATCTTTTTAAGAGTTTTATTATTCATCTAAATTTTTTAAAAATGGAATAGTTACGATCCTGAAATTGAATATCTAGTCTCTTATTGGAGAGTGACATACGTTATCCTTTTTAAGGGTTCTATTACTCATGTGTGATTCTGGAATTAAAAAGTCACTTCGTATGTCTGTGGAACTTTCCATTTTAATATGATTTGTATCCACAAAATATAGGCTGTTGTATATCACTAAGTTTCAAAGTTTTTTTTATTTTTATTTTTTATATGTATCAAGTCAAACATTATCATACAAATTGAAATAGATGGAGCGTCATTCTTTTATAAACAAGTTTAAAATGCATAAATTGAATGAGATGGAGATATAAAATAGAAATTAAGTTATATATAATGACAATGAAATAATTTTTATATTATTAATATAATTAACCTATTATTAACATATTACATATAATTTATTACTCCATTAACAACCAATTAATGCTTATTAAATGTGATTAACCTACAATTAGTTTTTAAGTGACATGGTAATATATTTTTTATATATATTATCAATACATAAAACTTCAATTTTATAAAATATAGGGGAAATTTCGGAAACATACACTTCACTCACTTACATTGTAAAAATATAGTCTAAAACTTACATTATAAAAATATAGCCCAAAAACACTTTTATACAATGTTATACACTACAAATTTATACAAGACAGATACATTATGTATATGGGTGTATAATAGTGTATAAGAGGTGTGTATACACTCATATACACTATTATATAATATTATACACTATTATACAAACACCAAAGCATCAGCCATCGTCGGAGTTTTGTTTTTCGGCAAACTCCAACACCACTAACGACGGCGCAACAACAACGTAGGAGCTCCAGTGACCACCCGCCACATCAAATCTGAGAGAGAGAGAGAGAGAGCGAGAGAGAAAGGAGGAGGAGCCGGTGGAACAACAACAACGGAGGAGGAACCAGCGAAAACCACCAGCCACACCAGATCTGAGAGAGAGGAGTGAGTCACTCACCACCACCAGATCTGAGAGAGAGAAACTTGTCGCAGCACCTGCGACGATAACTTGGATCTCTTCTCCAAAAGTCGCTGGAGTACTTTTGGTGTTTGTGTATGTGATTTCTCTGGCGGCGACGGTGGGGGGAGCGGCACGGGTGAGAGAGAGCGAGAGATGGAGCAAGAGAGAGAGGAGACTGAGACATTTTCTGTAAGATTTAAAAAGGTGGGTCAATTTTGATAGCATTGTTACCCTAATTAACATACAACGTAGTTAAATGTAAAATATATGTGTATATATGCAGGGGCGGAGGTAGGTAGGGCCAAGGGGTTCATCCGAATCCTCTTCGCCGGAAAATTACACTATTTATACATGGTTCAAATTATTTTTATGTATATATAGTAGACGTTAAACCCCTTTGACTTCTCTGTGTTTACTTTTTCATATTTTGAACCCTCTTAGTAAAAATTCTGGCTCCGCCACAGTATATATGCTATGTGTTAAAACTTAAAAGGTCATCTAAACCCCTCTCTGTCTCATTATTAAAAATAGCAAATACCTTAATCTTTCTTTTTCCTGTTTTTACTCTCTTATTGTCATACATATTTTATTTTCTTTTCTTCTTTTTCTCTTTTTTTCTCCCTCTTATTTCCTTGTTTTTAACTTATATAAAAAGGTAGAGCCAGCAAGCAGCACTTTCCCAAGAGTGAAGCTAACTTTGCATGCAGACAAGAAAAAGATCACTCAAAAGTTAAAGTAATATTCAAAGAAGACAAACAAAAACAAAACTTTTTCTGATGTATATATCTATATATTTGAACTTCTACTACTACTGCTTTTAACACTTGGGAGTTCTCTGTTTTTGCTCTGTTTCTATAAACTCTTTGTCCAAAGAGTTAAATAGGCTACAATTTGAAGTTATGGAAAAGTTGTCTAATGGGCTGAGCCACCTCTTCATGACAGTATTTCTCCACTGTTTCTCTGCATTCATGGTGATTCCTACAATGACTGATATTACTATGTCTGCCATTTGTCCTGGAAAAGATGAATGCTCCATTGCTATATATCTCACTGGAATTCAACAAACGGTATTAATTCCTTTCATCCCTTCTTCTTTTCATTTTCAAACAGAATCAGAGACAAATATAGGAGGGATTTTGTGGGTTCAATTGGACTCATTACTTTTTGTTTTGTTTTAATTAGTCGAAGCAATAAAGGGTAGAATCACAGTAGGTCGTGGCAGCAAAGGCTTTACATTGGAATTATGTGTGCATGCACAAAAAAGTTTAGAACGTACACGTTTAATATGAAACATACTCATTTTGGACCTACTGGCTCTAAAATTTTCAACTTAATGTCTTGTTTTCTAGCTTACTTCTTTTCATGCTAATATTTTTAATTTTGCTTCTGTCTTAAGTTTTCTTAGCTGAAATTCATAGAAGGCACTTTACAATTTCTTTATCAGCACCATATTGGTTTGTAGAATATGAATTACGCTTAACAAAGTGGTATTGCCATTTTAATGAAAAAAGTGAGGGACTTTCCTTTATGGTCCCATGTGACATGTATTCCACTCTTTTTACTATCTTACTATAATATGTGAGGAAGGAATTAAAACGTACATATAATGAGTTACAACTATTTTAAAGTCACTATCTTCCATGCATGAAGTTATTTGTTTTTATTCTAAGTTAATTGGTTAGTAGTTAAGTTTGGTCGTGAGTCTTAACTCACTTCCAAGGGAGAGTTGGACTTGTTTAGAAGGGAACCCGAAAAAGGGAAAAACAATAAAAGAAGAGAATAGTAGGAGTAATACTTAAAGTAATAACAAAAGAAACGCTTATCATAAAACAATATCTTAATTACCCATGTGCCTTATCTAGCCATCAACCATCCTCAAATTATATTTCCATACGTATGCGCCTAAATTTGTTCAAGTATTTTAATGGTTATGACTAGGGCTGTCCAACGGGGCGGGGCGGAATCCGGAGGGATGGGGGAGGATCGGGACGCGGACTCCGGCGGGCCAAGTAGGACGGGAAGAGGTCCCGTCCCACATCCCGCAGGAAGAGGGGCGGGGATTTGGGAGGACGGGTCGGGATCAGAATTTTGGATTTTTTTGCCACTTAATTTTAAAAAATAATATATGTAAATACTTCAATAATTGAACAAGATAGTGTAATGCTGTTTTTGTGCCTCTTATATTATTTAATAGAAATATAATTTTTTTATAAAACAATTTTAAAATTGCAACTTTGTGGTGTTGTTCAAAAGTTGCATATCACATATTAAAATTGCAATTAAAAAAATTACATAGTTAATCATACTTTTTCTAATTTTCTCACAATGTCTTGAAGATCTTCGGTTGGAATTGGAATTTGTTGGTCAAATTATTCGACGTCACTTCCTATTCCCCCGACAAGATTTTGTTGTAGTTGTTGTCTTCTTCTTCGTTGATCTCCTGTTGACCGCACCTTCTACGCTCCGCTCGAATTCAATCTCTGAATAGAACTGCAATATCCAATGCGTCTCCCGCCAATGAATGTCTATGCTCTCCTATTTGAAATCTTCCAGCAGAAAAAGCGCTTTCAGACGTTGTTGGTGACGCTTGAATGTTCAACACATCCCGGGCCATCTTTGCTAGTGTCGGAAATGTATTCTCATCTCGCTTCCAAGATTTCAAAGAAGTCTTCATGTCCTTCATCATTGACAATTAATTTGTACGGTACAACACCCTGCAAAACATAAACATCAAATTCGCTAACTTGTGAAGAAGTTGAACCACTAAACATTTTGTTTCTAAGGCCTTGAATACTAGCAGCAGAAACCGCATGTTTTTATAAGGTTGAATCGAAGTAGTAGAAGATGGTACAGAAGTCGGTTGATTATTTGCACTTTGTTGTTGGTAATACATATATACTTGTTTGCATTCAGTGTGTATGCTAGACGTAACTTCTTCTTTAGTTGGTTTGTGAGTTGGTTCTTCAGTTGGGTCTATTGGAAGTACTTCTATACAATCATAAATCGTTTCTATTAGTGTTTTACAACCGTCTACTTTAATAGTCGGATTTAATACCGCACCAATAACATAAATAGTGGGAATAGGAAAAAAGTATTTTTTAAAATTTTTTAATAGTAGGATAATAAATACTGGAAAATTCTTTAGTAGCTTGAAAAAATTTCTCTATAAATTCATTAAGTTCTAAAAAAAATTTCCAATCATTATCTACAAGCATATCCCTTGGATTTTTTATTATAGGCGTTAAATAATAAAGTTATTGGGTTGTCTATAATCGTAAGCAATAACTAGTTGCTCATACAGAGAATTTCACCTAGTCGAAACTTCTTTTGGAGTTTTTCTATAAGGTAATCCACAATCATGACAAGTTTTTTATACTCTCTGCGTCTTTGTATTTTATTACCTTTAAAAATAAAATTTATAGCAAATTGTATTTTATCAAGAATGCTTTCAAAAAGTTTTAGGCCATCCTTTACAACTAAGTTATAAATATGACACACACATCTTTTACGAAAATGATCAGGAAAACATGGAGTTAATCGAACTTTTAAAAGTCTTATAACATAATCATTAGAAGTAGCATTATCTAATGTAATAATCATAATTTATCATTTATTCTATAATAATCACAAATTTCATTAATATTTTGTGCAATAAAACTTCCGGTATGCCTATCATCAATATATCTATATGCCAAAATACGTTTTGCATAGACCAATTTTGATCTATCCAATGACATGTACCGTTAAATAATCATTACCGTTAGTACTACGGCCTATGTCAGAAGTGATAGTCACTTTGCCATTAAAATGATACAATGCATAATGTAAATATTGTTGATATCCACATGCAAATTTAAAAACATAGCCACTTTGCCATTAAAATGATACAATGCATAACGTAAATATTGTTGATATTCACTTGCAAATTTAAAAATATCTCTTCTAACAGTTGATCTAGGAAACCTATTTAAAGCAGGATTATATGTTTCTCGAATGTAATGAATAAAACCATGAGCGGAAGGAAATAAAAAAGTCAAACCCTCCACCGCAACTAATTTTGCCATATTTTCCCTATCTTTGTTTTTATCATATTTAGGACCAAAAATTCCTCGTCTTCGGGTTAATTTGACCCTGTCCTGATATTCATTCCACCTAGCTGTGTGATAATTTGTAATAATTTTCGGTAAGACCGAATATCATCCCACAGAGACTGAATTATCAATTACCAAATAATTAATCTCTAGTTTCTATTTGGCTAACGAATCTTGATTTGTAAAGGTTAAAATAAAGAAAGCATAAACGAATGTAAAATGCAAAAATAAACTAGCAGCAAAAATACACGAATTAAATTCGAGAATGAGAGCAATTAGGAATTCCAATCTCATCAACTATCCACTCTACCATTTACTAAAGCAAGATTAACAGTTCTTTTTCTTATTAAGATAGAAGGTTAACAAAAACGTTTTATATTCAAGTTACGACATATAAAACTCAACCTAAATGAGAATTTTCTATATTTCTATGATAAATTTCATCAATTAGGAAGCATTAAGATTGGCAACCTAAAAGCTACACAAGCAATCATGATACTCTCATTCAAGATTAAGCCTATGTCAATTCAACTATAGCATATTCAAATCTCACTTTTCAGATTTTGATTTAAACTCATTCAGATAAACGAAAACCAATGGCCAATCAATTTTCATTCAATAACCACACATTGAAAAGACCTTAATAGATGAAGAAGACAAGATACCTTTGCATTAGTTCATGATAGAGGTTCAAGTGATTTAATTGAAAATCCTAATAGAAGAATTAGTTCATAGTCATTCTAAAATTAACACATAAACTGAAAATTAACATAAAGATAATTCAAGACAAAGAAAAAGAACTTGAGGAATTGATCTCCAATGGCTCCTCCAAGGTTCAAAAACTTCTTTCCCTCCTTGCCTCCTCCGGATTTTCTTTCCTCCTCTCCTCTTTAAAACACTCCCCTTTTTCCCTTTGAAAAGACCTTTTTTTACTCTTTGAAAAATGAGTTCTCGTAATCTATACGGACACAAGCATCGTGGCTCTGTATTAGAGTGTTGCGGCTCATCTGCTTCCAGAAATGTGGTCTCTCTGGAACATCAGTGCCGCGGCTCATTTGTCATTTTTTTTATCCGAGACACGTTCAACTGCCTCACGAACTTCCCATGACTTCTCTAAACCATTTCTTTGACTAAACCGGCATATTTATCCTCAATATCCACTTATTCTCTCTAAATCCGTCTCACTTCCATTATGTATCGCTTTATCTTGAAAAAAAACAAAAACAAGCGTAGCACAATATAAAATAACTTAAAGACTAACACAAGACTCCCTAAAACGCACTCTAAAACAGTCTTCAAGATAACGCTCGTCTACTTTACCAAATGAATGAGGTTTAATGATCAGTCAAAAACATGCAGGTTCCTTATGCTAGTGCGTTGATCTCCGTTATGTCTATTTTCGTGATGCCATGTGTAAGTCTCATGTATATAATCTTACGTGTTTTGTCAGTTTAAAGTTTAAAATCACTAAAAAGTTAACCTGATTGCAGTTGAAGAGCATGGCCTCCAAGCAAGTTGGGCCAAATGAGCAGGTTTGTTATCAAGAATTGTTCTCATTAATCATCTATTAAACTATCTTTTCTTTTTCTCCATGAAATATTTTTTCCTGTAAACACATTTGTTAATGTATTACCTGACAATTTGTTATTCGTTAACATAAAATTTCTACAGAACTATAGCAAGTTTTCATGGTCTCAATATCTGTTTTATTTCCTGTTTCCAGGGAAAGGTTCAAGGATGCATCTCAGGCATCTGTTCATTTGTGAGCGTAGTTTCCCCATTAATTTTCAGTCCTTTAACAGGTAGCTAATCTGGGATTGCTTTTTCTTTCTTCGTGTTGGCCGTACAGTTCAATCTAATCTGATTAAGGTGTCATTTTTTTTTGCAGCTTTATTTCTATCAGAAAACACACCCTTTCATTTCCCAGGATTCGGTCTAGCCTGTGTTGCCTTTGCTTTAGTAAGTGTTTTGGCTTCTGAATTACATCTTCAATTTCCTTTCCTAATGCTTCCTCTTATCAGGAGAGAATGAGAAACGACACAAGTATAAAAAAGATTAAAGCGGAACATGCTACATGAAATTCTGAACATTTAAAGATCTCACTTCTCAGGCTGTCATTAGTAAATTTGCATTATTCATGAGGCCTACAACATGTGACAAATTTCTTTTTCAGCTCGTGTCTTTTTGAGCTCCATTTCTCTTTCTTGTATTCACATTCTCTCGTTGTTGCAACTTATAAGATGATATTTGACTGAGTACGGAGTTTCAGAAAGAAATAAAGACAGATTTTTAAGACATCAAAAGTACCTTTTGTTGGAAATTTGCCTTTGATGGGTATTGCTTCCACCCATCTTTAATGACTTAAACACTAGGGTTCCGCATGTTGGAGACTTTGGTTCTTCACACGTGCATAATCTACTAAGTGAGTAGATGACCGTAGGGCCAAGGATCGTCAAATTTCGTTAAGAAATGAAAGAGATATTGGTCCACAAAGTAAGGTGTTTGAGGCATGAAAAATATGGTGTGGAACAAATCTCCCTCATCGGTAGGGAAAGGAAGAATTGTTCATTTTATAAGCCTAAAAATGGATAAGGGTTTGGGACCCCAAGGGCTAACTCGTGTGTTTAAAGGAGGGAGGACCTAGGTGTGCTTGAGTTCGAAGTTAAGTCCACACGCGCGCCGCCACCCGCCCGTCGCGAGCATTGCTTAATATTTACAATTTGATCCCTGGAGTTTTAGGAAAGATAAAATTGGGAAAGAGGCTCACGCCAGAAGGCAGCAAGTTTCTGCCTTTTGGGTTGGTTTTGGAGCATTGAATCTCCATTACTAGGCACTTGAATTCGGTCATTATTTGGCTGATTGTAACCCCTCAATAAGTGTCATTTCATGGTTATTGAAAGCCATTTAGTTGGCTAGTTGAGAGGTCATCCTCCTTACACTATAAATTAAGGTCTTTGACTCAATTGTTCCACACTTGAGAAAAATTACCTCTAGCATCATTTCATTACTCAAAGTTATTCAAGAGTAACACTTGAGTTTCCTTTGCTCATTTGTTAACTTGCTGTTTTATCTTGCGAGACTATTGCGCATAACGTAAGAGGATATATACAGAGCAATCTTGTCTTAAAGACAGAGTGTCATCACTCGACTCAGCGAAGTTTCAAAGTGGTTGTAATCGTTCTTATTTTCAGTTTGTTGTAATCGTTAGTAGTTTATCCTTTCTAGCATTTATAATATTTACTTACTTTCCGTTTCCTGCAATTGTTGTAACCCACACCTTTTAACTTATGGTTTTAGTCATGTCATGACATTAATGTTGGCCCCGAAGGATTTCAAATTTCACACGATCCGTACTCGTGCAGATGGTAGCCTTCACTGAGAGCTTCATGATAACTTCAGCTCATCCTGTAACCAATTGCAACCTAAGCAATTCAGACTCAGAAGAGCCTTAGTCTTGCATTTGGAGCGTAATGGCTCTAAATCATAAGGCCACTTCTTTATAGTTCAACGATTTATTCAACTTCATCAACAATGTATTATATTGCTAATGTCATACTGAAGTCAGCCTGAAATCCGACATGGAGCTAATTTGTTGTCAATATCGTTAAGCTTGGCTCCCGACTTACAGAAAAATTCAGGTTACTGCAGCCTCCAAGAGAAAAGATGTTCAGATCTATTTGTAACTATAGAGAGGTCTACTTTTGTCAATAGTGTTCTTTTCCATCTAAAATTGTCCACAAATGATTGCTCAGATGAAACTAAAATATGTAGATTTGTATGAAAATGAACATGTCTAGGAAGGTTTCCTTTCTTCTTTTCTTCCCCTAATGTTACTTATCTTCAGAAGTGCTCAGATTCAGAGGATAAAGCTTGCAGGTTGAAAATAGAATTTCAGGTACTAGATACTACTCCCACCGCCCTAAATTACTTGTCACATTTCCTTTCTCGAGAGATTTAGCTTTTGAAAAACGAAACATGATAAGTATTTTGGGACAGAGAGAATTAGGTATTTTGCAGAGGATGCACGTGTATCACTACTAGAATTAGCTGAATTTTCGACGGCTTTCTCCGAAGGACGAGTATCACCCCAATTTTTTTTGCTTATTCGGTCCTGGATAAATTTATACATATTAAATGAACTTTTTTAAAACCAAATAAAATATTTTAGTCAAAGTTATTGAGTTCAACCAATTACATACGTTATTTCCTATGGATTGTCCGAGGGATGGCCTTTGGACATAATAAAATAAGTGTTTGTTTGATAATTTGATCTATTATTTCAACTTAAAATTTGAAATAGAGAATTTGAAGTTTGAAAAGTAGATTTGAACTTCAACTATTTTTTCAAATTAAATTGAATTTTCATTTTAAAATGAAACAAATATAATAAGTATAGTTGTGACATAAGAACAAGAGAAAAAAATGGCGAATGGGGAATAAGAACTAAAAGTGTAGTACCACTAACTTTGGAGAAAGAGAGACCAACAGAAAGTAGAGTGACGCAAGCGGAAAAACGAATAATCTTTTTCAGCCTTCTAGACGAAGCCCTTAATGGATGGAGGATATCCACATGGTCCCCTCCCACATTCAAGCCTTCGCGTATAGAAGCGGATTCAAAATTTAAATAGTTATATTAAATTTTTTATTATATTTCAAAAATTATAAATTTAAATTTATAATATTTGTTGAAATCTTAATAAAGTTCTCATAGATATATTGATGCTTGACATAAAAAATACTGAATTGGGATGATCCCACAACTAGGGGCAAAGCTAAAGGGCCCAAGGTTCATCTGAATCTCCTTGTCAGAAAATTACACCATTTATATAAGTTTAGTATTTTCTCCGTCTCAAAAAAATTATTTTACTTTTTTTAATAGTTTATTCCAAAAGAATTGTCACATTTCTATATTTAGAAATAATTTAATTTTATAAGATGATTTACAGTCACACAAATATTTGTTGGGATCGAAATAATCACGGCGTCATGCGAAAACTTATAATTGCAACTCTTGATTGATGATAAATCAGATAACAAAGAAAACGATAAAAAAGACTTTATGATATGATGTGTTTGGTCAATTGACCTACATATAATAAAGCTAATATAAATATTCTAAAGCTATTGAGAGAAAAATCTCCCATAAACAAGACTCTTTATTGACTATATTGTGGATGCTATTGTATTGTTTATGAGAAGACATGATCTACTATTTATAAAAGTCCAAAACCTATCCTCCGAGAAAAGAATAAATATAGTAGAATTCTTTCCACAAAGAAAGCTTTTTCCACCAAGAAAATATTTTTGAAGTAAAACTGTAAAATTCAAATAAAATAGGAAATTCAGGGCAAACCCTAACAAATCTCCCATCGGTCTGAATTTTCTGGAAAAATAATCTTGATTCTTTTTCTTCACATAATCTTCATCGATGTTGCTTGCTTGTCATGGTTAAAAATATTATGGTTAAAAAGTAATTTAAATTTTTTTGAGGGATGTTGGAAATATGATTGAAAATTCATCTCCACATGTAGTACTCCTGGAGAAAATCTTCATTATTGTAAAATTGATTGCAGCTTGATTTGAACTGACCGCCTTAAGTCTGTCTTCAACCCGTTGAATCGTTGGCTTTGATACTGTAACATCTCGTATTTTCGGGTAACGGTTAACACATAAACGTATGCAAGTAGACCGGGCTCCGGGAAGTTTATGTTGTACTTCGTAGGCTAATAAGAAAATTAGTTTATAAAAGGACGTGACCCCGAAATAATTTTGGATTTGATAAGTGTGACGACGGGAAATAATAATAATAATTGTGTATCCCTGAAGAGATTATAGACTAGTATTATATTACAGGAATTATGACATTAGGTATAAGAGGATTTTATAAGTCGTCGGGATTTAAGTGATTTGAGATCGGGAATTTAATTGTGTGTATAATTAATTAATTGTGGGATTAATTAATTATACTTGGGGACAAAACATAGTGGGACATTACGTGGAAGTGTTATAACACTTGGCTCAAGTGACTACGCCTTATACTCGATCGGTGACAGACTCCCAAGTCTCCAAGCCATTCACCCCCTTCTCTGTATTAAAGCCTTCATCTTCTCAAAATTTCTGTAGAAATTTGTTGTTGGAGAAGGAATTGATACATTTCCATCAGAAGGGGTAAGTCTCCATTGATAACCCTCTGAAATTTTGACCAAATTGGGGGAATTTCCGTAAGTTTTTGCACAACCAAAGGGGGGAGATTCTTGGTGTTTTGGACCTCGATTTCAGCAAAACTTGAGTCCTTAAACAAGCTTGCACGCTCAGGAATCAAGCACATGCCTTGAGTTCGAGAAGCCCTAGCTCAAGTCATTTTTTGTGGGGGGGGGGGGGGGGTTCTGTTTCTGTTTATCAGAAGTTGTTTGGGGTGAAAGATTTTCCGACGACACTCGTATATAAATGTGTTAATTGGGGCTTTTGGGTTGGAACTTTATTTAATCTACCACGACTCTGTCCGTGTTAAAAGTGATTAAGGGCAAAGTGTGGATGTGGTGTCCGGCGGGTAGGGTATGGGTGCCCATCGCGGCCCTCCGGTTTGGATCGTGACAGATACCACTTGTTGGGATCGAAATAATCAGGGTGTCATGCGAAAACTTATAATTGCAAATTGATTGACGATAAATCAAATAACAAAGAAAACTATAAAAAGGGACTTTATGATATGATATGTGTTTGGTCAATTGACCTACATATGATAAAACTAATATAAAATATTCTAAAGCTATTGAGAGAAAAATCTCTTCCTAAACAACTCTTTAATGACTACATTATGTATGTTATTGTATTGTTCATGAGAAGAAATGATCTCCTATTTATAGAAGACCAAAACTTATCCTCCAAGAAAAGAATAAATATGGTAGAATCATTTTCCACACAGAAAATTTTTTTTACCAAGAAAATCTCTTTGAAGTAAAACACAATTATGGTAAAATTCAAATAAAATAGGAAATTAGGCAAACCCCAACAATATTTTAGACTTGTTTTAGATCACACATTTCAAAAGTTTTTCTTTATTTTTTGAACTCTGTGTCAAGTCAAATTAAGATAATATTTTTGGGAGGAGGGAGTATTATTTTATCTATATATAATAGATCTTGAATTATTTCACACGTTTACTTCTTGAATCACCTTGGTGAGACTCAGTGCGTAGTTATGGACTCTTTAGTTATGTATGTTGCTGACTATTTCTAACTTCCATAACGTCAGTATTTTTCCAACCAACAGCATGCCCTACAGTGATTCCAGCAATGAGGTAAGCAGTCCCATTAATTATTGAGTGATTCAAATTACACCAACACAAAATTTATAGTTATAGTCGATATGAATAAATTAAAGATGCACCACTTTTTAAAATAGGTTGTTGATGGTGTCATCATGTTTGAGTGGAAAATGAGACAACAGACAAGTTTGCCATCTTATTGGTGAAGAAACAAAGTTGTGGGTACCTATCAAGCCCCTATATTCCATTTTTTTATCCAATATGATATGCATGACATGGATATAATCTTTAAACAAAGTTTAATTCAGAATAAAGAACAACCATAAGACAGTTTGGTGATATAAGCAAAGCTAACAAATCTTGTTTGAATCCAACAGCACGAAACTCTGTTCTAATTTCCTTTTAGTTTACCTGCTTTATCTTTTTTGTTGTGCTCATGATGTAAGCTGCCATAAATAATATACGTCCATCGCGCTTCAACTGCCATAATTTTTTGTCTAATAATTAGAATCTGAATCAGCGGGTATATTCACATTCATTTTTGTAATATTCCTTAAATCTGATTCTCTGAAATTCTGGATGATGGAAGATGCTGTGAGTAGCAGTAGCAAAGGATTGTTGGAGTTGTCGCAGAGTCTTACTCGGAAGAAGAGAAGGGAAAAAGTTGAAGTCTTTCAAGATGTTCTTCGAAGATTGAGGGAGTCGAATGATGAAGAAGCGAATCAACCTGGTTTTGAGGACGAGTTATGGGCTCATTTCACTAAACTTCCTCTTCGGTAAATTATACATTTTATGTCGTGTAATTTAACTTGTTATAGCAGGTTATTAATTTATTTTCTGAGTTACCTTATATATCAAGCTTCATATGGGATGTTACTGGTTGTCGTAGTTCAAATTAACCAAATAGTTTAAAAAATCTGAAGTGTCAGTACACAAAACATACCTCTTTCCTGTGAAGCTAGATGATCGTCTTTTACTCTTTGCCTATTAATTCATGCTTTTGATAATCAACCATTGGCTTCTGGTTATGTTTTTCATTTAAATTTAAGTCATATGCACGTGAAGTTTAAACTTCTAGTTGTCATAGCGAGTATTTTTTATATTTTCTTACCAATAACTTCCTCTGTATCAATTCGTGACATACTTTCTTTTTTATTCTTGTCCTAAAAATGAATGTCATACTTTCTTATTCATAGGAACAATTTGCTTTTAAATTTCCATTTCATTAACACATAAATGTCTAAGAATTGTTATAGACCACAACTTTCAAGAATCTTTCTTTCTTACTCTCGGTATCCAGTCAAACACGACCACATAAATTGAGACGGAGGCCATGGAGTACTAAAAACAGTGACTTGTCAGTTTGCTTTTAAGTTACTTAGTTGATACTTTAGTGCATAAGAATCAAAGATTTTGTTCTGATTCATAGTAAACTAGTTAGAGATAATGAAATAGGCCGAAGATTTTAGGAGAAGCACATTAAATTGTTCTTGTTTTGTGTTTATATTTCAATGCTTATTGTTAAATATACATAGTATACACACGATATACACGTGTATACTTATGTATATTGGACCGCCATCTCGGATTGTGAATCAACAGCCCATCATGGGCTTGGGCAGTAGAAGCCCATCACGGGATTGGCAGATTATTATGTGTATATTTGTTGTAATATTATAGTGTAAATGTTACCTTAATTAGCATTGTATACTTACCATAGTTGTAGGAGTTTTGTACTACTAGAATAGGGTTTTGGGAGTAGAATAGAAATAAGTTTTCTATTATGGCAATTTGTAAATTGTATATATACTATTTCATTAATGAGAATAATCAAGGGATTGTTTCTTTCATGATATCAGAAGTCTAGGTCTTAAAATCCTCTCCCAATTTTCTTCCTATTGCCGTTGACCAAACAGTGAACAAAACCGAGACCAAGTTTTTTTGCAGCTTGTTCTCGGATTGGTTTATTCTGACGGTACCTCCTCTATCTTCCAAATCCCTCAATCGCATATTGTTCTATCAGTATGTCTACATCAAAGAACACGTTTCATCTTGCCCTTACAGTTTCTAACATCAAGAATCACATCCCTCTTATTCTTGAAATAGAAAACGTTCAATAAGCGACGTGGGCCGAACTGTTCAAAATTCACGCACGTTCGCATCAAGTCATCCATCATATAATCCCTGCGGCTCCTGAGGATATAGAGGTGCCTCAACGCGAGGATGATCCTAAGTTGTGGACGACTCTTAATGTCAACGTCCTTCAGTGGATTTACTCCACTATTTCTACTGACCTGTTGTAGACGATTATTGAGCCTGATGCTGCGACAATGGCTGCTTGGGATAGGATGCGTGACATATTCCAAGATAATCAAAATTCCAGAGTTGTTACCCTTGAGCAGGAATTTTCCCACGCCAACATGGAAAATTTCTCGAACGTTTCAGCATATTGCAAGAGATTGAAAGAATTGGTGAACCAACTCCGCAACGTTGGTGCGCCCGTTAGCGACAATCGTCTTGTTCTGAAGATGGTTGCTGGCCTATCCTAGGCCTATAGTGGCGTTGGTACTATCCTTCGTCAAAGTGATCCTCTCCCTAAGTTTTATCAAGCCCGCTCCATGCTTACTTTGGAAGAAGCCGATTTGGCTAAAAAGGCGGCTACTACTGCAAGTCATGTGGTCATGATGACGTCATCCGACAATTCTTGTGGTTTTGTTCCAAATTACGACCAAAACTGCAACAATAGTGGCGGCAATGGGCCTCGGGGCAGTGGGCCGCAAGCCCACTGGCCACAGCCCTGGGGCCTATGGTACAGGAACTGGACCAATGACTTGGGCTTAACAGCCCCTATTTTCAGTCCACTGTCCACCCGAATTGGGCTTAGTTTCAGCAGCCCACTGGCCACCCAAATTGAGCTCAGTTTCAGCAGCCCCTCAGGCCCAGTTTTTCCAACCAATAGTGGAGTCCGAGTACATCGACTGGGTCGAGGCAGCAAGCCAGTGTGCTTGGGCCTCGGCCCTACCAGGCTCACCATGCAGCGGGCCCTACTCACACCGATGTTGAAGCCGCTATGCACATACTTGGTTTAACACCATCGGACCCAATTGGTACATGAACACCGGTGCGACTACCCACATGACGTCCGATCAAGGTACTCTCTCATCTTATTCCAATTTGAGCAACCCACGTGGTAGAATTGTTGGGAATGGTAATTCTATTCCGATTCATGGTTATGGTTATAAAATTTTATCTCCACCCCATCCACCACTTATCTTGAAAAATACCATTCATGCCCCTAAATTGATTAAAAATTTAGTGTATGTCCGTAAATTCACAACTGATAATTCTGTTTCTGTTGAATTTGATCCGTTTGGGTTTTCTGTGAAGGATTTCAAGACGGGGAATCCTCTCATGAGGTGTGATAGTAGGGGAGATCTTTATCCGATCACACCAAGTTTTGGTCTTTCGAGTCAAACCTTGCCATCTATGTTTGCCGCCCTTGCTCCTGCCTTGTGGCATGCTCGTCTAGGTCGTCTGGGATCGTCCATTTTGTCTTCCTTAGATAAAAATAAATTTATTTCTTGTAAGGATACGCGTAGTACTCCGAATTGTCAATCTTGTTCTTTAGGAAAAATTGTTAGATTGCAGTTTGTAGAATCTAATTCTCGTACTCTAGTGCCATTTGATATTATTCATAGCGATCTATGGACATCTGATGTTCTCAGTTCTTTGGGTCATCGTTATTATGTTCTATTTTTGGATGATTATTCTAATTTTTATGGACTTTTTCAATAGCGAAAAAATCTCAAGTTTTTCCACCTTCTTAAAATTTAGAGCATCCATTAGAACACAATTCGAACGGGAAATTAAGAATATCCAATGTGATAATGGCAAAGAATATGATAATGGGGTCTTTCGTGAGTTTTGTGCTACTAATGGGATCAATTTTCATTTTTCTTGTCCTCATACGTCTTCACAAAATGAGAAAGCCGAACGAAAAATTTGTACCATTAACAAATATGTCCAAACTTTATTGATTCATGCTTCCGTACCCCCTAGTTTTTTGCATCATGCTCTACAAATGGCTACATATCTTCTTAACATTCTTCCTCTCAAAAGGTTGACGTACTCATCCCCTCTTCAAATTTTATTTAATAAGACTTCTTCGTTTTCACATCTTAGGGTTTTTGGGTGCTATTGTTATCCATTGTTTCCATCCACCACAATTAACAAACTTCAGGCTCGTTCTACCCCTTGTGTGTTTTTGGGCTATCTGTCTAATCATCGTGGTTACAAATATTTTGATTTATCGTCTCACAAAATCATCATTAGTCGCCATGTTATTTTTTATGAGTCCTAATTCCCGTTTGAAAAAATTGAGTAGTCACATGCCTAGTTCGTATAATTTTTTGGATGACGGTATTTCCCCGTATATTATTTACCATTTATCGGACCTATCATGTACCCAAAAACCGCCAACGCCCATCGCCCACCGCACCGCAGTTACGCCGTCACCCATCGGGTCGATCCGATGGCGGGCGATTCGCCCTAATTTCTGGAAGTGGGCCAGTTGCCCCATTCCGGCCCGATACCTACTTACCGTGTTGGGCGGTGAGCTCATCGCCGCTACCCGCCGTCCCTGGTCCCGATAATTCCCAAAATTCACCCAATTCTCCTCCGAGTCATAAACCAGTCACTCGTAGTCAACGGGATATTTTTAAACCAAAAAGACATTTTAATTTAAATTCTAATGTGCTTAAATCACCTTACCCCGTAATCCTGTGTCTGCGTTAAATGACCCGAATTAGAAAATTGCTATGACCGATGAATATAATGCTCTTATTGATAATAAGACGTGGAAGTTGGTGCCCCATCCATTTGATATTAATATTATTAGGTCTATGTGAATTTTTGCTCATAATGACAATTCAGACGGTTCATTTGCAAGGCATAAGGCGCGACTTGTGGGTGATGGTAAGACTCAGCAGGTTAGTGTGGATTGTGGTGAGACGTTTAGTCCAGTGGTCAAGCCGGCTACCATTCGCACTGTGCTCAGCTTGGCGCTTTCGAAAGCATGGCCCATTCATCAGTTAGATGTGAAGAATGCTTTCTTACATGGTGATCTCAAGGAAACAATCTATATGCATCAGCCCTTGGGGTTTAAGGATCCCAAATATCCTCATCATGTCTGTTTGTTGAAAAAGTCCTTATATGGGCTTAAGCAATCTCCACGAGCCTGGTATAAGAGGTTTGCCGACTATGTTTCGACTATTGGGTTCACTCACAGCAGGTCGGATAATTCCTTGTTCATATATCGTCATGGTTCTTCCTTGACTTATATACTATTATATGTGGATGATATTATCTTAACTGCCTATTCCGATGCATTACGCTAGTCTATCATGACAATGCTCAGTTCTGAGTTTGCTATGAAAGACTTGGGGCCCTTGAGTTATTTTTTGCGGATTGCTGTCACTCGTCATGTAGGTGGGTTGTTCTTATCCTAAAGGAAGTATGCAGCTGAGTTCATTTAGAGGGCTGAGATGTCATCCTGTAAGTCCACTTCCACTCCAGTTGATACTAAGCCCAAGCTTGGTGCTGCGGTTGGCGTACCATACGAGGATCCGACCCGCTATCGCATTCTTGCAGGGGCCCTTCAGTATCTTACATTCACGAGACCATATATTACATATGTCGTACAACAGGTGTGTTTATTTATGCATGATCCCAAAGTTGAGCACATGAATGCGCTTAAACGCATCATTCGGTATATTCAGGGTACGCTTGACTATGGCTTGCATTTATATCCTTCATCGACGTCAACACTTGTCTCGTATACAGATGCTGATTGGGGTGGCTGTTCGGACACCAGACGGTCTACGTCCGGCTATTGTATGTTTCTTGATAATAACTTGGTCTCATGGTCTGCGAAACATCAGTCGACTTTGTCCCGCTCCAGTGCAGAAGCCGAGTATCGAGGGGTAGCTAATATGGTCTCTGAATCATGTTGGTTACGTAATATGTAGTTAGAGCTTCATTGTCCTATTCAGAAAGCGACCTTGGTTTATTGTGATAATGTTAGTGCCATCTACCTTCTGGTAATCCGGTTCAGCACCAGCGCACTAAACATATCGAGATGGACATTCACTTTGTTCGCGAAAAGATTGCTCGTGGTCAAGTACGCGTCTGACATGTCCCTTCCAGGTATCAAATTGCAGACATCTTTACAAAGGGTCTTCCCTCGGTCCTTTTTGAAGATTTTAGGGACAGTCTCAGCATTCGAAGACCGCCCGCTATGACTGCGGGTGTGTGTTAAATTTACATAAGTATACACACGATATACATGTGTATACTTATGTATATTGGACCTCCATCTCGGATTGTGAATCAACAGCCCATCACGGGCTTGGGAAGTAGAAGCCCATCATCGGATTGGCAGATTATTATGTGTATATTGTTGTAATATTGTAGTGTAAATGTTACCTTAATTAGCATTGTATACTTACCATAGTTGTAGGAGTCTTGTACTACTAGAATAGGGTTTTGGGAGTAGAATAGGAATAGATTTTCTATTATGACAATTTGTAAATTGTATATATACTCTTTCATTAATGAGAATAATCAAGGGATTATTTTTTCACTTATAAACAGGCTGGGAAAAAAGAGAATTGTATGTTTCCTTTTGTTGATAACCTTTTTCTTTCAATAATAATAAGTTCACTCGCTAATATAGGTATGCATTGGATGTGAATATTGAGAGGGCACAAGATGTTGTCTTGCATAAGAACTTGCTGCAAATGGCACATCATCCGAATCCCGCGCCAGCAGTTGAAGTCCGTCTAATGCAGGTAATAATATTGTCGGACTTTTGCGCGCTTCATTCTTTCTGTGATGACCAATTTATGCCTATATACATGTCGGATGAGTTAATAGTGATTCAAGAAATACTTGAAATCAATCATGGACATAATAGTATTTTGATGGAATGGTCACTTGAATGAAATTTTTCTAACAATTGTAATTAAGTCCAATATACTTTATGCTCATGCTGTTTAAAATTATCTTTTAAGTTTCATTTTCTGATAAGCCTGCTTGAAGCAAATTGAATAAGAACTTATTCATTTGATATTTGCCTTATCCAGATTCATCGAATATCTGATGGAAATCCGGGGGATTCAGTTCACTCCACCTTCTCAAAAAGGGGAGGTGCACAAGGTACTGATCACCATGACAGGTAGAGGCATGATGATGCAAAATTACAAATATAAATCTGAACTCTCTTTCAATAGGCTGCTCTTATGATTCTATTTTTTCTTTTCTTTTTCAAATCACAGCATGCATCCTCCACCTGCCTTTGGTTTGTCCCCAAGTACAGAGCTTGCATTAGGAGCCAATAAATTATATGTTCAAGATGGAAATAGTGCTGTGAGCGGAAATTCATTGTTATTTCGGTAATATGCTGATAGATTTCTCCTGATTTAGCTTTCACTTTATTCTTTTCCTTCATCGTCGTGTATAAGGTGTTTTTCAATCCTTCAACATGTTCCAAGTTATTGATGCTGTCATAATCAGAGAGTTTATTAATCCTTACCTCTTTTACTTTGTTTTGCAGGCCTTCGTATGAAATAACGATTTCAACACTTGACAAGCCCAAGCTCCTCACTCAGGTAAGTCTTTTTCAGTAGGAATATAAAAACATTCCTTTCATGCTGCTCTCAAGATTACAATTTTTCCTTTTTCTTGCTGACTTGTATTAGTAATTCTGTTTCTTCTTAAGTCATTTACCACCATGTTGCCAAACTAATGTGTCGCTTATAACTAACCATCCGTCAAGTAAAGAGTGCCAATATTCTTCACTTAGTGTGCTTATAGTCACTTGTTCTGAACGTGGACATGTTGTTCATACTTTTGCCCTCTCTAAACATTTTCTAAGAATTTCTCTATTAAGTCCCTTACATGATATAAGATTAAGGTTAATGCACGTTTATTTCAGTTGACTTCCTTACTTTCGGAAATTGGACTGAACATTCAAGAAGCTCATGCTTTCTCCACAACAGATGGTTACTCCTTGGATGTCTTTGTGGTTGATGGTTGGGGAAATGAGGTACTCTCCTAAGACTCAAGTATAAGTATACATTGTTTAAAGATAGTTTGTGGTTGAAACTGAGTTATCGCGGCCTTTTATGAGAACGGACCACATTTTCTGAAGTTCTTTGTTTATGTGCATTCCTTTTATCTGGTCCCCTAAGTTGATCTAAACATTCATTTAGATTTCTGCAAGTAGTTCGTTGCTGTTCTTGTTTATTTCTCCTTTCTCTGTGACTATTATAAATCATATAGCAGCATTTCTGTGTTTTTGGCGTGATATTTGTTGACTGCATCTGCACTATCTCCTCTCTATCGTATCCATCTTTTGCTTGGTCTTGCTCTCCAAGAAATGAGATGCTATAGTAGCACAATATAGCTCAGGAACAATTTGTTATAATCATGTTAACATGGTTGATACCTTAGTTGTCAATCAAATGAGTATAGGCCACGAATAGAAGGGTTTTCCATTTGATATTCCTTGGAAGTTGGAATTTGGTACCCTCTTTGTTCCAACTTATGTGACATAGTTTGAATTGACACGGAGTTTAAGAAAGACATGAAGACTTTTGAAAACTTATGGTCTTAAACATGCCATACTATATGTGAGGTTATAAAACTTTTGAAACTTGTGGTCTTAATATTACCATAACATTTGTGACTATAAAAGTTTCTTACTAAGGGTAAAATGTAAAGTTTGAAGTTAATTGTCTCCAAATACAGAAACGTGTCATTATTTTTGCGACTAACTAATAAGAAAGTAGTGTCACATTAACTTGAATAGAGAGAGTATTTAACATCAAGAAAGTAATGACAGATTGGTAGCACTACAATATGACTCCAATTAGACTTGTGAAATGCATCTTTCTAGGTAAGGATCCATGAAAGAATTTGTATTCTGTAATATATATTCTATCTGTAGCTAACAACTTACCATGAAATATGTCATAGCAATTTATCTCCACAAATCGTAGCAAAAACAAATACTCCTATGTTAAGTCCTGTAAAGAAAGGGGGAAAATAAGAACTTAGAGACTACTTGAATGGACCAAGAATAGTTTAGCCCAGCCCCTTAACTGTCATTTAAGTTCCATTGAAAACATATATTAAGGTTGTAAAGAAGCATGTTAGGTTTACTGATTGAAAACATATATTAAGGTTGTAAAGAAGCATGTTAGGTTTACTGAAGAATCACTTTGTTGTATTTGGATTCATTTACTATTGTCAACCATTCGGTGATGAATGTTTTCTCTATTGTGAGCAAAAACTGTTTTAGTCTCTAGAGAATGAAACTTCACTTTCCTTCATCTTTATTCTTGACTTTTAGTTTATTTCCTAATTGTTAGGAAACTGAACAACTAAGAGGAGTCCTGTTGAAGGAAATTTCAAATATGGAGGTAAAAGTCATTTATGGGCTCAGTAATGTTGTTTCCATCTATCATATGTCTCTATGTTAAGTTTTAAAGTGCAATGCAGAAACAATCGGGATTAAATCAACACTTTTTGCAGTCTGCGTTAAATCAAGACCTTTTGTCCCCTAAAATGAAGTTTGTACAAACTGATATCAACTTCACCGAGGACCATGTGGATACACCAAACAATGGGAGTGAAGCGTGGGAAATCGACAACACACTGCTGAAATTTGAATATAAAATTGCAACTGGTTCAACTGGTGATTTGTCAGTAAAATGTCACTTTGAAACAAGAATACTATTTACTGATTGTGGCCTAATGATTTTATCTTATTGGCAGGTATAAAGGTTCATTTCATAGTCAGGAAGTGGCTGTTAAGGTTCTCAAGCCTGAGTGCCTAAATGAAAATGTGCAAAATGATTTTGCCCAAGAAGTTTATATATTAAGGTGACTAAAACACATTTTGGAAAATGAAAAAACTGCACTACTCTAAAAAAAAATATGATGTACATTTCATCTGGAGACGATATTCCTGAATTCTTTCTGGTACTTACAGGAAAGTGCGCCATAAGAATGTCGTGCAATTTATTGGTGCATGTACGAAACCTCCACATTTATGTATAATAACAGGTAATCATAGAGATTAATGTGTCACATTAGATGCAATTTATTTTAAGAACAAAATAGATTGTCTAGTCTAGTTTTACCCTTCTCTAATCTATCTTCAATGTTCACTATGCAGAATTTATGTCCGGTGGAAGTCTGTATGATTTTCTGCATAAAAAGAAATCTTTTTTCAGGCTTCCGTCATTACTCAAGGTTGCAATCGATGTTTCAAAGGGGATGAGTTACCTGCACCAGAATAAAATAATCCACAGAGACCTGAAGACGGCCAATCTCTTGATGGATGAAAATCAAGTAAAGAATGAAGTTGACTTCCTGGTTATCCTTATATGTTTGACTGTATATGTAAAAAAAAAAAAAAACAGCCCGGTGCACTAAGCTACCGCTATGCGCGGGGACCGGGGAAGGGCCGGACCACAAGGATCTATTGTACGCAGTCTTATCTTGCATTTCTGCAAGAGGCTGTTTCCACGGCTTAAATCCATGACCTCCTGGTCACATGGTAGCAACTTTACCGGTTACTCAAAGGCTTCCCTTCTAACTGTATATGTAAAAAAGACTAAAAAAATTGCTTACATATTGTTCTTGATAGGTTGTGAAGGTTGCTGATTTTGGTGTTGCTAGAGTGGAAGTTCAGTCTGGTGTCATGACCGCAGAAACAGGAACATATCGTTGGATGGCTCCAGAGGTCATCCTCCCTCTTCCCTTCTTCTGCAATATCAATCATTTTCTGCTTGTTCTTATGTTGTGAGAGTGTTTCGAAAAAATGAAATGCCCCAAAAAAACGACAAGGTCCATATGACTTGAAGCAAACAAAAAAAAAAGTGAAGTGAAGCACACAATTTAGGGAAATTAAAAAGGAGTACCAAGCATATATGATCAATATAATCAAATTTGCAATTCAATTAACTAACTTCTGCATTCAACATATAATAATTCTGATATTAATCAAACTTCTCAAAGTTGAGATTCAAAGTACCGAAGGCTTCTCATTTGAATCACTTTATTGTCATTGTTTAAAGTGCACACTTCTCTTAAGCGCATGGCTTCATGCATAAAGCAATAAATCCTAGCTTGGCATTGCTTCATCACTTTAAGCAACAAAACGATGGCTTTTAAACACTAATCTGTGAGCTTAGTTGATTGTAGTCCTTAGTAATTAATGGCAGTTGTCCTGTTTCGACGTAACGATGGCTTTTAAATGGATGCAGATAAATGATGCTCATAATGGCTATCTTGTTTCCATCACATCATTCTCAAGTAGTTCACATCTCCTGACTTCTATTTCTTTTATTTGGTATTTCAAAGGTTATTGGACATAGACCATATGATCGAAAAGCTGATGTTTTCAGCTTCGGGATTGTTCTGTGGGAGCTGCTAACAGAAAAGGTAATATTTTGCCCCTTGATTCTTCCATTTCATTCAATTCATGAAAGCATAGAGAAGAGAGAGGGGTGAGAGAACATTAACATATAAGGAATCCTGCCTATATATCATCAGAGGTATTCATTGAATGAAGCTTTTTCATACATTTTCATGTCTTTCAGTTTCCTATTAGCATTTTGCTTAAAAGTTTCATATTGCCTAAGATCATAGTTTTTTGTTGACAAGCTTCTTATGGACAATGGATTTTGTTACCTATTACACTAGTTATGTTATATTTTAGCAGCTTCCTCATGAGCATTTTCTTGGCTTTCAAAATTTTCAGTGTCAATAATAGTTTTTGTCGATGTTAATATATCAGCTTCCTTACGAGTTCTTGACCCCATTACAAGCTGCAGTGGCTGTGGTCCAGAAGGTATTTCTCAATCAACAAACATATCTTGTCATCTTGAATTTTGAACAATTCTACTTGATAACTCGCGCACTAATTGGATCTACACAAAATTTCCATATTTCTTCGGGTTGCCACAGCTGCACCAAGGATATCGAGGTTGTCAAAATCTGTAGAAAACTTAGCAGTAAAATCAGATTTTTACTTGAAACAAACTATACATATACCACACTTTCAAAGCAATCAACAAATATCAGTACACTTACATTCCAGGAAGTACTAAAAGCAATATTGATACTCCGGAGCAACATACTGAGTGCACTTTGAGAAATTATTTTCCATGTGAAGTTGAGGTTTTACTCTTCATTAGTTCAATTTTCTAACATAAACTATAGGGTCTAAGGCCTACAATTCCCCCGAACACTCATCCAATGTTGGTGGAATTGCTTGAGAGATGCTGGCAGCAAGAACCCTGCTTAAGACCTGAATTTTCTGAGATTCTTGACATCTTGCAACACATGACCAAAAAGGTATCAAGATTAATGTCATTTCTGCATTTGTTTTGTCTTTCTAAAAACTTGAACTAGCGTGCGCGCTACTTGAAAACAGATAGTTGAAGAAGAGAAGAGTAGCAAAAGAAGAAGCCTGGGATAACCATATGCGTTGTCATTGAAGAAGCAGGGAAGCATGACTCATGACACACATTTCACTTAGGATTTAAGTTACATATATTGATATTGTGAAGTGTAATTTAACTGAACCGTTGATAGTAGGTTAGTTACTATTTTTACCAGGTTACAATTTAATGTTTGAGATTTATTTATAAGTACCTTGTAACTGACATGACCATATTGTATAAACATTTTTAAACTGGAAGTGCATTGAATGTTATGTTTCCTATATTCAAACGAGGCAACCACCACCAGAACAGAAATCCGTCCAGATAGACTGACTTCTTAATCACATGTTTTTCTTGCAGCTAAAATTATGTAGGAGTAGTTCCTTTATCTTTTCCGTTTTTTCCATTGTGAATTGGTGACACTAACAAACTTAAAGCAGTAAAAACTCATTTAGGTACAAAAATCAAGATGGACATACACGAAACTTATAAAAAAATCTTATATGGTTTCTGTTCATTTTCAAAATAGAGAAAAAATGCTTTGGGGGTGAGATGATGAATAGATTCTAATCACCAGACACAGGATTAAACTTTACGTGCATCCCATGTTTTCACCAAAATATATTACTTTACCAAGCACACTATGGCCACCGATGTGGGACATACCATTTGTAACAACGTTGGACCTAACTCACATCCCAAAAGTTAACTATCAAGGTTAGAGAGCCCAAGGCTATTTTAACATACATAAGCACACTATGCCCACTGATGTGGGACATAACAGATTAAAGTAAAGAATGTATCTTAGTTACTAGGGGTATGATTTAGTGTTAACAGGTGAAGACATATTATAAGGTTTTCATTATATGCACGTGGATTTTAAATATTAAACTTGTGGTTTAAATTAATTGGTCTATCGGAAACAATCTCTCTACCCATAAAGGTAGAGGTAAGATCTGTGTACATTCTACCCTCTACAGACCCCCACTTGTGGGATTACACTGGGTATGTTGTTATTTGTTGTTTGTTTAAAACAAATCATATATATTTGTATCATTATGAATCATCTCATTAAGGATAAAATAAAAAGTTTAAAGTGAAATTATTTATAAATATAAAAATATATCATTCTCTTTTAAACAGACTAAAAGAGAAGTGCATCACGTAAATTGGAATACAGGAAGTATATTTTGTTCTCTCCATTACTGTATACATCAGATTTACTACCATGTATTTGAACAACCATTGGCATAACTCATAATATAGCAACAAAAAAGTAGTAGTAATCATTGGGATCACTTCAGGGCTCAGGCTGAAGGAAATGAACCTGCTCCATAAAGCAGCATCAAATAATTAATGGCAACTGCTCCTGTTCCATATCAGACTAATGGTTCTAGCTGACCAAACTTTTGAGAAATAATCCCTTGATTATTTTCATTAATGAAAGAGTATATATTCATTTTACAATTTTCATAATATGGAAAATCATATTCCTAATCTACTCCCAAAACCCTATTCTAATTGTACAAGAATCCTACAATTATGGTAAGTGTACAATGCTAATTATAAACAAATAATACAAAATAACCTGTTACCACAAATAGGATATACACGGTGTGTATACCGTGTATATCACGGTCTCCCACTTGTGATGGGTTTCCGTGATATACACGGTATACACAAGGTATTGTATACCGTGTATATCCTTGTATATTTTCACACCCCCGCAGTCATAGCGGGCGGTCTTCGTACGTTGAGACTGTCCCTAAAATCTTCAAATAGGACCGAGGGAAGACCTTTAGTGAAGATGTCTGCAATCTGATACCTGAAGGGACATGTAAGACGCGTACTTGTCCACGAGCTACCTTTTCGCAAACAAAATGGATATTCATCTCAATATGTTTAGTACGCTGGTGTTGAACCAGATTTCCAGAAAGATATACGGCACTAATATTATCACAATATACCAAGGTAGCTTTGTGAATGGGAAAGTGAAGCTCTAAGAGAAGATTACGTAACCAACATGATTCAGAGACCACATTGGCTACCCTTCGATACTCGGCCAATGCACTGGAACGGGATAACGTCGTCTGTCGTTTGGCAGACCATGAGACCAAGTTATCGCCAAGAAACATACAGTATCCAGACGTAGAACGTCTGGTGTCCGGACAGCCACCCCAATCAGCATTTGTATACTAGACAAGTGTAGAGGCCTATGATGGATATAGATGTAAACCATAGTCAAGCATCTGAATTTGAGCACATTCATGTGCTCCACCCTAGGGTCATGCATAAACAAACACACCTGTTGTATGACATACGTAATATCCGATCTCGTGAATATAAGATAGTGAAGAGCTCCAGCAAAACTGCGATAGTGAGTGGGATCCTCGTAAGGTGAGTCAGCCGCAGCACCCAACTTGGGCTTAGTATCAACGGGAGTTGAAGTAGACTTACATAAGGACATATCATCCCTGTTAATGATCTCAGCGGCATACTTCCGTTGAGACAAGAATAATCTGCATGACGAGAGACAGCAATCCCCAAAAAGTAACTCAAGGGCCCCAAGTTTTTCATAGCAAACTCAGAACTGAGCATGGTCATGATAGACTTGCGGAAAGCATCAGTAGAGGCCGTCAAGATAATATCATCCACATATAATAGAATATAAGTCAGAGAAGTACCACGACGATATATGAACAATGAATTATCAGACATGCTTTGTGAAAATTCAATAGATGAAACATAGTCTGCAAATCTCTTACACCAAGCCCGTGGGGCCTGCTTAAGCCCATACAAGGACTTTTTCAATAAACAAACATGATGAGGATATTTGGGGTCTCGAAAATCCAAGGGCTGATGCATGTAAACGATCTCCTTAAGATCACCATGTAAGAAAGCATTCTTCACATCTAACTGATGAATGAGCCAAGCTTTCGAAAGAGCCAGAATGAGAACAGTGCGAATGGTAGCCGGTTTGACCACCGACTAAATGTCTCACCACAATCCACGCCAACGTGTTGAGTCTTACCATCACCTACAAGACGAGTCTTATGCCTCACAAAAGAACCATCAAAATTATCCTTATGAGTAAAAAAAAACCACATAGACCGAATAATATTAACACCGGAAGGATGGGGTACCAAGTCCCACGTCTTATTTTTAATAAGAGCATCATATTCGTCGGTCATAGGCAATTTCTAATTTGGGTCATTTAATGTGGACACTGGATTACGGGGTAAGGGGATTTAAGAACATTAGAATTTAGATTAATATGTCTTTTTGGTTTAAAAATACCCCGTTGACTGCGAGTAACCAGTCTATGACCGGATAGAGAATCGGGTGGATTTTGGGAAGAACTCGGATGTGAGACGGGTTGGCCAGCAGGCAGTGGGCCTACTGGGCCAATACTGGAAACATGAGCCGAGGCAGAAGCAGAAACTGAAGCTGGAATAGTGTCGGTATTGGGCTGGGCAACTGGCCCAACTACCGAAACCGGGGAAGAAACAATACTGGAAACAGTGGGATGCGGTGGAACAGTAGGTCCAGCGGGCAGTGGGCCCGCCGGCTGAGTTTGGGTGCGGGACAAATCCGATAAATGGTGGATAAGATACGGGGAGACCTCGTCATCTAAAAAAGTATACGAACTAGGCACAGGATTACCCACTTTAGAAAACGGGAATTGGGTTTCATAAAAAATAACATGGCGACTAATGATGATTTTATTAAAGGATAAATCAAAATATTTATAACCACGATGATTAGATGGATATCCCAAAAACACACAAGCGGTAGACCGAGATTAAAGTTTATTAATAGTAGTTGACGGGAAAAGCGGATAGCATAAATACCCAAAGACCCTAAGATGGAAATACAAAGGATCTTTATTATAGAGGACCTTAAGAGGAGACGCATATGCCAACTCTTTGGTTGGAAGAATGTTAAGAAGATAAGTAGTCATTTGTAGAGCATGATATCAAAAGGAATGGGGTACGGAAGCATGGACCAATAAAGTTCAGACAATAGTATTAATGGTATGAATTTTTCGTTTGGCTTTCCCCTTTTGTGAGGAAGTATGAAGACAAGAGAAATGAAAAACTATGCCATTAGTATCACAAAAATCCTGAAACAACCCATTATTATATTCTTTACCATTATCACATTGAATATTTTTTATTTTCCGTTCGAATTGGGTGCGGATGAATGCTCTAAATTTTAAAAATGTGGAAAAAACTTGTGATTTTTCATTAACGGAAGGGTCCATAAAAAATTAGAATAATCATCCAAAAATAGAACGTAATAACGATGGTCCACAGAACTTAAAACGGGAGATGTCCATAAATGGCTATAAAGAATATCAAATGGCATTAAAGTACGAGAAGTAGAGGCTACAAACAGTAATCTAACATGTTTTCCTAAAGGACAGGAATGGCAAATTGGAGTACTACGCGTATCCTTACAAGAAATAAAATTGTTTTTATGCAAAGAAGAAACAATGGACGACCCAGTGTGACCCAAATGTGCATGCCACAAGGACGGAGCTAGAGCTGCAAAAGTAGATGGCAAGGCTGGACTCGAGAGACTAGATGCGGGCGTGATAGGATAAAGATCTCCCCTACTATTACATCTCATGAGAGGTATCCCCGTCTTGAAATCCTTCACAGAAAATCCAAAATGATCAAAATTAACAGAAACTCAATTATCAGTGATGAATTTAGGAACAGACACCAAATTTTTAATTAAGTTAGGGGCATAAAGAGTATTTTTCAAGACAAGAGGTGGATGGGGAGGGGACAAAGTAGTATGACCGCAACCACGAATTGGAATTGAGTTGCCATTACCAACAAGTATGCCACGATTTTTGCTCAAATTAGAATAAGACCAGAGAGTACCTTGGTCTAACGTCATGTGAGAAGTGGCGCTGGTGTCCATATACCAATTTGGGTCTAGGGATTTAAACCAAGCGTATGCATCGTGGCCTCAATATATGTCGGAGTCGTAGTGGGGCCCACTGCCTGGAATGCATGCGGAGGCCAAGGCCCAAGCACACCGGCCTGCTGCCCGGCCCAGAAACTGACCTGCAACCCAAAGTTGGACCCAAGAAACTAGGCCTGGCCTGTTGCGGAAACTAGGCCTGGCCTGTTGCGGAAACTGGGCCTAGTTTCCCGGGTAGTGACTCGACGAAAAATACCAATTGTTGGGCCAAGGCCCACAGGCCCAGTTTAACTGCCAGGAGACCCACTGCTGAGCCCAATGGGGCTGCTACCCACTGCCCCGAGAGCCACCACCTCCGCCACCATTGTTGCCACCGTAATTCTTGCCATTATTTTTAAGGTTTTGACCCTTCTTGTCGCCATTGTTGTTGCGGTTTTTGGCCAAATTGTCAACAAAGCCATGAGAATTATCGGATGAAGTCATCATCGCCACGGAACTGGCGCCGGTAGACACTTTTTTGGCCAAGCCGGCTTCTTCTAATGCGAGCATCGAGCAAGCTTGATAAAAGGGAGGAAGCAGATTGTTTTGACGAAGGAGAGTCCAAACACCATTATAGGCCTCAGAAAGGCCGACAACCATTTGTAGAACAAGACGATTATTGGTCACAGGCGATCCAACGTTATAGAGTTGGTTCGCCAACTCCTTGAGTCGTTTACGATACGCAGAAATGTTCTGGAAATCTTCCATGCGGACTTGGGAGAATTCCTGCTCAAGGGTGACGACTCGGGAATGTTGGTTATCTTGGAATATATCAGGCAATATATTCCATGTAGCCATAGCCGTAGTGTCCGACTCAATGATCGTTTGTAAAAGGTCGGTAGAAATAGTGGAATAAATCCACTGAAGGACGGTAGCATCAAGGGTAATCCATAACTGAGGGTCCTCCGCGGGAATAGGGGTAGCGGGAGGAATTATGTGATGGAGTACATGATGGGAGATTGCGTGAATTTTGAACAACTCTGCCCACGTCGCATACCGGACGTTTTCCATCTCAAGAACAATAGGGATATGATTCTTGATGTTGGAAATGGTAAGGGCGGGATGAAACATGTTCTTAGACATAACGAAAGAACAAGAGGCGAAGTAGCGATTTGGGATAATTTGGGAAGAGAAGAGGGTCACGGAAAACCGAGAAGAAGCTCGGAAATCGAGGAGGTTTGCGGAAGAAATTAGGAGAGGTATGAAAAACCTAGACTTCTGATACCATGAAAGAAATAATCCCTTGATTATTTTCATTAATGAATGAGTATATATACAATTTAAAATTTCCATAATATGGAAAATCCTATTCCTAATCTACTCCCAAAACCCTATTCTAATTGTACAAGAATCCTACAATTATGGTAAGCGTACAATGCTAATTATATACAAATAATACAAAATAACTTGTTACCAAAAATAGGATATACACGGTGTGTATACCGTGTATATCACGGTCTCCCACTTGTGATGGGTTTCCGTGATATACATGATATACACAAGATATTGTATACCGTGTATATCCTTGTATATTTTCACTAACAAACATAATCGATAATTCCAGTAACAACTCTCTCTGTAGTCTTCTGGCAACTATTACAACCCCTTCCCTTTAAATGCACATTGTATGGGATCCTAATGTCTCACATCAAAGTCCCAACTCCAAATTAAGCATAAAGAAAATAGATTAATTTGGCAAACAAATTTAGTTAGATGGCAGTAGCAAGACATTGTTTTAGTATTTGCTTTTGCACTATTTTCCATTGCAGTGAAGGCCCTTAGCTCCAATTACTACACCAAACATGCCCCAATGCCGAGTCAACCATCACCACAATTGTCAAGAAAGCTATGTTGAATGAAAAAACAGTTCCCGCTGCACTTTTAAGGATGCACTTCCATGATTGTTTCGTTAGAGTAAATTTCCACTTCTTCTCTACTTATTTTCCCTAGCTAGATAGTAATTATCAACTTTCATTTTTCCCGGCCGCACAGGACCAACAAAACTCCCTCATTTAATCATTACTCGGGAGCCAGAAATTCGTATATAGGGATTCAAAAAAAATACTAAAATGTCATACCAAGGATTTGAACATGTCACTTAAAACAACTTTTGAACCCCTTCTGCCACTACACTGCAACATTTCAAATGTCTAGGGGATTCAACATTTATATATAATTAACGAAAAGATTCGGTTTTTGATGAACAAGACAATCTTGTAAGCATGAGAATTTAGTCTAGGAAACCAAATGTTTTGAGAAACTACATTTTTGGAAATAGTTTTGGACTATCTTACACTAGCTATAACAACGTTTGATCCACAGAAAAAGCTGCAGTTTTCGAACTAATTACCATTCAAAAGTTACATGTTTTATTTCATGCCAAGATGAACTATATATCCTGCTTCTTCTCTTCTGCCAGTCAGTCAGCTTTAGCACCTTTCTTTATACTCCTTCAATTCCTTCTGGTACCTTTCCTTGTCTTGCACCCCATAGTTCTGATAAACCTGAATGTATAGACTAATTAACTATCAGTATAATTTTGTTTTACTGATTGAGTTCAAGTATAAAGCAACTACGCTTCAATCCCAAACAAGTTGGAGCCGACTATAAGCATCCTCAGTGTCCATGTTGCTCATTTAAAGCCCACATTCCAATATTATGTAAGAGTTAGTTTCTCATTCTCAAGTTATGAGGAATATTCACGATACAGAAATAGTACATAATGATTGAATCTGAGCATGCGTACCATTTTTTCTTCAGGAGAAAGATTGTTCCAAGATTCTCCAATCATCTTTGTGAATTCCCTCTCTCTATGTGGATAGAGAGATTTGAGCTTGGAGTGTTTTTCAGCAAAGAAGAAGTTGTATCCACTCCTATTAGGTTTGGGGCGATTAGGGTCTCCACCCCTCCTCCTCCTGTTCCTCCGTCCTGAATGGTGGTGAAGTGGCGGATTGTAAGGTACAATCGCGTTGCAACTTTGTGCAGCTAAATTGGAAGATGATGGGGCTTGTTGGTTTGGATGGTAAAGTACTCCATTGAGAACCTCAGATCCCATTTTGAGCGACACCAAATAACCACAGTCAAATTTGGCATCAATTGTCCCTTCAGCCTGGAAACACATTGACCCTAAATACACAAGAGAATTCAGAACAGCAAATCTAGAAACCACTGAATAGTGTAATAAAAAAAGCCAGGTGCACAAAGAATTCCACATTCACTCAAGGTCGGAGTAGCGAATTTCATGGCTCAAACCGTGATCTATATAGGTCACACAGAGACAACTTTAGCGTTGCTCTCCCCTTCAACCATTGAATGATGTAAAAACATTAAAAAGCTTTTTATTACATTGGGAGATCAAGAAAGGGACAGTGAGAATTGAATCTAACAATTGTGTACATGGGAGACACTCACAAGTACTACTAGACTGTAAGTCTTGATCATAATAATGTAGTAACAATATAACGTAGTGTGACAGCATTTGGTTACTCAAAAATCTTAGAAGAAATAAAAGGTCAATTAAGACATATCACACATCACACGTGGTAGTAAGTAACTCCTCTAGTTATTCCTCGATGAGAACAGAGAAAGAGGAGACTCGGGAAGAGGTAAAAATTGAATATGTCTAGCCTAGTAATAACACACAAATGTTATCGCAATAAGAAGAGATAAAGTGTAATCTAATCAAATAACATTGACAGTTACTTATATTAAATAATTTTTTAATAGATGTATCAAAACATAAGGAATGAATAATATGTTGACACGTCTTTTAAATAACCTCGAAGTCATGATACATGACATGTGGCAGAAAGTAACTCCTCCATAATTACTCCTCGATGAGAACAAAGAAAGAGGAAACTTGAGAAGAGGTGAAAATTGAATATGTCTAGCCTAGTAATGACATACAAATGTATCGCATTAAGAAGAAATAAACTGTAATTTAATAAAATAACACTTACAGTTACTTATATTAAATAACTAATTTCTGCACACGTTTTATCCCACGCTAATGATACAAACATTTTAAGATAATATAAATAATATTAGGATATGTGTGCAATGTATTATACAAAATTTGAAGGGAAAACCATAAGTTCAAATTGACAATTGATATATCGACCGGTATATATTGTCATTATGTAAAGCATAAACGAATAGGAAGTTGCTTTCAAATTATGAATGTGAAAGAATAATATTAGTATTATTGTTTAAACATAATCATATTACCAAATATAACAAGAAACAATCTCAATTGACAAACAAGGGTCTGAAGCCGAAGCCTAACACCACGTTAAGAGAATTAGACGTTGGACCTAACTCGATCATAAAGACTAAATCACAAGGTAGGGATTGTCCAAAACTATATAGATATTACATTTCATACTCTCATGACTCTTAACAGTATGTGAGTTTTTCCGAAGCGCAACGAAATCAAAGGCTTTTTTTCTTGCACACGATAAGAATTTTCTTATTTTAAAACTGATTTTTTAATAGATGCGTAAAACTTAAGGAAGGAATAATATTTTGACACGTCTTTTAAAAATCTCGAAGTTATGACATATGACATGTGGCAGAAAGTAACTCCTTGATGAGAACAGAGAAATGGGAGACTCGGGAAGAGGTAAGAATTGAATATGTCTAGCCTTGTAATAACACACAAATGTTACTGCATTAAGAAGAGATAAAGTGTAGTTTACTCAAATAACACTTACATTTACTTATATTAAATAATTTTATAATAGATGCGTAAAACTTAAAAGAAGGAATAATATTTTGACACGTCTTTTAAATAATCTTGAAGTCATGATACATGACACGTGACAGAAAGTAACTCCTCTATAGTTACTCCACGATGAGAACGGAGAAAGAGAAGACTCGGGAAGAGGTGAAAATTGAATATTTCTAGCCAAGTAATGATACACAAATGTATCGCATTAAGAAGAGATAACTGTAATTTAATCAAATAACACTTACAGTTACTTACACGTGTATCCCACGCTAACGGTATAATATTTTATGATAATATAAATAATATTAGGATATATGTACAATGTATTATACAAAATTTGAAGGGAAACCATAAGTTCAAATTGACAAATGGTAAACCTATATCAACCGGTATATATTGTCATTATGCAAAGCAAAACGAATAGGGAGTTGCTTTCAAATTATGAATGTGAAAGAATAATATTAGTAGTATTGTTTAAACATAATCATATTATGAAATATAACAAGAAACGATCTCAATTGACTAACAAGGGTCTGAAGTCTAACACAACGTTAAGAGAATTAGACGTTGGACCTAACTCGATCATAAAGACTAAATCACAAGGTAGGGATTGTCCAGAACTATATAAATATTATATTTCATACTCTCGTGACTCTTAACAGTATGTGAATTTTTCCGAAGCGCCGCGAAATCGAAGGCTTTTTTTTCTTCCTTGCATCCTATATGAATTTCTGGTTTTGAAACTGATTTTTTAATAGATGCGTAAAACTTAAGGAAGGAATAATATTTCAACACGTCTTTTAAAAATTTTGAAGTTATGACTTATGACACATGGCAGAAAGTAACTCCTCTAGTTACTTCTCGATGAGAACGGAGAAACGAGAGACTCAGGAAGAGGTAATAATTGAATATGTCTAGCCTTGTCATAACACACAAATGTTATCGCATTAAGAAGAGATAAAGTATAATTTAATCAAATAACACTTACAGTTACTTCTTTTAAATAATTTTACTATAGATGCGTAAAGCTTAAGGAAGGAATAATATTTCAACATGTCTTTTAAAAATCTCAAAGTTATGACATATGACACATGACAAAAAGTAACTCCTCTAGTTACTCCTCGATGAGAACGGAGAAACGGGAGACTCGGGAAGAGGTAAGAATTGAATATGTCTAGCCTTGTAATAACACACAAATGTTGCTGCATTAAGAAGAGATAAAGTGTAGTTTATTCAAATAACACTTACATTTACTTATATTAAATAATTTTATAATAGAAGCGTAAAACTTAAAGAAGGAATAATATTTGGACACGTCTTTTAAATAATCTTGAAGTCATGATACATTACACGTGACAGAAAGTAATTCCTCTATAGTTACTCCACGGTGAGAACGGAGAAAGAGAAGACTCGGGAAGAGGTGAAAATTGAATATTTCTAACCTAGTAATGATACACAAATGTATCGCATTAAGAAGAGATAAACTGTGATTTAATAAAATAACACTTACAGTTACTTACACGTGTATCCCACGCTAATGGTATAAATATTTTACGATAATATAAATAATATTAGGATATATGTGTAATGTATTATACAAAATTTGAAGGGGGTTCCATAAGTTCAAATTGACAAATGGTAAACCTATATCAACCGGTATATATTGTCATTATGGACATCTCCTGTCATTAGTTCACTGGGTCATAAATTTTTACCTTGTGTTATTAGATGACTTTTCTCACTTTCTCTGGATTTACCCTCTAAAATTCAAGTCTGAAGTTTTTGCCAAGTTTCTTGAGTTTCGTAACTTTATCAAAACACAGTTTGAAAAGTCTATCAAATCATTCCAATGTGACAACGGTCGTGAGTTTAATAATTCCGTGTTTCATAATTTTTGCACCAATAATGGCATGGTCTTACGTTTCTCCTGTCCCCACACCCCACCTGAAAACAGAAAAGCCGAACGAATCATCCGTACTATCAACAACATGGTTCGTACCATTCTTTTCCACGCCCCTCTCCCCCTGTCGTTTTGGGTCTATGCAATCAAAATGGTATATACATCCTTAATATTTTACCTACCAGTACTCTTCACAACAAAAACCCCCACCGAAATTCTCTATCGTCGGACCCCTTCATAGGATCACCTTAGAATTTTCGGTTGTCTGTGCTACCCAAATCTTTCCTCCACTGCTCCACATAAATTAGCACCTCGTACCACTCTGTGTGTCTTCTTAGGGTTCCCACCCAATCATAGGGGGTATTTGTGTTATGATTTATCTTACCGTAAGGTCATCGTGTCCCGATATGTCACGTTTAACGAGGCAATCTTCCCATTCACTCATCTCCAAAAATTCCAGACTATCAATTACACGTTCCTCGAGGAGTCTGAAACCCTCCTCCGTCGTCCGCCACCTGCTCAGTACTCCGTTTATTGTACCGTCAAGTCTGCCACTACCGGTATCATCCCTGCCCACCGTTGCCTCCCAGATTCTTATAGCCACCAACACTACAGGTCAGTTTCGGTCACCGCCGATTGCCACCGCTACCGCAGGCAATCGATCCCCTTTCCCTTAGACAAGTCTCGTCATCGTCAACCCATCTCTGCCACATGCCTGCTCTCTGTCACCATCACCGCCGAGTGCCACCACCACCGGAAATCGGTCCACAATCTCAGCACCATCATCGGTCCCCATCCCCACATCTGAATCGTCATCGCAACCTCAACACCTCCCCGCAACAACGCCAGCCACCGGTAACCCACCTGGTCTAACCAGATCTCCCCCCCCCCCCACCAAACCAGAACATCGTTCCCTTCCCACTACCGACATTGTACCCCACATCGTCAAACTCATCCAGTCTCGATCTACAAGATCAGCGACACCACACAACCCAGCCATTGTTCCCGACCTCGACCCACCCAGATCGCCAACAACAAACACACTCGCGCACTGTACCTAGTCACCAGTCCGACACCCTACCCCAACACCTGATCTGAACCCAAATAGTGAACCCAACCCGATTCTGAACCAAAATAGTGAACCCGACCCGAAACACAGCAACCATACCCAGCCAGCACCCTCGCACCATATGGAAACACGTGCTTAACACAGGATTTTCAAACCCAAAGTCTAATTTAACCTGTCTACATAAATCATATCACCAATTCCCAAAAACCCAAAATTAGCCAAACTAGACCTCAATTGGAATGCGGTCATGTGTGAGGAGTTTAATGCCTTAACGAAACAACATACTTGGGATTTGGTTCCCCGACCTGTGGGGTGAATGTGATTTGATGCATATGGCTTTTTGTCACAAGTACAGATACAGTGGTGACTTAGAGAGATATAAGGACATGCTTATGTATAATGGTACTAATCAGCAGGAGGGCATTGATTGTGGTGAGACATTCAGTTCGGTTGTTAAACCGACTACCATTCGTACAGTCCTGAGCATTGCTATGGGTAAGCATTGGTCGATTCATCAGCTTGATGTAAAAAAGGCATTTCTACATGGTGATTTAAAAGAAACTGTTTACATGCTCCAGCCACCGGGTTTTGTCCATCCAGCAGCCCCTCAGTATGTATGTCGTCTCTGTAAGTCGCTTTATGGTTTGAAACAGGCCCCTAGAGCGTGGTATGATCGATTTGCACAGTATATTATGCGGATTAGGTTTTCATGCAGCAAGTGTGATAATTCTCTGTTTATTTTCCATAGAGGTAGTAACATTGCCTATTTGTTGTTATATGTGGATGATATTGTTCTTACTGCATCGTCTGATGTATTGAAAAATGAGATTATTACACTGCTCAAAACCAAATTTGCTATGACTGATTTGGAGAAGTTGAGCTATTTTTTTGGGATATCAATGACTAGTTTTGTCCATACTATGTTTTTGTGTCAGCGCAAGTATGCAGAAGAGATAGTGTACATGGCTAAAATGGCGAACTACAAGATCATGTCCACTCCGGTTGACTCTAAATCTAAGCTTAGTGTTGTTGATGATGAACTAGTGTCCGATCCCACTCTGTATAGGAGCCTTGCAGGTACACTTCAGTATCTTACTTTCACCAGGCTTGACATTGCTTATGTTGTTCAGCAGGTATGCTTATTTATGCATGCCCTAGGGAGCCTCATTTTACTGCTCTTAAATGTGTCATTCGATATGTTAAGGGCACACTTGATTATGGCATCTATACCCCTTAGCACCAACCAGATTGTTATCATATATGGATGTTGATTGGGCAGACTGTCTGAACACGCGACGCTCCACCTCAGGCTACTGTGTGTTCTTAGGGGATAATCTCATTTCTTGATCTGCCAAGAGACAAGCCATATTATCCCGTTCGAGTTCAGAAGCAGAGTACAGAGGCGTTGCTAATGTTGTTGTTGAGATCTGTTGGCTCCGAAACCTTCTTTTGGAGCTTCAGTGTCCCTTGCGTAAGACGTCTTTGGTGTATTGTGATAACATATCTGTCATATATTTATCTCATAATCCGGTTCAGCATTAGAGAACCAAGCATATTGAGATGGATAATATCCACTTTTTTCGTGAGAAGGTTGCTCTCGGTCATGTTAAGGTATTACATGTGCCTTTTTCATATCAGTATGCGGATATATTCACGAAAGGCCTTACTAGACAGCTCTTCATCGACTTCAGATTCTGTCTTAGCGTCTGGCCTCCTCCCGCTCAGACTGAGGGGGTGTATTAACTGTGTACATCATTACCATAATTAGAATGTCATATATTATGTAATATTTAGTGATGTATAATTATTGTAGATATAGGATCCTTATTGTATTAGGATTCCTCATTGTACACTATATATATTTGTATTAGTGAAAAAGGCTCCCCAAGAGAGATTAATACAATTCTACACAAAGCAAAATGAATAGGGAGTTGCTTTCAAATTATGAATGTGAAAGAATAATATTAGTAGCATTGTTTAAACATAATCATATTATGAAATATAACAAGAAACAATCTCAATTGACTAACAAGGGTTTGAAGTCTAACACAAGGTTAAGAGAATTAGACGATGGACCTAACTCAATCATAAAGACTAAATCACAAGGTATGGATTTCCCAGAACTATATAAATATTACATTTCATACTCTCGTGACTCTTAAAAGTATGTGAATTTTTCTGAAGAGCCGCGAAATCAAAGGCTTTTTTTTCTTCCTTGCATCCTATATGAATTTCTGGTTTTGAAACTGATTTTTTAATAGATGCGTAAAACTTAAGGAAAGAATAATATTTCGACACGTCTTTTAAAAATTTTGAAGTTATGGCATATGACACATGGCAGAAAGTAACTCCTCTAGTTACTCCTCTATGAGAACGGAGAAACGAGAGACTCGGGAAGAGGTAAGAATTGAATATGTCTAGCCTTGTAATAACACACAAATGTTATCGTATTAAGAAGAGATAAAATGTAATTTAATCAAATAACACTTACAGTTACTTATATTAAATAATTTTATAATAGATATATCAAAACTTAAGGAAGTAATAATATTTTGACACGTCTTTTAAAAAATATCGAAGTCATATGACACGTGGTAGAAAGTAGCTCCTCTAGTTACTCCTCAATGTAAACGGAGAAAGAGGAGACTCGGGAAGAGGTGAAAATTAAATATGTCTAGCCTAGTAATGACACACAAATGTATCACATTAAGAAGAGATAAACTATAATTTAATCAAATAACACTTATAGTTATTCATATTAAATAACTAGTTTCTGCACACGTACATTGCACTTATATCCCACGCTAATGGTATAAATATTTTAAGATAATATAAATATTTTTAATAGATGTGTCAAAACTTAAGGAAGGAGTAATATTTTAACACGTGCATCTATTAGAAAATCTCGAAGTAATGACATATGGCATGTTGCAAAATGTAGCTCCTCTAGTTACTCCTCGAGGAAACTTCGATGAGGTTGGAGAACGAGGAAGAGACATGGGGATTGGTGAAAATTGAATTAAAAAATCTTGAAATAATAATATATGATGCGCGGCAAAATGTAGCTCCTTTAGTTACTCAAGAGAATTTCGATGAGATCGGAGAAAGAGGAAGAGACTTGGGGATTGGAGAAAAATGAGTACGTCTAGCTTAGTTCTAATGCACAAATATCATGACATATTTGAATCCATAGAAGAAGAAAAAATCTAGCCTAATAGTAAAAGATCAAAATCCTTGAACTAGCAAGTACTTATAACCATCTTAAAATAAAAACGAATCATAAGAGAACATTGATGTGAGAAAAAATATAAAATTAAGAAAAAAGAATCAACACATTTGAAATTTTGCTAACCTGGAGATTTATCAAGCAAAGGAACTTCAGTTGGCAACATACAAACTTATAAAAATAAAATTGGATTGTATTTGCGTTCCAAAACTATCTACATTCTACTCCATGAAGTTTGAAATACAAGAAGCAAAACATTTTCTAATTATAACCTACATAAAAATATGTCGTTTTTCTAAATTAAAAGTGTTTAAAAAATACCTAAAGACCTCTATTGAAAACAATAATGTGTATCATATAACAAAGGCAGCCCGGTGAACTAAGTTCCCGATATGCGCGGGGTTCGGGGAAGAGCCGGACCACAAGGGTCTATTGTATGCAGTCTTACCTCACATTTCTGCAAAAGGCTGTTTCCACGGCTTGAACTCATGACCTTCTGATCACATGGTAGCAACTTTACCAGTTACTCTCAGGCTCCCCTTCAATAATGTGTATCATATAAAATAAAATATAGAAGATACCTTTGCGGTCCAAAATAAGTGCCGCTTTAGAAAATGTGATTTTCTAAATCAGCACTTGCTTCAACAAATGAACTATACAATTTTCCAAAAATCTTAGAAGAAATAAAAAGTAAATTAAGAAGAAATAAAGTGTAATTTAGTCAAATAATATTTCCGATTACTATTATTAAATGATTTTTAATAGATATGTCAAAACTTAAGAAGTAATATTTTGAAATTTCTTTTAGAAAATATCGAATTCATGACATGACACGTGATAGAAAACTAGCTCCTCTAGTTACTCCTCGATAAAAACGGAGAAAGAGTAGAAGACTCGGGTCCCGGGGTGAAAATTGAATATGTCTAGCCTAGTAATAACACACAAATGTTATTGCATATTGGAATAAATTGAAAAAAAAAATATAGCCTAATTGTAAAATATCAAAACCCTTGAACTAGCAAGTACTTATAACCATCTTAAAATTCAAACAAATCATAAGAGAACATTGATGTGCAAAAAAAAATAGACTTGGTGCAAAAAAATTAACATATTTGAATTTGCTAACCTGAAGATTTACCAAGCAAGGGAACTTCATGCTTAAAGAAGTAAACTTGTTCAAAGCGATGAAGCAAAGTGAAATAATGTTTCCTCAATGCATATGAAGCATCTAAAGTGATTTTTTATCTTACATGTTACAAATTTATATCTCAGTCAAACGATTTTAGAATATACACATAAATTTATAACTATAAATATATATTATGCAAATTAATTTGGACACACGTGTCCAAATACTAGTTTTCTAAAAAGTTTAGAAGAAATAAAAGGTAAGATAATCTAATAACACTTACGGTTACTTATATTAAATATTTTTTAATAGATGCGTCAAAACTTAAGAAAAGAGTAATATTTTGACACGTGCATCTATTAAAAAATCTCGAAGTAATGACATTTAGTCAAATAACATTTCCGAATAGTGTAATGACATTTATTTCTTCTAAAAAGCTTAGAAGAAATAAAAAGGACCATAAGAAAAAATAAAGTGTAATTTAGTCAAATAAACATTTCCGATTACTATTATTAAATGATTGTTAAATAGATATGTCAAAATTTAAGAAGTAATGTTTTGAAACATCTTTTAAAAAATATCAAATTCATGACATGACACGTGACAGAAAAGTAGCTCTTTTAGTTACTCCTCGATAAAAACGGAGAAAGAAGAGACTCGGGTCCCGAGGTGAAAATTGAATGAATATGTCTAGTCTAGTCATGACACACAAATGTATAAACTATAATTTAATCAAATAACACTTACCGTTACTTATATTAAATAACTAGTTTTCGCACACGTGCATGTGCGTTGTGCGTGTATCCCACGCTAATGGTACAAATATTTTAAGATAATACAAATAATATTAGGATATGTGTGCATTAATGCGGAAAAGAGAAATATTCATAGTACAAAATAATTAACATAATTGAAATTTTGCTAACCTGGAGATATATCAACCAAGGGAACTTCATGCTTAAAGAAGTAAACTTGTTCAAACCGATGAAGCAAAGTGAAATAATGTTTCCTCAATGCGTATGAAGCACTTGTTGTGGTTGGAGAAAACTTGAATACTGAACTCACTTCTCTCCATTTCTTCTCTGTCACAACCTATAAAACATTTGTATAACTTCTTTAAATAAATAGGCAAAATATCAAGATGTATATAAATGAAATAAAATACAAGAAGAAAATAAAAGAGAGAAAACATTTTAACCTTGTCAAAGCCACCCCTTTTTGTCACCTCAACATAGAGAACATACAAATCAAGATCCTTCCCTCCAATCACAGGAATCCTTCAAGAAAAAAAGAAGAAAAAACAAACCAAAGATTAAACAAATTAAACAGCACCCTCCCATGTTATATCTTTGTCTCTCTATTTTTTTTCATATCATTATTCAGCGGATTCAGAATTTAGACGATGTAACTTTGACTTAGTAGAGTAATTTTAAAATGTACATCAATTATGTTTATACTTATTTTTCACGCAATATATATATATATAGGATCAATTTGCATTCCGTTACTTTTTTTTTACACATATATACAGGTCCAAATTCCACTTAAACCGTACTTGTTTTTTTTACCACTAATTTAAGGTTTGATTCCGAAACATTGATAACTCATGATTGAATCCGCCACGATGTGTGTAAGAGGAGAATATATACTCCCTTCCTTTCATTTTATACGGTACTGTTTGATTCGACATGAATTTTAATTAAAAAAAAGTTTGAACTTTGATATAAACAAATCATAGATATTTATGTGATTCTTATTAAAAGGAAAAAAAATTATAATATAAAAACGTAATTTTTTTTAAACAAACTAAAAAGAAAAGTTTGTGACATAAATTAAAATATGAAATAATAACAAAAAAAATATATAACAACCACAATAACATACCCGGAATAATTTCGATCAAAAAAATATAATAGTAAATAAAAATATACAGAAGGATGCTTACGTGTACTTCGAGCACAAAACAGAGTGAAAATTCTTGAGACACTCCCTGAATAGATTTGGGTCATTAACAATCTTCTCATGTGAAGCCATTGGTGGAGGATACACCTGTCCGTTGCCGGCGCCGGCCGGAAGTATAACTTTCTGAGACATCATGGTGTCACCGGCGACTGATTTCGCCGGAAAATCAAGAAAGTGTGAACAAGGCTAGCTTATAAGTTAATGGGGTGGATGTAAACTTTGAGGTAAACAGTAAGCCAAATATAAAGAAGAGATAATGAATAAATACAAAGATAATTTTTGGGTACTTACGAAGAAGTAGACAAGTGTTGAATCAACGGTTATATGCAGAGAGTTTTTAACTTTGGCTTCTTCTTCATAGCTAAACCAAAAAAAAAAAATGAATCTCAGTGGGCAAAGGCAAAGTACATTAAATTTTAACTGGCTAATAAAAATATTTTCATTAATTAATTAAGAGTTGACACACTTTGAAGTTTGAACTATTATTTTTTCGGGAATTTCACACTCTAACTATGAATTGTTCCTTTTATTTATCTGAACTATCATCATTTATATATTAAAACACACTTCGAGTTTAGAAAATATCTCTGTGTAGTTTAATACATATCTAAACTCGAAATATATTTCAATACATAAACGATGATAGTGAGCTAGAAAAATAAAATAATTGATAGTTGGAGTGATGTATTTTTTACCATTATATCATTAATTAATGCTCTGTTCTTTTTTTTGGGTGTATTGTCCAAAGTGTGCTTGAAAGAGTCTGTACAATTCTGGTGTAATATGAAGTTATGAACTCCGAGTCCAACGCGATGCTATGCTATATGCTATGTCTATGGTTCTTTTGTTTTTAAAGCATTAGTACTATAATAAATAGGTTCTGATCAAATCTTTATCGTACAGTATAGGTGAATATATCCTGCAGGTTCTTTTTGGGCTGCTTACGTACGTATATGTAGTAGAGCATGCTTCAACTGATCCAATCACCTTCAATTGCCTGTTATTTATTTTTTCGTCTGTATTTCGATATTCGCATATCGCATTAGAGTTTAATTAAATTTAAATTTGTATAAAATCTCCTATTGGGGGTTAAACACTTCTTAATAAAGACTTTTATATGTATAGAGTTCGAACACGAAACCTCTGATTAAAAATTATCAGTTATCGATCATCAAGTTTTTCTTCTTTTTTTTACCTCTCGCCTATCATGAATTATCATTTTTTGTCACATCACCAAAATATTTATTAAGAAATTTACTTGTATCTACTTCATCCGACCTAAATTAACTAGGCACGAAACTTTAAAAAATATTTTTGAAATTAGTGATTTTAAACAAGTCATAAATATTTGTGTGCGATAATTATCTTATCAAATGTAAAATGTGAAATTAAAAGGTAAAACAAATCATAAGAGAACATTAAATGTAATATTTAAACAAGTCAATATTTGTGCTTCCTTTTTTTTCTCTTTTTTTTGGTCTCCGTGGTTAATGCAGTAAATATTATCAGTATTTTATTTTCCTTCTAAGCATCCATTTAAAGGTAAAACATGTCAATTTTCTCTTAAAGAAAAAGGGAAAAACTAATTAACATGTCAATAATGAATTCATGACATGTATTGTGATATATACAATTATAATTTAATCATGGTTAGCTAATATATATTTTTGTAATTAAATCACTGGTAAATAGCATTAATTTTATGTAAGTCTTTTCATATTTTTAGTTATCTTTGAGGGGAAAAGGGAGATCGGAAATGGCATTAATTCATTAATGAAAACCATATATAAAATTCGTTGAGCCTTTCAAATGTGAGCAAGTTTGGGTGGTTAACATTGTGTTTGGGATAATGCTCCTACGTCACTCATTTTTATTATCTTATGCTCTTATCAAAATATGTACATTTTCGAATTAATTTGTAGCCTTTCAGCTATATATGATATGACACACCACAACTTTAGAGTAATTCGTATTATCCTATATATTTTATATGGTAAACTAATTGCAGTTCCTTAAGTGACCGATGGAAATAGCATATGCAAAACTCTGTCGTTTTACTACAAGTATGCAATTTTCCTTTTATATCTTTGGGCCAATCCGTAGTCCAATAGGAAAGTTAGAAGGGATATATGTTAGAATATTATGGAATTATCTTATTATTATGTATTAATGTATTATCATTTTATGTATGGTACGTAGTAAAATGTTAATTAGAAATATTATGTTAATTAGGTAGAAGATTATTAGGAATTGATTAGGAAGATTAGGCATGATTGACTCTTCCTAATTACATGTATGTGGTGTATATATTGTGCCCTTTAAGGATGAATAGATTGAGGAAAATACTTTCAAAGTCTTACAATATCTTCAAAGGGACAATAATGAAATTCGACTTGAACAGAGCGTCTCAAAAAAACTTTCTTTTTAGGATCCGATAACTTATGCAAAAACTGTTATTGTATTTAACTTATGTGCACTGATGACACAAAACAAAATTAATGTTGGTGCATTATAATTTAGATGAACTTTATGTTGTTATTGTTGTTGAGCGTAGTTTAGCTTATTATAGTAGGTTATATGTCTTGTCTTTTAGGATACTAATTTCACTTTATGAATGATTATCTATAAATATCTTTTAGGCGGAGGCAGACCCAACATTTAAAGCCAACGGGGATATAGTGACCCTGAAATTTCATAAATATTTTAACTTTAAAGTGCACTAACGAATATTAAGTACATCGCTTGCATGCTAACGATGACCACATATATAAGAATTTAGTTTTAACACGCATGGTTTGGAAGGTTATGACGAAGTTTAGATATGGGGAGAAGTAGCTCAGATTGGTTTGGGAAGAGTTAGGGAAAGGAATATCCAAAATAACACATGATCTAACTTCAAAAGAGTATATTTCTCAATTTATAAAGAATTTGGATAGTTTAAGAATAAAAATTGTAGCCCGTTGAATCTAATTACCAGAGTTCAAACCAATCATTTAGACGTATCTAGAAAACGTTAGGATTATTTGATTGCTGGTTAGGAAGTGATTTGTTCATGTATTAAATCTTGCAAACTTGTAGCATGTTTGGTAATATTTTTCGCTATGTATAAAATTCAACACACCAAATAGGGTGTTTAGTTAGCAATTTAGAATCCCTCATAACTAATACATGTAGGAGTTATGAGGAAATCTATATGTATTATCTTATGCATGATAGAAGATGGAAAAACTAACACGTGAATAACTAAATCATGCATAACTGATCTCTGCATTACTAATACATCCATAACTCTAACCAACAATCAAACGACCCTTAAGGGTTTTATCTGCACATGTTTGGCAATGTACATTTAAACTTCACGGTGCGATTGTGCGAAGTACAAATGACCAAGGGTTTATATAAGGCAGTAATGGGCAACAAATACTTATTTTTTAGGATATTTGAACTAGGGCTTATATAAGACAGTAATGGGCAGAAAATATGTTGTTATTATTATTATTATTATTATTATTATTATTATTATTATTATTATTATTATTATTTTGGATTTTTGAACTAGCTAGGGCTTTGAGTTAAGGACTGATTTAGAGCTTAGGACTTTATCTACCAACTAAGGTCAGTTTTATATGATGTTTTGTGGAGTAACTGGCAATTATTTGATTTGAATAAGTCTTAATTATCTTGTTGAGTTATACTGACAAGTTGTCCGTATGTAAACTCACTGTAAGGTATAATATGTTATCCACAATTCTCCTTCATTTTATTCCTAACCTTTTCTCCTAAAAGGGTAGGTAGTCCGGCTAGGAATTTCTCTTTCCAAAATGGTTGGTGGGATAAGCATGACTCTGGTTAAGAAAGTATTCTTGTACCATTGGAAATCACTAAGTTTTTTGCATTTGAGATTTGAAAGTAACTCGGCATTTTTATCCTTCAGATGCGAAGAATCTCATATGAAGTTCAAAGAGATTGTGAGTATCAAGGTTGATATTGTATCTTGTAGGGGTTCACCTTGTTCATCAAGTATTGGTATTCCTTCTTCATTAGTTTTGATGGAATTGATGATGTCTTCTTTTTGTTGATCAGTGAGATAATTATCCCACCAACCTTTCAATTGACTATAGAATCTTGCGATGAGCAGTATTGCAATTGTCTTATCTTGTGTACCATTTTGCATTTTGTATGCGTTTGCGGCCATGGTCATTTGTTGGAGGAAGCTAAGGATATTGTATTCTGTCATCCCATCTATGTTCCAATCATAAATGGAAGAGGCGTTAAAATGGGATTGAGCTAGGGGTTTTACTATTCCTGGGTTTGGAGCAGGAATTATCTGCAATTGTTGTTGGTGTATTTGTTGTATGGGTTGTTTCCAATCCATTTTATTAACAAGCGGTGTTTTATTTTGGAATTGTTCTAAAGTGTCACTGTTATCGGAATCATACGTTAGAGTTGTTATTTTATTGGGAGATTGTGGGGTATCTGGAACAATGTGTTCTGTATTAGAACTGTTGGATGTCTTAATTTAACTCAATTGATCTTGTATAGCCTGAATAAACTCAGACTTATTATGCCAGATGTTTTTGACACCATCTTTGGACACCTGAAAGGGTTTAAAGATTGGGCTTTTCAATTTCATATCCTTAGTCGTTCCTGGGGAATCTATGGTGACTAAAGGGTGATTTTTATGTGTTTTTCCACTCTATCTAGTTGTTTTCCTATGGTATTTAGACTAATATTGGTGAAATTATTATGTGCGAAGATATTCTTCGTATTTGTTTTTTCATCCTCTGCTGGATTTTTAAGAGGAATTGCATCTACAGGGCAGCGATGAATGTTTAGCTTAATACCTTGTAAAGGATGGTGGTTGGACTGGACTTTTCTAGAGTCATCTAGGGTTTCCCACTCCGGTATTTTGTTCCTAGTCGTAACGGGATTTACCGTTTTAGAAAAGGGATATTTAATTGAATTTTCGGAGGAATATATATCAAACCAGTCAAAAAAGGATGTTTATCCTATGTTCATTTACAAAATCATAGAATTTTTCCTGTATTTGTTTCCTAGTATTTAAAAAGGTTTTGAAGAACCAAATTCTTTTTTCTAGGTTGTATTTTTCATGGAAATCATTTTTTTGGAATTTGTTATCAATTTGGAATTCTTTTTCAAAAACACCAATTTGGTTTACTATGCTCTCTGTTATTGAAGAAAATGTCAGACTAGTAGGTTCTTGGTCCTCTCTCTTTTCTCTAACTGTGGAATTTTCATAAACGGATCTAGGTATTTCATTGATGTAGTCTACGTTTCTTAGATGGGGTAAATCTGACGTAAAATGTCTAGGTTTTATTTTGTAAGGAGTATTTATTATCGAATGAATATGTGAGACTCTTTCTAAGTCTAGGGTTTCTACGGAACTAGTATCATCGTATCTACTACTCGTAGATCTTCTATGGAACGATAGACTAACTCTACCATCCTGGTATTGGGTTATTTCTCTAAGATGAGTATTTGATTGTGAAGTTTCTACAGGTTCAGGTTTAACTACACCTTCCAGAATCCATTCTTCTGGTAAGGTAATATCCTTCCACCTAATAGGTCTTGATATTACGGTGTTAGATCTGAAAGATCTATTTGTAATAGTAGGGTTTCACCTTTTTTACTATGGTATCTAACTTTTGTGGCAAAAGCTGAAGTCATAGCTTTGTAATGGATTCTAAAAATTATTGCTACCGGAATTGAACCTTCAAGCATTTGGTAGTTGTGGATTTTTATTTGTAAGACAAGGAATTTTGGATATTTTTAACATTGAGGGATACAGAAAAGTTTGGGTAACAATCAAAAGAGATTGGTCATGTGCAGAGACTAGACTCAACAGAACTCAATAAGGAATCTTCAAAATTTATAAATCTTGTATCTCTTAGGATAGCAAGGATTGAGGTGTTTAGTCCTTCCTTAGTAAGGGATTTTATCCCTACTTGGACTAAGTCAATATGAATGTATTTGTAATTTCTTTCTCTAAGTTTTTTCAAGGAATTTTGAGAAAGTAATTGTATTATTTCAATGGGTTAAGATAATTGGATATCTCTTTCCTCTGTTTTGATAATGAAATCAGTTTTGAAAAATTGGTATTTAGAATTTTTGTAAATTTGATCTCTATTTACTCTCGGTATTTCCAATTATTAATCGATTTTTGAAAATCTTGTATAACGATTTCTTTCGAATTTATTATCTTCTTTGAATCCATGGAAGATGTTGAACCAAAATCACAAGAAGTAGATCTATTAAGAAACGGATCCATGTATATAAAAATCCTATTTTTGAAGTTCGGATTCTTTCTACAATCCCAGGCGTTTCACGGGAGTCTGACTGTCTATACCCTTGAGGACTTACTACCTCAGACCATCCTAGGCAAAAAACCTCAGAAGAATCGGAACCTCTAAACAAAAATTTCATCTAATATGGATAACATATGTCTCTCTATCTCTACCTTTTATGGCTCTGATACCAAACTACGGCCGATGATCTAAAGGGATAATAGACATGGAAGGAATTTATATATAAGGGATTGAAGAATTAAAAGAGAATTGAGATATGCAGAAAGTAAAGTAAGATTAACTTACAAATTAAGGTTACAGTTAAATAAACTATAATTCAAAGGATCTACAGAATTTAAATCAAATAGGCGGTAGAACCGGCCAAAGATTTAATGCAAGAATTTAAAGAATTTAAAAGGCATGAAGTATTTAAAAGATTAGGAGGTAGTACCATCCATAATCATATTTATTCAAAATATTAAAACTTACAAAGATTTATATCAATGAGATCTACCTTGGAAATTTCTAAGATATTTTGGGGAATTTTGGTAAAGGTATTTGAGGTCATATGAACTGAATCATATGAGGGAATTTAGATGAGGGAAATTTAATGTGAGCTTAGACTTCTCTCTAGGCTCTATGAAAGAAAAGGCTTGAAAGAAAAAAGCTTATCTGAGTAAGGGAGAGGGGGTCTCCTTTTATAGGAGTTTTTACATGACATTTTAGTAAATAAAAGAAATCTAACTATTCATGCGAGTGGAGAATGACATCATTGACTTTGGCATTTTTTTGAACTATTGTCAGATTCTTTTGATTTTACTGTTTTCCTTTTTGAAAGTATCTTTTTCGGGCATTTTCTCTTATCGGAATTTTATCTGAACTTTATTCCGGATATTTTGTCTTCTTTTGGCAATCTTTTCAGAATTCACTATTGCCAAAAACTGGACTGTCTTCAATATCAATTTATGGTTCTTCTTCTTCTAATGAAGAGCTTTATTTTGATGAAGACGGTGCAAACTTCAGAATTATTGCTTGCATTTCTTCTAGATTTTTTGTTGTTGCAAGCATTGAGGCCATCTGGGATTTCTGTGAAAGGAATTGGGTGTGCTCCGGTGTTTGTAGCGGTGCCTGTGGTGTATTTAGTGGCACCTGTACCTGAATGGATTTCTGGATATTTAGTCATTCCTGGACTTTGTGTGATGCGAGACTTGCTGATATTTTAAAGTTGTCCCACCACCTGATTTTGAACCTTCTTTGGATAGTTGGAATTTTATTTTTAGAATAATCTACAAACCATGTGAATACCCATGGTTAATGAAATTTGGTGTGAAAATGGTGCAATGACACAAATCTTTCTCTTCCTCTGAAGGTTATAAAGGGATTTGTAGAGGCTAAAAGATTTAGTGATTTGGGGGTTTTGTATTTCAAGTTTGGATCCAAATTGTTTCCCACCATGAATTCCACCATGTTGGAATTGGGACGGAATACACGAGGTATCAAAATGAAAGAGCCAAGTATGGCGTCGATCGGTATTTCGAATAAAAAAAGGAATTGAACCAAGCTTGTTGGTAATTCCAGTAATTAAATGGAATATTAAAAAATTGGGAATTTTATGGGTATGTGGAAAATTTAGGAGTTGAGACAATTCATTCCCCCAATCGCTTGGAGCAATTACTTCCAATATTTTGCAAATAGAGTAAGAGGGATCTGGGTTATTTTTATAATAATTATTTTTAATTGTTGTTTATCCTGATATTTAAAGGATGGCTTGATAAAAATATAGGATTTTTAAAATATCCCATGACTTGTAAAACCATCCTTGTCCAAAATAATTTTGCAATGCTAAAAAAGGGTCTTGATCACAAAATCTTTTTTCAATAGTCACAATATTTTGAAAGAAAGGTTTTATAAAAAAGTCAGAAATGGGATTTTTGGGTATGTGTGGTACCACAAGTTAGTTTTTTTAAAATTATTTTTGAGAAAGGGTTTTTGAAGATTCTCCTTTTTCGATTTTTGTAAATTTTTATGAGGTTTTATCCTCTTCTGAGCTTTGAACAACTTCTTGTTTAGGAATATGAAGTTGTAACAATGCCTGCTGTAATTTCGGGGATTTTGTAATGAGCTATAGGAGGTTTTCAGCAGTTATTTCCTGTGCAGGATTTGCTAGTGTCTTTTGCACGTATTCTGCGGTGTTTACATTTTCGTTTTCTTCTTTCATGATTGCGTCATACCATGTCATGAGTTTTTCGGTAGGAGTTTTGGCAGAGAATTTTTATTTTTCTTCTTTTGTTGGTTTGGAAGTGGTGGAGTTTATGGGTTTTTTGGGGGGCCATGAATATTGTTTGTTGTTGTGGTGCAACAACTGGTGTATTTATTGGCAGAGAAACATCACCCTTTCTCATTTGGAGCAAGGCTCCACACATCACGTGGTTACAATATTGTCCGCATTCTCACATGTCCTTCCTAAATATCTTGTCATTGTAGCCCCCAAACAGTGGGCTAAGGGACAGTGATAGGAAATTTCTGCGTTGTAACCAGTATCAGAAATTTGTTGGTTTTCTCTCTTATTTTTGAGGAAATCATTGGTTAAGAGATTTTTAAAGTAAAAAATGTTAGGAATCAATTTGCGCAAAATATTTTTAATGCTTTATTTTGAAAATATTTTAGATATTGTAAATCATAGTTCAAAAATGCAAATGTTTCAATTAATTTGAAAGAACAGATAGGATAGGTTCTAGAAAACTCAGGTGTTTGATTATTTCTCAATTCTCCTAGGTGATAGGAATAAGTTTTATCATATTGAGGTCTCTTGCTTTTGGTTTTGTCAAAAAAATGGAATTTTAAATTCTTTTTATTGAAATCAAAAGATATGAAATCGTTATCTACCTTATAAGGGGTGATAAGATTTATAAACGGTGTTTCTAAAATGACGGAATTGTGTATGTCTTTTACTCACTGGTTTGGAAATTGATCTCTAATTTAGTATTATTAGTTGTTGCTATGTTAATCTAAATACTTCATGCTTTTAAATTCTTTAAATTCTTGCATTAAATCATTGGCCGGTTCTACCGCCTATTTGATTTAAATTCATGCAGATCCTTTGAATTATGGTTTCCTTAACTAGAACCTTAATTTGTAAGTTAATCTTACTTTACTTTCTGCATATCTCAATTCTCTTTTAATTCTTCAATGCATTATATAACAATTTCTTCTCTGTCTATTATCCCCTTTAGATCATCGGCCGTAATTTGGTATCAGAGTCATAAAGGGTAGACATAGAGAGAAATATATTATCCAGATCAGATGAAATTCATGTTTAGAGGTTCTGATTCTTCTGAGGTATTTTGCCTAGGATGGTCCGGGGTAGTAAGTCCTCAAGGGTGTAGGCAGTCGGACTCTGTGAAACGCCTGGGATTGTAGAAAGAACCCGAGTTTCAAAAATAAGATTTTTATATACATGGATCCATTTCTTAATAGATCTACTTCTCGTGATTTTGGTTAAACATCTTCCATGGATTCAAATAAGATAATAAATTCGGAATAAATCGTTATACAAGATTTTGAAAAATCGATTGATAATTGAGAAATACGAGAGTAAATAGAGATCAAATTTACAAAAATTCCAAATATCAATTTTTCAAAACTGATTTCACTATCAAAACAGAGGAAAGAGATATCCAATTATCTCAACCATTTAAACAATACAATTATTTTCTCAAAATTCCTTGAAAAAACATAGAGAAAGAAATTACAAATACATCCATATTGGATTAGTCCAAGTATGGATAAAATCCCTTACTAAGGAAGGATTAAACATTTCAATCCTTGCTATCTTAAGAGATGTAAGGTTCACAAATTTTGAAGATTCCCTATTGAGTTAAATTGAGTCTAGTCTCTGCACAGGACCAATATCTTTTGATTGTTACCCAAAATTTTCAGTTTTCCTTAATGATAAAAATATCCAAAAATCCCTTGTCTTACAAATAAAAATCTACAACTACCAAATGCTTGAAGGTTCTGTTGACACCCAATTTTATCCCATCTTTTTGGATTTTATTTGCAATTTTTAATATTTTTGACACTTTAAAATAATTTTAAAATATAGGCATATATATGTATATATATCATTATTATTAGTATTATTTGCATTTTTTATTTTGTCATTTGCATTTTTTATATCACAAGCATACTTTTATCCTAATATTATATGTTATTTTATTTTCGCAAAACGGCATTACATTTTATATTTTTATTATTTTAAGCATCAAGCATTTCACAAATATTATATTTTATCATATTATCATCTTTACAATTTATAAATTTTGCAAAGCTTTTATTTATTTATTTATATATAATAAAACCCTTTTTATATTTTAAACCCATAACCCATTTCATTTCCCCTAAAACAACTCCAAACCCACCACAAAACAAATACCCATTTTCGGCTAAGCCCAACAGCCCTTTATTTTCACCCATATCCTCCTACCCAACCCAAACTAAAACCCATTTTCGCCCAAGCCCAACCCATCACCCATTTTATTTCCCCAACCCAAAAACAAATACCAGGCCCAACGGAAAGCCCACCCGGATCGCCCAATACCCAATTCCTTTCCCTTTCCTTCCCCAACTCATAACCCTAAAAACATTTTTCATTCGATATATCTCTCTCTCTCTCAATGGGTCACGCTCGCCGGCCAAGACACCCCGACCCCTAACCCCGACGCGACCCTACACCCACATCACCACCACACCACCACCACCCTACCCCATCTACGCCGAACAACCTACACCCACATCACCACCACGACGCCGACACCATCGCCGACACCAACCAGCCCCCGTACCCGCGGCCTCACGTCGCCGACCAACTCACCCCGCCGCACACACCATCACCTTACACCCTCCACACCTCGCCGACACCACCAACCAACCCGTCGACCCTACACCCCCCAAAATCCGAAACCCATCTATAAATACCCCATTTTCGTTCACTGTTTTGGGGGGTCGATTTTGTGGATTTTTGTCCGAAAATAGGGAGTTTTGGTCGGAGCTTATGTCGGAAATCGGGTATTATTTTGCCTTTTTTTGCTCACTGTCGGGTCGGGTTGGGTCAACCCGATTTAGGTAAGTTTTCCATAATTTTTATGCTTTTATATCTCCTTGTTGGTTATCTGAAGATTTGAAAAAAAAAGTTGTTCCGGTTCGTCCTTGTTAAGATCAGGTCGACCCGGTTGAATGCATTTCTAGATTTTTATGTTTTGTGTGTGCTGTTGGTTACCTGAAATCTGGAGAAAATCGATTCGGGTTGAAAAACATCCGATTCGGGTCGGGTCACTGACCCGGGTCGGATCGACCCGGTTCGGTTAATTTCCAGATTTTTGTATGTTTATATTGTGTTGTTGGTTACCTGAAATTTGGAAAGAAATCGATTCGGGTTGAAACATCCGATCCGGGTAGGGTCGACCCGGTCCGAGTAAATTTTCAGATTTTTGTGTTTTATATTCTGTTGTTGGCTATCTGAAAATAATAAAAAAAAAGATTCTGGGTCGGTCATCGATCCTGATTCGGGTCGGGTCAGCCCGGGTCAAGTAAATTTCATTTTTGTATCTTTGTTGTTGGTTAGCTGAAAATAAATAAATAAAAAATGTTTGATTCCAGGTTGGGTCGACCCAAAATCCGGGTCGGGTCACTATTACGAACCCGGGTCAGATTTTCAGAAGCCTTCCAAATCCTATTTCTGTTTGAAATTTCAGAATTCGAGGTGCATAGTTTAATTGTAAACTGTTGTTTATTTTGGCATTTAAATATCCATACACGGATATCTCACTGCTTTAGGCCGATGAAATTAAATTCGAGGCCGCACTTTTTTTTTCATTTCTCTATTTTCTGTTTATTGTTTTTAACATCCGTGCAATGGATTACTGTTTTATTTATTTTAACTAACACTACACTAGGCCGACGAAATTGAATTCGAGGCCGCGCTTTTTTCGTTTCATTTCACTGCCAAAGATCGCTTTTAACATCCGGCAGCGGATATTTACTGTTTTTATTTACTAAACATCCCGTCTTCTCGAATTGCCTCTGTTTTTACGCTTCTTGTTTCTTTGCTGCTTTCTTCTGCGTCTGATTCGATTTTTAATTTTGCTGATTTGAACACGATACTCTTGGCCGATGAGAAAATATCCGCCGATTTTGAGGCCTCCATAGTTGTAAAGACGGAAAATAAAGCTTCGGGCAAGGATGAAACTTAAATCTTTTTCACCCGAGAGACCAATATGTTCGTGAGCAAGGCAACTAAAATGACCAACGAGTCATATGTTCGTAGCCACGACGTGATTGGAATGATCTTTTCAAAATTTAAGTTCGAGCCCTCCGTAATCAAAACATTTATTGTTTTGGATACGGATCCGAAGTTGTGTATATTCAATTGTTTCTAACCGTTTATTCTTGACAGCTTGCAAAGATAAAGTCAAAGAAGGCAAATACCCCTCGGAGATTATTTATTTTGTTGTTGTCATTTACTTTCTTAATTCAGCTTTATTTCATTCCGTATTGTAATATTATTGTACTCGTGAAATTATTGAAATATTTAGAATAGGTGGACATAGAATTAATTATTAGGGTAGTCAAAAACTTGAAACCCGTCGCTAGTTTATTTATTTTTAGGCTCGGTTAGTTTTAAAATCGTTAATCGCTAGTTTATCTATTTTTAGGCTCGTCGCCCATAAGAAATCACATTGCATACATCTTTATCAATTTTCATACGAATGCATATTCATATTTTTTTTAGCTTTACATGTATATTATTGTCATACAAATGCATGCTTGTACAAATGCATCATTTCATTAAATACTTGCAATGTTATTTTTATACTTGTAAAACATGCACTTTTTAACATAATAATTAACCTGAGTTTGATCGGATAACCGCAAGTTAGCAGATCTTAAAGGATGCCTAACCCCTTCCCTTTAGGATAATAGAGAACCCTTACCTAGAATCTCATTAGTTTCGCAGACCACAAAATTGGAGTTATTTTACAGCTTTTAGTTAGTATTCAGGTGCCCTAATTCACCTTAGAATAATTAGGTGGCGACTCCTCAAGCAAGCATTTTTATCTAATCCAGAGGGAATCGATGCCATAGCGTCGCGAAGCCCGCAGGTCAAAATCGGGTGCGACAGCATGGCGACTTCACTGGGGAATATCATGTTCTTAACCATAGCAAATTCAGGTTATTTATTATTGCACTTTATTTTGTTTCATATTTGATCTACTGTTTCAAATTGTATCTTTTTAAAATTTTGAATGTTTTACTGCTTTAAATGCTACTTTCTTTTACGGTTTTTCTTAAATTGGCATTCCGCTCATATTTCTTCCACTCTGGAAAATTTACACTATCACACACTACACGCGAGGTGTGTTTTGCGCACCCGCAAATTTCTTTCAATCTACCAAATTTTAGGAGAGTTGGCGTATGCGCGGAGTGATCGGACCATCCGGTGGCCGCGTAGCCTTCTCACTCGAGTAGTCCGCTCGGGAACCTTGAGTCCAGTAAGCCCAATCTTAGTAAATTTAGGATAGAGCTATACCCTTTTATTTTTAATCATGCATACATACACTATAGGTGGGTCGATCCTTGGCATCGACTCCACAATTAAGAAATCCACCAAAATTGTCGATGGGTTTCGCTCCCCCAACGACCATAAACATATTATTTGTAGCGTGATAATGATGGACTAATCCAAGCCTAATCATGACATGCCGATATTGGAAAATGTACATACATTTTGTCTTCAATTCCAACAAAAGCACTGTAGTTTGACAGCTTGGATTATTCTGTCATAATCTCTCATATTTGGCGTTTAGGCCCACCTCTGGCATAAGAGAGGCTCCGTGCATGATAGGACGCGTATTTAATTCCTGCCCAGTTTGTTTGCTATTTTTCTTCTTTTATCTCTGTACATATTATTTAATGCAATAATTAGCTGCTTCAATTTTGTACCTATCATACCATGTAAACTGCGACTCTTGAATAGAAATTGTGTCACTACCCAAGGATAAAGCGTTCTTCAACATCAAGACTCGGATCTCGTGAAGCAATCAGGGGAGTTTTTGACCATACTTTCACTCTTACATTTTATTATTCTTTTAGTGGCTTTCCTCCTTTCACCCGGTGCTCTTATTTTTTTGCAGGAAGATCGTCCTCGCGAATAGTTTGGGGGGGTCGTTCTAAAACATTATTTTTGGATATACTCTAGGAAAGAACAAAGCCAAAGGCTTTCACAAAGATGACCGAAAGATGTTTTGACTAAAAAAAGTCAGCCAACACCAGATTCAACGAATCATCTCTTTAATTTGTCTATACTTTTGTTTTGTTACATATTTGCAAATTCAGTTGATATGTTTAATTTTCGTTACATAATTTTTTTATATATCATACCATTTTTACAACATATCTTTACGAACTACGAGTGTCTGATTCTCACCATACGGTGTGATACGTAGGTAACCCTTCTCAGGTGCGACACCCCTAAAAAAAATCAAATCAAAAAAAAAATGAAAATATGATTTCGGGTTATCAATCTTTTTTTTTCATTACATCCTAATGGACAATCCTTTTTTTTCATTACATCCTATTGTGGATTATTATTTTTTTTCATTGCATTCATCCTAATATGGACAATCACTTTTTTATTGCATACAATTTTACTTACTATCTTATCGTGGATAAATTCTTTTTCAATCTTACATTTTTATAACCTATCTTTACGAACTACGAGTGTCTGATTCTCATCATACGGTGTGATACGTAGGTAACCCTTCTCGGGTGCGACACCCCTAAAAAAAAAATCAAATCAAAAAAAAAATGAAAAAAATGATTTCGGATTATCAATCTTTTTTTTTTTTCATTACATCCTAATGGACAATCATTTTTTTATTACATTCATCTTATTGTGGATAATCATTTTTTCATTGCATTCATTCTACTGTGGACAATTATATTTTACTTTGCATTCGTCCCATAGTGGACAATCATCTGTTTTATACAATTTTTTATTTTTACTATCCTATCATGGATGAATTTTTTTTACTTTCTGCACGAACTACGCACACCTGATTCTCGTCAAAGATGAGATACGTAGGCAGCCCTATTCGGGTTCGGTACCCTTTATTCAAAAATACAAAAAAAAAAAAAAATTAAGAATCATTGATGGACTTGGTTGATACCAACACAGTTAGGAGTGTGCATAGGAAAGAACAAGTGGAGAAGATTGTCTTCGTGGTAAACCATAGATTCTTCTGGTACCTCTCATTCACGCCTGTGTTGACACTTAAAAAATTGTTTTTCATGCTTCCAAGATATGAACAAAGCCAACCTCATCGTTTCATGTGCATTGTGTGGTGAGTTTTTAGAATAAGTTCAATTGCATTGCATTGTGATCTAGAACTTGGCTCGAATGTTTGTTGAGGCGAAATTCTGAGTAACACTTGGTATAGGAAAGGATCGTAGGCTTTCTTTGATCCGTTTGAGCCTTTCCAGCTTACCAAATAACATTATCCGTAGCATTTCCCCTTTGAGCCTGAAGCCTATTTTTTTGAACAACCACATCTTATGCCTATACCCTTTCTGAGTGCGTACACGCGCTATTCCTCTTTTGGCCCGACCTCCTTGAGCGCATCAGAAATATGCAAATTGCTGAAAATGATTCGAGTTGAAGTTGCAATGTTCCCAAAAGAGGAAAACAAAACAAAACCAAAGGAGGACTTCACACAAAAAGGAAGTTAAAAGCCCCGACAATATAAAAAGAAAAAAAGAAGGAAATAACTCCGAAAAAAAGGGAAAAAACTTCAAACGAAATATTCAAAAGAAGCCGGTACAAAACAAAAGGGGGCAAAAAGAAGCAAATCGGAATCAATGCACACAAATACCAAGCACGGACATATTCCAAAGCTCAAGGAAGGATTAGTCACTCTTTACCCAAATAATATCCTTTTCTTTCCCAAACCTACATTACAAACCCATAACAAGCCCTACATGATCCTATACCGAGGGTTCTCACATTAGTGGATACTCACATGACGGCCAAGCCTATGGTATCACAATTAAATGCATTGAACATCTTTCTGAGGGTGAGTGTACTTCTCTAGACGTCCCAAAGTTCAAAATACTGAAATACATGTGAGGAAGGGACTTTCTTTCAGTGAGGGCATTTGAAACATGAGGATGCATATATGTCAAAATCTTGGCTTGAAGCAAGTGTCGATACTCAGGTATGTCTGAGGTAGCATCTGAAGCTGTAGGAATTACCTTGAAGTCTGTCTCGATTTGACAGAAAGCAAATAATGAAAACTCCTAAGCACAATACTAATTGTTGGTACCAACCGAAGTCAAGACGTGATTATGTCTTTTTCATATTTTCACAAAAAAAAAAAAAAACAACAACAACAAAAAAAAAACCTTGCAAAATCTATTGCATCATTTTTCAAACTCTAGTCACTCTCTTTTACAAAAAAAAAACATTCTACAAATACAAAAATCCTTTTGCTTGTATGAACTACGTTATGACCTGATTCCCTCGGCGGGATACGTAGGCGGCCACATCGGCTTCGGTCCCATTTTTGAAAAAGTTCACGATCTCTTTTGCCGCATGAACTACGTTATGACCTGATTCCCTCGGCGGGATACGTAGGCGGCCACACCGGCTTCGGTCCCATTTTCAGAAAATCCTTACAAATCTCTTTTGCCGCATGAACTACGTTATGACCTGATTCCCTCGGCGGGATACGTAGGCGGCCAGATTGGCTTCGGTCCCATTTTACAAAAAACAAAAGAAACCCTTACAAAATCCTTTTGCCGCATGAACTACGTTATGACCTGATTCCCTCGGCGGGATACGTAGGCGGCCACATCAGCTTCGGTCTCATTTTTAGAAAACCCTTACAAAATTCTTTTTGCTTGCATGAACTACGTTATGACCTGATTCCCTCGGCGGGATACGTAGGCGGCCACATCAGCTTCGGTCTCATTTTTAGAAAACCCTTACAAAATTCTTTTTGCTTGCATGAACTACGTTATGACCTGATTCCCTCGACGGGATACGTAGGCAGCCACATCGGCTTCGGTCCCATTTTGGAAAACTTCACAATCGTCATTTTACTTGCAGCGAACTACGTTATGACCTGATTTCCTTTATCGGAATACGTAGGCGGCCTATATCAGCTTCGGTCACACCATTGGAAATCTTTCTTCCATTATCTTGCACACAACGCAATAGGCTCACATGATTGCCTTAACAGGACAAGCAAGTTGCCCGCACAGACTCGGTTTTGTCCAGTTAGAAGTTCAACATCTTCATATATACCAGAAACTGGGGCATATTTAAGGGTTCACTGCAAGAATATGCCAACGGGCCTGAAAAAATGCCAAACAACCAAGTCTTCAATCTAAACCAGTCTGAGCTTGCAAGCGTCCAGGGCAAAAGCTACAACTCACAAAATTCTTTGAGTGCAGGTCTTCAGGTTGACAAAGGTAGAGAAGCCGCAACATATGTGCTTAATTTGGCAAAGACGTCGCCTCACATTTTCGTCCGTGCAAGGATGACATTTCAATTCGCAGTCCACAGGAGTTTGAATCGGCAGAAGATTCAACACAACGTGGAATCATATTACACCAAACTGACGGCAATGGACGTCATTTACATCTTTCACTGCATTACAACGACAGCAACACGCCCATACAACGGCGTCATCTGCACAACACGTCTACACAATGACGTTTTCAACGCACCACGTCTATGCAACGACGTCATTTCAACCCATGCGGGTCACAAACGCATCACGTCAATACAACGACGTCAATCAGGCGCCCACCTCCTAATGCGGGTATTTTAATTTCAGTCAGGCGCCCACCTCCTAATGCGGGTATTTAAATTTCATCGGCGCCCACCTCCTAACGCGGTATTTCAATTTGATCGGCGCCCACCTCTGTCACGGGTATTTCATTTTCAACAGCGCCCACCTCCTAACGCGGGTATTTCATTTTCATCGGCGCCCACCTCCTAATGCGGGTATTTCAATTTGATCGAGCACCCACCTCCTAATCGCGGGTATTGCATTTTCATCAGCGCCCACCTCCCATCGGGTATTTCAATTTGATCGGCGCCCACCTCCTAACGCGGTATTTAATTTGATCAGCGCCCACCTCCTAACGCGGGTATTTCAATTTGATCAGGCACCCACCTCCTAACGCGGGTATTTCATTTCACCAGGCACCCACCTCCTAATGCGGGTATTTAAATTTCATCAGCGCCCACCTCCTAACGCGGGTATTTCATTTTGATCAGCGCCCACCTCTGTCTGGGTATTTAAATTTCAATCAGCGCCCACCTCCTAATCTGGGTATTTGATTTGATCAGGCACCCACCTCCTAATGCAGGTATTTAAATTTCAGTCAGCGCCCACCTCCTAACGCGGTATTTCAATTTCGCCAGCCCACCTCCTAACGCGGTATTTAAATTTGATCAGCGCCCACCTCCTAATCTGGGTATTTCAATTTCACCAGGCACCCACCTCCTAATCGCGGTATTTAAATTTTAGTCAGCGCCCACCTCCTAACGCGGTATTTCATTTTCAACAGCGCCCACCTCCTAACGCGGGTATTTAAATTTCAATCAGCGCCCACCTCCTAATGTCGGGTATTTCAATTTCTGTCAGCGCCCACCTCCTAATGCGGGTATTTAAATTTACATCGCGCCCACCTCCTGTCTGGGTATTTAAATTTCGTCAGCGCCCACCTCCTAATCTGGGTATTTCAATTTCTGTCAGCGCCCACCTCCTAACGGGTATTTCAATTTACGTCAGCGCCCACCTCCTAATGCGGGTATTTCAAATTCTGTCAGGCGCCCACCTCCTAATGCGGGTATTTAAATTTCAGTCAGGCGCCCACCTCCTAATGCGGGTATTTCAATTTGATCAGCGCCCACCTCCTAACGCGGTATTTCAATTTGATCAGCGCCCACCTCCTAACGCGGTATTTCATTTCGCTTAGGCGCCCACCTTCTAATCGCGGTATCTTAATTTCAATCACGCCTATGCGACGTCGCCACCTGCATACCGTCTAAGCGACGACGTCACCTCATCACGCCTATGATATATCATCATCTGCATCGGGGAAGTTCTTCGAACGTTGTTCCACCCTTCCCCAGTATCTCGCCACATCTGCAACCAGTGTCATCATAAGTCGACCTTTGGGGCATTGTTTCTTGAATCTGCACCATCTCTTACAACTTCTCCCCTGATTCTATTTCTTACCATGCATCTCTAATCTTCCCTCGAGTCCGGTGATCGTGACAAAATTGGCTACTCAGTCAACTTCTTTGGCCGAAAACTCTTTCATCGTCTGCGGCCAAAGAGGGGCATCTGTTGACACCCAATTTTGTCCCATCTTTTTGGATTTTATTTGCAATTTTTAATATTTTTGACACTTTAAAACAATTTTAAAATATAGGCATATATATGTATATATATCATTATTATTAGTATTATTTGCATTTTTTATTTTGTCATTTGCATTTTTTATATCACAAGCATACTTTTATCTAAGGTGGGTGGGACGACCCGACCCCGACCTCGTCCCGACTCCGACCGGGCCCGCCCCGACCCCGCTCTAAAAAAAAAAAAAATTTAATCTGGCGGGACTCGAACTCGGGGCGGGACGATGTCTCGTCCCCGCTGCACTTAGCCCGCCCCAGGCCCGCCGGACCCGAGACCGCCCCGAGCCCGCCCCGAGCCCGACCCCGACCCCGACCCTTAACCCCCTTTGCAAAAATAGCCGTTGCACCAACGGCCATTTTAGATTATGGCCGTTGGCCAACGGCCATTTTAGGCCCCCCCTCCCCCAACCCCCTACCCCCTAATATTTATTTTTAACCCATAAGTTATTATATTTACACTTTAACCCAATTTTTCAACTATAAATAACTCATTTTCTCTTCATCTTTCTCACAAATCTTCCTACAATCTCTCTAATTTCTCAATATATCTCTCTACATTGTTTGCTAAATATTCAATTTTATTAATTCATTTGGGAATTGGGAGTGAAGTTGGCAACTAGCTTGAGGATCTTCCATCGAGCAAAGTTTCAATTTTCAACCTCTCGATTACACGTGGCCGACGTTACGTCGTTTGGTACATTCGTTCCTTCATTAAATTATTATTGTCTGCTTATTTTATTTAGCGCACTTAATTTTATTGTCTTTAATTATTTATTATCATAATTAAAATGGAAGGATTAAAAGGTATGTTTAAGGGTAAGGGTAAGGGTGCTTCTTCTAGTAGAGGCAACCAGGGCAAGGGTACTTCTTCTAGTCATCTTATTCCTACACAGATGATTTTGTTGATACTCAACATTTTCCTACAATACCATTAGATTTAGACGAGGAGTTATTTTCTGGAACTCAAGAAGACTTTAATTTAGACGATGATCTAGACGATACACCCACTAATATTGATGACAACACGCCCACTAGTGCACCTTCAACTGAAATACCTCCTATTCCCCCTAGTATGAGACGAGGTCCAAAGAAACGACCATTAAAATCAGATGCATGGACATTTTTGATAGGGACGTAGAGAATCAAGTAGCCATATGTAAAATTTGTAAAAATGTTTTAAAATTTAAAAGCTGGAAAAGGTCACGGTGGGACGGGGTTTAATTAGACACGTAGTAAGTGCTCATCCAGCTAGGTATGCCCAATACCAGGCTTCAAAACCGGTCGCATACGCCCGCTCCATCGGGACAAGGTTCACATCACGTCTTGTCCGGACCAAGTACTGGTCAAATTAACCCTATGACGGGGGAATTGTAGGCTCTAAATACAACAAACATAGAGATAGGGAAGCAATATCAAAATTAGTTCTTTGTGGAGGGTTTGCCTTTTCATTTCCTTCATCTCCGGTTTTATTCATTACATTAGAGATATATATAATCCTCGCTTTTAACGGTTTTCCTAGGTCAACTGTTAAGAGAGATGTATTTAAATTTGCGCATGAATATCAACAATATTTACGTTTTCATTATATCATTTTAATGGCAAAGTATCTATCACGTCTGATATAGGTCGTAGTACTAACGGCCATGATTATTTAAGCGTAACTTGTCATTGGATAGATTATAAATGGTCTATGCAAAAACGTATTTTAGCGTATAGATATATAGATGATAGGCACACTGGTACTTTTATTGCAGAAAATATTTATCAAGTGTGCGATTATTACGAATTACCGATAAAATTATGACTATTACATTAGATAACGCTTCTAATAACAATTACGCAATTACAATGTTAAAAATAGTTTAGCTCCATCTTTTCCAGACCATTTTCATATAAAATCACGCGTGCCATATATATAACTTAATTGTAAAGGATGGTCTATCACTTTTTGAAGACATTCTTAGTAAAATACAATTTGCTATAAACTTTATTTTTAAAAGTAATAAAGTACAACGTAGAAAAGAATATAAAAAATTTGTCATGATTGTGGACTACCTTTTAGAAGAATTCCACAAGAAGTATCCACTAGGTGGAATTCTTTATACGAGCAACTCCTTGTTGCTTATGACTATAAATTACCTATAACTTTATTTTTAACTCTCATAATAAAAAGCCAGTGATATGATTTTAGATAGTGATTGGGAAAAAATTTCCGAACTTATTGTATTTTTAGAGAAATTTTTTCAAGCAACAAAAGAATTTTCCGGTATATATTATCCTACTATTTCAACTATGTTATTTTATATAACTCTAATATTTTTATTACTTAGTGAATATAAAAAAAAACAAACTTATAAGGCAGCTATTAAAAAAGTGTTTGTCAAAATAAAAAAATATTTTATTCCTATTCCGACTATTTATATTATTGGTTCTCAGATTAAATCCAACTATTAAACAAGACGGTACTAAATCACTAATTCAAACTATTTAAGATTGTATAGAAGTACTACCACCTCCAAGTCACAAAAATCTAAATCACCCACCCCCTATTGAACAACCTAAAGAAGAAGTGTTGAATAGCGTAGAACACCCTTTGCAAAAATATATATAGATTTTATCAACAAGAAAATGCTAGTAACGCATCGGCTACCATACCATCTTCTTCATCTTCAACACAACCTCACAAAGACATCTTTGTTTCTGCGGCTAGTATTGAAAGCCTCGAGAAATAGAATGTGCGGCCGCACCTCTACTAACCAAATTAGCGAGTTGGATATTTTTGTTTTGCGGGGTTCTGCATCGTATCAAGAAGTTATCAATGAAGATGGACAAGAAGACTTGCTTTGAAATCTTGGAGGGGAATGAGAAGACCTTTCCGACACTTTCATTGATGGCTCGAGATGTTTTGAACATTCAAAGCGTCATCAAGCTGCGTCGAAGCGCTTTCTATGACAGATATCAAATAGGAGACCACAGACACTCATTGGCCGGAGACACTTGGAAATTGCGGTATTATTCAGAGATTGGATACGAGCGGAGCGGAGAAGGTGCGGTCAACCTGAGATCAACGAAGAAGATGATGAAAACTACAACGAAATCTTAACCGAAGGTAGTGGAAGCGGCGTGGATCAATTTGATCAACAAATACCTATTCCAACCGAAGAACCACATGAAATCATCAAGCAATTAGAATGAGTTTTTTGAAAATGTAATTTTTTAATTGCAATTTTATTATGTAATTTGCAACTTTTGGACAACACCATAAAGTTGCAATTTAGATTTTAGACAATTGTATTTGTATTACAAAAAATCATATGTCTATTAAATAATATAAGAGGCACAAAACAAATTTGGGATGTTTTTATTACACTATCTTGTTTTGTTTATTGAGTTTTTTTATACATATATTATTTAAAAAAAAAAAGGAAAACCCGACCCGCCTCGCCTCGACCCGAGCCCGACCGAGCCCGCCTCGCTCGATATCGACGGATCGGGATCGACGGATCGAGCAGTCCCGCCTGCATCTCGACCCCGCTTAGGCCCGCTAGTCCCGATCCCGACCCCGGATCGTCCCGCCCGACTCCCGACCTCGCTGCACCCGCCCGCTGCATTCGAGCCCTACCACCGCCACCCATACTTTTATCCTAATATTATATGTTATTTTATTTTCGCAAAACGGCATTACATTTTATATTTTTATTATTTTAAGCATCAAGCATTTCACAAATATTATATTTTATCATATTATCATCTTTACAATTTATAAATTTTGCAAAGCTTTTATTTATTTATTTATATATAATAAAACCCTTTTTATATTTTAAACCCATAACCCATTTCATTTCCCCTAAAACAACTCCAAACCCACCACAAAACAAATACCCATTTTCGGCTAAGCCCAACAAATTCTTTATTTTCACCCATATCCTCCTACCCAACCCAAACTAAAACCCATTTTCGCCCAAGCCCAACCCATCACCCATTTTATTTCCCCAACCCAAAAACAAATACCAGGCCCAACGGAAAGCCCACCCGGATCGCCCAATACCCAATTCCCTTTCCCTTTTATTCCCCAACTCATAACCCTAAAAACATTTTTCATTCGATATATCTCTCTCTCTCTCAATGGGCATTGCCCGTCAGCCGCACACCCCGACCCCCTAACCCCGACGACCCTACACCCACATCACCACCACACCACCACCACCCTACCCCATCTACGCCGGACAACCTACACCCACATCACCACCACGACGCCGACACCATCGCCGACACCAACCAGCCCCCGTACCCGCGGCCTCACGTCGCCGACCAACTCACCCCGCCGCACACACCATCACCTTACACCCTCCACACCTCGCCGACACCACCAACCAACCCGTCGACCCTACACCCCCCAAAATCCGAAACCCATCTATAAATACCCCATTTTCGTTCACTGTTTTGGGGGGTCGATTTTGTGGATTTTTGTCCGAAAATAGGGAGTTTTGGTCGGAGCTTATGTCGGAAATCGGGTATTATTTTGCCTTTTTTTTGCTCACTGTCGGGTCGGGTCGGGTCGGGTCAACCCGATTTAGGTAAGTTTTCCATAATTTTTATGCTTTTATATCTCCTTGTTGGTTATCTGAAGATTTGAAAAAAAAGTTGTTCCGGTTCAGTCCTTTGTTAAGATCGGGTCGACCCGGTTTGAATGAATTTCCAGATTTTTATGTTTTATGTGTGCTGTTGGTTACCTGAAATCTGGAGAAAATCGATTCGGGTTGAAAAACATCCGATTCGGGTCGGGTCACTGACCCGGGTCGGATCGACCCGGTTCGGTTAATTTCCAGATTTTTGTATGTTTATATTGTGTTGTTGGTTACCTGAAATTTGGAAAGAAATCGATTCGGGTTGAAACATCCGATCCGGGTAGGGTCGACCCGGTCCGAGTAAATTTTCAGATTTTTGTGTTTTTTATTCTGTTGTTGGCTATCTGAAAATAATAAAAAAAAAAGATTCTGGGTCGGGTCATCGATCCTGATTCGGGTCGGGTCAGCCCGGGTCAAGTAAATTTCATTTTTGTATCTTTGTTATTGGTTAGCTGAAAATAAATAAATAAAAAATGTTTGATTCCGGGTTGGGTCGACCCAAAATCCGGGTCGGGTCACTATTACGAACCCGGTCGATTTTGAAGCCTTCCAAATCCTATTTACGCTTGAAATTTCAATTGGGTGCATAGTTTAATTGTAAATCGTTGTTTATTTTGGCATTTAAATATCCATACACGGATATCTCAACGCTTTAGGCCGATGAAATTAAATTCGAGGCCGCACTTTTTTCATTTCTCTATTTTCTCGTTTATTGTTTTTAACATCCGTGCAATGGATTCTTGTTTTATTTATTTTAACTAACACTACACTAGGCCGATGAAATTGAATTGAGGCCGCGCTTTTTCGTTTCATTTCATCGCTTTTAAAGATCGTTTTTAACATCCGGCAGCGGATATTTACTGCTTTTTATTTACTAAACATCCCGCCTTCTCGAATTGCCTCTGTTTTTACGCTTCTTGTTTCTTTGCTCTTTCTTTGCGTCTGATTTCGATTTTTAATTTTGCTGATTTGAACACGATACTACTGGCCGATGAGAAAATATCCGTCGATTTTTGAGGCCTCCATAGTTGTAAAGACGGAAAATAAAGCTTCTGGGCAAGGATGAAACTTAAATCTTTTTCACCCGAGAGACCAATATGTTCGGCAGGCAAGGCAACTAAAATGACCAACGAGTCATATGTTCGTAGCCACGACGTGATTGGAATGATCTTTTCAAAATTTAAGTCTGAGCCCTCCGTAATCAAAACATTTATTGTTTTGGATACGGATCCGAAGTTGTGTATATTCAATTGTTTCTAACCGTTTATTCTTGACAGCTTGCAAAGATAAAGTCAAAGAAGGCAAATACCCCTCGGAGATTATTTATTTTGTTGTTGTCATTTACTTTCTTAATTCAGCTTTATTTCATTCCGTATTGTAATATTATTGTACTCGTGAAATTATTGAAATATTTAGAATAGGTGGACATAGAATTAATTATTAGGGTAGTCAAAAACTTGAAACCCGTCGCTAGTTTATTTATTTTTAGGCTCGGTTAGTTTTAAAATCGTTAATCGCTAGTTTATCTATTTTTAGGCTCGTCGCCCATAAGAAATCACATTGCATACATCTTTATCAATTTTCATACGAATGCATATTCATATTTTTTTTAGCTTTACATGTATATTATTGTCATACAAATGCATGCTTGTACAAATGCATCATTTCATTAAATACTTGCAATGTTATTTTTATACTTGTAAAACATGCACTTTTTAACATAATAATTAACCTGAGTTTGATCGGATAACCGCAAGTTAGCAGATCTTAAAGGATGTCTAACCCCTTCCCTTTAGGATAATAGAGAACCCTTACCTAGAATCTCATTAGTTTCGCAGACCACAAAATTGGAGTTATTTTACAGCTTTTAGTTAGTATTCAGGTGCCCTAATTCACCTTAGAATAATTAGGTGGCGACTCCTCAAGCAAGCATTTTTATCTAATCCAGAGGGAATCGATGCCACAGCGTCGCGAAGCCCGCAGGTCAAAATCGGGTGCGACAGGTTCAATTCCCGTAGCTATAATTTTTAGAATCCATTACAAAGCTATGACTTCAGCTTTTGCCACAAAAGTTAGATACCATAGTAAAAAAGGTGAAACCCTTCTTTTACAAACAGATCTTTCCAGATCTAATACCATAATATCAAGACCTATTAGGTGGAAGGATATTACCCTACCAGAAAAATGGATCCTAGAAGGAGTAGTTAAGCCTGAACCTGTAGAAACTTCACAACCAAATACTCATCTTAGAGAAATAATCCAATAATAGAATGCAGAGTTAGTCTATCATTCCATAGAAGATCTACGAGTGATAGATACGATGATACAAGTTCCGTAGAAACCCTGGACTTAGGAAGAGTCTCACAAATTCCTTCAGAAGTGATTTACTAAATCAAAAAAATTTACTCATAATTGATTGCAAAAGTGCTAAAGAGATTTTACAAAAAGATGTTCAAAACCTTGCATCAAAACAGATTTTTGCACGATGGCAAGCGATTCTCAGCGTTTTTGATTTCGATATTGAATATATTAAAGGAGAAACAAATTCCATCCCACATTTTTTAACTCGTGAATTCCTCCAGAATAGAGAAAAACTGCCTGAGAAAATCTTCCAAGAAAGAATAAATTCCTGAAAGCCTTTTACTTCTTGACAAAATTCACAAAGCTACAAAAGATGTTGATACAATTACAAATAGGGGTGGCGTATATCGGTTCGGTTAGATTTTGTATCCGAAAAATATGAACCGGATAAAAATCGATTTTTAAAATAAAAAAAAAAGAATACAACTTTTTTTTAAAAAAAATGATATATCGATTTTTTTCAATTCAAATATAAAGTCCAAATGATTTATATTTTTTTAAACATCAACAGCAAATGCAATAACATATTAGTAGCAACAACAGGAATCACTCTGGATCCTCTTTTTTTGGGCTACAACTTCGCCAAGCCGACTAGCATCCCTTTCCACTGTGCATTTTTTTAACAAAGAAGACGACTATAGGATCGAATTCGCTCTTCAAGAAACTGCTCGTCCTTACAGTCGAGTGGCCTAAAGCTCCCTCTCTAAATAGAAAAAAATGCATTTACAAGACAAAAAACACTTTTTCCCCTTCCTTGCCCAACTATTTCGGGTATCGGCAAATTGGGAACCTACGGGGGGCTTCAGGTAGGGCATCGGAAACCTGCGGGGGGCTTCAGGTAGGGCATTGGGAACCTGTGGGGGGGGGCTTCAGGTAGGGCATCGGGTAGCGACTACGTACCAGCTCTTGAGTCAAGTCCAGCTTCGAAGGTTTTGGCTTAACATGAACATACATAGACTGGTTTTTTAAACAACAGCAACAACAACAACAACATCAAATTTCAGTTCCTGTCTAAACAGGAATTTCAGCAGTTTAGTTTTTTTATTGATGAATTTCAGCAGATTAGTTTTTTAAAACAACATCAAATTCCAGCAACAACACATGAATTTCAGCAGTTTCAGCTGCTCCGGCAATAGCAACTAAGACTACTTATGAGTCAAATATAGATAGATACTAACAGCAAAAACTAATTTGAAGGATTGTAGATTTGAGAACTTTACCATTATGACGCCAATATCAATCAATTGTCAGGTCCCCAACTGTTTGTGTTTGTTCTATTGGCTGTGATTGCGGTACGGTTGAAAGTTTCTCAAAGTCTACATACAATTTGTCGAAGCGTCAATATAATAAACAAAATGCTAAAGTATAATGATTCTATTAAAAATAATATACAAAAATCAGTATTGTTACCCAATTCAACATCTTCATAAAACTCACTTTCTTCTTCGGTTGGTTGTACAATATGTTCTCCTATAAGAATTGAGCGAAGCCAATTCTGTGTGCAAATTAATGCTTCAACTGTCTTATGAATAAATGTACTCCTAAAAGGGTCAAGAATGCCCCTCCCCCTCCCCCTCCCGTGCTAAATGACGATTCGGAAGCCACGGTAGACACATAAATTGCCAAAATATCTTTGGCAATCTTTGACAAAGTCGGATACCTAGACGAATACATCTTCCACCAACTCAAAAGATCAAAATTCGGATTATTAGGACTTTCATTCCGCTCTGACAAATATTTATCAACTTCATTCTTCACCCCAAAATCATCATTTTCAGTTGCCTTCATCTTTTTAAACAGTTGAAAATGATCAATTGATTCTTTTCTACTGCTGCCATTATCACAAACTTCACTTATCTGAGCAATTGAACTACTACTCACACCACTATTTGGGTTAACATCATTATAATTTTTAAATAACCGTAACAACAACTCTTTGATATCAGCTTTAATTTCATCAACCTTCCTACTATCAAATATACTTCCAATCACCAGTTTATAAATTCAAATTTACACCGAGGATCAAACACATTTGCTAAAATTAATAGCTTGTTCACCTTTTCTATAGAAGTACCCCAATATTTCACAAATTTATCTCTCATGCCATTAACAACTTTTTTCACCAACAAATCAATAGATTCCGATAGTGAGCAAAGATGAAGATAAACTTTCCACAACTCATTCAAAAAATCAGTAGAAGTCACACATTTTGTACTGCTGAATTTTAATGTCACATCATAAAAAACTGACAAAAAATGTACTAACCTCTTAGAATTATCCCAATCCACAAATATTGGAGGCCCAATCCTTTTTCTTTCATTCTCATCTTCGTTAAACCAACTTTGGTAGTGGTCATCGTCCTCCTCTAACCTATCAAATGCTTTTTCAAATATCACAGCTTTTTCCAACATTAAGTATGTCGAATTCCATTTGGTTGGCACATCCAAAACCATAAGTCCCTTATATGATGTTTTCTCTCGCTCAACACATGTCTTGAATTTTTGCAACCTTGTCGGAGAAGATCTTACATACTTCACCGCATTACGAACAACATCTATTGAGTCCTTCGCTTCTACCAACCCATCCTGAACAATCAAGTTCACTATATGTGCAGCACACCTCACATGCATATGATCACCATTTAAAACCATCGTCTTAGGACTCCAATTTGTCAGTTTCTTCTTCACATAAGCAATTGCAACTTGATTAGCACTTGCATTGTCCAAAGTAATTGTGAATACCCTATCAATACCCTAATCCAATAAGTATTTCTCTATAATATTTCCAATACGATCTCCTTTATGATTAGAAATTGATGTAAAATAAAGTATCTTTTTATGAAACACCCACTCACAGTCAATAAAATGACCAGTTATTACCATGTAGCTACTCATTTGAATTGATGTCCACGTGTCTGTTGTAATACAAATTCTCTGTTGGTTTGAGTTCATGATTCTTTTAATCAAAGCCTTCTCAGTCTGATGCAACTGAAGAATATCCCGTGCAATCGTTCTTCGTGAAGGCACCACAAATCTGGGACAACAAACCCGCATATACTCCACAAAGTTCTGACTCTCCACAAATCTAAAAGCTAACTCATCTTTAATAATCAATTTCACAAGCGCGGCTCTACAAGCCTCTTGATTAAACCCCACAAATACAACTTTATCATTGTCCTTACTCTTGTCACGAGTTAATACTTTTTGATTCTTATCATCTTCAAGCTTTGATTTCTTGTACACTTTGCATCTAGCCAAGTGGTTCCTTAAATTAGTTGTCCCAACTAATGAGCTATCGCAAGCATAATCTTTTGGGCAAAAATGACATTTGGCTTTCTGTCCTCCAGGTAACTTAGTAAAAAAATTCTAAACTTTTGATCTCAATTTTTCCTCGTCGGTTCGTTTCACCACTTTTGTTCCATCATCCAAGATGTTTTCCATTATACAATATTAGAGAGTTCATGAGCAATTTGTCAAATACACCGTGAATACAAAACATCAACTTCATTTTAGATAGTAGGAAGGTTGAATACACCATGAAACTATAGATTGAATATGCTTCCTTCTTTACAGAAAATCAGAAATTACTTCAGTAACTACATTTTAAAATAAGAAATTATCACATTTTCTCAGAAAATCAGAAACTATAGATTGAATATACTTCCTTCTTTACTTTAATTTGTCAAATACACCATGAAACTATAGATTGAATATGCTTCCTTCTTTACAGAAAATCATAAATTACTTCAATTTTTTCATTTTATAATTCTCTTAATCAGAAATTACTTCAGTAACTACATTTTAAAATCGGACATTATCACATTTTCTCAGAAAATCAGAAATTATAGATTGAATATGCCTCCTTCTTTACTTCAATTTGTCAAATACACCATGAAACTATAGATTGAATATGCTTCCTTCTTTACAGAAAATCAGAAATTACTTCAGTAGCTTCATTTTATAATTCTCTTAATCAGAAATTACTTCAGTAAATTCAGTAACTACATTTTAAAATCTGAAATTATCACATTTTCTCATAAAATCAGAAATTACTTAAGCAACTTCACTCTAAATAACCTTAATTTGATGATCTTTTTCCAATTTGCAAGCAGTCATAATAACAAATACTCATCATCTAAATCATTCAACAAACAAATAAAGCCAGTGTCCGAGAATAGTCTTCTCGGATTACTCCTAATTCATAACTTCTCATAATGTTTCGACAAACATGGTTCAAACATAGCATAAAACATATGACAAATCAGAACGAGATAAAGAAATGAGTAAAGGGATTGGATTGCCTTTTGTGGTGGCACTGGCAGGGTCGGGTTGAAACTTGAACTATTGAAGTTTGAAGCTTGAACTGTTGAAGCTTTGAGTTCGTGTCTTCGAGAGAAATAAATAGAAATCGAGTTATAAATCGATTTGGAAGCTTGCAAATCGATTTGGAATTGTTGATTTGGAATTGTTGAAGCTTGAACTGTTAGGGCTTGAAATCGATTTGATTAACTGTTGGAACTTGGAAGCTTGAAGATTTAGTGTTGAAGATTTATGGGTTGAAGGCAAAACTAAAATCGATTTGAAGATTTAGTGTTGAAGATTTATGGGTTGAAGGCAAAACTAAAATCGATTTGAAGATTTAGTGTTGAATGAAGGCAGCAAAATGCAAAACTGCAAAATGAAATCGATCGAGTATTCGAGTAAGTGCTGCGGACGGAAAATGAAATCGATTTAGGGCTTTTATTTATATAGGGGTATGGCTAATTATAAGAATAACCCAGATTTTTCAGTTCGGTGTATCACAAAATCATGTGAACCGAACCGATTCAATTTAAAAAAAATTGAACCGGTTTTTTTTTTAAATCGGGTTTGTAACAAATTTTTAACCAAACCGATTCACCGGTTCGGTTCAATTTTTTCGGTGCATCAGATTTTTTGCCCACCCTACAGATTCATAAACATTGGACCGTCCAGTGTTCAAGGGAGGATAAATCTTCTCTCAAAATTTTATAAAATTAAAGAAAGGGTTTTTAAAACCCATTTCTCAAAAATATTTTCGAAAAATCTATTTTCTTAAAAAATCTATTTTTTAATATTCCATTTAATTACTTGGATTACCAACAAGCTTGGTTCAATTCCTTTTTTGTTCAAAATATCAGTCGACGCCATACTTGGCTCTTTCATTTTGATACCTCATGTATTCAATTCCAATTCCCAACATGGTGGAATCCATGGTGGAAACAATTTGGATCCACCCTTGAAATACAAAAACCCCACGTCACAAAATCTTTCAGCCTCTTTAAATCCCTTTATAAACCCAGTGAGGAAGAAAAACAATTGTGCCACTACACCTTTTTCACACCAAATTCCATTTGCCATGGGTATTCACATGGTTTGCAGATTATTCTGAAAATAAAATCTCAACGGTTCGAAGAAGATTCAAAATCACATGGTGGGACAGCTTTAAAATACCAGCAAGTCTCGCACCACAAAGAGTCCAGGAATGGCTAAATACCTAGAAGTCCATTCAGGTACACGTGCCACTACAAACACCACAGGCTCCACTACAAACACCGAAGCACACTTAGTTCCTTTCACAGAAATCCCATATGGCTTCAATGCTTGCAACAACCAAAAATTCAGAAGAAATGCAAGCAATAATTTTGAAGTTTGCACCGTTTTCATCAAAACAAAGTTCTTCATCAAAAGAAGAAGAACCAGAAATTGATATTGAAGACAGTTAAGTTTTTTGCAACAGTGGATTCTGAAAAGATTGCCAAAAGAAGATAAAATACCCTGAATAAAGTTCAGGCAAAATTCCGACAAAACAAAATGCCCGAAAAAGATACTTTCAAAAAGGAAAACAGTAAAAGCAAAAGAATCCGACAATAGTTCGATAAAATGCCAAAGACAATGATGTCATGAATGATGTCATTCTCCACTCGGATGAATAGTTAGATTCCTTTTATTTACTAAAATGTCATGTAAAAACTCCTATAAAAGGAGACCCCTCTCCCTTACTCATATAAGCTTTTTTCTTTCAAGACTTTTCTTTCATAGGTTCTAGAGAGAAGTCTAAGCTCACATTAAATTCCCCTCATCTAAATTCCCTCATATGATTCAGTTCATATGACCTGAAATACCTTTACCGAAATTTCCCAAAATATCTTAGAAATTCCAAGGTAGATTTTCTTGATATAAATCTTTGTAAGTTTTAATATTTTGAATAAATATGATTATGGATGGTACTACCTCCTAATCTTTTAAATACTTCATGCTTTTAAATTCTTTAAATTCTTGCATTAAATCTTTGGTCGGTTCTACCGCCTATTTGATTTAAATTCTGCAGATCCTTTGAATTATGGTTTCATTAACTGGACCCTTAATTTGTAAGTTAATCTTACTTTACTTTCTTCATATCTCAATTCTCTTTTAATTCTTCAATACCTTTTATATATATGTGTGTGTGTCTGTGTGTGTGTAAATGGTACCCTAGTCAAGACAAAGGAACTAAATGTAAAATATGTTATTTAGAAGGATGTATTATGTGTATAGAGAATGAATTAGAAACAAAAGTAAATAGAGAAGAAAAATATAAAGAATAAATGATACTACAATCCATTTGAGGGTAATGACATTAGAAACAAGACTAGACAAGTTAGAGAAAAGAATACAAAAATTAGAAAAACAAAAACAAAAGATAGAGGAACATGAAGACAATAAAACAAAACCAAATACAAGATGAATGAAGAAGAATTAATGAGTATAGAAGGCTACGATGCACTAGTTTGTACTGAAGATAAAAAATTAACAAGCTCTGATACCAGGATTAAAAAAATAATTATTAAGAACAAAGGTTAAAAAAATGGCAGTCTGGTATTAAGAACAAAGGTTAAAAGAAAGAAATGAACATGGTAAGAAAATTCAAACTTAAAAAAAAAAAGGAGAAAAAAAATCTAGTAATTTAACAAACTAGTACATGATGAAAGATAACAAGGAGTGAGGGAGTACTGAGTAGGATCGTACACATTTTGAAAAACACAAAAATTACTCAACATACTTAGCCCATTTATACACATTCTGATAAACACAAAAAATTACTCAAAATACTTTCCTCCTATTTATTATATTATTTTGAAATATTATTACCTTTTTTATTTATATTATATTATTTTGAAATATTTTTACCTCTTTACAAGAAAAGATAAATATATATTGGGGATAAATCAGGCATAATAGATAAACTACACAATTTAGAATATTTAGACCTACAAATATATCCAAAAAAATATAAAATATTAAAAAAATACAGTTATAAGGTGTAATTTTAACAGTGGAGGGCATATATTACATTGTGAAAATAAACAATATAACACTTTAATAGATTTAATAATAAACTTTAGTGAAAATTCTCAAGAAAATGCTTGTCTCAAAAAATTACTTTAGCAATTTAACTTTACAGGTGTTTATATATCCCCTCCTATTATTGTTTGAAATGAAATAAATATCACCCCAAATAATAATGTGGTAAAAAAAGAAAAAAAAAGAAATTTAGGCGCGTATATAAATAAAATTTTAAAAAAAAACCCACTGATATGCCTTCATTATTTAATAAAAATTTATATGGACCCCACAGTCCCTGGCCCTTTCAACCTTTCTCCTTCTTCTAACCCGCCCCCTCGCTCCTCTCCTTTTTCCAATCGTTCAAGCTCACCACCTGCCGACGCCGACGCGAAGCCATTAATAACCTAATACAAAAGTACTTTTTCTTACATTGTATAACTTTAGTGAAAGCAAGCAAGGCATTTTTTTGTTGGACCTTAATTAAATTATACTAATTAAAGTCAAATAATTGACTGCTCATCAAGAACCTATCAAATTTCTAAATGGGTCAAAAGATTTTGCGGGGAGTATACCATCAGAGAAATCTGACTTTTTCGGTGTCGATTTTTTTATTTTCAACGAACGTGGGTAATAAATCGATCTCCTTTTCCGGTGACGAAATTTGTCGGGTCATCATAACTGAAGAGAAATTTGATCTCAAGAATTGAGAAAGTTGTTTCTTTGAGCTAAAATAATGAAAATGTTGTAATTCTAGAAAGATTGTTATGAACAAAGAAAATTGAGAAGAAGACAGGGAGGGGTGGGTGGGGGCGAAGAAGAAAGAGTGGGACTAGAAATTAATTATTGTATAAAAAATGTAAGGAAAAGAAAAATAGTGAATAAGTAAAAAGAAACCAAAAAAACAATTAAGAAGTCAAAATTTAGATAATTTCTTACATGGCTATGACGTGGCAATGATGTGGTAATGACGTAACGCATGGGTAATACACCTCCCGTAAAGTTTAATTGCTAAAATGAATTTTTCAGACAAGTTTAGGGGTGATTTTATATATTTTCTCAAAAATATAATAAGAACACTAGACATAATAGAAGTTTCACAAGCAAAAAAAAAAAAATTGGAAAAATTAGAACAAAATTTTGACTTTCTAAAATCATATATATATATATATATATATATATATATATATATATATATATATATATATATATATATATATATATATAATGAACATAAATGTTTCATAATTTTTATCAAATAATGATTTTCCCTCTGTTCCAATTTATATGAGATAATTTTCTTTCTAGTCGGTCCCAAAAATAATGACATGTTTTTATTTGAATATAATTTAACTTTAAATTTTATTTTTTATACTTAACGAGATGATCTATAACCACACAAATATCTTTGGATTAATTTAGATCATAAAATTCAAAAGTCTTTCTTTATTTCTTAAACTCTGTGTCCAGTCAAACCACGTCATATAAATTGGGACGGAGGGCAGGGGCTGATTTAGTGGGTTTCCACCCTCGGTAAAAAATAATGTTGTATATATAGGATAGATTTTATGTGTTTATATACATATATTAACTTTTGAATACCATGAACAAATGCAAAATGTTAGCTTAAGTGGTCTAGGATGTTCAAATTGTCTATAACATCCTAGGTTTGATTCTTAAGGACTATATTTTTTTATGTTTAGCTTTGTTGTTTTTTTCGAAACTCCTGAATGAAAATTCTGGATCCGCCACTAATGGAGGGGTACTTTTTTATTTGAATTGAATATTTACTATGTTTAAGAAAATAAATAAATTATGCATATTGAGATGAAAAATCAAAGAAACTTAATCATTCAGTGTTCAGATATAGAGACAACATCTTAATCATTTTGATTTGTATTCAGATTCAGATGTCTTTATCTTTATGAAAACAAATGAGTCATTAGTCACTTTGGGGCAACAACATGAAGAAATTGTAGTGTTTGGCCTTCAAATGGAATGGTCTTCAATTTTTACCCTTCAAATGGAATGGTCTTCAATTTTTACCCTTCAAATGGACTGGTCTTTAATTTTTGCCCCTCGGGGCATATGTTCTTTTAGAAAATAAAGTCATGTGGGCATAACTTGTGAGATATTATGATGTAAAAATATAAATTTATACCCCGCAATAATTTATTTGCCTTGATGGACAAAAATTAAAGACCAACACAAAGTAGGGACAAAAGTGCAAATGATCCAAACAACATAACTCAAATTCTAAGAAATTGCACGGTTTTCCCTTTAAATGAGCTGGTCTTTAATTTTTATCCCTCAAATAAAAATTATGCCTTATGAGGCATAAGTTCTTTAGGGAATCAGACACAAGTTTCAAATAATTTTTTTAAAATTTATTAGTCTTATAAGAGTCACATAAATATATATATGATTGTTTAAAAACAAGTTTCAAACTTTTTCAAAAAAAAAACAATCATATCAAATAAACAGTGTCACCTAAATTAAAATGGAGGGAGTACATTCTCCTCTTCGACACACCGTGGCGGATCCAAGCGTGGGTTTGCAGGTTCTATAGAATCAATGTTTCGGAATCAAACCTTAAATATATTCGTAAAAACAATGTATGATTTCGATGGAACTTGGTCACCTATATATATGTGCGGAAAATAAGTAACAAAATGGAATTAGATTTACATTTTAAAATCACTCTACTAAGTCAAAGCTACAACGTCTAAATTCTGAATCCGCTAAATAATGACTTGATAGAAAGATATAACATGGGAGGGTGCTGTTTAATTTGTTTATATTTTTTTCTTGAAGGATTCCTGTGATTGGAGGGAAGGATCTTGATTTGTATGTTCTCTATGTTGAGGTGACCAAAAGGGGTGGCTTTGACAAGGTTAAAATGTTCTCTCTTTTATTTTCTTCTTAATTATGCTATTTTATTTCATCTATATATATCTTGTTATTTTGTCTATTTATTTAAAGAATTATACAAATGTTTATAGGTATTAGGTTGTGACAGAGAAGAAATGGAGAGAAGTGAGTGCAGTATTTCAGTTTTCTCCAACCACAACAAGTGCTTCATATGCACTGAGGAAACATTATTTCACTTTGCTTCATCGGTTTGAACAAGTTTACTTTTTTAAGCATGAAGTTCCCTTGGTTGATAAATCTCCAGGTTAGCAAAATTTCAATTATGTTAATTATTTTGTACTATGAATATATTTTTTTTCACATTAATGCACACATATCTTAATATTATTTGTATTATCTTAAAATATTTGTACCATTAGCGTGGGATTACACGTGCAACGCACGTGCACGTGTGCGGAAATTAGTTATTTAATATAAGTAACTATAAGTGTTATTTGATTAAATTACAATTTATTTCTTCTTAATGCGATACATTTGTGTGTCATTACTAGGCTAGACATATTCAATTTTCACCTCGGGACATGAATCTCCTCTTTCTCCGTTTTTATCGTGGACTAACTAAAGGAGCTATTTTTCTGTCACGTGTCATGTCATGAATTCAATATTTTCTAAAAGATGTTTCAAAATATTACTTCTTAAGTTTTGACATATCTTTTAAACAATCATTTAATAATAGTAATCGGAAATATTATTTGACTAAATTACACTTTATTTCTTCTTATTGTACTTTTTATTTCTTCTAAGCTTTTTAGAAAATTGTATAGATCATTCATTGAAGAAAGTGCTGATTTAGAAAATACTTTCTTGATTTTCTAAAGCGCCGCTTATTTTGGACCGCAAAGGTATCTTCTATTTTTATTTCATATGATACACATGCATTATTGTTTTTCATAGAGGTCTTTAGATATTTTTTAAATACTTTTAATTTTGAAAAAATGACAAATATTTTTTTGCAGGTTATAATTAGAAAAAAAAATTGCTCCTTGTATTTCAAACTTCATGGAGTAGAATGTAGATAGTTTCGGAACGCAAATACAATCCAATTTAATTTTAAAAGTTTGTATTGCCAACTTAACTTCCTTTGCTTGATAAATCTCCAGGTTAGCAAAATTTCAAATGTGTTAATTCTTTTTTACTAATTATAAATTTTTTTCCACATCAATGTTCTCTTATGTTTCGTTTTTATTTTAAGATGGTTATAAGTACTTGCTAGTTCAAGGATTTTGATCTTTTACTACTAGGCCAGATTTTTTCTTCTTCTATGGATTTAAATATGTCATGATAATTGTGTGTTAAAAATAAGCTAGATGTACTCATTTTCACCAATCCCCAGGTCTCTTCCTCTTTCTCCGATCTCATCGAAATTCCCTCGAGGAGTAACTAAAGGAGCTACATTTCACCACATGGCGTATGTTATTACTTCAAAAAAAATTAATTTAATTTTGACGAATCTCCAAATCTCTTCCTCTTTCTCCGATCTCATCGAAGTTTCCTCGACGAGTAGCTAGAGGAGCTACATTTTGCCACGTGCCATATGTCATTACTTCGAGATTTTTTAATAGATGCACGTGTCAAATATTACTCCTTCCTAAAGTTTTGACACATCTATTAAAAATATTAATATTATCTTAAAATATTTGTACCATTAGCGTGAGATATATATACAACGCGCGTGTTCAGAAACTAGTTATTTAATATAAGTAACTATAGGTGTTATTTGATTAAATTACAGTTTATCTCTTCTTAATGCGGTACATTTGTGTGTCATTACTACTCTAGACATATTCAATTTTCACCTCCACCCGAATCTCCTCTTTCTCCGTTTACATCGAGAAATAACTGGAGGAGCTACTTTCTACCACGTGTCATATGACTTTGAGATTTTTTAAAAGACGTGTCAAAATATTATTTCTTCCTTAAGTTTTGATGTATCTATTATAAAATTATTTAATATAAGTAATTGTAAGTATTATTTGATTAAATTACACTTCATCTCTTCTTAATACGATAACATTTGTTTGTTATTACAAAGCTAGACATATTCAATTCTTACCTCTTCCCGAATTTCCCGTTTCTCCGTCCTCATCGAGGAGTAACTAGAGGAGTTACGTTTTTGTCATGTATCATATGTCATAACTTCGAAATTTTTAAAAGACAATGTCGAAATATTATTCCTTCCTTAAGTTTTACGCATCTATTGTAAAATTATTTAAAAATAAGTAACTGTAAGTGTTATTTGATTAAATTACATTTTATCTCTTCTTAATGAGCTAACATTTGTGTGTTATTACAAGGCTAGACATATTCAATTCTTACCTCTTCTCGAGTCTCTCGATTCTCCGTTAATCTCATCGAGGAGTAACTAGAGGAGTTACTTCCTGCCATGTGTCATATGTCATAAATTCGAGATTTTTAAAAGAAGTGTCGAAATATTATTCCTTCCATAAGTTTTACGTATTTATTAAAAATCAGTTTCAGGTGCAAGGGAAAAAAAAGGCTTTGATTTCGCAGCGCTTCGGAAAAACTCACATATTGGACTAGCCCGAAAGGTATAATTTTTATTTGAAAGGCAAAAATTAAAGACCAGTACAAAATAGGAACAAAAGTGCAAATAAAAAATTGCGTGGATTGACCTTATACAGGTTGGTTTTTAATTTTTGTCTCTCAAGTCGCTGGTCTTTAATTGTTGCTCCTACTTCTCATTTAATGAAAATTTAAAGTACCCTTTATTCGCGGGTCTGCTAAATCAGAGATTCTGGGTTTGAATCCCAGCAAAGGCAAAAAAAAAAAAAAATCGTAAGGTAAAATTTTCATAGAAATTATGCATATTCGGCCAAAGTTATATAGAAACTATGCCCCTTAAGTCATAATCTCTATACAACTTTGACCGAATAGGCATAATTTATATGAAATCTTGTCTTGCGATTTTTTTTCCTTTTTGACTCTGCTGGGATTCGAACCCACAACCTCATATGTATTTTCATATGCATAATTACATAGAAACTCTGCCCCTTAAGGCATAATTTCTATACAAATTTGGCCGAATAGACATATTTTCTAATGAAATCTTGCCTTGTGAATTTTTCTTTTTCTTTTTCCTTTTGAATCTACTGAGATTCGAACCCACAACCTCAAGGATATTTTTGATCATTTTTTAGGTGAAGGAAAAAATTAAATACCACCAATTTGAGGGGCAAAAATTAAAGACCACCCTAAAATAGGAGGAATTGTGCAAATTGCTGGACGAGTACCAATCCTATTGTGGACTAAGAAATGAAGAGGCCCATATAATCCTCTTTCAAATTTAGACTGTTTGAGAGTCCAATCAGCCCAAATAAGCCCACTAACAGAATCTGGGAAGGGTGAAAAGTGAAAAGTATCACTCCACACCAGGCATTTCCTAGAACTTTGACCATTTCCAAATATTTTTTATAACATCAAATAATTTAGTACGCTCATTTTATTAAACGTAGATTAATTGATAACGTGAAAAGATGATAATAAACATGTTATAACCAATTAAGATATGCCAATGTATGTAACCATGCAAAGTGAAACTTTGTATGTAACATATCAAAATGACAGTTCTACAGACTACAGAAGTTGGATTTTCAATATCTTGCTCCATTTTGCACGTAGAAATAAATAATATACCAAGTAGTAGTACTGAAAGAAATAATCCCCTTGATTATTTTCATTAATTGAAAGGTATATATACAAGTTACAAATAGGAGAATCATATTCCTATTCTACTCCTAAAACCTTATTCTACCATAATTCTAACGATACAATTATGGTAAGTGTACAAGACTAATTAAGGTAACCTTTACACTACAATATTACATCAATATACATTCCTAATAAACATTACTTCTATACACTTGCCGAGATGGGCTGCTGGAAAGCCCACTGCCGCTGCTACTGCCCGTGATGGGCTGAAGACCACTGCTTACCCGTGGTATACACTATGTATACCAAGTGTATATCACGGGTATATATACCTTGTTTAACAAATACATTCTTAATAAACAATATAGTATCTGTTCAACTCGTCTACAAGATTATGTCGCGATATTAAAGTCATACATCTAATGGTCACTAAGCTTACTCTTTGTAATATTAAAATTACAAAAATATTTTTTGTAATACTAAAGTCATGAAACTAATTGTTTGTATCATCAGTAAAGTAACTAAACTATGTGTTAGTTGTCTAGAAAATACAAGTAGTCGGGAAGTCAAAGTTTTTGCGTTAGAGAATAATAGCATGTCAAATATTTAGGCTAATTAGATAGTATATACCTTTTTTCGTCGTTGCTGAGCCGTATTTCAATCCTCTAAAAACACACTTGCCACTCGAAGTAAATTACATGGAAAATTGTAGTTTGAGCAAATTGGTTCTTGTAGAGATTAAAATGCCATGTAAGAATAAATGTACAGAATTCTTAGTACTAGAGAAATCAATATTTTTAAATATTAATGAAATTTATGACGATTTAATTGTAAAAATATAAATAATGAAGATTTATACTGATTATAAGTATTTAAATTTAATTTATTTGACTTAAATTCATCAAATAATTTGAATTATATTGCAAATTCAAGATTTATTAATCCAAATAAATATTATTGGCTAATGTAATTGAATTAATTACATAACTCTAATAAATAGGAATTTATTAAAAGGTTCAATCATGTCGGGATAGTCCATTTATTTAGGTTACATATGATGAGTGCATTTTACTAAGACCAAGGTGTTGTCAAATGATGTGGCACATCAAATTCAATAGAAAGTCAAATGATATATAAGCCACATATACAAGTGGCATGCACATTTCAACCAATCAAATATCGCCACGTCACTTTAATCTGATTGATCGAAGAGAGTTTGTCCTCATCATAACTCTTTCATCCTACAATTATGAATACATGTCCTCATAATTCATAAAAAATACCAGAATTCATAGCAAGAAGCCAGAAAGAGCTCATGGATCAAAGACTACAGATTTCTCTACAAGTTATAAGTATTCAAGTGTTATAAACATCTGAAGATCAAGACCATAATTCAAGATCAAGTTACATGTCCTTGAATTAAAATCTATCAAGATCAAGCTCAAAGACCCTTGAATTCATTCCCGAAAACAAGAATTAGAGAATTCTTAGAAATTGTAACATTCACTATATTTGAGAAAAAAATACTAACGGTTGTTGCAATATTTTTCTATCTTGATTATTATTTTCTCGATGCGAATTTTATTATCTACCCATCTAATTCCAGCTAAATTCCAACTAAGTGTAATTGATAATATTGTGTATACATCAGTGTTTTCAAAGGCGTTTTCGGGACGAGCCCAGGGGCGGATCTTACCAAAAATGAATCGGGATGCAAATGAAAGGCGTAGATCCATAGGGCGTACGCTCTAGAATTTTGGGCGTAAGTCCCAAGCGCAAAAGCGTAAGCAAGGCATACGCCCCGGGCGTTAAATTTGATTTATATTATTTTAAAAATATTTTTTCTATAAATTATGATTTTATTATTGGTATAATGATATTTATACTTTTTGTTATTATGTTTTCATGTTGTGATTTTTTCTAAAATATATAAATAAAGAAAGCAATACTCGTAGAAATAACATTGCCATAAATAGTTTTTTAGATGATTATGCCTGAAATTGATATGATGGAAATTTCATAGCACTATGTTCCTGAAATAACTTTATCCATTTTTTGTTGTTGCTCTTATATTTTTTGCTCTTCTCCTTCTTTGAATATACAAATAAAAGTCAGTGCAAATATTAGTTGTGGTTGGGAAAGACTAATAGATCTTGAGATTGATGATAAAGTGAATGAAGATTTCATTTTAAAGATTATCTAGACTATTATCATTTTTTGTGTTGTTCTTTTTCTCAAATAATATTTATAATAATTTTTTTTATATTAATCGTGATTTATTTGCAGAATTTTAATGAAAACTTTACTTTTATTTATTTTTCAATAATAAAATTATAAAATTAAATATGCATGAGACATATGCCTCGTAGATCCATTAGCCTTATGTACTGTATCTCAAGGCTTACGCCTCTCCTGGTATACATATATGCAATTATGCTAAAAAGAAATCATTAGAGAGTGGACGAGAGGGAGGATATATCACATGGCAAAGAGAGATTCTATTTCCCCCGCAACCACATTGCAATCATAGCTAGCAATTGTCATCTGCCTCATCATTTATTTCTTGAAAACTCAAAGCTCATCTCTTCTCTTTTCTTCTCTTTAATCTGACAACAAATACCTCAAACTATCTCAAAAAAATAATCTCTTTATTATTTTTATTAATAAAAGAGAATATATATCATTTACAATTTTTCATAATAAAAAAATTCTATTTCTATTCTACTTCCAAAATCATATTCTAGTTGTACAAGAATCCTATAATTATGGTAAGTATACAAGATTAATTTAATACAATATTTACACTAAGTAAATCTTTTCAAAAACTGTGATATACACGGGTTTGTATACCTTGTATACCACGATTTCACATATGGTAATTTTGCCTTGTGAAACCATGATATACATGGTATACAAACCCATGTATATCACGGCTATAACTAATGTGCGCGCCCGTTTTTCCTTTCGACCCCGGCTCGGGTCGAAGCGGAGCGCGGACGTGTGCGGGTGATTCCTGGGTAAAGAAGGGTTGAGGAGTCGCCACCTAATTATCTTTTACGGTGAATTAGGACACCTAAATATTAAACTAAATGCTGCAATGTAAACTCCAATTTTAAGGTCTGCCAAACTAGCGAGATTCTAGGTAAGGGTTCTTTATTATCCTAAAGGGAAGGGGTTAGGCATCCTTTAAGATCCGCTAACTTGCGGTTATCCGGTCAAACTCAGGTTAATTATTGCTAGAAAAATACATGTTTTACAAGTATAATAGATTAAAAGATGTTTGCAAATAATTAGTAAATGATGCATTTTATACAAGTGTGTATTCAGATAACATAAAAAGAAAGATACATGTAAAGTTTTGAAAAATATGCATTTGTGACAATAAATTATTTATACTATCAAAGAAGTAAAATTTTGAGAATCGTTGAATTGTAAATTGACAAAAAGATAAACTTTATCCGGAATGATTAATAAAGCAAATAGAGATGACAAAGTTGTTTTTTTGAAAATTTTGAATACGCGTGACGAGCCTAAAATAAATAAACTAGCGAAGGATTTCTAAGTTTGAATTCAACCGAGCCTACAAATAAATAAGCTAGCGACGGGTTTCAAATCTTAAACTACCTTATGAATTAATCCTAAGTTTGCCTATTCTAAGCATTTCAATAGTTACATAAGTGCGATAAATAATATTACAATACAAAGCGGGATAAAAGCTGAATTAAAGAAAGGAATAAAATAAATAAACTACGAGGAATAATTCGCCGTTATTTATTTTAATCCCTGCAAGTCGCCAAGAACAAGCGGTTAGAAATAGTTAAATACAAATAACTTCATATCCGTATTCAAAGCAGTGAATGTTTTGATCGCGGAGGCTCAGACTTAAATTTTGAAAAGAACATTCCAATCACGTCGTGGCTGCAAACATATGACTAATGTAGTTTATTTTGATTGCCTCGCCTACTAAACGTGTCGGTCTCTCGGATGAAATAGAAAAGATCACTATAATCACGTCGTGGCTGCGAATATATAACTTGTTGGTTATTTTAGTCACCTCGCCTACTAAACATGTTGATCTCGGATAAAAAGGTTTAAGTCTTCATCATTGCCCAGAAGTTATATTTCCGTCTTTGCAATCGTGTAGGCCTCAAAATCGACGGATATTTTTCATCGGCGGTGTAGTATCGTGTTCAAATCAGCAAAATTAAATCGAACGAAAGCTTGTGGCGATAGCGATGGCGATGCAATGGCGATGCGGTAGCGATACCGATGCGGTAGCGATGGCGATAGCGATAGCGATGGCGATAGCGATGGCAATAGCGGTAGCGATGGCGATGCGATGGCGGTAAGCAATAAGAGAGGCAATTTCCGAAAAGAAACGATGCTTAGTTTTAAAAATAGTAAAACGAATATTTGAATGCTGAAACAGTGGACTGAAACAGGAAAGCAATGTCTGAAAGGTGCGGTGTCGCACCCGATTTTGACCTGCGGGCTTCGCGACGCTATGGCATCGATTCCCTCTGGATTGAATAAAATGCTTGCTTTGAGGAGTCGCCACCTAATTATTCTAAGGTGAATTAGGGCACCTAAATACTAACTAAAAGCTGTAAAATAACTCCAATTTTGTGGTCTACGAAACTAATGAAATTCTGGATAAGGGTTCTTTATTATCCTAAAGGGAAGGGGTTAGGCATCCTTTAAGATCCGCTAACTTGCGGTTATCCGATCAAATTCAGGTTAATTGCTATGCTAAGAAAAAGTGCATGTTTTACAAGTATAAAAATAATGTTGCAAGTATTTAATGAAATTATGCATTTGTACAAGTATACATTTGTATGGCATTAATATACACGTAAAGCTAGAAAAGTATGCATTTGAATGAAAATTGATAAAAATATATGCAATATGATTTCTTATGGGCGACGGGCCTAAAAATAGATAAACTAGCGATTAACAATTTTAAAACTAACCGAGCCTAAAAATAAATGAACTAGCAATGGGTTTCAAGTTTTAGACTACCCTATTAATTAATTCTATGTTTGCCTATTCTAAACATTTCAATAATTTCACGAGTACAATAATATTACAATACGTAATGAAATAAAGTGAATTAAGAAAGTAAATGACAACAACAAAATAAATAATCTCCGAGGGGTTATTTGCCTTCTTTGACTTTATCTTTCCAAGCTGTCAAGAATAAACGGTTAGAAACAATTAAATATACATAACTTCGAATCCGTATCCAAAACAATAAATGTTTTTATTTACGGAGGGCTCAGACTTAAATTTTGAAAAGATCATTCCAATCACGTCGTGGTTGCGAACATATGACTCGTTGGTCATTTTAGTTGCCTTGCCTATCGAACATGTTGGTCTCTCGGGTGAAAAAGATTTAAGTTTCATCCTTGCCCAGAAGCTTTATTTTCCGTCTTTACAACTGTGGAGGCCTCAAAAATCGACGGATATTTTTTCATCGGCCATTGTAGTATCGTGTTCAAATAAGTAAAATTAAAAATCGGAACTGTAAGCAGCAGCAGCAGTAGGCAGTAAACAGTAAGCAGAAAAACAGAGGCCATTCCCGAGGAGACGGGATGTTTAGTAAATAAAAAAAAAACAGTAAATATCCGCTGCCCGGATGTTAAAAGCGATCTTTGGCAGTGAAATGAAATGAAAAAAAAGCGCGGCCTCGAATTCAATTTCATCGGCCTAAATGCGATATAAATAAGGCAATAAAACAGTAGAACAATAAGATATCCGTTGCCCGGATACTAAAAATGTAAACTGAAAAACAGAGGAACGAAATGAAAAAAAACGCGGCCTCGAATTCAATTTCATCGGCCTAAATGCAGTATTTTATTCAAAGCGATGCAGATACATATCCGTAGCACGGATGTTTAAAAACGATAAATTAAAGAAACAGAGAAATGAAAGAAGAAAAGCGCGGCCTCAAATTCAATTTCATTGGCCTAAGTGTAGTGTTAGTTAAAACAAATAAAAGCGAGAATCCATTGCACGGATGTTAAAGAAAGCGATAAAGCGAAAGCGAAAGAAAGAAAGAAAAGCGTGGCCTCAATTTAATTTCATCGGCCTATGTGCGATGTTTAATTCAAAAGCGATGCTTGATAAAAGCGATTACATATCCGTTGCACGGATGTTTAGAACAGTAAACAGAGAAACAAACAAAAAAAAAGCGCGGCCTCGAATTTAATTTCATCGGCCAAAATGCAGTATTAGTTAAAATGATAAAACAGCAAAATACAAGATATCCGTGTATGAATATTTAAATGCCAAAATAAACCAACAATTTTCAATTAAGATGTCCGACCAGTGCGGAATTTTGACCCGACATCAACAGGATCCGGCCGGATTTCGGGTTGACCCGACACGAATCAAACATTTTTTTGTATTTTTGGATAACCAACAACAAAATATTAAAATCCAAAAATAGAATTATTACAAGACCGGTGACCCAGGCCGAATCAACAAAACTCAACCCAAAGCAATCGGACGAATCAATTTTTCTTGTATTATCGGATAGCCAACAACAATATATATAAAATACGCAAAAATGAAATTTACTTGATCCGGTGACCCAGGCCGAATCGGGACCAAGACCCGACCGAATCGGGATTGATGACCCGAGCCCTAATCATTTTTTATTTTGGATAGCCAACAATAGAAAATAAAACACAATTAATCTGGAAATTTAACCAATCGGGTCGACCCGACCCGGGTCAGTGACCTGACCCGAATCGGATATTTTCAACCCGAATCGATTTTCTCCAAATTACAGATAACCAACAACAAAATATAAATACACAAATCTGAAACTTACGACCTTGCTCGCCCGACCGAATAAAGGACCCGACCCGGATTGTTCTTGTTTTTTAGCACTCCGACCGAGAAAAGCAGAATCACAAAACCGACCGGAAATAAAACCCACAAAACCGAGAGAAACCACAAACAAAACGACCTCCAACCCCCTAAAATCGAGTTTGAAATCAAAACAAAGGGGCAAAAGGTTACGGATTTTAGGGGTCGAAATCGCGAGTTTTTGGGGTGTAGGTATGGGTGAAGTGATGGGTGCGGCGTATGGGTGACCGACGGTGTGGGGTCGTGGTGGTGTGTGCGGCGACTGGTGGCGGCAGTGGGTGAGGTGACCGGCGTGTAGGGGTCACGGGTATGGGGGGTTGTCGACTGTGGGTATGGTAGTGGTGAGGGTGTCGTGACCGGCGTAGGTGGGGTAGAGTGGCTGGTGGTGTGGTGGTGTTGGCGAGGTGACCGGCGACGTGGGGTCGCCGGTGTGGGGGTGCGGTGTGTGTGTGCTGATGGAGAGAAAGAGAGTGAGATAGATATATGGATGTTCTTGGCTGAAATTTTTGAGGGTGTGTGGAATGAATGCTTTAGGTTTAAAGGGGTAGATAAAAAATGGGATAATGGGTTGGACGAGTGGGCCGATTCGGATGGGCTTCGGATGGGGGTTTGGAATTGTTTTGGGTTGGGGAAATAAATGGGTGATGGATTGGGCTTGGACGAAATGGGTTTTAGTTTGGGTTGGGTAGGAATTGTTTTGGGTTGAGTAGAAATTGTTTGGGGGAAATGAAATGGGTTATGGGTTTAAAAATATAAAAAGGGTTTTATTATATATAAAAAAAATAATAAAAAAAAAGCTTTGCAAAAATTATAAATTGTAAAGATGACAATATGATAAAAATATAATATTTGTGAAATGCTTGATGCTTAAAATAATAAAAATATAAAATACGATGCCGTTTTGCGAAAAATAAAATAACATATAATATTAGGATAAAAGTATGATTATGATATTAAAATGCAAATGACATTAAAAAATGCAAATAATAAATGATAATAATGATATATATACATATATATGTCTATATTTTAAAATTGTCTTAAAGTGTCAAAAATATTAAAATTTGCAAATAAAATCCAAAAAGATGGGACAAAATTGGGTGTCAACAGATGCCCCTCTTTGGCCGCAGACGATGAAAGAGTTTTCGGCCAAAGAAGTTGACTGAGTAGCCAATTTTGTCCTGATCATTGGGAATCGAGGAAAGATTAGAGTTGAATGGGAAGAAATCCAGTGTCGACTTATGATGACACCGGCTGCAGATGTTGCGAGATACTGGGGAAAGAGCTGAATGATGTTCGAAGTACTTCACCGATGCAGATGACGTTGTTGCATAGGCATGATTGAAATTAAGATACCCGCATTAGGAGGTGGGCGCCTGACTGAAACTGAAATACCCGCATTAGGAGGTGGGCGCCTGATTGAAATTTAAATACCCGCATTAGGAGGTGGGCGCCTGACTGAAATTGAAATACCCGCATTAGGAGGTGGGCGCCTGACTGAAATTGAAATACCCGCATTAGGAGGTGGGCGCCTGACTGAAATTTAAATACCCTTATTAGGAGGTGGGCGCTGGTCATTGAAATACCCGCGACAGAGGTGGGCGCTGACTGAAATTTAAATACCGCGTTAGGAGGTGGGTGCCTGGTGAAATGAAATACCCGCGTTTGGAGGTGGGCGCTGGTGAAATTTAAATACCCGCGTTAGGAGGTGGGCGCTGACAGAAATGAAATACCCGCGTTAGGAGGTGGGTGCTGGTGAAAATTTAAATACCGCGTTAGGAGGTGGGCGCTGGTGGCCGAAATACCAGATAGGAGGTGGGCGCTGATCAAATTTAAATACCGCGTTAGGAGGTGGGCGCTGACAAATTTAAATACCAGATAGGAGGTGGGCGCTGAAAATCAAATACCCGCATTAGGAGGTGGGCGCTGATCAAATTTAAATACCCGCATTAGGAGGTGGGTGCCTGGTGAAATGAAATACCGCGATTTGGAGGTGGGCGCTGTTGAAATTTAAATACCCGCGTTAGGAGGTGGGCGCTGATGAAATGAAATACCCGCGTTAGGAGGTGGGTGCCTGGTGAAATTTAAATACCGCGTTAGGAGGTGGGCGCTGACAGAAATGAAATACCCGCGTTAGGAGGTGGGTGCCTGGTGAAATGAAATACCGCGTTAGGAGGTGGGCGCCTGATAAATGAAATACCCGCGTTAGGAGGTGGGCGCTGATGAAATGAAATACCCGCATTAGGAGGTGGGCGCTGATCAAATCGAAATACCAGATAGGAGGTAGGCGCTGATCAAATTTAAATACCGCGTTAGGAGGTGGGCGCTGACAGAAATTTAAATACCAGATAGGAGGTGGGCGCTGGCCAAATCAAATACCGCGTTAGGAGGTGGGCGCTGATGAAATTTAAATACCCGCATTAGGAGGTGGGTGCCTGATGAAATGAAATACCGCGTTTGGAGGTGGGCGCTGATCAAATTTAAATACCCGCATTAGGAGGTGGGCGCTGACAGAAATGAAATACCGCGTTAGGAGGTGGGTGCCTGGTGAAATTTAAATAACCGCATTAGGAGGTGGGCGCTGACAGAATGAAATACCCGCGTTAGGAGGTGGGTGCCTGGTGAAATGAAATACCGCGTTAGGAGGTGGGCGCTGGTGAAATTGAAATACCGCGTTAGGAGGTGGGCGCTTTGAAATTGAAATACCCGCGTTAGAAGGTGGGCGCTGATCAAATTTAAATACCCGCATTAGGAGGTGGGTGCCTGGTGAAATTGAAATACCCGCATTAGGAGGTGGGCGCTGGTGAAATTGAAATACCCGCATTAGGAGGTGGGCGCTGACAGGTGAAATACCCGCATTAGGAGGTGGGCGCTGATCAAATTTAAATACCGCGTTAGGAGGTGGGTGCTGATGAAAATGAAATACCCGCGTTAGGAGGTGGGTGCTGACAGAAATTGAAATACCCGCATTAGGAGGTGGGCGCTGATCAAATTTAAATACCGCGATGGGAGGTGGGCGCTGGTGAAATTGAAATACGCGTTAGGAGGTGGGCGCGTGGTGAAATTGAAATACCCGCGTTAGGAGGTGGGCGCTGGTCAATTGGAATACCCGCATTAGGAGGTGGGCGCTGACAAATTAAAATACCCGATAGGAGGTGGGTGCCTGGCGAAATTGAAATACCCGCGCATTAGGAGGTGGGCGCTGGTGAAATCAAATACCCGCGTTAGGAGGTGGGCGCTGAAATTGAAATACCCGCATTAGGAGGTGGGCGCCTGACTGAAATTGAAATACCCGCATTAGGAGGTGGGCGCCTGACTGAAATTGAAATACCCGCATTAGGAGGTGGGTGCCTGACTGAAATTGAAATACCCGCATTAGGAGGTGGGCGCCTGACTGAAAATGAAATACCCGCATTAGAAGGTGGGCGCCTGATTGACGTCGTTGTATTGACGTGATGCGTTTGTGACCCGCATGGGTTGAAATGACGTCGTTGCATAGACGTGGTGCGTTGTAAACGTCATTGTGTAGACGTGTTGTGCAGATGACGCCGTTGTATGGGCGTGTTGCTGTCGTTGTAATGTTGTGAAAGATGTAAATGACGTCCATTGCCGTCATTTTGGTGTAATATGATTCCACGTTGTGTTGAATCTTCTGCCGATTCAAAGTCCTGTGGACTGTGCATTGAAATAGCTTCCTTGCACGGACGAAAATGTGAGGCGACGTCTTTGCCAAATTAAGCACACATGTTGCGGCTTCTCTGCCTTTGTCAACCTGCAGACCTGCACTCAAAGAAATTTGTGAGTTGTAGCTTTTGCCCTGGACGCTTGCAAGCTCATATTGGTTTAGATTGAAGACTCAGTTGTCTGGCATTTTCCAGGTCCATTGGCATATTCTTGCAGTGAACCCTTAAAATATGCCCCAGTTTCTAGTATCTATGAAGATGTTGAACTTCCAACTGGACAAAATCGAGTTTGTGCGGGCAACTTGTTTGTCCTATCAAGGCGATCATGTGAGCCTATTTTGTTGTGTGCAAGATAATGGACACACAATTTTCAATGGTGTGACCGAAGCCGATATAGGCCGCCTACGTATTCCGATAAAGGAAATCAGGTCATAACGTAGTTCGCTGCAAGTAAAATGACGATTGTGAAGTTTTCCAAAATGGGACCGAAGCCGATGTGGCTGCCTACGTATCCCGCCGAGGGAATCAGGTCATAACGTAATTCATGCAAGCAAAAAGAATTTTGTAAGGGTTTTCTAAAAATGAGACCGAAGCTGATGTGGCCGCCTACGTATCCCGCCGAGGGAATCAGGTCATAACGTAGTTCGCTGCAAGCAAAAAGAATTTGTAAGGTTTTTTTTTTCTTTCCAAAATGGGACCGAAGCCAATCTGGCCGCCTACGTATCCCGCCGAGGGAATCAGGTCATAACGTAGTTCATGCGGCAAAAGAGATTTGGTAAGGATTTTCTGAAAATGGGACCGAAGCCGGTGTGGCCGCCTACGTATCCCGCCGAGGGAATCAGGTCATAACGTAGTTCATGCAAGCAAAAAGAATTTTGTAAGGGTTTCTTTTTTTTTTTTGTAAAAGAGAGTGACTAGAGTTTAAAAAATGATGCAATATATTTTGCAAGTTTTTTTTTTGTTATTTTTTGTTTTTTTTTTGTTGTTTTTTTTTTTTTTGTGAAAATATGAAAAAGACATAATCACGTCTTGACTTCGGTTGGTACCAACAATTAGTATTGTGCTTAGGACTTTTCGTTATTTGCTTTCTGTCAAATCGAGACAGACTTCAAGGTAATTCCTACAGCTTCAGATGCTACCTCAGACATACCTGAGTATCGACACTTGCTTCAAGCCAAGATTTTGACATATATGCATCCTCATGTTTCAAATGCCCTCACTGAAAGAAAGTCCCTTCCTCACATGTATTTCAGTATTTTGAACTTTGGGACGTCTAGAGAAGTACACTCACCCTCAGAAAGATGTTCAATGCATTTAATTGTGATACCATAGGCTTGGCCGTCATGTGAGTATCCACTAATGTGAGAACCCTCGGTATAGGATCATGTAGGGCTTGTTATGGGTTTGTAATGTAGGTTTGGGAAAGGAAAGGATATTATTTGGGTAAAGAGTGACTAATCCTTCCTTGAGCATTGGAATATGTCCGTGCTTGGTATTTGTGTGCATTGATTCCGATTTGCTTTTTTTTTTGCCCCCTTTTGTTTTGTACCGGCTTCTTTTGAATATTTCGTTTGGAGCTTTTTCCCCTTTTTTTCCAGAGTTATTTCCTTCTTTTTTTCTTTTTATATTGTCGGGGCTTTTAACTTTCTTTTTGTGTGAAGTCGTCCTTTGGTTTTGTTTTGTTTTCCTCTTTTGGGAACATTGCAACTTCAACTCGAATCATTTTCAGCAATTTGCATATTTCTGATGCGCTCAAGGAGGTCGGGCCAAAAAAGGGATAGCGCGTGTACGCACTCAGAAAGGGTATAGGCATAAGATGTGGTTGTTCAAAAAAAATAGGCTCCAGGCTCAAAGGGGAAATGCTACGGATAATGTTATTTGGTAAGCTGGAAAGGCTCAAATGGATCAAAGAAAGCCTACGATCCTTTCCTATACCAAGTGTTACTCAGGATTTCGCCTCAACAAACATTCGAGCCAAGTTCTAGATCACAATGCAATGCAATTGAACTTATTCTAAAAACTCACCACACAATGCACATGAAACGATGAGGTTGGCTTTGTTCATATCTTGGAAGCATGAAAAACAATTTTTTAAGTGTCAACACAGGCGTGAATGAGAGGTACCAGAAGAATCTATGGTTTACCACGAAGACAATCTTCTCCACTTGTTCTTTCCTATGCACACTCCTAACTGTGTTGGTATCAACCAAGTCCATCAATGATTCTTAATTTTTTTTTTTTTTTGTATTTTTGAATAAAGGGTACCGAACCCGAATAGGGCTGCCTACGTATCTCATCTTTGACGAGAATCAGGTGTGCGTAGTTCGTGCTGATAGGTTATAAAAATGTATGTTTAAAAAAAAGTTCATCTACACTAGGATAGTAAAAGTAAAAATTGTATAAAACAGATGATTATCCACTATGGGACGAATGCAAAGTAAAAATAATTGTCCACAATAGAATGAATGCAATGAATAAATGATCATCCACAATAGGATGCATGTAAATAAAAAAAATGAATGTCCATTATAGGATGAATGAAAAAATTGATAAACCAGATATGTCTTTATCTACGGTAGACAAGGAAGTGCGTCTTTTTTTTGATTTTTTTTTTTTTTTGATTTTTTTTTTTTAGTGTTGTCGAACCCGAGAAGGGCTACCTACGTATCACACCGAACAGTGAGAATTAGACACTCGTAGTTCGTGAAGATAGGTTATAAAAAATGTAAGATTGAAAATTTTTTTATCCACAATAAGATAGTAAGTAAAATTGTATGCAATAAAAAAGTGATTGTCCATATTAGAATGAATGCAATGAAAAAAATAATAATCCACAATAGGATGTAATGAAAAAAAGATTGTCCATTAGGATGTAATGAAAAAAAAAAAAAAGATTGATAATCCGAAATCATTTTTTCATTTTTTTTTATTTGATTTTTTAGGGGTGTCGCACCCGAGAAGGGTTACCTACGTATCACACCGTATGGTGAGAATCAGACACTCGTAGTTCGTAAAGATATGTTGCAAAAATGGTATGATATAAAAAAATTATGTAACGAAAATTAAACATATCAACTGAATTTGCAAATATGTAACAAAACAAAAGTATAGACAAATTAAAGTGATGACTCGTTGAATCTGGTGTTGGCTGACATTTTCCAGTCAAAACATCTTTCGGTCATCTTTGTGAAAGCCTTTGGCTTTGTTCTTTTCTGGAGTATATCCAGGAATAATGTTTTAGAATGACCGCCCCCGACTGTTCGCAAGGACGATCAACCTGCAAAAATAAAAGCACCAGGTGAAAGGAGGAAAGTCACAGAATGAATAATAAAATGTGGATGTGTGATAGTATAGTCAAAGACTCCCCTGATTGCTTCACAAGGTCCGAGAGTTGATGTTCAAGAACGTTTTATTCTCGAGCAGTGACACAATTTCTGTTCAAGAGTCGCAAGCGACATGGTATGATATGTACAAAATTGAAGCAGCTAATTATTGCATTAAATAATATGTACAGAGATAAAAGAAGAAAAATAGCAAACAAACTGTGCGGGAATTAAATATGCATCCTATCATGCATGGAGCCTCTCTTATGCCAGAGGTGGGCCTAAACGCCAAATATGAGAGATTATGACAGATTAATCCAAAATTTGTCAAACTACAGTGCTTTTGTTGGAAATGAAGACAAAATGTATGTACATTTTCCAATATCGGCATGTCATGATTAGGCTTGGATTAGTCCATCATTATCACGCTACAAATAATATGTTGATGGTCGTTGGGGGAGCGAGACCCGTCGACAATTTTGGTGGATTTCTTAATTGTGGAGTCGATGCCAAGGATCGACCCACCTATGGTGAATGTATGCATGATTAAAAATAAAAAGGGTATAGCTCTATCCTAAATTTACTAAGATTAGGCTTACTGGACTCAAGGTTCCCGAGCGGACTGCTCGAGTGAGAAGGCTACGCGGCCAACCGGATGGTCCGGACACTCCGCGCATATACCAACTCTCCTAAAATTTTGGAAATTTGAAAAAAGTTTGCGGGTGCGCAAAACACACCTCGCGTGTACTGTGTGATAGTGTCAATTTTCCATAGTGGAAGAAATATGAGCGGAATGCCAATTTAAGGAAAGCAATAAAAGAATAAAGCAATTATGCAAAATTTCACAAATGAAACATATCAAAGCATTAAATCAAATAATGAGCAAAAAATAAAGCGCAATAATAATTAACCTGAGTTTGCTATGGTTAAGAACCTGAAATTTCCCCAGTGGAGTCGCCATGCTGTCGCACCCGATTTTGACCTGCGGGCTTCGCGACGCTATGGCATCGATTCCCTCTGGATTGAATAAAATGCTTGCTTTGAGGAGTCGCCACCTAATTATTCTAAGGTGAATTAGGGCACCTAAATACTAACTAAAAGCTGTAAAATAACTCCAATTTTGTGGTCTACGAAACTAATGAAATTCTGGATAAGGGTTCTTTATTATCCTAAAGGGAAGGGGTTAGGCATCCTTTAAGATCCGCTAACTTGCGGTTATCCGATCAAATTCAGGTTAATTGCTATGCTAAGAAAAAGTGCATGTTTTACAAGTATAAAAATAATGTTGCAAGTATTTAATGAAATTATGCATTTGTACAAGTATACATTTGTATGGCATTAATATACACGTAAAGCTAGAAAAGTATGCATTTGAATGAAAATTGATAAAAATATATGCAATATGATTTCTTATGGGCGACGGGCCTAAAAATAGATAAACTAGCGATTAACAATTTTAAAACTAACCGAGCCTAAAAATAAATGAACTAGCAATGGGTTTCAAGTTTTAGACTACCCTATTAATTAATTCTATGTTTGCCTATTCTAAACATTTCAATAATTTCACGAGTACAATAATATTACAATACAGAATGAAATAAAGCTGAATTAAGAAAGTAAATGACAACAACAAAATAAATAATCTCCGAGGGGTTATTTGCCTTCTTTGACTTTATCTTTCCAAGCTGTCAAGAATAAACGGTTAGAAACAATTAAATATACATAACTTCGAATCCGTATCCAAAACAATAAATGTTTTTATTTACGGAGGGCTCAGACTTAAATTTTGAAAAGATCATTCCAATCACGTCGTGGTTGCGAACATATGACTCGTTGGTCATTTTAGTTGCCTTGCCTATCGAACATGTTGGTCTCTCGGGTGAAAAAGATTTAAGTTTCATCCTTGCCCAGAAGCTTTATTTTCCGTCTTTACAACTGTGGAGGCCTCAAAAATCGACGGATATTTTTTCATCGGCCATTGTAGTATCGTGTTCAAATAAGTAAAATTAAAAATCTGAATCAGAAGCGCAGCAGCAGAGGCGATAAGCAAAGAAGCGTAAAAACAGAGGCCATTCCGAGGAGACGGGATGTTTAGTAAATAAAAAAAAAGCAGTAAATATCCGCTGCCGGATGTTAAAAACAAGGCTTAAAAGCAAGAAATGAAATGAAAAAGCGCGGCCTCAATTCAATTTCATCGGCCTAAATGCGATATAAATAAGGCAATAAAACAAGAGAACAATAAGATATCCGTTGCCGGATACTAAAAATGTAAACTGAAAAAGCAGAGGAACGAAATGAAAAAACGCGGCCTCAATTCAATTTCATCGGCCTAAATGCGATATTTTATTCAAAGCAAGATGCAAGACATATCCGTGGCACGGATGTTTAAAACAAGAAATTAAAGAAACAGAGAAATGAAAGAAGAAAAGCGCGGCCTCAAATTCAATTTCATTGGCCTAAGTGTAGTGTTAGTTAAAACAAATAAAAGCAAGAATCCATTGCACGGATGTTAAAGAAAGCGATAAGCGAAAGCGAAAGCGAAAGAAAGAAAAAAAGCGTGGCCTCGAATTTAATTTCATCGGCCTATGTGCAGTGTTTAATTCAAAAGCGATGCTTGATAAAAGCGATACATATCCGTTGCACGGATGTTTAAACAGTAAACAGAGAAACAAACAAAAAAAGCGAGGCCTCGAATTTAATTTCATCGGCCTAAATGCAGTATTAGTTAAAATGATAAAACAGCAAAATACAAGATATCCATGTATCAATATTTAAATGCCAAAATAAACCAATAATTTGCAATTAAAATGTCAGGCGAATTCCTGAATTTTGACCCGACATCAACAGTTGATCCGGCCCGGTTTTCGGGTTGACCCGACTCGGAATCAAACATTTTTTTTTGTATTTTTCAGATAACCAACAACAAAATATTAAAATCCAAAAAATGGAATTATTACAAGACCGGTGACAGGCCGAATCAAGAAAACTCAACCCAAAGCAATCGGACCGAATCAATTTTTCTTGTATTTTCAGATAGCCAACAACAATATATATAAAATCATAAAAAATGAAATTTACTTGATCCGGCCGACCCGACCCGAATCAGACCAAGACCCGACCCAATCAGATTGATGACCGACCAGAATCATTTTTTATTTTCGATAGCCAACAATAGAAAATAAAACACAATTAATCTGAAATTTAACCAAATCGGGTCGACCGACCGGTCGATGACCCGACCCGAATCGGATATTTTCAACCCGAATCGATTTTCTCCAAATTACGTATAACCAACAACAAAATATAAATACACAAATCTGAAACTTACTCGACCTTGCTCGCCCGACCGAACAAAGGACCCGACCGGATTGTTCTTGTTTTTAGCACTGACCGAGAAAAGCGAATCACAAAACCGACCGGAAATAAAACCCACAAACCGAACGGAAACCACCAACAAAAGCGACCTCCAACCCCTAAAATCGAGTTTGAAATCAAAACAAAGGGGCAAAAGGTTACGGATTTTAGGGTCGAAATCGCGAAGTTTTGGGGTGTAGGTATGGGTGAAGTGATGGGTGCGGCGTATGGGTGACCGACGATGTGGGGTCGTGGTGGTGTGTCTGCGGCCCGGTGGCGGCGATGGGTGAGGTGACCGCGTGTAGGGGTCACGGGTATGGGGGTTGTCGATTGTGGGTGTGGTAGTGGTGAGGGTCGCGTGACCGGCGTAGGTGGGGTAGAGTGGTTGGTGGTGTGGTGGTGTTGGCGAGGTGACCGCGGCGATGGGGTCGCCGGTGTGAAAGTGATGTGTGTGTCGATGGAGAGAAAGAGAGTGAGATAGATATATGGATGTTCTTGGTGAAATTTTTGAGGGTGTGTGGAATGAATGTTTTAGGTTTAAAGGGGTAGATAAAAAATGGGATAATGAGTTGGACGAGAGGGCCGATTCGGATGGGCTTCGGATGGGGTTTGGAATTGTTTTGGGTTGGGGAAATAAATGGGTGATGGATTGGGCTTGGACGAAATGGGGTTTAGTTTGGGTTGGGTAGGAATTGTTTTGGGTTGAGTAGAAATTGTTTGGGGGAAATGAAATGGGTTATGGGTTTAAAAATATAAAAAGGGTTTTATTATATATAAAAAAAATAATAAAAAAAAAAGCTTTGCAAAAATTATAAATTGTAAAGATGACAATATGATAAAAATATAATATTTGTGAAATGTTTGATGCTTAAAATAATAAAAATATAAAATACGATGCCGCTTTATAAAAATAAAATAACATATAATATTAGGATAAAAGTATGATTATGATATTAAAATGCAAATGACATTAAAAAATGCAAATAATAAATGATAATAATGATATATATACATATATATGTCTATATTTTAAAATTGTCTTAAAGTGTCAAAAATATTAAAATTTGCAAATAAAATCCAAAAAGATGGGACAAAATTGGGTGTCAACATGCGGTGTTTAGTTTAAAACAGTAAAAATGGTAAAAACAGTAAAACAGTAATCTGAAACCGGGCAGCAAACTGAAACAGAAAAACAGTGTCCGAACAGACGCGGTTTTTGTTCAAAACAGTAAAAACAGTAAAACAGTAAGATATCCGTTGCACGGATGTTTAAAATAGTAAACTGAAAACAGAGAAACGAAAATAAAGTGCGGCCTTGAATTCAATTTCATCGGCCAGTGTGGTATTTGGTTTAAAACAGTAAAATAATAAAACAGAGAAACTACCAAAAAAAAGTGTGCGGCCTCGAATTCAATTTCATCGGCCTAATTATTCTAAATATCCTAACAATCACACAAGCATTAGATAATTATTACAGACCAAATAAAAATAACGAAAATAAAGAATAACAAATGAAAGGGAACTAAAGCGGATGACGATGTCATCTCGCCCTATTTGTTTGGAAATCCCGAGGCCGAAGAATGGAAGGAATGTGGATGCGGGTCTTCATTTGACGATGATCACAATGATGAGTCTCATAACGAGACTCTTCGTTGCTCCCAATGTATTTCATATATATAAAAATGGATTAGTAGACCTTACATGAGAATATATATATATATATATATATATATAAGAAGAATATAAATAAATGATTCATGAAAAGTGATATGTCGTTACGAAGGCATTATACACTTAGGCAAGTAAAGACAAATATATAGTCAATTCAAGAAGAGTATGGAAGCCTAGAAATGCACATATGATCATTTTTATACAATTCCTTAAATGTGGAGTCAATCAAGTCAAAAATATGCAACAACATTCATTCTACACAACCAGGTATAATGACACTTTAAATTAGGCATGGCATGATTAACATGATTTAGGCAATCAAATCTCATATCTTGCCTACAGCTAATCAAAACAAAGAATAGTCTAGAATGGTTTTACATCACACTTGCACAAGGCATCATGCCCAGAATTAAAGCTATCCCTAACACATACTCATTCCATATGTTTACAAGTAGACATGATTCACGTAGGCCAATTTACGAACCAAAGAAAACTACATATACTTTTAATAGGCAGCTTAGACATGTCTAGGTGCATCTTATTCAAGAACATGGGCATTTTTTATCTATATCAAGAACCTAGTCGGAAATATTTCTATTTTTTTTGTCCCTAGGCGGTTTCTATACCTAATCTCATCTTATACATGCTCACATGAAACAGGATTGTAAACTAAAGTAGTAAATACAAATATAGCTTCAAAGACATGTGTTTGATCAGATTTTGGCACGTTAAAGTAGCCGAAGAAAGAATATATGCTAACACAACCGGTTCTAAATTTAAACAAAAATAAAAGAGGCAAGGAAGACCAATGTATAAATTATGTATACATACATAATAAATTCCGTTGGACTAATCTTAATTCTTAAAGAAGCATAACATTCATAAACTTAAACTAAACGCACATACTATTATATTAAACATGGATAATATATTCCTTTTAAAATTGCACATATTAATCTAGAATATAACATGTAAATATCGTCATTTGAATCAATTAAAGTATGCTCATTTGTTTGATTTAAAGGCAGCGACCAAACTACAACATACAATAATTTTGAATATCAACAAATCGTTAAGTGTCCTAAGAATATTTAATCACGTCGTAGCTCTTTCAAACACGTATTAATCTTACATTATCCGTATTGCACTTAATCATGAACCCAAGATGCCTTACTAAAGCTAATGACAATAATTAGCTAACCAACACATTGAGGCAATATCATCTATCACATATCAACATCAAAATCGTAAATCCAACGACGTATATACAAAAGCGTCTCATTATCATATCAATTAATCAAGACTACATTACTTAGCAAAATATCATACTAAGTCAAGCATAAACACACAATCAAATAAGCTTAAATAAATATAGAAGAATTGGAACGAGTCTAACCTTTTTCGGGTAGCGAACCGAGGCGTATTTTGAATCGTCGAATCCGCTCGGAAATGTTAGAATTCTGATTTGTTGTAGATTTTTTTTTTGAATTCTGATTTTTCTGGAAATAGGACTCTGTTTTTCTGATTTTCGGATGTTTGACCCGACCCGGGATGACCCGACCCGACCCGGAATGTGACCCGACCCGGACCAAAAACAGTGAAAAATAGCTAAAAATCCAGATTCTTTAACACAAAAAAAAGCAATAATTTCGACCTATATTTCGGAATCTTTAAGTTGAAGAACACATGCAAGAACAAACAAAGATTTCGGATTGCCTCCTTTTTTTTTTAGTGAAGAACAACACCAACAAATATAATGCCAAACCTTTAAAGGAGATTTCGGATTTCTTAAATTTCGGACCTAAAAATGACCCGAAAATTCTCAGAATCGACCCCAAAGACCAGATTTTCGGACCCCAAAAAATGAAGAACAAGGGGGGGGGGGGTATTTATAGGTACTCACCCCAACGTTCAAACCCCCTCATACCCCCTTAAAAGCGATTCAATTTCAAAATAAAGGGGAACAAAAATCTGATTTTGGCGCGATTTCTTGGGGCATGTGTTGGCGGTGTCGTGGTAGGGTGGTGGCGATGGCGAAGTGACGGGGTAGGGGTGCGGCGACGTAGGGGCGAGGTGTAGGGTGTCTGGCGACTTGGGGGTTGGGGGAGGGGGGTTTCAGTTGGGCCTGTGGGTAAGGGGAATGGGTTTGGGAGATTTGGGCTGAGGGGTTGAAAGGAAAAAACAAAGGGAAAGGGAATTGGGCTTTGGTTGTGGGTTGTGGGAATTGAGGGAAATAAAGGGGTGAATGGTTGTTGGGCCAGCCGAGTTGGGTTGTGGGAATTGGGAGTTTATTTTGGGATTGGGCTTGGGCGAAAAATGGGTTTTAATTTAGGTTGGGTAGAAATTGTATTGGGTTAGGAATTGAAAAATATAAAAGGGATTTAATATTAAAACATATTTATATATATATATATATATATATATATTGTAAAAGATGTGAATTATTTAAAATAGCGTAATAATGTGATAAAAATATAATATTTGCGAAATGTTTAATGCTTAAAAAAAATGTAAATGCGATGCAATTTTGCGAGAATAAATAACATAGAATTTTCGGATAACTTATGATTATTATAAAGTGCAAATGATATAAAATATGCGAATAATAATAATAATACGAAGATGCACACATATATGCCTATATTTTAAAATTATTTTAAAAGTGTCAAAATATTAAAAATTACGAATAAAATCATAAAAGATGGGACAAAATTGGGTGTCAACAACTAACACACCCCCGCAGTCATAGCGGACGGTCTTCGTACGCTGAGATTGTCCCTAAAATCTTCAAAGAGTACTGACGGAAGACCTTTGGTAAAGATGTCTGCAATTTGATACCTGGAAGGGACATGTAAGACGCGTACTTGCCCACGAGCTACCTTTTCGCTAATAAAATGGATGTCCATCTCAATATGTTTAGTGCGCTGATGTTGAACCGATTGCCAGAAAGATATATTGCACTAACATTGTCACAATAAACCAAGGTAGCTTTTTGAATGGGAAAGTAAAGCTCCAAGAGAAGATTACGTAACCAACATAATTCAGAGACCTCATTGGCCACCCCTCGATACTCGGCCTCTACACTGGAGCGGGATAAGGTAGCCTGCCGTTTAGCAGACTATGAGACCAAGTTATCACCAAAAACATACAGTAACCAGACGTAAAGTGTCAGGTATCCGGACAGCCACCCCAATCAGCATATGTATAAGAGACAAGTGTAGAGACCGATATAGATGCAACTCATAATCAAGTGTGCCCTGTAAACAGCGGATGATGCGTTTGAGCGCATTCATGTGCTCACTCGAGGATCATGCATAACCAAACATACCTGTTAGACGACGTAGGTAATATCAAGTCTCGTGAAGGTAAGATACTGAAGTGCCCCTGCAAGACTGCGATAGTAGGTCGGATCCTCATACGGTGAGCCAGCCGCAGCACCCAACTCGGGTTTAGTATCAACTGAAGTGGAAGTAGACTTGCAGGAGGACATACCAGCTCGCACAATGATCTCATCTGCATAGTTTCGTTGTGATAAGAATAACCCACCTGCATGACGAGTGACAATAATTCTCAAAAAATAACTCAAGGGCCTCGAGTCTTTCATAGCAAACTCAGAACTTAGCATGGTCATGATAGACTTGCGCAACGCATCAGTAGAGGCAATCAAGATAATAACATCCACATATAATATAATATAAGCCAGGAAAGAACCACAATGATATATGAACAATGAATTCTCAGACCCGTTGTGCGAGAACCCAATAGACTAAACATAGTCTGCAAATCTCTTATATCAAGCCCGCGGGGCCTGCTTAAGCCCATACAAGGACTTCTTCAATAAACAGATATGATGAGGATATTTGGGGTCTCAAAAACCCAAGGGTTGATGCATGTAAACAGTCTCCTTAAGCTCAACATGTAAGAAAGCATTCTTCACATCCAACTGATGAATGGGCCATACTTTGGAAAGAGCCAGTCTGAGAACAGTGCGAATGGTAGCCGGTTTGACCACTGGACTAAATGTCTCACCACAATCCACGCTAACCTAATGAGTCTTACCATCACCTACAAGACGAGTCTTATGCCTCGCAAAAGAACCGTCAGAATTATCCTTATGAGTAAAAATCTACATAGATCGAATAATATTAACACCAGAAGGACAGGGTACCAACTCCCACGTCTTATTTGCAATAAGAGCATCATATTCATCGGTCATAGTCAATTTCCAAGTCAGATAATTTAATGCGAACACTGGGTTACGGGGTAAGAGGGATTTAAGAACATTAGAATTTAAATTAAAATGTCTTTTTGGTTTAAAAATACTCCATTGACTACGAGTGATCGATCTGTGACTTGGGGGAGAATTGGGTGGATTTTGGGAAATATCTGGACAGATGACGGATTGGCCAGCAAGCAGTGGGCCTGCTAGCCCAACACTGGAAATAGAAGCCGATGGTGAAGCCCTTACTGGACCAGTGTCGGTATTGGGCTGGACAACTGGCCCAACTATCGAAACTGGGGCTGAAACTGAACTGGAAGTAGTGGGGTGTGGCGAAACAGTAGGTCTAGCGGGCAGTGGGCCCGCCGACGGAGATTCGGTGCGGGACAAGTCCGAAAAATGGTGGATAAAATATGGAGAGATGGCATTGTCTGAAAAATAATACGAACTAGGCACGGGACTACCACGTTAGCAAACGAAAATTGGGTTTCATCAAACATAACATGGCGACTAATGATGATTTTATTAGATGATAAATCAAAACATTTGTAACCATGATGATTAGACAGATAACCCAAAAACACACAAGGGATAGAACGGGCATGGAGTTTATTAATTGTGGTAGACGAAAATAAAGGATAACACAAGCACCCAAAGACCCTAAGATGTGAATACGAATGAGTCTTATTATATAGGATTTGAAGAGGGGTTGAATATGAAAAACCTTTGGTAGAAAGTATGTTAAGAAGATATGTAGCCATTTGTAGAGCATGATGCCAAAAGGAAGCGGGCACAGAAGCATGGACTAATAAAGTTCGGACAATGTTATTAATGGTACGAATTTTGCGTTCGGCTTTCTCATTTTGTGAGGACGTATGAGGACAAGAGAAACGAAAATTTATTCCATTAGTATTACAAAAATCCCGAAACAACCCATTATCATATTCTTTGTCATTATCACATTGAATATTTTTATGTCCCGATCGAATTGGGTACGGATGAATGCTCTAAATTTTAAAAAGGTGGAAAATACTTGAGATTTTTTCGCTAACGGAAAAGTCCATAAAAATTAGAATAGTCATCCAAAAATAGAACATATTATCGATGGCCCAAAGAACTAAGAACATGAGATGTCCATAAAGCGCTATGAATAATATCAAATGGCATTAAAGTATAAGAAGAAGAGTCTACAAACGACAATCTAACAAGTTTTCCTAGTGAACAAGATTGAAAAATTGGAGTACTACGCTTACCCTTACAAGAAATAAAATTGTTTTTATGTAAGGAAGAAACAATAGAGGACCCAGGGTGACCCAAACGTGCATGTCCTAAGGAATGAGCAAGAGCCGCAAAAGTAGATGGCAAGGCTTGACCTGAGAGACCAGATGTGGGCGTGATAGGATAAAGATCTCCCCTACTATCACATCTCATGAGAGGAATCCCCGTCTTGAAACCCTTCACAGAAAACCCAAAAGGATCAAAATTAACATAAACCCAATTATCAGTGGTGAATTTAAGAACATACACCAAATTTTTAATTAAGTCATGGACATGAAGGGCATTTTTCAAGACAAGAGGTGGATGGGGGAGGGGAGATAAAGTTTTATGACCGTAACCACGAATTGGAATGTAATTGTCATTACCAACAATTATGTCACGATTGTTGCTAAAATTGGAATAAGATGAGAGAGTGCCTTGATCGGACGTCATATGGGTAGTGGCTCTGGTGTCCATGTACCAATTAAGGTCCAGGGGATTTAATCCAAGTGTGTGCATCGCGGCTTCAATGTCGATTTGGGTGGGGCCACTGCATGTGGACCTGGTGGGGTCGAGACCCAAGCACGCTGACTTGCTGCCCCGGCCCAGAATTTGCTCTCGGGTTCCACTGTGGGCCTGAATAACTAGGCATGTTTGATGACGAAAACTGGACCCAGTTCAGGTTAGCACCATATGACGGGTAATAGGGGATGTTGGGCCTAGTTCCACGACTATGGGCCAAGGGCTGTGGCCAATTGGCTTGCGACCCACTGCCCCGAGGCCTATTTTCACCCCCGTTATTTCCACCGCAGTTTCCACCACGGTTTTTACCATTATTTTTGCGATTCTTACCCTTTTTGCCGCCACCGTTGTTGCAGTTTTAGCCGGAATTATTGGAGACAGATGGAGAAAAGTTGGACTCAGTCACCATGGCGACAGACGGGGTACCAATGGCCGCTTTCTTAGCCAAGCCTACTTCTTCGAGCGTGAGCATGGAACGGGTCTGATAAAACTGCGGAAGAGGACTGCTCTGACGAAGAAGCGTACCAACGCCACTATAGCCCTCAGACAGGCCTGCAACCATTTGAAGGACAAGACGATCGTTGGTAACGGGGGCACCAACGTTGCTGAGTTGGTCCGCCAATTCTTTCAACCTTTTGCAGTATGCTGAAATGTTAGGGAAGTCTTCCATATTGACGTGGGACAATTCCTGCTCAAGGGTAACAACACGAGAATTTTGATTTCTTGGAATATATCACGCACTCTATTCCAAGCATCCATCTTCGTAGCGTCTGGTTCGATTATCGTTTGCAACAGATCGGTACAGATAGTGGAGAAAATCCGCTGAAGAACGGTAGCATCAATGGTCGTCTATAACTTAGGATCATCCTCGAATTTGGGCACCTCTGTATCCGCAGGAGCCGCGAGGATAATCTGATGGAGGACTTGATGCGAGCGTGCGTGAACTTTGAACAGTTCGGCCCACGTCGCGTATTGGACATTTTCTATTTCAAGAATGATAGGGATGTGATTTTTGATGTTAGAAACAGTAAGGGCAGGGTGAAATGTGTTCTTAGCCATAATAGCAACGCAAGACGTGATGTAGGGATTTGGAAGAAAATTTGGAAAGAGAGAAGGGATCAAAGACGCACGGAAACCGAGGGGAAATTCTCAGAATTTGAGGAACGAGAGGAAATATTTGACCTAGACTTCTGATACCGTGAAAGAAATAATCCCTTGATTATTTTCATTAATGAAACAGAATATATACAATTTATAATTTTTCATAATAGGAAAATCATATTCATATTCTACTCCCAAAACCCTATTCTAGTTGTACAAGAATCCTATAATTATGGTAAGTATACAAGATTAATTTAATACAATATTTACACTAAGTAAATCTTTCCAAAAACCGTGATATACACGGGTTTGTATACCGTATATACCACGATTTCACATATGATAATTTTGCCTTGTGAAACCGTGATATACATGATATACAAACTCATGTATATCACGGGTATAACTAACACTATCATTAATTTCCTTTTCTTCTCCTCACGTGATGTACACTTGTTAATTTAACGATTTTATATATATCACCCAACATGTCTTATTTTGTAGTCGATTTTAGTCATATGATAATCTACCCAAGTCTTGGATCCACTTTATCAAGGTTCATTCTGAAAAAAAGAAGGTAAAACAATAATAAGGAATAAAAATAATTTTTTATATAACCCATCTTCTAGTCATAATATGGGGTCAAAATGAAAAACACAGGATTAAACTTTGACTAATTTCGGTCGCACCAATGCTAGACGTAGCTCACAATCATGAAATATTTTGTTTTGCTATTTGTCATATTTTTGTTCCTACCATGTTTCACATCTTTGTCTTTTTTTTCAAATCTAGGATTTATCACAAACAATTACTTTGCCCATAAAGGTAGGGTTAATGTATGCGTACATCTTATCCTTCTCAGACCCACTTATAGAATTACATTGGGTATAATAAAAAGTTAAACTTTTTAAAATAGCTATCAACTCACCGAGATAGAGATAAGGTCTGCGTACATTCTACTCTCCACAAAATTATGTTAGTGAAATTTCAATAGGTATGTTGTTGTTGTTATAACTTAAACTCTTTGAAATAGTTATTAGTGGACATGCAAAGACTGTGGATGATCACATAGGGTGGAAGAGCGGACAACAATCATTAAACTATATGAATCAAATCCATATTATAAAGAAGTTGTAAAGTTTTCTGTCTTCAAATTAATTACCTACACAAATGACTACAAATAAAATATTACTATCTGCAAAAGGCCAATCAACTTGCTCCTAAAAGATGCCCTTTTTCTTCTTTTTTTTTCTCTCTTTTTGTCACTTGGAGCATTTTTATGTTTCAATTATGGTAAGCATGAAGTTTGGACAGCATAAGATCATTGCAAATGCTGTAAAAAACGCATCTAACCTTATATTTAATCACTATTAAACTAAATACCCACACAGGAAAATTCCCTCCAATATTACTAAGGTCCATAGCGCAATGATTCTTTTTTATTTAATTTTATTCATCATATATTTAAAATTTACTGACATGATTAATTTAAATTCTCAATATATAAGACCAATTAAAGGATATGTGCTCTATACCAAAAAATTCTCTTGTCGCAGAGTTCGATCTCAAAATCTCTAATTAAGGATAGATAAATCCCATCTATTCCATCATATATCTCTTAGCATGTACTCCTTCTGTTTCAAATATTTATAGATCTATTTTTTTGGTCCGTTCAGAAATGAATAATATCTTTTTAAATTTATAAATAATTTAATTTAATTTTAATGAGAAGCTTTATAGCTATATAAATATTACAATATGTTAAGACTATAATATTTGAAAATCAGATAATTAAAAAAACATTACTACTATTCAAAATCACAATCTCTAATTTTTTGTTAAATACTATATCCAATCAAATATGTTCACATATATTAATTAAAAGGAAAGATATATACTACCCCTTCCGTCCCAAAATACTTGTCACATTTTACTTTCGAGAGTCAAATTATATGAATTTTAATTTGATCAAATAGATGTATTTTTTTTATAATATTGATATGAAAAGAATTACAATTTATAATATTTTTCGTATAATTTTTATCTTTTTAAATATCTGAATTTTAATTTTAAAATATTAAATTATTTAAATTTAATTTAGCTCTAAATATTAATCAAATTGATTTTTGGAAAACAGACAGTGACAAATATTTTAGGATAGAGAGTAGCCATCAATAAAAAAGGCAGACAAGAGGGTGATATTATGAGTGTCCCAATGATTTAATCATGGCTCCGACAATGCCAACCGGTCGAGTGAACTCTCCGAGAATTTTATGACTAATTACAAACGTTAAGACAGAAATTAAAGGAGAGCGTGGGGTAAAACAGAAGCACATAATTGATTAGATCGCACTTACTGCATGCTTTTCCCTCTCAATTTACGTATACATATAAATGATCTAATTTGTGTCTGTCATAAGTGAAATTGAGTACACTTCTTCTTTGTTCAATTTAATCTAATATTATCTCGTCATTTAAAAAGTTTTATTTTTTCCTATGACCTCTGATGAAATTTCAACTTGAGAATAAGAGCAGAGCCAGAAACTTCACGAAAGGAATTCAAAATAAAAAGGAACACATTAAAAAGTTAACAAATTTAATAGTTACTATATATACATAAAATAATTTAAACTTTATATATACATGTAATTTTTTGTGAAGGAGATTCAAATGAACCCTTTGCACTCCTAGCTCAGCTCAATTCACGCTAGAACTAATTAATAACTAGAGCAAATACAAGACGATTTACTAATGATAAATATATGAAACAAAAAAACAAATTTGAATAATTATGAATAGTACCAGAACAAATTTAATTTAAACACTTTGTTTATATATATTATAACTTGCAGCCCGTTTGAAGTTATACACTCAAGGAATTGGTTGCTTGAATGTTCACTCAATTTATAGTAATTGATCACAATCACTTATCTTTGTTTTGTCATTCAAAATCATCTAACTTTATCTAGTTAGCCTCCATAATCATTTTAACAGTTTCCCCTGCTAGCTAACATTTCTGTGTCACTTAATAGAACATGTTAGGTAGTTCTACTAAAAAGATTGTAATAGGCTATTTTTGAGATCATGTCTCTATAGTTTAAAAGAGCAAGTTGTGTACAAACTTCATTTGATTAATGAAAAGTTTTCCATTGACAAAAAAATTCAATACCTATTTAATGATATGACAATTATAAGTAGGGATTTAGTAGCTCAGTTGGTTGGTTACCTGAATTTTCAGCTTGTTGGAAGGGTTTGAATTCTCACATTGTAATTTCCTCCCTTATTTTCCCTTCCCTTACCCCCTATGTAATAATAGAAAAAAAATATGACAACTATAAAGAATGAATCTTGGGCCTAACTCAAACTCCAAAAGCTAGCTTGTAGGATGAGGATTGTCCAAGTCCATATAAGGAATCTATGTTCCAATTCCATATCCGATGTAAGACTCTTAACACTGCAACACACGCCCAGACCTTGTTAACTGGAGCGTGGATAATATAATTTGGGGGTCCAACATCGGTGAACAAAGAATTGGAATGGATCTAGCTCTGATACAATGTAAATAATGGATTTTGAGACTAATTAGATTGTCCAAGTCCATATAAGGAGTTCATGTTCCCATTCCATATCTGATGTGGGACTCTTAACACTCCCCCGCACGCCCAGATCTTGTTAACTGGAGAGTGAATAATATAATTTGGGGGTCCAACATCAGTGAACAAAGAATTGAAATGAGTCTGGCACTTATATCATGTAAAGAATGGATCTTGGGCCTAATTCAGCCCCAAAAGTTAGCTTGTAGGGTGAAGATTGTTCAAGTCCATAAAAGGAGTCCATGTTCTCATTCCATAACCGATGTGAGACTCTTAACAACAACTATAATTTTAAAAAAAAAAAATAAAACTAATACTTGAGTTTATTTAGGACCCAATCCCTAAATCGACCACTTGTACCGACAAAGTCAACAACGTTTTGTAAAATACATTCAAATATTAATGCAGGACAAAGTTAGACCATTTCACTTAATCTATATTATATTAGAAATACGAAGGCCTTAGAAATATTAATTAAATTTTTTTTCTCCTTCATTAAAAGACTCTACAATAGATAAAATTATTATTTAATAATATTTAGAATTTTAAAATCAACTAAAATTTATTTATTAAATCTTTCCATATTTGACTAAAAGTCCAGTATTTAGGACTTTAAATAGTTTAAGTATGAATTCTGATATAATTAAAATTAATTAAGATTTATCATATAAAAAAATTAAGATTTACCTTAAGAACGTAAAATAAAGTCTTTTTCTAATAAAATCTACCTTATTTAGAACCATACCACGAAATTTCAATGTTGAAATCTATTGTATATCGTGAGATGTTTACTAAAGAAAAGGAAAAATTAGAAATCGATTTGGGGAAAAACACAAATTGATTGGAAAAACGGATGCTTTCCTAAAAATTAGCGGCGCCAAACCGCCTTGCGGCAATTTGATCGGCCACGTCTTGAAAAAATAGGCAAAATCAAGAAAATTCGGGTAAAACGGACATCCGAACGCATAGTTATGACCATTTAAAGTTGCACCAATTTACAACTACTTTCTCTCCCGACATTTTATATCAATGCTTCCTTGATATGTTAATTAAGTTCATGTCGCATTCAACTTCCATAAAAGCTTCATAAATTGACTTCAATCTAGCCACTCAAAGACAAATGTACCATTAAATGCCAATAAGGCTTCATAAATTGACGTTTATAACACATCCCATGTTGCTACTTTATTTGTTCATAATATGATTATTGCATGGTGTTCTGTAAACAATTCTTACATGTTATTCGAGTTTCCCGAGTCCTCGTAAGCTCTACGAACAATTATCTTCATTATATAAATGATAGCAATACTGGAGTCAATAATTTTAACTCAAGAGAATTGACAAGTTCACTATTCATAATTTACAGCTTCTGAGATGGTAGGAAGATTTGTGAGAAAAATGAAAAGAAAATGAGGTATTTATAGATATACTAACTTAGGGGTTAAAACAAATATTAAAGTGGTATGGAGGGTTTATAGGGTGGGGTGGGGTGGGGTGGGGGTGGAGGTGGGGTGTGGTGGCAAAAATATTAAGGGGGAGGGGGGCTGGCGGGGCGGGACGGGGTCGAGACAGGGCGGGATGGGATCGGGATGGGGCAGATCAGGTCGGGATCGAGACGGGTGGGACGATCCCAGGTCCCGTCCCGAGTTCGAACCCTAACACCGACAAAAATTTTTTTAAGGGGATCGGGGCGGGTAGCGGGACGATCTCAGGCCCCGTCTCGAGTTCGAACCCCGACACTGATAATTGTTTTTAGGGGGATCGTGGCTGAGCGGGGCAGGTAGCGGGATGGGCCGGGTTAGGATCGAGCCGACCCGTCCCACTAGACAGCTTTGCTTTAATCTGCTTCTAGAATTAAGAGTTCATTTACCTTATTTGCTTGCTAATTGTACAGGAAAGAGTTGTTGGAAGAGTCGTTTGTTTCCTCTTAATTTTAATTTATTTTTTTGTTTAGTTTATTTTTTTCATTTTCCATTCTTTTTTATTTTTGTTTTTCTCATTCTTTTGTAAAGATAAAAATAAAATACAAAAATAAAAATATTAAATATTAAATAAATATTTTAGATTAATCAAATATAAAAAAATAATTATATAATTAGATTACAACAAGAAATAATATAAGAAACATACTAAAATCACTAGATTATTTATTAAAATTTAAATTGATAGAAAATATAATTTTATAACTTTTCTCTTTTGCAAATGAAAACAAAAGTCATATGTATTTAAATATGACTCAATGTTTTTGTAATTATTTTTATAATTTGCTAAAAATGATATAAAAAATATCAAATTAAGCTTAGGCTCTATTTGTTGATTTCTTTAATAATTTTTGTATTGTATATTTAATAGAAGCGTGGTAAAAGTGTTAATAAACTAAACATTTCAAAATTTTGAACCTTCTCTAACAATGTAATAGTTTATCAATGATACTTTTTTTTGTAAAACTCAAACCTCCAAAACTCTAATCTCTCTTCTTGCAACCCTCACATCACCTTATCACACATTCTCTCTATCTATTTTTTTTCCAGCATATGTATAAATTGTATCATTGTAGTATAGAATATGTATCACTATTGTATATGTATAAAAAAATATATCATTGATGTATAAAACATGTATCATACAATGTGTATAAAATTATATCATTGTTGTATATAATATGTATCAATACTGTATATGATATCCCTACAGTATGTGTATAGAAATTGTATCATTGTTGTATAGGATATGTATCAATACTGTATATGTATAGAAAATTATATCATTATTCTATAAAATATGTATCACTACTAGGGGTATGCATTCGGTTCTTCGATTTTCTCAAACTTTGGTTCGATTTTTTAGTTTCGATTTATTGAAAGTGGACACCGAACTAATTAGACTCGATTTGATTTTTTAAAGTTTAGTTCGGTTCAGTTTCGATTTTTCTAGCTTTAACAAGTTGCTTATGAAATTTCTCATGATTCACCAACAAACAATGAGAATTCCCTATATGAGAACGCAATCTATCATCTTGATCTTAAAAAATTACTTGTACAGATTAGAAATTTGTACAATAGCAAAAGCAAGTGTAGGGATATCAGTGGGGTGGGTAAATGTGGGTACTGCCCCGCACCCGCTCCAGTTGGTTCGGGTATGGGGATGGTTTGGTGGGTGGTGGAGCGAGTATGGATATCAAAAGTGTTACCCGCCATGGATAGTGGGGCGGGGGTGAATTTCATATAAGACTCGCACCGTACCCGCATCGCCTAAAATCATCAAGTCATCATCAAAGATAAAGTGAGTCAATTTTGAGAGTTTACACATAGGATGAAACTGAAAATCAGATAGTTCACTCATTTCTTGTAGAGTTCTAGAAATATATTCCATCACCCCTGCCTAAACGAATCATGACATATCAAGACATTATGAACCAATGATCTTCCAGCTACAAAAGTTTCTTGATTCTCAGCCACAATAGTAGGAATGATGTTCTTTAATCTCATGCAAATTAATTTAGAAATGCATTTATATAGAACATTGCAGCAAGATATGGGTCTATATTAACTAACATATTGTAGGGCTGTCACTTTGGGGATCAGAGATATAATGGTAGAATTTATTTGTCTTAGTAATTTACCATTCTCAAATAACTCCAACACAACACTTGTCACCTCCATGCCCAATAGTACTCAAAGCATCTCCAGTGGGGCGGGTAAATGTGGGTACCGCCCCGCACCCACTCCAGTTGGGTCGGGTAGGGAGGATGGCTTGGTGGGTGGTGAGGCGGGTATGAGTATCAAAAGTGCTTACCCGCTATGGATGGTGGGCAAGTGTGGGGATGGATTTTAGGTGGCGAATACGGGTATGGGGTACCCTTCCCCCGCCCCCGCCCCGCCCCGTTGACATCCTTGAGCAAGTGCAGTAGCAAAAGCCAACAAACAATACTCCAGTTAAAAGCAATAGCAAATCTCATTAATATATTTTAATTTGATATATTAAGATAAAAAATCCAAATGGAAAAAAAGATAGCAAAAGCTACCAACCTACTAGATCCTTTACATAAAAATAAGGGTAAGAAACTATTTTATCCATCTCTGAATGCACACCTAATGGATTATTAATATATCATTTATTGCACTCATTAACGCTCTTAACTGTTAACCCCCTCCATTAAAAAAAATATCCAAAGCTCAACTTTCTGGGCCAAACCCGACCCAGCATTGACAGGAAAAAAGGAAACAATAAAGCAATTACTTGGAGTGAAATCGTAATCGCCGCCGGTGTCTGCGTGAACTAGGGCTGGATAGGATAGGGATGGTGGTGAAATGAAATAGAGAATACACTTAATTTTATTTAATTAGGGTCTAGGTAATGGGGTTGGGACTTGAATAGTTGGGTTGGGTTAGATGAAAATATTTTAGGCCTACTAAGTATTATGAATTTTTTTGGGTACTCATATAGTAAATTTCGGTTAAATCGAAAAATCGAAGAATCAGTAATTCAGAATCGAACACCGAATTTCTAGAGGAAAAAAATCGTAATATCGAAAACCGAAATAAAAATTGTATCACTATGTGTATAGAATATGTATAAAATGTATCATACATATAGAAAATGTATAAAAACTATATCATTATGTGTATAGAATATGTATAAAATGTATCATACATGTAGAAAATGTATAAAAATTGTATCACTATGTAGGGGTGGACAAAAAATCCAGAGAACCGAAAAAAACGAACTGAACAGGATTTTTATTTTTTTATTTTTTAAAAAAATGAATTTTTAAAAAACCGAACTGAATCAGGATTTAGTGATTCGGTTCGATTTTTTAATTTTGGATACGAACCGAATCGAAAAACCAAATTAAATATGTAATTAATCTTATTTTTTTATTTTAGGCTACTACTATCTAATCATAGTCATTAATCTATGAAGCTTTTATGAAAATCGAATGCGGCATGAACTTGATTAACATATCACGGAAGCTTTGACATAAAATGTAGGGAGAGAAAATAGTTGTAAATTGGTAAAACTTAAAATGGTCATAACTCTGCGCTCGGATGGCCGTTTTACCCTTTTTTAAATTTTTTGCGTATTTTTTCGAAACGTGGCCGGCCAAACCAGTTGTTTGGTGCACCCAATTTTTACGAAAATGTATATTTTCCCCATCAATTTGTGTTTCCCCCATCATGGTAGTGTAGGTGTGAATGTCAATTTCAGTTTTGAAAATTCAATTTAAAAAAAAATCCCTGACCCAACCCGCCCGGCCCACTAGAAAAAATCGATATGATCTGATACGTTCGGCGATATAAACCGAACATATCATATTTTTTTAAAACTTGGATTTAGGTTTTTTTTTAAAAAAACTTATTTTTATTCGGTTCATATTTTTCGGATACAAAACCGATATGAACCGATATACGCCCACCCCTATCACTATGTGTATAAAATATGTATCAATCTACTATGCGTATAGAAAATGATATCATTATTATAGAATTTGTATATAATAAATGTATAATTAGTATAATAATATATATATATACAAATAATACACATTATACACTATATTTACCCAAATATACACCGGCAGAATTACTGGAGAATTATCTCTCTCAGTACTAGTGAAAATGAAAGCATGAATAGACAACCACCCCACCAGGCTCATACCCAACCCGCGGGGTAAACGTGCTAATTCCATCCCATTCAATTGGAATTACTATTCCCATCTATATAAATTGATTCCTCCTTACATACCGTTGGAAAAAAATTCACACACACACACACTGAAATTAGACCTCACCGGTAGCTAGCTGCGCTTTCATCTCCACTAACTCACCACCACCGCCACTCACAATTCACCAACACACCCATTGGACCTCCTAACTGGAATATGAAATTGAGGGTACTTGCGTTTTTTGTCCGCGTGTGTACTTGAACCAGCGATCTGGAACGAGAGAGAAAGGGTTATTTTTGTTGATGGGCTAAAACTTGTGTTTATAGTCCGGTGCACTAAACTCCCGCTATGTACGGAATTCGACTTCTGGTTCTATCTTTCATTTTTCATGAATATTGCATAGAGATGGATGGGGAATTTTGGTTCAAGCACTAAATAAATAGGCCAAATGGGTATGGGTGTGTACCTGTGTCAAAGGGCACATCGAACTGGTGATAAATCAAAGTTGATTTACCGTATTTTGGATTTGGAACTGCAAAAGTATGGCACTTTTTAATAGATAGTACTATTATGGGTCATTTGGTAGGAAGACTAAATTATGACAGGATTATAGTTCTGGCATCATATTTCCACCCTAATATCAAGATTGATGAAATAAAATAAGATATTCATGGCTAAGTTTGAAATCAAATTTATATCTTGTTAAATCGAAAGTATAATTTAATTCAGAAATAAATTTATATCTTTAACTAAATAAAATATATACATTTTATCTCAAACTTAATTCGGAATTTGGGCATAAAATGGTGAAATTCAAAACTTTCACAGAAAACATATTATTCAAAAAGAAAGAGAAAATGTATTGTAGTACTCCTTCTCACCTATTTTATGTAACATTATTTTTTATTATTTATTTTAAGTAGAACGATATATTTTAGGGAAAAGTATTCTCTATTTTTTTTTATTAGTTAAGTTTGTCCTCCGTTATAAGTTGGAGCTATTTATACCCTTTCCGTTATCGAAATTAACAAAATTACCCTCAATTGAATGGAATCCCCTAAATCAACCATATTTCCAATTTCACTTAAAATTACCTGATCTCCCCTTTTTAAACCCGATCCGACCCACATAATTAACCCATAGGAATTAAACTTCAAAACTAGAGATGGCAACAGATCGGATCTGGACCGGATCCTACTAGATCCAGATCAGTTTTTCATACCTGGATCCAGATCCATCGGGTCCATAAAAATCATATCCAAATTCAGATCTATCGGATCCACGGGGCGAATCTGGATCCACATGTAAAAAAAGTTGCCTTGAATAATATTCCACCTGTTGAAACTTTTTTGACAAAATGAAACTCAATCTGATTGAAAAAAATGATTGAGTTTATTCAATCAACCTACACAAACGTGACACCATTCTTCCAAAATACTTAACTAAGTTTTAGCATCACAAGAAAATAAAAACGATGAAGCAAAGTAAGTAAATAACAACATCATGAAAAACACTGCAATTACAAAGGTATTGAAATTAAAGTCTACAACAATGTTCTTTAAAATGCCAGCAACATCTTCTATAGCCTTCTGCCAAACTTGATAAACTAGTATTCGAAGTCGCTAGTTTCAACGTCATCAACATCCTAAAATAACAAAGAAACAATCATATTAAAAAGAAATAACTAAAAAAATCCATCTCAATAAAAATTTATAATTAAACATATCATTTACCATATCAATATAGTCAACTACTTTCCATTCTTCAGTAACTGTCGAACAAACATGTGTGCCCTCCAAAGTACCTTTATTTGAAAGAAATTGAAAAATAAATAGAACGGTTCATGTTAGAAAAAAATTGATATTAACGCATATGAGAATAATAAATACATAAATAATAGTACCTTTAATGTCTTCGATCATCCAATTTTGCAAGCACATTAATGCCTTCACCGTTTTAGAGTGAAGCCTAGAACGATGAGAATTAATCACTCTTCCACCCATGCTGCTAAAGGCACTTTCCGAAGCCACGGAAGAGACGGGAATTGCAAGGATGTCCTTAGAAATTTTCTGTAAAGTAGGATACATTTGATCCCTTTTTCACCAATTAAGTACATCAAAATCATCATTCTCGGGGTAAAGACCAAATTTGAATGTAAAATACATAAATTATGAAAAATTTTAAGAAAATACTTATAAAATTACATTATAGCTTATGGATATATTTAATAAAAATGGATTCACGGGTCGGATCTGGACCAGATACGGATCTCAAATACAAGATCCAGATCCAGATCCGTTAGAAATGGATCCGAGTCCGATCTGGATCCGTCGAATCCAAATTTTGAAGATCCATATCCTATAAAACGGATCTGAATCCACCAAATCTGAATCGGGTCCAGGATCCACTGCCATCTCTATCCAAAATCCATTTTTCCATATCATTTCCTTTAAAAATTACTTAGTGGGAAATGAAATGATTTTCATTCAACTAATCCCATTGAATTAAAAGAAGATAACTGCTAAAGGTGAGCTAAATTGTGACAACAGGAACATGCTTCATTTTCTTCCATTCGTTACTCCTAAGCTAATGACAAAAATGAAAAAAAGATGCATCACTTATTTAAATTCATACTATTCATATATTTTTCCAGAAACTCTGACGCTTCAGCTAATTATCACCATGGTCGCTAATTCTCAAAACTTTCTCAAAACTATCAACTCTTAATTTAATGTTCATCCTGGGTTTGATGAAAATGACAGATTCAGTCATTTTTAAGGGAAATAAAATGGGTTTTGGAGTTTAATTCCTATGGGTTATTTTAATTATGTGGGTCGGATCGGGTTCAAAAAGGAAAAATCGGATAATTTTAAGTAAAATTAGAAATTAAGGTTGATTTGGGGGTTCCATCCAATTGAGAGGTAATTTTGTTAATTTTGGTAATGGCAGGAGCATAAATAGCTCCAACTTATAACGGAGGACAAACTAAGCTAATAAAAAGAAAGTAGGGGTATTTTTTTTTATTCTTTTCCCTATATTTTATAATTGAAAATAGTTCAATTTTAAACTTCTTTAATTTTAAAATAGTGACACAGATACTGCTGACATGTTTAAACATAAATTTTAAAAGTCTTATAAGGCACAATATGTGATATATTTAAGGGATTAATTTTAGATGGTCACTCAACTTTATTATTGCAATAAAGTTATCAAATTATTTTTGTAATGAAAAAATCACTTAGCTTACCTAAGTATCACGAAAGTTTCTTACCCCCAATGTGGGATTCCTCGATATGAATTCAAATTTAATCGAGTCCCAAATAAATATCGGACATCGAATAAAAAACAAAAAAAAAAGTTTCTAAACTATTTTATAACAAAAAAGTTACTCAATTTTGCCCATTTATAATATCACACAAATCACTAGAAAGAAATAAAGGAGATCTTATATGACACTTACACAAAGTCAAATAACTTCTTGGTTACAAAGATAAATGTATAGTCGCTTCTGAAGTTACTTTGGCCAATTTTTTTTTTGGTTACAAAAAATAGTTTGATGACTTACTCTCTCAATCTCAATTTTTTTGCGTTATTTGACTTACGCTCTCAATCTCAAATTTTTTTGCGTTATTTGACTTATTTTACTCTTATTTATATTTAAGTTATAATCTATCTTCATTAAATATTTATTTTATTTATGTGTCATCTTCATTAATAAAAAAATAATTAATTATATCTTGAGGTTTGAACTGCTAAAATAATAAATAATTTAAAATAATTATTTTTATTAATCACGATAAATAATTTGAGATAAAAGGAATACTTTACTACTTGGGTGACCATCAATAAAATTTTATTTTTTATTTCAAAAAATAATTTAGCAACATTTGATATATTGAAATGAAAATAATACTAGAGTATATTTTACCGTGGAGGGTGGGTATGATCAATGATGAGTGCGACATATGAGTCGACAAAAGGGTAAGAAGTATTTACTCTCGAATCAGAAAAATATGGTCTTGGAAAATGAGTTTGACATGAGATAACACTGTGAACAACATTATTGAATCCATTTGACCATTGCTTTACTTTTTTTTTTTTTAAGGGGAAAGTCCGGAAGGCGAAACCCCCCATCTGTACCAAATGTTCTTTGGCCAGGTGAGATGTAAATCGAGGAATATGTGCGAGTGTCAGCCCTGCAAGGGAGAGGACCAACGGGACACGAACCCAGCAACAGCCCTTGCAATATTTCAGCAAAGATTGTCACCACACGAATTCGAATACGCAATATCAAAGTGGTTATATCCCAATCACCTTGACACTTACCAACTCGCCTACCCCTCGGGCGACCATTGCTTTACTTTAACACACACAGTATTATCTCTCTCTCTGAGCTCTAGTTGTGTAATTATAATTGCTGCGTTGTCTAACTCCAAACCATCTTTTTTCTCTTTTCTTTTTAAGGTGGTCAAAACTTTATCATTTGGGAGAGTGAGACCAAAGGTGGTCAAAGGCATTGTTACCTCGGAACTTTGATCAAAGTTGCTATGACTAAGAAAATTTATTGTTTGATTAGAAATCAATCTAAACCGCAAATCAAAATCAATCTGATCAAATAAACTAATAGTTATTTAGGTTTGATTTAGTTTTAGATTTTTAAAAAACAATAATATTTGATTTGGTTTCCATTATATTAAAAACAAACCAAAGATAAAATCAAACCAAACCGACAAATCATATACATAATTTTTATAATTATACATATAAGATATATTGATTTTTATAAGTAATTTTAAATATTTTTTACTTTTTTATCAAATATTCTTTATCTCTAATAGGCTAATGAACTTTAAACTTTAAGCTCATTTTAACAAAAAAAAAATCATGAAATTCATTCTCATTAATTCAAATATTATTTATGAGATTTACCTAAAAAGATTATGTTATCTTCTAAACTTTAATCACATGATTAAAGCTTATAGATCTTAAGCTATTTTTTTCATAATCCCAAGAAAATTATAGCTCCCACAATTAAAAAAAGTAATAATAACAGATTATAATTTGAAAAAGAATGAAAAAGTCTTTTTTAATCGTAGAAAAATAAAATAAAAGAGAGAAATATCATTAAGTTGCATAAAAAATAAAAAATTGAACCAAACCGACAACAACCAAACCGATGGATATGTACTATATTTGGTTTAAATAATTAAGAAACCGATTACATTGGTTTAGTTTAGGTTTTAACAAAAAACTGACCCAAACGACTCATGAACACACTAGCTACAACACATCTTACCTTTTAGGGGTCCTATTACCTCCTTGTGCTTCTTTAAAATGGAATAATTACCACCCTAAGCGCTAGCGTGGCCATGAGAGTGTATTTCACTCTCTATGTGAGAGTGAGAAGCATAAAATCTGACACATGCCATTTTTTAATTAGGTAATTCACATTTAATTACACCTAATTAATTATCATTACAACTTAAAGTTTTTTCTAAACTGGTTTTTTTTAAATGTGGAAAGCTTAAGTTTTTTTATTAAAAATCAGTATTTTCTTAAATATGAAAACCTGATTATTATTTTTTTTAAATGTGGAAAATCAGTGTTTCTAGAAAATAAATCTAGAAAGCTAAGTTTCCTTATTTAAAAATCTAGACTTTTTAAAAATCTGAAAAACCAAAAATTTAAAGAAAAATGTGGAAAACTGAATATTTTTTCTATATATGAAACTAAATTAGTTTTCCAGATTTAGTTTTAATAACGGGTTTTCCCCATTTAAAAAAATAATTATTTTTCCATTTTTTTTATAAAAATCCAATTTTTAACATTTTGAAAAGAAAAAACACCTTTCAGATTTTTTTAAAAATAATATAGATTTTATTTGAAAAACAAAAGTGTTCTAAAAAATGAAATCAGGAAAAATTAGAATTTTTAGGACATTTAAAAAAAATCCAGTTTTCCATATTTAAAAAAAAATCCATTTTCCATATTTAAAATAAATCTATTTTTCAGATTTGTTTTTAAAAAATGGATATTAAAAAAAATCAGATTTAAAAAAAATGATTTTTCAAAATTTAAAAAAAATTGCCACATAACTTGAAAGAATTAAAAAAATAAAAAATAAAAAATAAATATACAAGTGGCAAAGTGAGTGTATGTCACTCTCCTATAAGATAGTAGATATCAAGTTTCAGGGTGGTATGTATTACGTTTTAAAAAATTCAGAGGAATAACAGGATCTCTGAAAAGGTAAGATGTGTTGTAGCAATTTTGACCAAAATTAAGAGGGTAACCGTGCTTTATCCCTTGATAAATCTTCCATTCCATGACCTATTTATTGTCCTTATTGCCTCGAATATACTAAGGATGATATCACTCTCTCTCCCCCCAATATATGGAGATGAAATTTCTTCATAACCCAGAAATATTGATTACAAATTTACAATTACATTACAAAAGCTATATTAATTAATCCTCCGTCCTAATTGATATATCATATTTTTCATTTTTTATTTTATCTCAAACAGAAGATCATACTTCTTTATTTAAAATTAATTTAATTTTAAACTTTTTATTTTATTCTTAATGATATATTTATAACCATACAAATGTCTATAATTTATTTTAAACCAAACGTTTCAAAAAAAATTATTTTCTTTTTTAATTTTGTACGCACTGAAATACCATTACATAAAATTAGGACAGAGGAAGTATAAAATAATTATAGAAATAATGGTGTGTATAATTTTCTTTTTTTTTATTTAATACAAAATAAAAGCAAATATTGTTAGCTCTTTTAAAAAAGTAAACACCAAACTACTCTGAGTCAAACCACACTTTAGTTCCTTATATTGATTGATTAGATTTGTTGTTGATTCTATTTAATTTTTCAATCTATTTAAATACTTACGCAATGATATATACCTATACACGTATTCAGTGTTCATAACTTCATACTAAATCCTATCGACTTATTATAGTTAAAATGATTAAATGAACTACGATCATATATTTATGTCCAAACACATAGCATACATCTATTAACTTGATGCAACCACTTAGTACGAATAAACTTTTACCAATAATCTCAAGAGAAAAAGGGATAGACACTGAAAAGAATGGAGCTAGAGAAGACAAAGACTTTCCTTCTACAATATAATTAAAATTGCTTTTTTGCAATTACTATCCAGAATTGTGTTAGGATCATTCCTCAATTGGAAGTTTTGATTTAAATCCTGAAAATGAAAAAAGTCAGCTAGATCTTGCGCGCTTCCCTTTTTAACGGTTGTACAACAACACTAATAACAACAATATACCAAATGTAATTCTATAGATGAGATTTGTGGAGAGTAGAACGTATTCAGATTTTACCCTACCTTATGGAGATAGAGAGACTTTTTCGAAAACACCATCAACTCAAGTAACGCATTTCAAATCAAATTTAAAAGGAGAATACAAAAGTAACGAAAACATCATAAATAATAGGAAAAGCAATATAAAAGCATTCAGAGAAAAGGAAAGGTAACCACAATAAAATAAAACGATAATCTAAGCATAATAAATAACATATAGTAATAGAAATTGATGGACCACACAATACGAGAACAGTGCAAAGAAAACCAAACAAAAAAAAAGGAAATTTAATATCAAATTAATTCTAATGCTATTTTGTCATTTTAGGACAGCAACACAACAAGTTCCCTAACAATTAGACGAAATCTAAACCCTATTTTAGCAACCCCTCTTCTTTTTTCTTCCTCAGCCTCAAGGTTTGCACTAGTAGCTAACGAAGGGTTTTGAGGAATTAAAGACAGGAAAACGACATGAAAGTGATGTTCCTACAAGAGTCGTCAGGGAGGAGCGGGGGGGGGGGGGGGGAGGATTTGCCTTTGCATCATCAGAAACGAGGGTTTTGATTCTTTTCTATGCTTATAAATATGTCCTCCAAAGGAAGAATATTGAAACATCCAATTTGATTATGATCTCTCCTTTTCTCTCCTCTAAAAGTATCCCCTCCCGCCCCCCCGCCGCCCCGTTCCCTCGCCCCCGCCGCCCCCGCCCCCAACATTTATTATTTTACAGCTATGTGAAAACAAAACACACACATACTCTCTCTCAGCATCTTAAATAGTGCCCAACTGCCCCTACTTTCAATACCCTCATAGCCCACTTTGTATAAATATGTTTCTTTCTTCTTACTACATGAAAAAAAGAAGGATGATATTATTAAGTTTCGTGGAGGTTTGACAAAGGGTTTCTTACAGAGTTCATTGGCATTCTGTCCACCTCGACTTTTTTTCTTCTTTTTTTTTGCTTTATGAAAGTAAAAAAACACAGAAAAGAAAGAAATGTTTAACGTGGAGGTGGGCATACTGCTAACGGAGCTATGTTGGCTTCTCTTTGTAAAACCCTCGTGATACATCAAACACAAGATAGAGATATTTTTGTACTCACAAGTTTTTTGTGTTGATCCGAACTACTTTGAAATGTAAGAGCCAAGTCTGTTTACATAGTACCTTTCTCAGACTCCACTTATAAAATTATATTACGTATATGGTTGTTGTAGGGTTTTTGCGTTGAATTGATAAGATGATGATCCGAAGACAGAATTAATTTCCTTATTAGATTCTTACTTTTTCTTTCTTTCAGTTTTTTCTGTTCGTTTTATCCATGTACGTACACAGTTTCTTGCTTACACTGCGGGTTGATTTTTAAATAGTTCCAGGAATGACTGAACTAGAGCCTTTGATCACAGTAAAATTGTTTCATACAAGATTGGTTTCCTGTGCTTCAATTTCATTGAATATATTGTTGTTGTAGGTTACAGGATCGAACCGTAGAATTATAAGAGCGCTGCCAACATCACAAAAATAGGGAATGTTTTGTGCACGGGCTGCCTATCCTCAATTGTGTCAATGAAGAGCTAAGAAACCCTACTTTTCGGTGCATCTGTTGTAATTAGTTTACCCTTTGTCCTATTTCTTTTCTCAAAAGTCTATTTGATTAATTTTTAAGATAAATTGAATTAGATCAACTAATAATTAAAAATTAAAATTTAGATATTCAAAAACTATACGAGCAGTTGTATAAATAATAATTTCTTCTCATGTCAAATATGATGAAAAATAAATTTTAAATTATTAATCAATTTACATAGTTTAAAGATTGAAAAACTAAAAATGTTTACCTAAATTAAGACATAGAGAGTATTACTTTACCTCCTTTACCTAGCCATAAATAATACATTTTGGCTGTGCTTTTTATGAGGCAAAGTTCTATGGTAAAAGGGATATACCTAGAAAGGTATATGCAGGATCTTCCCCTATGTGGCTAGAACTTATAAAGATAAGCAAACCGTCTCTTTATTTCATTTTCGTTTTAACCGATCTAAGAAATTGTTAATTACATTTGCATTTTCTGTTCAGAAGGATGAGCCTGTCATTTTAATTTTTCTTTTGTGTGTTTAGTTTCCTTTTGGCATTTCATACAAAAGGATGTACCAAGTTTTTATACTATAGTAACTGATAATCTGCCATTACTTTCAGATTACTAATTCTTCTTTTACGAACGTTATCTCTGGTAACATTATTTTTTAGATAATTTGATAATATTAAAAAAATTATATAGAAGCTAAAACCTGAATTTCTAATTTTTTAGGAAAAGATTGCATGTTCTCTCAATAATTATACTTTTATATTAGTGTTCTTATATATAGGCCAATTGATTAAACCATATGCTTCTCTTAGTATACTTTTCTTTATTATCTGATATATTGTCGTTCATGATTTAGTTTATTAGCTTCGACAACGTCTTGTTATTTCGATTCCAACGATATCACATTTGTGAGCGAGTGTTTGCTTAACTAGTGCAATTATTATAAGGACGGATACTGATGGGACTGATCAAGAGATGATATAAGTTGGTGGCTAAGGTAGTTACTCCACTTATGTGAATATGGGTAGACCACTATTTTGGGAAGTGCAAAAGACTTTGAGAACACATGCTGCAGGTGAGTGATTTCACATTACAGTGTATGAAATGAAGATTGTAGAGAGTGTAAGGGAAACAAAGTAGGCTCATGATTGATACTATCTGACATTTCTAGTAAAGTGTATATGGTTCTTGGTCTACGTTCTAATTAAAGCAGACCAAATTAAATGCTTCAGTAATAGTAGTAGTAGTCATACTATGTGATGAGTTGTATACTTGTATATAAGAGACGAGTTATTAGTGCCTACCTACCAAATTGTAGCTAACATTTCTTTTTTCAAATATCCCTTATAACCAATTGAGCTGTCCAAGCGGACTTAGCTAACATTCCTATGCATATAACATGAGGAAAGGTTGAAAATTTCAAGTTAAGGACTGGTTGGTATCTCTCTATCTCGTTGATCTTTAGGTTGGTATCTTGTTGATTTTAGAATTGCGTTCTATTTTCTGATCTGATGAATATCAGTTTAATATAGGTAGAATACATCTACATCATTTTGATTTTGCAGGTATTCGAACTTTGGTATCTTCTGATTGAGCACTTGAACATATAATAAATTATTTATATTAAACATTTGTGACTCAAAATGCTAAAAAAATAATTAACACAGGTTCTCAAGGTCACATTATGTAGATAAGTTAATCATTAAATATGTTACCACCTTAAAATATGTGATTACTTATCTATGTAATGAACATTTGTAAATACACACATAAAATTTTCAAAATATGAGCATGAAGTGTCTAATAGGAACACTTTATCACGTAGTCATGTGCTTAATTGAAACATATTATAGTTTGAGTATCTAAATGAAATTACTGGTAAGTTTAAAGGGTTTTAATTCAATGTATTCACCCTTTAATATATTCTTGAGAGTACATACACCCACCAGCACTTGAACTGGTTACTCTTCAATGTTCATAGAATTTTAAATTTTCCAAATATGCTACTATTTATCTTTGAATTTAAGTTACATATGTTACAACAACATACCTAGTGAAATCTCATAACGTAGGGTCTGGTGAGGGTAAAGTGTACGCATACCTTACCTCTATCTTGGTAGGTAGAGCGGTTGTTTTTAGAGACCCTCGACTCTTGATCTTTTAAAATTACATATCAGTATAATTTAAAGTTTTAAACTATTGTAACATGTAAGTTATCATTTCTATCAAATTAACGTTCATTCTAGAAATTTAAATGTAATTACATTATTACTAGTAGTGAATATGCGTGGTACATGGATACGGGTGTCACGTCTCATCTCACCAATAATTCAGGTAACCTTCTTCACTTACGCCAGTTACAAACTCCACAACCTATTATAGTCGGTAATGGTCATCGCATTCCAATTCAAGGATTTGGCCACACCCTTACCCCACCACCGCATCCCCACTTCTCTCTTAAAACGTCTTTTATGCCCCAAACATCATCAAAAATCTAATTTCCGTTAGAAAATTTGCCGCCGATAATTCTGTCTCAATTAATTTTGACCCGTTTGAATTTTCAGTAACGGACCTCCGTACCGCGAACTCCGTACGAGATGCAATAGTGAGGGGGACTTATATCATTTCCTACCCACATCCGCTGCTAGTGTCACTCCTCATATCATTTTAACAACCATATTTCCCTCTACATGGCATAGTAGACTTGGTCATCCGGGTTCTCACGTTTTTTATTCTCTAAGAAACTGAAATTTAATCCACTGTAAAAAAGGGGAATTTTTCTCATAGTTTCTCCTCGTGTCAGTTAGGGAAACACGTTAGACTACCATTTACAACTTCTATGAGTACTACGTTCTCCCCCTTTGATATTATTCACGTTGATTTATGGACATCTCCCATAACTAGCAACTTAGGCCACAAATATTATCTGGTATTTTTGGATGATTTCTCTCACTTTCTTTGGATATATCCACTCAAACTCAAATCTCAAGTGTTCTCCAAATTTGTTGAGTTTCGTACACTGGTTAAAACGCAATTTGAAAAAGACAGAAAATCGTTTCAATGTGATAATGGTCGTGAGTTTAATAATTTCATATTTCATAACTTTTGTGCAACTAATGGCATGATCTTTCGTTTCTCGTGCCCCCACACCTCCCCTCAAAATGGAAAAGCCGAAAGAATTCTCTGAACCATTAATAATATGATTTGTATCCTCTTTTTTCATGCATCTCTCCTCCCTACATTTTGGATATATGCACTAAAATGGTAGAACATATTCTCAACATTTTACCTACCCGTGCGATTCAAAATAGGACACCTACCTAAATTCTCTACCGTCGGATCCCTGCCTATGACCATCTTAGAATTTTCGGTTGTCTGTGTTACCCTAATCTGACATCCATGGTCCCCCACAAATTGGCACCCCGATCAACTTCGTGCGCCTTTCTAGGTTTCCCGTCAAACTATAGAGGGTACTTGTGCTATGAACACTCAATTGATAAAATAATAATTTCGTGCCACGTCAACTTTGTTGAGTATGTTTTCCGTTTGACAACATTAAAAAATTCTGAGTCACTGATTATAAATTCTTCGAAGATTCGGACCCATCACCGCTTGTCCAACAAACATTCCGTCATGCTGCCAATATTCCAGCGGCGACCGCCGCACCCAATGCTACCACCGGCAGTCCAGCCTCGGTCTCCCTCATCGTCTCCTCGGGTCTGCCACCTGCGGCAGCCCAATTGTCCCCCTCCCCCCAAGGTATCTCGTGGGCTCTGCCATCACCGGCGGCCAACTGCATCAGTCCACTAGTGTACCTCTATCACTGCATATGTCTCAGTCACAAACATCATTGATTGCCATCACCACCGGCAATCGGCACAACTTCTGTATAACACCACCGATAACCACCCCTACAACCAACCGGAACCATCCGCCACCATCGACGACTGCCATTCCTTCCGACAATCGGCCCATCGCCCTCGTTCCACCACCAGTCTCAATCCATCCCACAGTGCTGCCGCCACACAGAACAATAGATGTGCACTCCTAACCCATTCCCGATGACCCACCAATTACCAAAAATCAAAATCGCACCACCACACACACAACCCCAAACATCCCCTCAAGTCCCAATCCACAACCGTCACCGTACCAACTAGTATCAACCCACCCAAATCGATGTCACCACTAGTCCCACTACCTAACCCTGACCCCGTCGTCCCCAACCAGACACCCGACGAACAGAACCAAAACCCATTTCAAACCCCACAGCAAATCACCAATATTAACCCAACCCGTGAACCCGACCATACAAATCGCACACAGACCCAGACTACCCCAGTCCCGTCACACCATATGAAAACTCGTGCCCAACACGGGATTTCCAAACCCAAAGTTCAATTTAACCTGTCCACATAAACCATATCCTCAATTCCTAAAAACCCAAAAATAGCCAAATTAGACCCAAATTGGAATGCGGTCATGCGTGAGGAATTTAATGCTTTAACAAAATATCACACTTGGGATTTGGTTCCTCGACCGGAGGGGGTGAATGTGATCTGATGCATGTGGGTTTTTCGTCACAAACACAGAGATAATTGTGTGTTAGATAGGTATAAGGCAAGACTTGTGGCTAATGGCACAAACCAGTAAGAGGGTATAGATTGTGGTGAGACTTTTAGTCCAGTTGTTAAACCGGCCACCATCCGCACAGTTCTGAGTATTGATATGGGTAAGCATTGGTCTATCCATTAGTTTGATGTGAAAATGTGTTTCTGCATGGGGATTTGAAAGAAATTATTTACATGCACCAACCGCCTAGTTTTGTCCATCTAACAGCCCCTCAGTATGTATGTTATCTCCGTAAGTCACTTTATGATTTGAAACAGGCCCCTAAAGCGTAGTATGATCGCTTTGCGCAGTATATCATGCGGATTGGGTTTGTATGCAGCAAGTGTGATAATTCTCTATTTATTTTCCATAGAGGTAGTAGCATTGCATATTTATTATTGTATGTGGATGATATTGTGCTTACTGCCTCATCTGATTTTTTGAAAAATGAGATCATTGCATTGCTCAAAACAGAATTCACCATGACTGACTTGGAAAAATTGAGCTATTTTTTGGGGATTTCAATGAATAGATCTGCAAATACTATGTTTCTTTGTCAGCGTAAGTATGCAGAGGAGATTGTGTACAAGGCTAAAATGGCAAATTTCAAGATCATGTCTACTCAAGTTGACTCTAAGTCAAAGCTTAGTGTTGTTAATGGTAATCCAGTGTCTGATCGCACTCTCTACAGGAGTCTTACCGGTGCACTACAGTACCTTACTTTCATCAGGCATGATATTGCTTATATTGTTCAGCAGGTATGCTTATTCATGCATGCCCCCAATGAGCCTCATTTCACTGCCCTTAAACGTATCATTCGATACGTTAAGGGTACACTTGATTATGGATTGCATCTATACCTCTCTGCACCAAGTAGGTTGTTGTCATATACGGATGCTTATTGGGCAGGCTATCCGGACACGCGACGCTCCACCTCAAGCTATTGTGTATTCTTAGGGGATAATCTAATTTCTTGGTCTTCCAAGAGACAAGCCACATTATCTCGTTCGAGTGCAGAAGCAGAATACAGAGGAGTTGCTAATGTTGTTGCTGAGATCTGTTTGCTCCGAAACCTTCTTTTGGAGCTTTAGTGTCCGTTGAGTAAGGCGTCTTTGGTTTAGTGTGATAACATATCCGTCATTTATCTATCTCATAATACGGTTCAGCATCAGCGAACCAAGTATATTGAGATGGACATCCACTTTGTTCGTAAGAAGTTTGCTCTCGGTCATGTCAAGGTATTGCATGTGCCCTCTTCATATCATTGTGCAGATATATTCACAAAGGGTCTTCCTAGACAACTCTTCCTCGACTTCAGATCCAGTCTTAGCGTCCGACCTCCTACTGCTCCGACTGAGGGGTGTATTAGCACGTGTACAAATAATATATTTAGCCATATTTAGTCTTGTGTAATTATGGTAAATATAGGATACCTGTTGTATAAGGATTCCACATTGTACACCCTATATATATTTTTTATTAATGAGAAAGGCTCCCCAAGGGAGGCCAATACAATATTACAATTTTAATACTAAAAAATAAGCAAAAGTAAAATTTTCATTAAAATTCTGCAAATAAATCACCAATAATGTAAAGAAATTATTATAATTATTATATGAGAAAGGTAACAATACAAAAATGAGACTCCGTAATAGCCTAGACAATCTTTAAAATAAAATTTTCATCCACTCCATCATTAATCTTCACATCTATTAGTTCTTTCGACCCTCAACTAATATTTGTACTGATTTTTATTTATATCTTTCAAAGAATGAGAAGGATGAAAAGTGCAGTAATAGCAACGACAACAAATGAAAAAAGTTATTTCAGCAACATAGTGCTATGAAATCTCTATCCTATCAATTTCAGACATAAACATTTAAAAAAAATTATTTATGGCAATGTTATTTATATATTTTAGGAAAAATCACCACAACATGAAAACATGATAACAAAAGGTATAAATATCATTACAGCAACAATAAAAATTATAATCTATAGCAAAAAACTTTTATTTTAAAAAAAAAATTAATGCTCGGGACATGCACTTTTACGTCCGGGGCTTACGCTTTCTCGCCCGAGACTCACGCCCCAAATTCTAGGGCGTACGCTCTATGTATCTACGCCTTTCATTTGCGGCCCAGAGCGTTTCTAGTACACCTCGCCTTGAAAACGCCTCTGAAAACACATACACAGTAACATTACAGCTCTTATCTTTTTTTTCTATTTTTTTTTCAATTTAGCAAATGGTCACAGGTTTTACTACAGCTTTCTATTTATGGTTATTGCTCAAACTGAATATAACCTATGATCCCTATTTGCCTCCCCTAATATCTGGATAAATTGGCTTAAAAGTGGCGATGAAGGCTTAAAATATTGGTTGAAATCTAAATGAAATATCAACAACTGAGCCAGCTACATTGAAGATTCTATATGTATGCTGAATAAAGTAATTTAATGAAACTACCTTTCAAACATCAAACGACATTGGCTGCAGTATCTGTTTGATTTCAGTAAAAAAAAATCCTTTTTGTTGCTGTTTGTTCTTACTGCTTTCTTCTAGGTATGCCAGGAATTTAAGTTGCTAGAATGATTCTATGATGCTTTCTTCTAGAATGCTTTTGCTTGTGCTTATGTTTTTTCTCGAGCTGAGAGTCATTCAGAAATAGTCTTTCTACTTAACAAGATAGAGGTAAGGTCTGCGTACACTTTACCTTTCTCAAACCCCACGTTGTGAAATTTCACTGGTTAGGTTGTTGTAGTAGTAATGATTCTATGATGCTGCTGAACTTTCAGAAGATTTTGTTTTGAATCTTAAAATCAATTTAATTTGATTCAAGTTCCCCAAGTCATGATAACCCACCTGTTCAAATGATGTAATTGTTACATGTTCGAACGTTTTTACTCTGCCCAACATATAGTAATGATGTTTATCCACCCCCTTGTTCTTGGTCTCAGAACTTAACACGATTTACATATGTAAAATTAAGACCTTATTTTTATCGGTGCATAAACCGAACTCTTTAATTAATTAGAAGTTATGATTTGTAGGCAGTATAAATGTAAATTTTCAAGTTACGGCAAGTGAATTAATATTAAAACTCGGAAGAATATGAACTCGTTTCTCTACTCTCTCTCCCTGTTGAACAACTAACTTTATTTTCTAAGGGCTCGTTATTTTGGAATTATAGTGTTATTTTTATCCCTATGGAAGGGTGAAATAACTGATCCCGGAATAACTAATCATAGGATAACTTGTTCCGAACCAAACGAAGTGTTTGAATTCGTGATGTGAGACGTACACTTAACTCACACATCACATGTTGCACCCTAATTGTTGAAAATCAGTCCCCATGCTTCTTGGCCCAAACTTCTAACCTCCCTTAACGTTTTAACTTCTGGTTATTGTAAATTCTTTCACTGGAATGCATACTTTTTGGGCAATTCATGAGGTGTAACTAATGATCTCAACAAGAAAGTTATTTTCTGGCACTTCTCATGACCAACTTCTTGCCTCGTTATTGTCAACATACAATAAGTTAAAAAAACAGTCATAAAGGTAAGTTGATGAATGCATTAGGTCTTTTCGCATATGGTAAACACCCACCATAAGGTTGCCTTGTGGACTAAAAGCTCCTCCGGGCAAACAGATCTATGCTGCCCAGAGGAGCTTTTACCAAACATCGAATTTGGCAAATGATATTGAAGGTCAAGACATAAACTGCAGGTAGTGACACATAACTATATTACAAGTATTATGTAAGCTGTAGCAAAAGGAATGGTAATTTAGATTTATTGCACAAAGGAATGGTAATTTAGATTTATTGCACATGAAGCTCTCTCCTTAATAATGTACCATGAGAACTCAGAAATGAACTTAAAATGATCAGAATCCATAATGTATAACTTAGATATAAAGTACGAATTAAAATTATCATACAAAACATTCTTTGCCTCTGACTGCACCATGAACACTCACAGAGATGAACTAAAACGATCAAGATCCACAAATCCGGAAAGCACTGCCCTGTTACGTTCCTTAACCTTCACTTGATATATGACTCTGCACATTCCAACTCTGCTTTTTAGTCGCCAATAGATAGAACGAATCTGTAGTAAACGATGTACTAATTTAACATACCTCAACCCTGCCAGCCACATTTCTGTGATTAAAGTTTCTCCTGGATAGACATGAAGTAGAAATCTGCCAGATATGCTCTTGATCATGTTCTGATCACCTCCAGCAATACATTTAATGATAGCCCTAACCGCAAATCCAAGCGTGCACAACCCATGCAGTATTGGACGAGAAAATCTAGGCAAATAAATTGGAAGACATTACATTGCTGTGACATATTGGTAAATGCATGAAATTAGATTATTTTTTCAAAAAAATATAGTAACGTGATATTGCTCCACTAGAACTACGGACATAATGAGGGTGACACAAATTCAACTTCAGCACTGCAGAAGCAAAATTGATCCTTCAGCTGATGTACTTAACAAGAGAGTTACTTGACGCTTCAAGATGAACACAACTTTAAATAAAAGAAACACCTTTCTGTTACACATAGTATTCCAACCAAGGGCATTGTACGAGCTCCACTTGTTAAAATGATGAATATTGGGGATGGACAGTAATATGGTTGTTGAAATTACTAAGCCATGTACAGTTATATCTGAACATCATATCCAAGTTCCGATTTCAAATTCTTAAAAGTTCTTAGTGTCTGCACCTTTTTTCCAACATGCATCTTCGTGAAGGGACTCATCTGTCAGGGGAATGTCCCAGAAGAAAACGAACTCTAAAGATGGTGAGGAGGAAATCAGGAGTTACTTCTTTTTACTCTTCAATTGTAAGAAAAAATCGTTATTGCGGTGAGGGACTAGGCGTAAGACATTGGGGAACAACATTATCACGAAATATTGCAATTGGAAACTCCTAAATCTTGCCCCCAGGGGTTAGTTCAATTGACAAAGGCTGAGGGACTTGTGTCTTAGGTCACTGGTTTGAGCCCCACGCAAAGTGAACTAACTTTGATATTTAAGTGGCGAAGGGTGGAGGGGTTGGCCCAACATCCCCGAGTATCGAAGGCTGTGGTTGGCCCAAAGGGTCGGCTCCAGACGAATTTCTCGGTCATAAAAAAATCTCCTAAATGTTTTCCTTTTTCTTTCCTGTTCACATAGTCCACAGGCTAGGCTCGCTGCATCAGCATTTTAGATGGGCGAAGTCAAAGGGCCAAAAATCTTACTTCTCTTAACAATTTATCAGCTGTAAAACTTAATCAGTACTTAAGAATACATGTTTAAGTTTGGTAATATTTCTTTCTAAAAGTGGGGAGAAAATAGCAAAACCTGAAAGTTACCACATGATATGCTTCAGACTCAACAACAACAACATACCCAGTGAAATCCCACGTTGGGAGGGAAGAATGTACGCAAACCTTACCTCTACCTTGAAAGGTAGAGCGGTTTGTTCCGAAAGACCCTCGGCTCAAGACATATCATACGCACAAGCAAAGCAAAAGACACGGTCAGACCCGGACAAGAAATTTAAAGCAGTATGAAAATGATGGTAACAAAAGCGAATAAGCCATGATAGCGCATTCTGACAAAGAAGCCGTAACTAACACAGGTAAATAATATAAACAAAGTACACTAAAAAAACACATAGCAGCAGAAATCAAATGACAGGGGCTATAAAGCAATACTACGCCTACTAGTATGGTAGGCTAAGCAGGCCTACAATAATAACATTACAACACCCTCTACCCTTCTGCTCTAATCTGTGTCCTCCACAACCCCCTATCTAAGGTCATGTCCTCGGTAAGTTGCACCTGCGCCATATCCCGTCTAATCACCTCTCCCCAATACTTCTTTGGCCTACCTCTACCCCTTCTGAAACCGTCCATAGTCAGCCTCACACCTCCGCACTGGGGCATTTGTGTTCCTCCTCTGCACATGTCCAAACCATCTCAACATCGCTTCCCGCATCTTATCCTCCACCGAGGCCACTCCCATTCTGTCTCAGATATCATCATTTCTAATATTATTCATCATTGTATGCCCACACGTCCATCTATGAAACGAATAGATCAGGAATTCGACCTAGGATCCGCCCGTTCCGATCCTTGCCTACTAAACAGTTGCACCCCTGGATATGTATGTTGGGAGAACCCCATGAATTGATCTCATCTTTTAATAATTTTCATTTTTATTTGTTGATTAATAACCTTATCATAGCATCCTCATCTCTTCAACTTTCATCTTTTGAATGTGCGAAGTCTTGACTGACCAGCACTCTGCCCCATACAATATAGTCGGTCTAACCACCGCCCTATAGAACTTGTCTTTAAGTTTTGGTGACACATTTTTATCGCATAAGACTCCAGATGCGAGCCTCTATTTCATCCACCCTGCCCCAATACGATGTGTGACATCGTCTTCAATCTCCCCATACCCTTGGATAATAGACCCGAGATACTTGAAGCTTAAGGAAGCAATATCTCTAGTTTGACAAATGAATTCTCTTCCTATTTCGTGCAAACAAGGGTGGTCCATGTCTAATATCTCACAAATTTAATAAGCATCAATAACTGGCAAACATTGGCTACTAAAGCCTCATTTGTTTTCATTATGATTAAGACGTCTGAATGATTAAGATGTTGTCTTTAGATCTGAACACTGAATGATTAAGACGGTTTGTTTTAAACATCTGAATGTGCATAATGTATTTATAAAAAATAATAAAAATACAATTCAAATTAAAAAGTAACTAAATATTAGGAAAAATATATAAATTTAATAAAATAAAAATATTATTTGATAAAAATATAAATTATTTACGTTCGCTAATGATGGGGGAGATGCTTTGTAGTGGTGGTGATTGTGATGGTGGAGTTGGTTGATGTTAGTAATTGGCATGTTCGTGGTAGTGGCTGAAAAATAAGTGGTGGTTGACGATGGTGTTGATGGTAGTTGACGGCGGTGCTAGTTATAATGCTAGAGGCGGGTAGTAGTAAGTATTAACTGCAATAGTGGTAGTAGCGATGGCGGCAGCGACGGTGGTGGTTGTTGATACAATTATAAAGATGGAGGTAGTAGGTGTAGGGTGGGGTGGGGTGGTGGTGGAGTGGATGGTTGTGGACAAGAGTGGTGGAAAAATTATTCATAAAAAAATACATCTTAATGATATTAAGACGTTGTTCAAGATCTTAATGATTAAGACATATTCAGACTAAATAAATGCTTAGATCTTAGTGTAAACAAATGCACTTAATGACCTAAGATTCAGACCTTCAGTAAGTGCAAACAAATGAGGCCTAAGTAGCTCAAAGATAAGAGAAAATAAAAGTTATTGGCAAAGAGAAGAATAAGTTACTCATAAAATATATAATAATAGTTGTATATAGAGTTACATAGAGTTCTCAAAGTAGATTACCCTGCAACTTCTGCAAACAGTGGATCTGAATGCAATGGATTGTAATCACCAGATAGCCTATACAGCAAAGCCTGCATCACCACATTAGAAAAGTTCAAAAATACAACGAAAACAAGTATGACAAAATTTTCAAGCCCTCAAAAGACATGTAAGTATGAGAATTAACATGCCTTTGACAGGTATGGTCCTACATAGTTGTGACAACTCAAGTAAATACAAGCATAGCGTTCAAGGTACAGACATTGACACTTACGTTTGTGTAGTGACTAACCATAAAAAACAAAAGGCAACTCATGTGACCTACCTGTGATGCATGCGTACATTCTTCAAATACAGCAAATGGTTGACTTTTGGGAATTTTAGGAAAGGCTGACTGATTATTAGGATTGCTTGAGTAAGAGTAAGGCTGAGATGACTTTGAGAACCCACCAGCACCCCTCAAGTAAATAGCCAACCTGCAATTAATATGTGGTGTTTACTAATTTTTTGAAACTGGTATTTTGAATATGTGGTGTTTACTATTAGCTTTAGTATAACAGCTGTAGGCATATCAGTTAAGCTAAAACTTACCGGTTCATGCATAGTGCATCACCAGATTCTTTCTCGTAACTCACTATTTCTACTTCAAGAACGGTTGCTTTACCTGTTACAAATCAACAATTGTCACTTACATATCTTCTCTTCTCAATGCTGCATCTCAAGTAAGCAATGAAAGAAAATCATTTTGATTTCTGTTGATCTGTTTCCAAAATGCCTTGGCTAGAAAAAAGTGAAGTTTCATAATTGTATACACTCAACCCATTCCCACCAACTACCTAATTGAGAAATGTTTCTGCACAACAATGGGAGACTTGCTATAAACCATTTGCCTCAAATTCAGATGCCTTCACATGTAGCTGTCTAAATATTTCTTCAATTGTCCAATTTGATATTATACGGCTTATTTAAGTTCCTTAAGTTATCTTTGTTTACTATTCAAATCATACCTTTATCATGCAATCCAGAAATACTCGCTTTGTTTAGTATCTGCAACAATAAGATCAAGGAAATAACTTACTCCGCATCAATAAAGGTAAGTGGAAAAAGATGATAAAGAAAATTAAGGTTGATAACAAACACTAAGAGGCCAAATTCTTTCAGCAAAAAACTATAAATAATTTAAGCCAAGTCATGTTTAAACTTTAAAAAGTGCTGCCAAGGGAAGGCTGCTTTGCCCTCAACTATATTTCATTGTGTCATAGATTTCTTAAAATAACTAGATCCAAACGTGTAAACATAAAAGTGAAAACATATTAGCTTTGGCACACATACATGTACAAGAAGTGAAGCAAATGCCACTATCCAAAGTTGGGCATGAAAGCTGAGGATATAAGATATGTATAAGCTCAATAAACATAAAACATATGAATTTTGGAATGAAAGCTGAGGTTTGTAGATAGAATGTTGGTATTATATTTAGAACATTGATGAAAGAAAAATTGATATGTCCAACTACACGTTATAACTAGTTGCATGAGGAAAAATTCTCCAATATTACTGTTGATCTTCATTCATTGAGGAACACCTTCTACATGTAAAGTTAAGAGATAAATTATGTTGTTGCTAGATAATTTAAGGCATTTAGCCAGACACTTACGCAGCCATGGGAAGGAAGTGGCTTATAGATTTCAATGTATTGCTGGCCGTGCAGTAGAAGACGTGGATCAAATCTAGCAAAACAAAAGCAGAAACAACGTTCTTAAGCTAACATCTTGGCAGGGAAGAACGATGACATTTCTATTTTACACTCAAAAAAAACAACTTTTCTTTCTTTATCACTTCATCAAATACATGGAGAAACAGAAGCAAAAGTATTGCATCTTAAAGGAAAATTGGATACACATAGAAAAGGAACCGGCCCCCCCTGGCCCCAACCAAAACTAGAACAGGATGTGTTCTACTCACTGCAAGTCTGGAATCTGCCCAAGTTCCGAAGTAAGTCCATGAGAGAACAAAGTAGAAAAAGTTGGCAAGACCTACAAAGATAAAAGGCCACAAGCAAAAATATGCGAATCAATTAAAGCAGCAAGTTATATCTCATCTCTTAAACCTTTGCAGTCATAGATAGTATAATTTAGTCATCAATTATTAGGCCAATAAAGTGATCACGTTCCGTTCTCCTTTGTGCAAGTACAATAAGGAGTCATTTGGTAGGAAGTATTAGAGAAAATAATACTGGTATTAGCTTTGGTATTATTTAATCCCTTATTTGGTAGTGTTTTCAATCGATGTAGTAGTTATACACCCTATTCAGTACTATTCTTATACATACTAAATCATGGCATTAACAATATCAGTACTATTCCTATTCTAATACACCTATCCAGTACCATTCATATTCTAATACACCCTATTCATTTAATACAACAAACCAAACAGTACATAAAAAATAATGTCGGCATAACTGATCTCAGCATAACTAATCCCAACATTAATAATCCCAGCATTAGTAATACACCTTATTCAGTACTATTCTTATACACCCTCCCAAACGATCCCTAAGGGCGTTAAGGATGAACAATTACTCAAAGTATGACCATTTAATGTTTACTACACATAGTAAATCTTTAGCAACATACACGTTCACTCAATCTAACAAGAGAAAATACAATGGAGGATAATAAAGCTGCAGATTGGACTATGCCTTGACGTAAATCATGTTCAACTAAACAAAAATTCATCACTTCCTGCCACAAAAAGAATACCTGGATGAATTCCTGACCATCTTGATGATAAACATATTTAAGTTCTTTATCATCAATAGCATCTTTTGCACATGCTCCTACGCCAAGAGCATAAAGGGCAGCATCCCTATACCATAATTAACAATAGCATCATAGACAAAAATCCAAAATTTAAAAACATAACCTGAATAATACCATTTGCACCCATTTGCACCCATTTGCACAACAACAACAACATACTCAGTATAATCCCACAAATGGGATCTGGGGAGGGTAGAGTACGCAAACCCATTTGCACAAATCAATGAATTAAACATGAATCTATCCCAATTTATGTGGCACAGTTGGAATTTCAAGATTCAAACTTCTAAACTTTGACCGTGAATTAAGACACAAAAGATTTAAGTTTTCTGAAATAAAATTTATATATTTAAAAACTACCTAAAGAGTACTATAAATTACAATAATCAACACCTTAAAATATTTTAAAAACATATAAAGAAATTCCGGTCAAATAAAAACTTGGTAATCCCAGTGGGGTTTACCCCTATCATGGAGAGGTTGTTTCAGATCCTTGGCACAAAGAACAGCAAATCAAACCACAACAGTAAGGAAAAAGAAATAATATCAGTAAGGAAGCAAAAATTCGGAATAAAGCATGACAAAACAGTGAAAAAAGAAAAAATAAGGTAACTATCACAAAATGGTATGTCAACGAAGTACAAAACACACAACAGATAATAACAGAAATAAAAGGATAACAAACTACAAAAGTAATAAGAGGCGTGACACGCCCAACTACCTAATAGCCTAAAATCCACCTAGTCTAATTTTACCAGTATGTAGTTGTACCTTTCAGTGTAAGTATATAAACTCTGCAAATACAAATTAAACAAAGATTAATAACAGGATTAAGCAAAATTGAGAACCATGAAAGAATAGAAGGATAAAAATACCTCAGGGAATTTGTGTGAAATGACAACTTCAGGGTTGAATTGGGAATTTCCAGAGGTCGCCATTAAATCTTTGAGGGACAAAAAAGAGAAAAGAATTAATTTGGGTAACAAGGAGAACTTTTAAAGTTGTTTTTTTAGAGAGCTTTAAAGGACAAAAAATTGGTCATGGATTTTGGAAGGAAGATCGAGGTGGATAGATAATGCTTACAGAATCAAGATTATCTAGTAATTTTAAGAGTTGATTTTTCAACTGAATTAGATTATGATGATCCTTTTTTTTTTGGAGAAAATGACAAAAATGATACTTTTTGTTTGAAGGTAGATTTATAATAGTCCCTTAAGTGTGTGTAAAACAGTTTTGGTCCATCAAGTTTGTTACAAGTTAACATTTTTAGTATTTATAAATATTTAACGAACTCTGTCTGTTTGTTAGATTTGATAAAATTCATGAAGAAATAAAAAATTAGCGGGAATTCACATTTAGAGACAAATTTTTTGTAGTTTGTACCATTTTTTATTATTTATTTTTAGAGTCGGGGTGACTTTTTGAGGTGTAATTTCTCATATTTTATATGTATATCTTTTCGCTATCTAGTGCATTTAAGTTTTGGTCCTTTAAGTTTGTTAGAAGTTAACACTCTCCATCAAATATTTATCCAATTATGTATGTCCGTTAGATTTAATGGAAATTATGAAGAAAAAGGAAATTAACGGAAACTCAAATTTAACTCTGGTTTGACCATATGTTTTTTTCACTTTTTGTCAAAAATAGTTTGAAAAATATTATTTTGTGAAGAAATGACCACTTTTTTAAGATGAATTTTTCAAGTTACAAAAAGTAGTTTAAACTAGTTTTTCAAGTTTTTGAAGTTTCCAACTCACAAAACTTCAACTTCTTTTCAAGTAAAATGCATGTCCAAACACAATTTCAACTTCCAAAAATCATTTTTCATCTCCTCTTCAAGAACGTTTTTCTTCAAGATTCAACCAAATATATGTTCAAACGCTAGCTTAGAGGTACACTTTTGTAGTTTATATTATTTTTGATTTATTTCTAGAGTTTGATGCAACTTTTGAGGTATAATTTCTTATATTTTGTATATCGTTTTGATGTCTAGTAGAACTTTTAATATTGAAGTTGAAAAGGGAAAGTCCTTTTCTACAAATAAGGTATAGATTAGTTGGGGAAAACTCCAAAACTGTGGTTCTAAAAAGCTTACCTTATGTGATAGAAAAGTTTGAGAATGTCATAAAGGAACTGTTTGACAAGCTCAAAGCTTAAGAGTAACCTTAGAACATGTGTTCAAGGGGTTCAAAAGGAAATTTGCTTTGCATTTTAAGCATTGCTTGGATGAATCAAGTAAGGTTGTCTAGTTATTTACCAGCACTTTTAGTGCATACTTTCTATATAGATGTTTCCATTCAACAAAGACGTCCATAGCATAGAATATCAGGCTCTGCAATAACGAAACTATGTTCCATGCTTTCATCATGTGATTGAAAGAAATAATCTCTTGATTATTTTCATTAATAAATGGGGTATATATACAAGTTACAATCTCCAAATAAGGAAATCTTATTCCTACTATACTAATTATAATTCTACTTGTACAAAAATTCTACAATTATGATAATTATACAACATTACCATAATACACAATACACGTTATTCTATCACACCCCTGCAGTCATAGCGGGCGATTGTCGTACGCTGAGACTGTCCCTAAAATCTTCAAATAGATCTGAGGGAAGGTCATTCGTAAAGATGTCAGCAATTTGGTATTTGGAGGGCACATGTAAAATGCGTACTTGTCCACGAGCTACCTTTTCGCGAACCAAGTGCATATCCATCTCGATATGTGTTAGTGCGCTGATGTTGTACCGAATTTCCATAAAGGTAGACTACACTAACATTATCACAATAGACCAAGGTAGCTTTCTGAATAGGAAAGTGTAATTCTAATAGAAGATTACGCATCCACCATGATTCAGATACCAAATTAGCCACGCCTCGATACTCAGCCTCTCCACTTGATCGCGATAATGTAGTCTGGCGTTTCGCAAACTATGAGACCAAGTTATCACTAAGAAATATACAATAAACAGATGTGGAGCGTCTGGTTTCATGACAGACACCCCAATCAGCATCTGTATATGACACGAGAGTAGAGACGGAAGAAGGATATAAATGCAATACATAATCAAAGTGTGCCCTGGATGTACCGTATAATGCGTTTGAGCGCATGCATGTGCTCAATCCGTGGGTCATGCATGAATAAACACACATGTTGAACTGCATAAGTAATATCAGGTCTCGTGAAAGTAAGATACTAAAGTGCCCCTACAAGACTGCGATAGTGGGTGGGATCCTCGTATGGTGTGTCGAACGTAGTACTCAACTTCGGTTTGGTATCAACCGGAGTGGAAGTAGACTTACAAGATGACATACCAGCTTTCTCAATAATCTCCGCAACATACTTTCTTTGAGATAAAAATAGACCACCTGAATGACGCGTGACAGCAATGCCTAAGAAACAACTCAAGGGCCCCGAGTCTTTCATAGCAAATTCGGAACTGAGAAGCGACATGATAGACTTACACAAATCATTAGAAAAAGCAGTCTATATAATATCATCTACATACAATAAAATGTTTGTCAGAAAAGTACCACGACGATATATAAATAAAGAGTGATCAGACCGGCTGTGAGAAAACTCAATAGTAGATACATAATCTGCAAACCTCTTATGTCAAGCCCGCGGGTCCTGCTTAAGCCCATACAAGGACTTCTTCAGCAAACAAACATGATGAGGATGATTGGGATCTCGAAAACCCAAGGGCTGATGCATATAGACTGTCTCCTTAAGATCACCGTGTAAGAAAGCATTCTTTACATCCAACTGATAAATAGGTCATGCTTTTGAGAGAGCCAAACTCAGAACAATGCGAATGGTAGTCGGTTTGACCACCGGACTAAATGTCTCACCATAATCCACGCCAACCTGATGAGTTTTACCATCACCTACAAGACGAGTCTTATGCCTCTCAAAAGAACTGTCATATTTTTTTTATGAGTAAAAATCCACATAGACCGAATAATATTAACACCAGATGGACGGGGGTACTAACTCCCATGTATTATTTTCAATAAGAGCATTATATTCGTCGGTCATAGCCAATTTCCAATCTGGGTCATGTAGTGCAGACATAGGGTTACGTGGTAGTGGGGATTTCGAGAAATTAGAATTGAGATTAAAATATTGTTTTGGTTTAAAAATACCTCTTTGACTACGAGTAACGGGCTCTTGACTAGAGATAGAGTTTGGTGGATTTGGGGCAATGTGCGGGACGGTGATGGGTCGCCGGATGCATTGGGTTTCTTGTGATAATCAAACAGAGCGAGCCGATCGAGTGGGTTGGGCCGTGTTTCTGGCCCACTGGACAGAATCGGCGGAACAATGGTAACGAGATTGTGTGGGCTAGCAGGCAGTGGGCCTGCTAGCGTATTTTGGTCACATGACAAGTTCGATAAATGGTGGATAATATATGGTGAGACCTCGTCATCTAAAAAATTATACGAACTAGGCACGGGACTACTCACTTTAGCAAACGGAAATTGAGTTTCATCAAAAAGAATATGGCAATTAATTATTATTTTATTAGACAATAAATTAAAATATTTGTAACCACGATGATTAGATGGATAACTCAAAAACACACAAGCGGTAGAACGGCCTTGAGGTTTGTTAATTGTAGTTGACAGAAAAAATGGATAGCATAGACACCCAAAGACCCTAAGATGTGAATACAAATGATTCTTATTATAGAGAATTTTAAGGGAAGATTCATATGATAACCCTTTGGTAGAAAGTACTTAAGGAGGTAAGTACTCATTTGTAGTGCATGATGCCAAAAGGAAAGGGAGTACGGAAGCATGAGCTAATAAAGTTCGAACAATATTATTAATGGTACGAATTTTTCGTTCGGCTTTCCCATTTTGTGAGGACGTATGAGGACAAGAAAAATGAAAAACTATGTCATTAGCACCACAAAATTTCCGAAACAACCCATTATCGTATTCCTTGCCATTATCACATTGAATATTTTTAATTTCCCGTTCGAATTGGGTACGGATGAATGCTCTAAATCTTAAGAAAGTGGAAAAAACTTGAGACTTTTTGGATATCGGAAAGGTCCACAAAAAATTAGAATAATCATCCAAAAAAAAGACATAATAACGATGACCCAAAGAACTTAAAACGGGAGATGTCCATAAATCATTATGAATAACGTCAAAAGGCATTAAAGTACGAGAAGTAGAGGCTACAAATGGTAATCGAACTTGTTTCCCTAATAGACAAGAAGAACAAAGTGGAGTACTACGTGGACCCTTACAAGAAATAAAATTATTTTTATGCAAACAAGAATAATAGACGATCCCGGATGATCCAAACGTGCATGCCACAAGGAAGGAGCAAGGGCGGCAAAAATAGATGGCATGGCTTGACTCATGGAAGTGGTGGTAGTTGTGATTGGATAAAGCTCTCCCCTACTATTGCATCTCATTAGAGGTATCCCCGTTTTGAAATCCTTCACAGAAAACCCAAAGGGATCAAAATTAACAGAAACCCAATTATTACTAGAATTTTCGGACATACACCAAATTTTTAATTAAGTTAGGGGCATGAAGGGTATTGTTCAAAACTAGAGGTGGATGTGGGAGAGACAAAGTTGTATGTCCATAGTCGCGAATTGGAATTGAGCTGTCACTACCAATAATTATACCACGATTTTTGCTCAAATTTGAATAAGACGAGAGAGTACATTGATTGGACGTCATATGAGAAGTGGTTTCGGTGTCCATATACAAATTCGCGTCCGGGGGATTTAAGTCAAGTGTATGCATTGCAGCTTCAATATATATAGGTGTCGGGATCAGATTTGGGCCCGCAGCATGGAAGGCCTGTGGGGGCCGAGGCCCAAGAAGGCATGCTTGCTGTCCCGACCCTTTACTGTACCGCATTCCACTATTTGGGACCGAGAAACTGGGCCTGGAATTTTGCTGGAACTGAGCCTAATTTCCTGGATAAGAAGCATGTGGATAATAAGGGTTGTTGGGCCAATGGCCACTGGCCCAGCCCTACTGCCATGGGGCCCACGGATGGGGCCAGTTGGCCTGTGGCCCACTGTTGTTGCTGCCACTGTTCCGTCCTCCCCCACCACCGCAATTGCCACCGCTGGTTTTGCCATTATTTTTATGATTTTGACCCTTTTTTCTGCCACAGTGGTTACAGTTTTGGCCAGAATTTTGGGAGAATGAGTGAGGGTCGTCTGACGTGATCATCATTATGACGGAATGTGCTCCGGTAGTCGCCTTGTTAGCCAAACCGGCTTCTTCTAACTTGAGCATGGAACGGGCCTGATAAAATGGTGGCAGATGATTACTTTGACGAAGTAGTGTTCCAACGCCATTATAGGCGTCAGAAAGGCCTGCAACCATTTGAAGAATAAGACAATTATTGGTAACGGGCGCACCAAGGAGTTGGTCCGCCAATTCTTTCAGCCTTTTACAATAGGCCGAGACGTTAGGAAAATCTTTCATGTTGACATGGGAAAATTCCTGCTCAAGAGTGGCACACGAGAATCTTTGTTATCTTGGAATATATCACGCACCCTATTCCAAGTAGCCATCGTCGTAGTGTCGGGTTCAATAATCATCTGCAAGAGGTCTGTAGAGATTGTGGAATAAATCCACTGGAGAACGGTAGTATCATGGGTTGTCCACCACGTAGGATCATTCTCGGGGGTAGGCACCTTCTCCTCTCCAGTTACCGAGGGGATTATGTGATGGAGGACTTGATGCGAGCGTGCGTGAACTTTGAATAATTCTGCCCCCGTCGCGTATTGGACGTTTTCCATCTCAAGAACAATAGGGATGTGGTTCTTGATGTTGGAAACTGTAAGGGCAGGATGAAATATGTTATTTGAGGTAGACATAACGAAAGAACAATAGGTGAATTTGGGGACTTGGAAGAAAATTTGGGAATAGAGGAGAAAAGTGCACAGAAACTGAGGAACGGTTCACGAAAACCGAGCAGAAATCGAGAGGAGCGGAAATGTTTTTGGGAGACGGTATTTTAGACCTAGACTTCTGATACCATAAAAGAAATAATCCCTTGATTATTTTCATTAATGAATGGGGTATATATACAAGTTACAATATCCAAATAAGAAAATTTTTATTCCTATAGAAGGTTCTGGCCTTTGCTTCCAGCTTTGATGAAGGTAAATAGTAAAAAAGTTATTGTAAAACGCGAGCGAATCCAAACAGGAAACCTCCTAAGTTTTTATGAAGTTGGATGTGGACTTCTATAAAAACTAATCTGTGATGCCCCCCCTCTATATCTCTTACCATGTTTTATTTCGTACCCTCAATTTTCTGACTCTAAACCATATGTTAGCATAACATCTAATCATAAAAATAAAGGAGGTAAACATAAAAAAGTATGCAGGGAAAAAAAGAACATAAAAAGCATGAATTTCTGCTCATAGTTATGATCATTGATATGAAAACAGCAATTCAATTATTGTTGTTTAAGGCAATAGAAACAATGAAGATAGATCCGAGTACAACGTTTTGTGAAACGAAGAAATAATTAATAGGACCTTGAGTTAAGGTCATTCAAATTACTAGCTTGTGGTGAACTAATAGGAGCTGTAATAAGCTACTACTTGTATCCTAATAACTTTGCTCTTTGAGGCTGTGTATGTAAGTCAAATTCTTCTCTTAATTTTCTCTTTGGCCTATGATTTTCACGAGTGTTGCGGCTTAGCTCAGAGCGGTCTTTTATGCCGACCAGCCACTTTGCCACATAGAAGAGCGTTAATTGGAATGGGATATTCATCGCTCCAAGAGGTTGATGTCGTGTATACCCTCATGTATAACTGTTGTCCGAGATACTGTCGTGCCCAAAACTCGGTCCTTAGGTTCCACATTCCTACATTGTCCAATGCAATGTATATTGCAGTCCATGACCTCGGATACACCTACATTTTCCAACATTTTCTCGTGTTAATTTTCGTTCTCATCAATGTTAGAACAGAGTAACATCAAAATATTGTTCCATTTACTTTTTTCAATCTTACCTGAGTTGTGATTCGTGAAACTGCATCACGAAGATTGTATTGGTCCCTACTAGCCGGAGTCCGCTTTCCCCCCATCCATGTTGCATTAACAATATCGATAGAAGTGAATTAAGAATGACTACATACAACTGCATAACATTAGAAACGACTCATGTATTTTTTCCATTTTGGCCCGTCGGGCAAAATTAATTACATGCACTAGCCAAAACATACAAAACTTATACTAGTTATGTATATTGTATGTATATTATATATATATTTATACTTAAAATACAAAAAAATACATTTAACGGCTATTATATTTTAGAAAGGTCCAAAAATGAAAAATAAAAATATTTTTTCTTCATAGACTTACCCTACTACCCAGAAGGCATAGCCGTTAAGATGCCAACTCTGCACGATTCCCTCCTTGTTCTCGAATACAATCTCAATGAATGTTCTGTAATCAGTTTGCAAAACAGATGTGTCGAGGTGAATTCCTCCACCAGGTGGGGCATCAGGTATGTTTCCGGGGGGTGAATCCACCAACCTTGAAGTAGTCAGCAATCTTGAGAGGAGTATCACTAGGCATAAAGGACACACTGTTGATGGCATATCTCTGCTTGCCATTGACTTGTCCAACGGAGTTAGCGAGCCTGATAGTTCTAGTCGTGTTGATCACACCGTAATGGTATGATCCTTGTGGGTTTGGCCTTGGTCCACTCGCGAACAAGTTGGTCATAAAATGAGCACGAAGTTAGAAGCATACACAAAAAATGATTTTCTTGAAAAAAATGTGGGATACAACAATTGCAGAGAACATGAAGTAAGTAAATATTACAACTGCTAGAAAGGATAATCTAAAGATTACAACAAAACTGAAAATCAAGAATGAAACAAACTCCTTGTGTGATTTGCTGAGTCGAGTGATGACACTCTGTCTTTAAGATAAGATTGCCCTGTATGTCTCCTTTTACGTTGTCAGGCAATAGTCTCCCAAGATACAACAACAACTTAACAATTGAGCAAAGGACACTCAAGTGTTACTCTTGAAAAACTTTGAATATAGTAGACTTGCTAGAGAGGAAGAAGATGAATTCAGAAATTCTGTAGTATTTTTCTAAGTGTTGTGAACAATTGAGCCAAAGGCCTCAATTTATAGTGTAAGGAGATAACCCCTCAACTAGCCAACTAATTACCTTCAATAGCCAATGTAATGACACGTATTGAGGGGTTACATTCAACCAAATAATGGTTGAATTCATGTGCCAAGTAATGGAGATTCAATGCTCCAAAACCATCCCAAAGGTCAGAACTTTCCAACTTCTCATCGCAGCATTCTGCCTATGAAGCGTCGCGACTCTGTGAGTTAGCGTCGTGGAACCGCATGACTCGATGTTGGCCACCCGATTAAGCGCCGCCGGCCCGGTGAGAAGGCTCACGCGCTTCTGGCAGCGGCTCCGGCGGTGTTCTTGCGCTGACCCTTCACGGCTTCGCGGCGATTTCCGACTCGTTTCATCTTACACTTCATACACTTCTTCCTTCGTTTACCAACGTGGAATACTTTGTCATTTGGCCAATAACCGTCCATCATTCTATGTCTCAAACATATTACATACGTACCAATATCTCTTTTACTAATGAAATTTGCGATACTTGGCACTACGTGTGCACGTGTGTGGAAATAATGTTTCCGACGTGCGAGACCCCAATTGTTTGAGTCATAAATAATGTGATATACTTAATTCCACATTAGTAAATTTCCAACAATCCCCTCTTGAAAGAGATTTTGGCGCACGCAAATAATGCATTTTCCAGCAATCTTTCAGCGGATCGATGTTGCATCTGGATAGGTAGCTTCCGCTTTGAACCTTCCATAGTTGAATACCATCGGACTTACTTACTGCGCGGTGAACGTGATGTCTTGAACCGTCAGTGTTTAGTGTGAGTCAAGTCAACGGTACCAACACAACAACTTTCCATACTCTATTCTTCGTAATGTTTTGTTCGTTGTGGCCGTGGACACTTCTTGGATTCTTAAGTGCGTTTATTTGAGGCGACATATCCTCGCATTTAAATAGGTGGTGTCCTACAAGGTATTCTGCTATACCTCACTTTACAAGTGTTAGGAACCATTAAAAGTTTCTCAAACCTAACCTCAATCGGTGAGGATCATTAAAGGCTTTAGAAACTTAACCTATACCTACACTTCAAATAGCATTTAACGTCTATTGCGGGAATGGCTTTGGATTTGGTGTTTCTTTACAAAAATCACTAACCGAAGTGCTCATGCTTCCACCGAAGCGCTCAACGGAACCTTTACAGCTTAGTTTTCCCATTAAACCTAATTCCTGGGATCTCCGATCAGTACGGTTGGGTTACCACCGTATTAGTCCTTATAGCTTGGGTTTTAAGCCCATTCCCCTAGACAGACAGAACATCTGATCCTTGGGTAAGCCCTTTGTCAGTGGGTCTGCTATGTTTTCCTTGGATTTTATGTAATTAATGGATATTATACCCGTGGTGATCAGCTACCTAACGGTCTTATGTCTTCATCGAATATGACGAGACTTGCGGTAGTACATAGAACTCCGTGCCCTTTCTAGAGTCGACTGACTGTCGCAGTGGATCATTATAGAAGGTATGAGTTTGTCCCAATAAGGAACATCCTCTAAGAGGTCGTGAAGCCATTCAACTTCTTCTCCTGCTTTGTCTAAAGCGATAAACTCCGATTCCATTATGGATCGGGCGATGCAAGTTTGCTTAGAGGATTTCCAAAACATAGCCCCACCACCAATTTTAAATACATACCCACTGGTGGACTTGGTGTTCTCTATATCAGATATCCAGTTTGCATCACTGTACCCCTCTAGTATAGCTGGTTATCTCGAATAATGCAACTCGTAAGTTAGCGTGTATTTCATGTATTGTAGTACCCGATTCAACGCCTTCCAATGATCATTACTCGGATTACGGGTAAACCTAGCCAACTTGTTGACTGCATAAGCAATATCAGGTCGGGTGCAGTTTGTTATGTACATCAAACTTCCAATCACCTGGGCATATTGCATCTGGCATACGAGTGCACCATGATTTTTATCAAGCTTTTGATTTCTATCCATTGGTGACTTTATAGGCAAACTGTCAAACATCTCAAACTTTTTCAACACATCCTCGATGTAGTGAGACTGAGATAAGACCAGTCCGTCAAACGTCTTAGAGATATTTATCCCTAAGATGACATCCGTGATACCCATATCATTCATGTCGAAACATTATTTCAACATGTTCTTAGTCTCTAGAATCAAGTTAAGACTGCTCCATGTGATCAATATGTCATCTACGTACATGCATATCATGATAAATAAGTCAGAATTACCTTTCATGTAGACACACTTGTCACACTCATTAATGGAGAAACCCTTCGATAGTAAAGTACTATCAAAATTTTTGTGTCATTGCTTCGGGGCTTGTTTCAGCCCGTACAGAGATTTGACAAGCCAACAAACTTTCTTCTCTTGCCCTGAAACCACATACCCCTCGGGTTGTTCCATATAAATTTCTTTTTCCAAATCACCATTTAGGAAGGCTGTCTTGACATCCATTTGATGTATCTCAAGGTCACACAATGATGCGATCACAATGAATACTCGTATGGATGTCATCCTAGACACCGGGGAGTACGTGTCAAAATAATCAAGGCCTTTCTTCTGTCGATAGCCCTTGACTACCAACCTGGCCTTGTACTTATCTATAAACTCATCTGCTTTATACTTCCGTTTGAGTATCCACTTACAACCCAATGATTTATTTCCCGAAGTAAGATCAACCAACTCCCAAGTATGGTTATGCAGGATGAAGTCTATTTCACTCTCAATAGCTTCTTTCCAGAGCGGTGCCTCTGGAGTTGACAATGCTTCAGCAATTGTCCTTGGTTCGTGATAAACCATATAAGCTACAAAGTCAGGACCGAAGGATTTATCCTTCCTGGCCCTTTTACTTCGCCTTGGTTCCATCTCTGGAGTCTCCAAGTTCTGAGAATCTGGAACACTAGATTCCGGATATTCAGCCACTTCGAAGTCCACTAGATCTAAACCATATAGATCCGGGCAGTCAAGGACTCCTAGTTCCTGAGAGCTTTGTTCATAACTTCATTTGCGAGAGGTTATGTCTTTTTCCTTTCTAGGAAAAGTATCCTCAAAGAATTGAACATTCCTTGATTCCATGATTATACCCTCGTGGATATCTGGAACATCTGACTTATGCACTAAGAAGTGATAAACACTATTGTTATTTGCATATCTGATGAAAATGCAATCTACAGTCTTAGGCCCAATCTTGACCTGCTTTCGCTTGAGCACTTCGACCTTTACCAAATAACCTCACACCTTTAAATATTTATAGGTGGGTTTATTTCCCTTCCATGATTCATATGGAGTTTTGTCCTTACCTTTATGTGGGACTCTGTTAAGAATCGTATTAGTGGTAAGGACGTCTTCTCCCCACATGTTTTGGAGAAGACTGGAATTGATGAGCAAGTCATTTATCATTTCCTTCAATGTGCGGTTCTTACGTTCTGCCACATCGTTCGACTGAGGTGAGTATGGAACTGTCGTTTGATGAACAATGCCTGATTGGGTACAATATTCCTCAAATGGCACTACGTATTCTCCCACTCTATCGCTGTGAATGGATTTAATCCATATGCTTAGTTGGTTCTCAACTTCTGCTTTGTAACGTCAGAACGCTTCAAAGGCTTCATTTTTACTTTTCAACAAGTAAATGTAACAATACCTTGTGCTATCATCAATGAATGTCACAAAGTACTTGTTCCCTCCCCTAGTTTGTGCAAACTTTAAATCACATATATCTGTGTGAATAAGTTCTAGAGGAGCGGTATTCCTTTCGACGGATCGAAAAAGAAGCTTTGTGAGTTTTCCTCTACGCACACCTCACACTTATATTGAGGGTTTACGTCGATAGACGGCAACAACTCCAACTTGACCAACCTTTGGATGGACTTGTAGTTAACATGTCCTAATCTATGATGCCATAAATTAGATGACTCAAGCAAGTAAGAAGAAGCTTCAATATTATTGCTTGCACGTATTACAAACATGGCGTTAACCTTGAAGAGGCCTTCATAGATGAAGCCTCTTCCCACAAAGGTTCCATTTATGGTGATTACAAACTTATTGGACTCAAATACTAGCCTAAAACCAGCACTAACCAATAAATGATCTGAAATTAAATTTCTCCTAATCTTAGGAACATGCATCACCTCCTTCAGAGTGAGCTCCTTTCCAGAAGTTATCTTCAGGACTACATTTCCTACCCTCACCACGTCAGAGGAAGCGTTGTTACTCATGAACAACTTCTTGTTAGTAACTAGTGTATAAGTGGAAAAGACATCTCTATTAGAACAGATGTGTCTTGTAGCACCTGTGTCCATCCACCATTGCATAGGATTCTCAACAAGGTTTGCTTCAAGCACCACCGCTGAGAACTCCTCAATCATGTCGTCCAGAAGCATGTCTTTGACGACGTTAGCCTAAGCCTTGCCTTTGGCCTTGGCCTTCTCTTGTTGCTCGGTCTTGAGCTTACGACAATCCTTGATCATGTGACCAGGTTTCCCACAGTAGTGACAGTTTCCTTTGAACTTCTCCGCTGCTTGGGTCTTGCCGTCTTTGTGGAACTTGCGCTTCTTGCTTGGGTTCCCTTTAGCCTCAGCCAGATTTTTCTTTGCCTCAGAAGGTTGTTTACCCCTAGGCAAGGCCTTCTTATTATCTTCCTGAATTTGGAGTTTGATAATAAGTTCTTCAAAGGCCATCTCCTTTGTCATGAGTTTTAAGTAACTCATAAACTCATTCCACGAATGAGGTAACTTTTCAATCAGCGATGCAACCAAAAACTGCTCATTTGGTTTCATACCTTCCAAATCCAGGTGATGTAGAATCATTTGGAATTCTTGGACTTGGGACATCACTGTTTAACTATCCACCATTTGAAATTTCAGAAATTTCCCAATGATGAATTTCTTAGTACCTGCATCTTGTGCGTTGTACTTCTTCTGCAGTTTTTCCCACAACTCTTTGGCACTGCCTACGGTGCAGTACACTGTGTAGAGAGGGTCTGACAAACAGTTCAAAATATAGTTCTTACGCATGAAGTCACTATGATTCCATGCATTAAGAACCTCATGCCATTAATGGCATGGATACTTTGGCCCCCTTAAGCCGTTTCAGTAGACGAGGGGTCCATTTCATCTCCAGGGATTCTGACAGGGGTTTGTTTCGCTGGTTGGTGGTGGATTAGTTGGTTGTCGGTCGATGGGGTGTGGTGAAGGTTGGTTGTAGTCGGATGACATGGGTAAGATGTGATGGTTTTGATGGGGCTGCGAAGGGCCTGGGTGGGTCAGAGTGTGGGTACTGTGTGAGGTACGGGAGATCGGTACAGGGAGGGGGCTATTTTGGTTGACTGGAAGGGCGGCATTAGATGGTGACAACACTGGAGATAATGCGTGATGGGTCAGAGAGACCACCGGCCGATTGCCGATAGTGGGGGTGGCAATTAGTGGTGACTGAGAGATGACGGAATGGCTACCAGTAGTGGCAGCGACGACTGGTTGGGGAACAATATTGACAGTCGGTGATGATGTCAGTTCGCCGGAGGTGGCGGTACCTGACAACAGCGACGGAGATGAGTGTGTTGTGGCGGTGGATGAAGGGAGGTGAGAACAAAAAATGAAAAACCATGCCATTATTTTTGCAGAATTTGTGAAACATGGAATTATTAAACTTACGACCATTATCACACTGGAAAGATTTGATGGCTTTTTCAAATTGTATTTTAATAAAAATACGAAATTCAAGAAACTTGGAATACACTTCGGACTTAAAAATTAGCGGATAAATCCAAATAAAATGAGAGTAATCATATAATAAGACTAGATAATATTTATGACCCATTGAGCTAGTGATGAGGGATGTCCACAAATCAGCATGAATAATGTCAAAAGGAGAGAACGTAATGCTTAAAGACGACTTAAAAGGAAGACGAACATGTTTGCCTAAAGAGCAAGAAACACAATGTTGGGCAAGTTTCTCATTATTACATCTAATAAAATTATTGCCTTTAAGAAAATTAAAAAATGGGGCTCCTGGTGTCGAAGCCTATTATGCCAAGTTGACTGAGAGATAGCAGCGAGAGATATGAAAGAGCAGGAGCTGGCAGCGGAGGTGGATGTGAACGGATAGAGATCCCCCGTGCTATTGCATCTCGTAAGAGGTGTCCCCGTACGAAGATCATTCACAGTGAAACCAAAAGGGTCAAAGTCAACATAGATGGAATTATTACAAGTAAATTTTTGGACATATATTAAATTTTTAATAATGTTGGGAGCATACATGACATTGTTTAGGGAGAAGGATGGGTGAGGTGGTTGGGTGTAGGTTGTACCATAACCCTGAATTGGAATACGGTGGCCATTAACAACAATGATAAATTGAGGATACTTTAACTGAAACAGTTTGGGAAGATTACATCCCGAGCGGGTGAGATGGGATGTGGCACATGTGTCTATGTACCAATTTTCATCGGACTGCTGCAAGTTGAAAGTACTGAAAGCATGACCTAACTCTGTGTGGGCCAGACCGTGAGTCTGCTGGGCTGGACTTGCGACTGACAGGTGGGCCTGATGGCCAACTGAAGCTTCCGGTCGTGAGCCTGCTCCCTGGCACAGAATGCTATGTGGCCAGGCCTGCGTGTACCGTGGACTACCCGTATGGAGTGGGTCGTAGATTGAGGCCCAATTTCTTGAATTTGGCCAGGGATATGGGTCAGGCCACGTCCACTACTGGGTTGGGGCAGGCTGCTGTTGGGCCTTTCCTCTGCCTCGGCCCTTACCATTTTTGCCATTATTGCTGTCTCTGCCGCCCCTGCCTCCACTATGGCTGTCCCGCGACTGGTTGTAGTCCAACGGCGGTGGTTTGGTGGTAGGGGCCGCGGTTGTGATCGGATGTTCAATCGCTAATGCTTTTTTATTGTAGGCGTCCTGTTTGGCACGTCGGGTTTTGTCTAAAAGTAATTGTGAACGTGCCCTGTTGATACTCGATAGTGGGTCGGCTTGTTGAATCATAGTGGCTAGCGTATCATATTCTCCTTTTGGTAAGCCAGAAACAAGTTGTAGGACCATCTTTGTGTCGGAGACGGGTGTCCTCACGTTGGATAATTGGTCTGCAACTAGTTTTAACTGTTTACAATAGTCAGATATGTTGGAAAAAATCTCGAGACGTGTATTATTAAATTATTCCTCCAAATACACAGCCCGAGTATTTTTGTTGTCCTAAAATATATCTTCCAATCGTACCCATAATTCATGATCTGAGGCACCTGTTTTCATAATTGTATGAAGCAAATCTTTGAAGATGGTGTCATAAATTCATTGTTTAACTATAACGTCAAGACGATGCCAAGTAGAGTCTGCAACATCAATGGGACGGGAAAGGGGGTCGTCAATATGGTCAAACATGTTATACGTGCAGGCGTGAATACGAAAGAGTTCGATCCACGAGGAGTATTGACCATCTTCTTGATCAAGAGTGATGGAAATGAAATTCTTGATATTTGTGACGCAAAAGCCGGATGAAAAGAAGATGTGGAGGAGGTAGGAGGGTTGTCTATGACGACTGTGGAGGAGACGGAAGCCTTAGGAGAGGTGGGGGAGACATGGTAGGCACAAGAAAGGAATACGAGAAAAAACAAAGAAAGAAGGGTTAGCCGTCGGCCTCGGGGGGGGGGGGGGGTTAACCAAAAAAAAAACGTTTATGTGTTTTTAAGATTTGGCTCTTGATACCATGTAAGATTGTATTAATCTCCCTTGGGGAGTCTTTCTCATTAATACAAAATATATAGTGTATAATGTGGAATCCAATACAATCAGGATCCTATATCTACCATAATTATACATCACTAAATATTACACAATATATGAGATATATTCTAATTATGGTAATAGTATGACTATACACGTTAATAGGAAGCCATTATGGTGTTGAACCTAGGAATTGCATCAGTCTAAATGGGTCAGAGTGGTTAGCGATGAGAAAATGGCACTTTTCTTTTTGTTGATCACTACTTTTGCCTTTTAGAGAGTCAAATAAGTTTGATCGTGTATTAGAGTATATAATTTTAAAAAATTTTGGAATAAAATTTATATATTTAGAAACTAAGTAAAAAATATAATAAGTCACTATAATTAATAATTTAAAATATTTAAAAGACATTTAAAAAACTTACGATAAAAAATAACTCATTTGACTCTCAAAAAATGAAAAGTAACAATCTTTTTGGAATGAAGGGAGTATTAAATTTGTATTAATAAAATAACATTAAACTTTTTTTAAAAAAAAAAGATCAACAAACTAGTAAGGAATTTAGCCACATTTATTTTTTAATAAGATTAAGATAATTGAATTCGAATATTGAGACGTGCATTTTAAAAATTAGAATTGAATCTAAATACATATTTGAAAATAAAATATTTGAAATTATTTATTTTCTCTAACACCTGAATATATAAATATGCCTTTATTTAAAAGTTAATAAATATAAAGTGACATAAATGAACCAGTTGCGATAATTTGATGACATATTTGAGCTTTTCTCTTTAATAAATATTAAAATCTAATATTATATTAATAAATTCTAATAAAAAAATTCTATGACAGTTGGTGATGGTTGTGAGTGCGGATTAGGGCTGGTACGACTAATAACGTTGTTGTTGTAGTAGTTAGTAGTGATGATGGCTAATAGTAGTGGTTGATGGTGGTAGTTGATGGTTGACAATTAATAATTGTGATGAATGATAGTTATAGTTAATGATGATGATGATGAGTGATGACGGGTAGTTGGTCATATATAGTAGTGATTAGTGACAATAATTATCAGTAGTGATTGGTGATTGTTATGACAATAGTGACAGCCCCACGTGTTCCCTAACTTGCTGAACAGACAATTTCCTTTGGTAAGAGACTCTATACATAACCGAAAATTCATTCTTAAGTACCAAACCTTCACACTACTTTTGTGTTGTACATATGTTTTGTGTGGCCTTGTCAGCCCTTGTCAGATGTTGGTACACTTGTGACGGCCTTGTCGACCTCAGATTATGTACATATATATATTGTGTTGAGCATTTTTTGCTCACGTGTTATGATTGTTTTCTATCTTATTATTGTCAGTTGGAGGCCTTGCCGGTCCAGTTCTCGTGTCATGTGGTTCATGTATTACAGTTGGTACGTTTGGGCCTCAGGGTGCCGGATACCCCCAAAGTTGGAGTGTGACATTTTGCCCTTAAAAACTAACTATACTTTCAACCCCAAATTTAAAAAACAATGTTATCATTCAAAGACATCCCAACCATTCATGATATTGTTGCACACACCACACCCGAAAACACACCACACCCGAAAAGCATAATGATCACAATTGTTCTCCATCCCCTTTTATCTCTTCATATTTATCCGCTATCACCTCCTTGAAAATATATTACTTAACATTGTTATATTGAATATGTGATTGACTGCCTCATTTAGAAATAGTTGAAGGACAAAATTGGCCATTTTTTGCGTTTTGGGGCAACCTTTAGTAAGAACATAATTTTTGAGTTATTTGACAACTTGGAGGTTATTTTTAAACAAAAAACGTAACGACAAGGGTATTTTTAAGCCAAAAACATAAAGTAGGATAAAATTAACATATTTTAAATAGTTCAGGGGTAATTTTATCCTTTTCTCTTTATAAAACAACTCACAAAGAACCGAAAAAATTGACAAAAATCGAACCAATAAAAAATCAACTTAATTAATTAAATTTAATTTATAATTTTGAAAAATCAACATAGTCAGTTTGACTTTTTTTTTTCCCGGAGAAAACCAATTCAAATCCAACCATCAACCCTTTATACAATATTGGCAAGCAATCTATTTATTTATTACCAAATTGGCAATCAATTTATTGACATTCTTCCCCCCCCCCCTCCCTTATTACAGTAATTTCGTTAAAAATCAATGTCCTTTTTAGGACAATGAATTAATCAATTCTCTTTTTGGGGGGATATGCTCCCATTCCTCTAATGGGCACCCACAACAATTCCACAACATATCTCACTCTCTCTTCCTCCCCCTTACCCCCACCCACCCTCGCCACCACCACCGGCGCCTTAAACCCTAACCATAACTCTCCAATGGCATTCCAAAACGACGCTGTTATAGTGCCGCAACCAAAACTATTAACGCCTTCGATAATCGAACGATTTAGGGCGGCGTTAAAGGAGAGGGAAGAGGAACTTAGGGCTGACGATGATGATGACGTAATCGTGTTGCCACCGAATATGGAGGAGATTGTTAGGCTTTATGAGTTGTTGTTGTCAGACTTGACTTTTAATTCTAAGCCTATGATTACTGACCTCACTATAATTGCTGGTGAACAGAGAGAACATAGTGAAGGCATTGCTCATGCGATTTGTAGTCGAATTATCGAGGTAGTTTTTTTTTTAATTTTTTTTTACAGTATTCTGTTTTTTAGGGTTTTGGAATGATGCTTAATTTAACACTATTTGTATGTTAAATACAATTTTTGTTTTGATTGTTACTTCAATTTTATTGTATGTAATGATGAAAAGTCTCATTTTATGTAACAATTGATTTGGTGAATTATCGCGTCAACAACAACAACAACATACCCAGTATAATCCCCACTTGGTTTGGGGAGGGTCTCAAGATAAGATGCAAAGACCACAACAATAATTGGCAGTAATAACAACAATTATCACGTCATTACCTTATTTGTTTTAATCTCATTTTGTCTTTGTTTATTGTTTAATAATCCTATTTTATCCTTTATCATACCTTTTATAGTAGCTCCACCATGTACACTAATTTTCTTGTAGGTTTATCCTTCAAATTGCCGATGAGTGAAATTATATAACGATGGGAAACAATAAAATCTATCCAAACATTGTATTCATGAAAACAACACAGTATGATACACCATAATACAATATAATACAATATATTATGAGATGTAACAACCATCCAATCAGAGTGTTACTCCTAACCCCGAAACTTGTTGGTTTGGCTGTATGAATATTCAATACCTATTTTACTCCATTTCAACTGTTTCATTTTTTGATACTCAATAAGGGTTCTCTATGAAGGTTCTCCACACTAAATTTTAGATAACTAAAGTGTTCTTTTTTGTTTTTGACGTAAAATTTGTAATGCTTTTGCCTTATCTATATTGAATTCTACCTTTATGAACTGTATAGAAGTTTCAGGATGAATTGTATTGTTTCAGAAGTGTTGGATTTTTACTCATTGTGTTGAGCAGTAGTGACTCTTTAATCTATATTGAATTCTACCTTTATGAACTGCATTAAAGTTTCAGGATGAATTGTATTGTTTCAGAAGCATTGGATTCTTGAGCATTGTGTTGAGTACTGTAGTAGTGAATCTTTGATCTTGTAACTGTTAAAATTGCAGCGGGATGTTTTCTTTCGAGACCGTTTCCTTGTACTGTCAAAAATATTGTCATCTAGGTATCAAAAGTTGAATGCTACATTTGAGTCCATGTATTCTATGAATTCTGGTATGAAATGTGCCATTTATGGTGTGGGAGTCCTTGGCAATAAGAGATTTTAAATTAACTTAGATGTTTTAATCCGCCCTCCATGACAGACACATTTAGAGCTGAATGAAGCAGCTCCAAAGTCGGGGATCTTATAATTGTCACGACTAGCTGTTCCTTACAGATTATTACCTTATCAGAAGCTTGTGAAAATTCTGATACTCATTTCTTATGAATCTGAAAGGAAACAGTTAGAAGTACACTGAGAGCGACTGACATTCAAAATTATATTATATGGGGCATCATGGCATGGCCAAGCATGAATTCAAATTAATGAGTTAAAGTAATACATTCTTAATTTTCCAGTCCGCCTGCTTCATGTCTCCTTAAATTATTCCATCCATTTATTTTTCATTGTTTGGGCTGCTGGTGGCTAAGATTGGTGTGGTAGTTTGTGACTCATTATTAGGGCTTGGAATTCATCATCTCCAAATGTGCTTTTAGGCGAAGTTAAAGATAAGGGTACTTGTCCTCCTAAAAAAAATGGAATGAAGGGTACTTCTGATATCCAGTACTAGTTCTAGCCTCATGTAGTTGATGTTACAATATGAACGGAATATATTTATTTTTATGATTTGCATCTCTGTAAGGCAAATTGGTCTTTGAAGCTTACCGATTCTTACATGGTCTGGGAAGTAGATGTAGAAAAGTTCGTAGTTGTGCTCCTTTTGCTTGATCAAGTCATTCCCTGCGTAAATGAACAGAATACTCGTACAGTAGATGGTGGGAAATTTTGTCCTTTGTTCGGGTGTAGTGCATAGATTTTGATATCTTCTTACGTAGAAGAAGGTTAAGAGAAAATATAACATGGAAGAGTAGTTTGTTTTACAATTTAATACTTTTTCAATAGGTGAGTTGTATGAAGAAAAAGGAACTCCTGGAATTGCTTGCAGAATGCAGTGTTTCCATTCCTCTTGCAACAAACTGGAAAGAATCAAAGAAACAACAAAAACATCATGAGATTTAGAGAAAATCAGCATGTAACTACACCCCTACTCGGCTTGAAAATTATCTAGTTCACAGGGGCTTGAGTTTTATAAGGATTATGGTGGAAAAGATAACTGTCTCCTTGTTCATTTTGAAAATTATCTAGTTCACAAGGGTTTGAGTTTTAAGGATTACTGATCAAGTGCTCTGCGACCACACATTACCTGCAACATAAGCAGGACAGAACATGGGAACTAACTACTTTATGAGAGCTGTATGATACGCTGACCAGTATAGTTAAAAACCACTCCATATAATGTTTAGGTTAAGCTAAATCTGACCAGTACATTTTCAGAAAATTTGTCAAAGAAGTATGGACCTCATATTTTTACGTTTATAAGTAGAGTCTCTGCCTTTCTTATTCTTTTTTTGTCAGGGGAACTGGTAGTTTTTTGTTCTTAGCATGTCATTTCGATGTATTCATTGTCCATATTTTGCTGCATTCTCACATTATTCTCTTTTTTTAGGTCCCAGTTGAGCAGAAACTACCCTCATTATACCTTCTGGATAGTATTGTAAAGAATATTGGGAGGGACTACATCAGGCATTTCTCTACCCATTTACCTGAGGTGAGTAGTTTTATCAGGTATTGGCATCACTGTTATGATGTTGTTATACCAGTTTATGTGATTTATTTTTCTTTCTCCAAGGTTTTCTGTGAGGCATACAGGCAAGTGCACCCTAGCATGCATTCAGCATTGCGCCACCTCTTTGGAACGTGGTCAACTGTGTTCCCAGCACCTGTCCTCCGCAAAATTGAGACTCGTCTCCAGTTTTCACAGGCGGGGGTCCAACAATCATCTGGCTTGACTTCATCAAGAGCATCTGAATCACCCCGACCAACTCATGGCATTCATGTAAATCCAAAATATTTGGAAGCAAGGCGTCAGCTTGGGCACTGCACTATTGATTCGGTAAGCTTTTAGTGAATCCTGATTCCCCCCTTGACATCTATTCCCTTTCTTAAGTTCTTTCATTTCTGAATTATCTCTATCTGCAGATTGGTTTATGTTTTCTGGTGCTGTATTAAGTATTTGTTTTAATTTGTCATCCGTTCCCCCTTGGTTCTCATATCCATACCTAATATTCCAAATGGTTGAATTAGATTTAGGATGTGGCCAAAATTATGAAACTATCTTCAACAAAATACTGTACTAATATATTACCTTCAAAAAAAATATTGTACTAATATACTTTGAAATGTAATATTTCTCAAGACAAAAACATCGGAAGGTGTATGCCTTTTACGAAGTGGTTACCTAGACCCATATTTCTCTTATATTACTCCTGTCATCCCCAAAAAGATGGCACGATTGAATTCACGGGACGAATTGACCAATCATCCATCTACTTTGCAAAAAGAAAGATGAATGACCAGTCATCCATCTGATTTGGAATTCATTATTTTTGTTGAAAAGATTTTGTTTAATAACTATGTATAAACTCAACTGCCATAAAATGTTCTACTAAAAAAGCTAAAAACTGTTATGCAAATCATGGTCAAATAACACTGTCTTTGCAGATATCCACTAAATTGATAGGATTACTACATTTCTTATATTTGACTCTTCTATTTGATAATATAGGGAGTGGGGCAGGTTGAAGGGGAAGGGAAGTCAATTTTTTGGATATGAATGTAGAGTGTTGTACACTTCAATGTATCCCATTCCTTACGACAAAAATTATACCTGAATTCTATCATCCATCATAAATACGTGTTGATCAAAAGAGGATAGTACATCTACAACTTTACTAGTAGTACAGGCAGACACATCATTGTCATTGTTGAGTCTTATGGTTGAGTCTTCTATAGGTAGTTGTGATAGACATAATTGAACCACTTGATTCTAGTTTTCCTTTTAATCTTATTTTCCATCCCTTTTACTGGTAGTTTATGTATTTTTTTTGGTGAAGTAAGAGGTTGTATTAGAAAGGCATAAAAATAAATGGTAGTTTATGTAGTTTTTGAGAACTAGGTCCTTTTGGCAATACCTGGGCCTGTAATTAAAGTAATTTTATTGGGAGATGGAGAGGGTAGTGTAGAACAAACTTGATTGAAGATGCCATTTTGGCATTTCTGATTAGATGTCAAATGTGGATAGATCTTTTAACTGCAGATACAGATGATGACTAGACATTGCTGCGAAATTAGAACTGTTCGTACAAACTTGGTTTAGCATACTTTCAAGGAGTCGCCCTACAGAATTCTTAGTCTAGTTACCAATCCACATGCTTTTCTTTTTCTTTTTTCGCGCAAGCTATATGAAAGGGACAGAAGGAATAACATTTTATAAATTCGGTGACTCTTTTAACTTCTGTATTCTTACTAGTTAGGTAGTTATAAGTAGGGGTGGACTCGCATAGAGCATCACGGGTGCTTGAGCACCCATTGACCGAGTATTGCAGAAATGCAGGGTAAGACTACGTACAATAGACCCTTGTGGTCTGGCCTTTCCCCGGACCCCGCGCATAGCGGGAGCTAGTGCACCGGGCTGGCCTTTTTTTTCTTTCTAAAAAATGAATATATAAAACGCTTAATCACCCTCTTCACAAAGATGCTGGCAAGTGCTTTGGTTTAAAAGTTTAAGTCAAAGTTTTTGCTTGCGTGAGATTTGGGTTCGATCGTTGCTTAGAGAATTTTCTTCTTGAAACTCTGCTATTCTTATTTCTAATTAAGTCTCGCTGCTTTGTTTCTCAATTTTGTTTGAAAAAATATCACTTGTATTAATGTTCCACAGCCTGTTCTTCGGTGTCCTAACCTTAATATAATAATTTTTCTTTTCCCGCCGCCTTACCTTTTTTGACGATCATTGTTTGTCGTTAAAGACGAGCACCCCGGACCTTAAAATCCTAGATCCGCCACTGGACTTATAATGGTATTATTTTAAAGTAAATGTGATAAGCTTCAAAGTTTAGTCACACTAACCGGCTTGTTTTATTGTACTTATTAATAGATTTCCACTTAGATGTCAAACATGTGGAAGGGGTTTTAACTGAAATTTGACTGTTGCAGGGGAGAGCTGAAAATCCTACAGGCTATACATCTTCAGATCCGGAAGCAACGCAGGTTCTGTCTACAGCTTCAAAAAATGTGAGATCATCCTCTCCTTATAGAGTGGGGCCTCCGAGGTCATTGTCACCCACCCACGACGAGTTTGCAGTGGATAATTCTACCATAGGACTCAGAGAAGGGTCCCCAGTATCTCATCCTACACTTGATTATGGGTTTAACAGAGTTAGAGGGAGAGATGATGAGAGGAGTGAGTGGCAGAGAATTTTGCCTGCTGATACCAATCAGCAACCAGACATTCCTGCCAAATATAGCGTGAACAAGGGAATTGATCTTCAAGGACCTAGAGCTTTGATTGATGCTTATGGAATTGATGAGAGGGAAAAATTAGCCAATCAGAGGCAACAAAAGATAGGGAAGGCCACTATTAATGGCTTAGGTGATAGGTTAGCCGTAAAGACGTGGCAAAATTCCGAAGAGGAAGAGTTCAACTGGGAAGATATGAGTCCAACTTTAGCAGATCAGAGTCCTTTTAGTGATTTGTCTACATCTGTTCGCCATCCTCAGAGTATTAGGATGAGACCTGGTGTTGATTCACAACATACTGTGCCTTTGGTGACTGACCCTAGAAGGAGCTGGTCTAATCGAGGACAATATTCTTTAGTTCCTGATTCTTCCTTGGATGATGTTCACTCGGTTAGTATTGATGTACTGTTGCATGCAGTTACCTTTTCCTTTAGCTTTTTGCTTGTGAATGTTCTTCAGACTTTGTTGATGTCTCTGATATATTTTACTTCTTTGGAGAGCAATAAAAATTAGCTTAGCAGCGTCTTTTGTTATCTTATCTTCAGCCCATTGTTCAGATTGGAATTCTATATTCTGCTTCCCATTGGTTATATAAAAAACCTATTTGGAGTCCAGTGGCTTTAATTGGTGTATTTATTATCTGAGTTGTTCGGCAGACGTGGACCAGACCCGTAATTCTAACATTTATTTCCTGGTCAATATAGCATCCGAATACACCATAAGTTAATTCATTTGCTCCTTTGTCTTGCAAGGGGCATGGTTTTGTTTTATTGATGAAGATAATGTATTTTTTTTCATATTGAAATTATGTCAGTTCTTTTGGCAGTCTGGTCGAGGGGCAAGAAATAAAATTACTGGATATTGCGATGAGACATCTCTGATTTCAGGTTCGCATTATCTTCAAAAGCTTCCAGAAAATGTGCCACAGTTGCCTCAAAGACATTTAACGGGTGAAGGAAGTGGAATCTCATCAGCAACTGGTGAATCTAAGCATCCTTTGATTAGCAATTTGGCTGCTGATGGACATAGTTGGAGGCCACCATATGTTCCGCCAAGAATGAATCCTACTTTTGACTCTTCAGTTCAGGATATTCGTGTTGCTACTGGACGGGGCCCTGGTGTACCATGGCCTCCCACAAATGTGCATAATCCCCAATCTTTGACTTCAAAACCTGTTGTTCTGCCTCATAATCATATCAGAAGTCCTTTTGAAGTAAAGAATACTAGCAATTCAGTTGTTAATCATAGTGCGGACAGGTCAGTTCTTCCTGAGCAACATATTGATAATTTGAAGAGCAGCTCATATATCAAGTTTCCACAATTTCCTTGTCAACATCCTTCATCATTTTCTGCAAGTCATCAAAACCCTGAACAAATGGCTTCAGCAGAACCTCAGCTATTGCTTCAGCGTATTCATCAGATGCGTCCTCCAAGTGCGTCACTTCCAGCCTCAAACCATTTGCTATTACCATCAATTTATAGATATCCTCCACAGGGTCCTGGTTACCGTCCAGTTTCAGGTCCGCATGTGTCTATGCAATTGGTTAATGTCCCAAATGCATCATCACAATTTTCTTCAGGAGCCTTACCACCTTTTCCCAGAGGCCCACTTCCTATGTCTTCTCAATTCATGCCAACATCCCAAAATCTAGGTCAGGTTACTCCTAACCCTCCGGCAGGAGGCTTGTCAAACTTGATTAGCTCACTGATGGCCCAAGGTTTGATTTCATTGCCAAATCAAGCTCCCACACAGGTACTTAACTTTTTTCTGTCAAAGTTTTCTCTACTGTCAATTTTCTTGTGAAGATTTTTCTCAGCCATGTGATTCAATTTTTAGGATTCTGTGGGCCTTGATTTTAATCCGGATCTTCTTAAGGTTCGTCACGATTCTGCGGTAACTGCTTTATATGCTGATCTTCCAAGACAGTGTACAACTTGTGGCCTACGATTTAAATGCCAAGAAGCTCACAGCAGTCATATGGATTGGCATGTAACTAAGAATCGAGTATCAAAAAATCGCAAGCAGAAGTCTTCTCGTAAGTGGTTTGTAAGTGTCAACATGTGGCTTAGTGGTACAGAGGCTTTGGGATCTGATGCAGTTCCTGGGTTTCTACCGACTGAGCAAGTTGTGGAAACGAAGGATGATGAAGAATTGGCCGTCCCTGCTGACGATGAGCAGAATGTTTGTGCACTTTGTGGAGAGCCTTTTGATGATTTTTACAGTGATGAGACTGAAGAATGGATGTATAGGGGGGCTGTCTACATGAATGCACCAAATGGGGCAACTGTTGGAATGGATAGGTCTCAGTTGGGTCCAATTATTCATGCAAAATGCAGATCTGAATCTAGCGCAACTCCACATGAGGACTCCAGAAGAGTGGATGAGGTGGACCCTCTCTTTTCCTTTTCTTAGCTTAGATGATTTGATTGCATTTTAAATATTAGTGTGTGGTTAGTTATTACTGAATATCGGGACCTGATGGTGATGCACATGATGCCAAATGGCAATACAGACCGGTGACTGTGGTATCATTCTCTAAGTGGTGAAACACCTAAAATGGAATTTAATCAGTAGTGCTCTACTTTGCCCAATAGTGTATTCCTAGAAACTATTGGGTGGTTGAGGACATAAGGTTGGCCATAGTTCAAAGCTTGAATCTCTATGGTTTGTTCTTGAAGTTGTTTGGTACTTGGTGACAGAGTGCATACCTTTCTAAAAATAATAATTCAAAAAGCAACTCAGTTTACCCACGAAACTCTAGTGGCTGATTGTATAATTAGGAGCAAGTTGTGGAGACGCAGGAATCGTCACTCCTGAGAGTCGTTAGTTATTTAGTGATTATCATAATTGCTGTGCGTATGTAATCTCGAAACTGTTAAAAGTTCGCTACTTTTTGTATATCTACTTTTCCCAGATACTGGGAATGTGCTTGTTGATCCAGGGTTAATGTTTAAGGTTTCTAATATGTTTTCTATGTTTGAAAATTGTTTTTTCTCTAGGGTCAGGAAGATGGAAGTCAAAGGAAACGAATGCGGAGTTAGCTTCATTAAATCAGCTTCTAGGTGCATTGTAACTTTATCTTGAGATTCCTCCATGATAGCATTCAGCTTTAGATTATTTTTAGGTACCATGCCAGTATTATGTACATGTACAGGAGTTGTAACATCAAAGCTTCTTGCCAGAAAAGGTTTCATACAGTCTTTGGAGCATTTATATCCTGGCTCTCTATTTTTGCTTCCGTTTTGGATCTTCTTTTATTTGTTATTATTTCCTGCTCACCTTTGAAAGGCAGTACCAGCGAGGTGCTTTTTGTATTCTTCGACTGTTAAAAATTTGCGGGTATAATCCATTTTTTCTCCTTTCACATAGAAGTTTCTGCAGGAGGATGTGCAGGGAATGCTACGATGATCTTCTGCAAGGTGGTGCTCTGTCAGCATTAAGGAAATGTTGGGAGCAGAATAAATCTACTGTAGCTGCAATTAGGATATCCTTCTGGTCTTAACAGATGTAACGATATGAAAATTTTCTAACGATATGAAAATTTTCTAGGCATATACAGTTTGATGTTGGAACTGTTTTGATTTGGTATTTATCGGTTCTATGTGTTGAATTAATCATCTGTTTCAATGAAATATGTTGGCATTTGTTATGTGCTTTGTTGAGAGGGAGGGGGGGGGGGGCAATCTCACATTTGCTCAAGTACTCTTGTTTAAATAGTTCATTCCATTTGTATTTCAGTTATATAACGTATATTTCCATTGAGCAATGGTCCAAAATATGGAAGAAAACCATTTTCACAACTATATCATCCAGTAGATTTTGTTCTACTAAATCCTTTTTCACCATCTTTCTTACCAACTTGATTTACCACTTCCTTTAAGAATTATGGAGCATTATATTGTGAGTTCGCGTTAGTTCTGATTTGAGCTACACCTTTGTTTTGAACAAAGGGCACATGCTACCAAGTAATACTTAGCTTAGAACCACAACAACATATCCAGTGAAATTTTACAAAGTGGGTCTGAAAATGATATAGTGTACGCAAATTTCACCCCTACGTTGAACCACATATATTGTTAATTAATCCTTTTAGATTACAACTATTTGTAGCATCCACTGCTATCAAATAATACTTTGCACACTTATTGACGTAAAATCCTGTATTCACATTTGGACTTGGTTTATATTTAGTTCTTATGTCTTATCTCATGAAAACATTGTGCTACCTTCATCAGGTAGTCCATCTTATATCCTTTTAATGAAGCTGAAAAATGAAATATTTCGTGACATTTATTGTTAGGCCCACTTTAACTAAGGGGTCAATGCTTGAAGCCAAATATTAAAACTTATTGGGCACCACCACTGGTCTCCTTTAATCATTTTGTGAGTTGGCAGCACTTGCATCAAAAAAGAAAAAGAAAAAAAGGTCAATTTATTTTCCATTCATGGTATTAACATGTTCACATGGTCAAAAGGAAACATGTCTTGTTTCCAAGTTAATAATTAGCAATTTACTCATGAACAAGACAATCTGCAAAAATAATACTAGAAAGCAGTGGTGGATGTGACTAGTTTATTAGTTATTTGTCATGGAACATGAATATATAAGTGCAACACCACTAAAAGTTTAATAAATATCATATTTGAACCATAATGTCAACAACATACCCAGTGTAATCCCGCGAGCGGGTCTGGATTTTGAATCATAGTTTCAAAAGTTAATAAGTTCAATGTTTACAATTATAAAAGTTAGACCCATTAAATTTAAATTCTGAATCCGTTTATATTTGAAAGCTAAAGATCTATCATACATGTTTAGGTAAGTGCATTTTTCCTAACTTCTAATGCTGTCAACAAAAGTAACCAAGGATTATAGAATCTGTAATTAAATAAATAATTTAATTCTTCATTTTTTGTTTCCTCCCAATTTCCGTCATTTTTTTGTGAGGTAAAATCTCATCACACTACACTACACTACACATCGACACAAGAAAGAGGACCGAGTGCTTTATATCTTCGTGACTGTTTTCTTTAAGTTAATTACGATCTATTTCTGAATCATTTAGAGTTGAGGCTCTTAAATCATTTGATTAACAAAGAAAGATCTTCGTTTGATTCTTTTGTTGAAAGATTCCAAAGACTAAGACATTATTTTATTGGCACAATAAATAAATATACACTTAAACTTAGCCTCGACTGATAGCTAAACACTCCAACTTTGAGAATACACATCTAAACACCTCAACTCGTCTCCAATATGTCAGTTGAACACTCCAACTTATAAAATGATCATCTAGACACCTCAAAAGTTTATGTGCCACATCATGCCACGTCAGGATCGGGTGTCTACTAGACATAGTCAAGACGAGGTGACTAGATGTGCATTCTCAAAGTTAGAGTGCTCAGTTGTCAGTTGAGGTCAAATTAAGGTGTCTAATTATGTATTATGTCTATTTTATTTGCATACTTTAACATCTTCTTCAACATCTAATGGTTGAATTTAAATTTGAAAAATTAGTTTGAAGAATATTTCAAGTTAAATAATCGTTGACCTCTCACAAAATTTCACTTTTTTTTTCAAGTGAAATTTATGTTCAAATACTATTTATTTTTCAAATATTTTTTCAACTTCAAATTTTGAAAGAAATAATCCCCTTCATTATTTTCATTAATTGAAAGGCTATATATACAAGTTACATATTTCCATAATAGGAGAATCCTATTCCTATTCTATTTCTAAATCCTTATTCTACCATAATTCTAATTATACAATTATGGTAAGTGTATAACACTAATTAAGGTAACCTTTACACTACAATATACTACAAATATATATACCATATATACAAGATTGTATCTTCCTTATTCTGTCCGAGATTGGCTTGTTGGCCCTTTGTTGAAGTCATTCTTAGGCCCACTCGAGATCACGAGAGTCCATCACGCTTGGCCCATCGTATTCCTATGATATACACTTCTGTATATTCAGTGTATATCACAGGAATATTTTCTTGTTTAACACACCCCCGCAGTCATAGCGGACGGTTTTCGAACGTTGAGACTGTCCCTAAAATCTTCAAAAAGAACCGCTGGTAGACCCTTTGTAAATATGTCTGCAATTTGATAATGAGACGGGACATGGCATACGCGAACGTGACCCTTTGCAACCTTTTCACGGACAAAGTGAATGTCCATTTCGATATGCTTGGTGCGTTGGTGTTGAGCTGGGTTACCTGAAAGGTAAATGACACTAATGTTATCGCAATATACCAAGGTTGCCTTCTGAATGGGACAATAAAGCTCCAAAAGAAAATTACGTAGCCAACATGATTCGGAGACCACATTCGCTACCCCTTGATATTCTGCCTCTGTACTTGAGCGTGATAGAGTTGCCTGACGCTTTGCCGACCAGGAGACCAAGTTGTTGCCAAGGAACATACAGTAGCCAGAAGTCGATCGTCTGATGTCGGGACAACCACCCCAATCAGCATCCGTGTAAGAGACAAATGTGGATGTAGATGAAAGATACAAGTGCAACCCATAGTCCAGTGTCCCCTGAATATACCGAATGATACGTTTGATTGCATTCATGTGCTCAACTCTGGGATCATGCATGAATTAACACACCTGCTGAACCGCATACGTAATATCCGATCTGGTAAAGGTAAGATACTGGAGGCCCCCTGCAAGACTGCGATAGTGGGTCGGGTCCTCGTATGGTGCACCTGCTGCGGCACTCAGCTTGGGGTTTGCATCAACTGGCGTGGAAGTGGACTTACAGGATGACATCCCAGCCCTCTCTATGATCTCAGCAGCATACTTTCGTTGAGACAAAAACAAGCCACTTGAATGACGCTTGACGGCAATCCCCAAAAAATAACTCAAAGGCCCTAAGTCTTTCATAGCAAACTCAGAACTGAGCATGGTCATGATAGACTGGCGCAAGGCATCAGAAGAGGCAGTTAAGATGATATCATTCACATACAATAGAATGTAGGCCAAGGACGAACCACTGCGGTAGATGAACAAAGAATTATCTGATCTGCTATGAGTGAACCCAATAGTTGAAACGAAGTCAGCAAATCTCGTATACTAGGCCCGTGGAGACTGCTTAAGCCCATATAAGGACTTTTTCACTAAACAGACATAATGCGGACCTGAAACCCAACGACTGATGCATATAGACTGTTTCTTTGAGGTCACCATGTAGGAAGGCATTCTTGACATCCAACTGATGAATATGCCAAGTCTTTGAAAGAGGCAAGCTAAGCACCGTGCGAATAGTAGTCGGCTTGACCACCAGACTAAACGTCTCACCACAATCTATCCCAACCTGCTGAGTCTTACCATCACCCACAAGTCGGCTTATGTCTAGCAAATGACCCATCTGAATTCTCCTTATGAGCAAAAATCCACATAGACCTGCTAACATTAATACCATATGGACGGGGCATCAACTCCCATGTCTTATTATCAATAAGAGCATTATATTCATCAGTCATAGCAATTTTCCAATTAGGGTCATTTAATGCGGACACAGGATTGCGGGGCAAGGGGGAATTAGAGACATCAGAATGTAAATTAAAATGTCTTTTAGGTGTAAAAATACCCCGCTTGACTACGATTGACCGGTCTATGACTCGTGGAAGAATTGAGGGAATTTTCTGGGCTCGGGACGGACTGGCCAGCAGGCAGTGAGCCTGCTGGCCCAAATCGGTACCTGGAATCAACATCTGGACCAGCCTAATCACCGGATCGCCCAATTGCTTGGGACTGATCCAAAGAATCGAACAAGGCACGGTCAGATGGGTCCAGTAGGCGATGGGCGCTGGAGGATTTTGGGTGCGGGATATGTCCGAAACATTCCGAATAATATACGGGGATATTTGGTCATCCAAAAAATTATACGACCTAGGCTCGGGAGTATGAACTTTGGTAAAATGAAATCAGGTTTCATAAAAAATGACATGGCGATTAATTATGATTTTCTTGGAGGATAAATCAAAACATTTATAACCACGATGATTCGACGGATAACCCAAAAATACACACGGGGTAGACCGAGCCTGAAGTTTGTTAATTGTGGTGGATGGGAATAACGGATAACACAAGCACCCAAAATCCGAAGATGAGAATAAGAAAGGTTCTTATTATATAGGATTTTGAGGGGGGAAGAATATGTGAGACCTTTAGAAGGAATTATGTTAAGGATGTCGCGCCCTTTTCCGACCACATGGGTCAAAGCGGAGCACAACATGTCCGGTGATTCCTGGGTATGATTAAGGAGTCGCCACCTAATTATTTATGGTGAATTAAGACACCTGAATATTAACTAAATGCTGCAATGTAAACTCCGATTTTAATGGTCTGCGAAACTAATGAGATTCTAGGTAAGGGTTCTTTATTATCCTAAAGGGAAGGGGTTATGCATCCTTTAAGATCTGCTAACTTGCGGTTATCCGGTCAAACTCAGGTTACTTATTGTACTAAGAAAATGCATGTTTTTTTTAAAAAAATAGAAAGTTAAAATGATGTGGCAAGTATTTAATAAAAGAATGCATTTTTTTGTACAAGTATGCATTTGTATGGTATAAAAAATATACATGTAAAGTTGAAAATATGCATTTGGAACAATTAATAGCAAAGAGAAAAATGAGTTACTTATATGCCAAAGAAGTAATTTTAATTTTTTTTTTGAAAATCATTCTGAGTTGTACAATTAATAAAGTGAACAGAAGATGATCAAAATTTGTTTTGAAAATTTAAAATATGCCTGACGAGCCTAAAAATAAATAAACTAGCGGGGATTTCTAATTTTGCTACTACCTTATTACTTATCCATTCATGGCCTAATAATTCTAAATATCCTAACAATCACACAAACATTAAAATAATTATTACATGCCTAAAAATAGAAATAACGAAATTAAAGAGTAATAATAAAAGAGGAACTAAGGCGGATGACGATGTCATCTAGCCCTATTTGTTTTGGAATTCCGAGGTTGGAGAATGCCAGGAGTGCGAATGCGGGTCTTCGTTCGGCAATGATCACGATGAGTCTCATAACGAGACTCTTCATAACTCTCGATGCATTTCATGTAAAAATAGAAGAAAAGAAAGGGATTAGTGGACGGAACGTGAAAATGTATACTTAAGAAAAAAATGTAAATAAATCATTCATGAAAAGTAATATGTTGTTAAGCCTTAGGGAACAATTAACATGCAGAAATAGAAAGCGGGCCCAAACATATAATTTTCCAACTTGAAGGAGGGAAACAATGATGCAAGTTACACATACCCAAATTTATCTACTGCAAATAAAATTTACCTAAACTAATCAACCCATTATTAGAATAAAATCAGATAAGGCTCCTTAATCAGCCCAAGTTGTTAATCAAGAAATGATAAGAGAAGAGGACAACAGACAGTGGGCCGGGCCCAAAACTACTACCAGAATACAAAGAGGAAGATAAAATAAAGAGAATAGGTCAGGCCCAAAAGTAGTCCAAAATGCTAGCAGAAATAAGTTGGGCTCCCTTTCAAGTATTCAATTAATATATAAGGGTTGATATACACAAGATATTTTCAAAGATATATAATATACTTAAGAATATACGAGGAATATGCAAACTCTGATATACCCCAGGTGTTGAGCACCCTGACTCTATGTAAAATAAGCCTTGTAATTTGCCTAATAGTTGCATGAGACAAATAAGAATACACAAATGGCCAGAACAAAATAACAGTTTGAACATGTAGAACTATTCCAGTATAGCCAAGCTCACAGAAGCCTAAACATGCTGAATAACAATTGAAACACCCACCATGACAGTACAAAAATGGAGTTTTGACAAATAAGAACTAAATTAATATCAAGATAGGGGCAGAGTTATGTATGCAAATAAATGAGAAGCATATTCAGATCAAGACAGTGGCACAAGAATAACACCCTGAAATGTTTTCCTAAGTTTTTAATATTAAGATGACTATGCATAACTATAGTTCAAGCCTACAGTTAGTCTAATCCCTTCAATAAGCATGACATGATATTGAAATAGGCTTAAACCAGACACCTATGCTAAAACATGCTCATTACACAACAAATCACAGGCCATGCTCTCAAGCAAATTTCAACCCTTTTACCCTCTACATGTTCACCATATGAAACATGATCACAAGACCAAGCAGAATGCATTAGGCATGATAGCTTATCATGGTATAAAATGGTGCAAAGCACAGATGCAAATACCATTCAAATAACTCAATAGATAGACATGATACATGACAGCTGCGGGGACTTTACAGGACAACATGGAAGCATTTTAACACTTGATCATATAGGAGAAATGCATGACTAATTCAGTGGGCACTAATAGGATAAACATAGATGAGCCAACTAGCCATTCAGAGAGAGGCATCTCAGACGTGCTAACTGGACACATAGGATCATATTCAAGCTGCACACTAACCAACTCAGATTTATATCCCCATATTTCATCTTTTTTATTCATGTTCTAAAATTTCAGAATGTTTGAGACCGTTGTATTCTTTTTTAGCACTTCCCAATCATAAGATTAATTAACCAATATTATATTTCCCGTCTCAAATATTAGTCGTTTAGATAAATTAAGTCGATTCAAAATATTTGACATTTTAACAAAAGCAAGAAGTCATTTATTAAATCTTTTCAAATCAACCTTTACTGTTCTAATTAGTGAAGTAGTATTAATTAAGTCAGAAGTTTAAAAAGATATAAATTGTTAAGAGTCCCACATCGGATATGGAATGGGAACATGGACTCACTTGGACAATCCTCACCCTACAAGCTAGCTTTTGGGGTTGAGTTAGACCCAAGATCCATTATTTACATGATATCAGAGCCAGGTCTGTTCCAATTCTTTGTTCACCGATGTTGGGCCCCAAATTATATTATCCACGCTCCAGTTAACAAGGTATGTGTCACGACCCAAACCGGAGGACCGCGACGGGCACCCGGACCTCACCCGCCGGGTACCGCCAACCGTACATCCAACACCTACTCGTGATTAATTACAGACTAAGTCGAAAGAAAATTATGAACAACCAGATAACCAACTTATATATATACATGTATCAAGGCCGACGAGGCCATGCAAGACTACTACACACAGGACACCTGTATACAAGCCTCTAAGAGTAGCAACATCAAAGGTCGGGACAAGGCCCCGCCATATCCATATAGACACGTAAAACTGTATCATACCAAAATCAGACTGACACCCCGAAAAGAGAGGAGTGCTTCCAAAATCCGCTGAAAACTACAATTTATTCACGTGCGTCGTCGCCTTGTCTATGCGAACCTGCGGGCATGAAACGCTAGGGGTGAGCGAATTCGGGTACCCTAATTTTTTTAAACTACCCGGACCCTACCCAGTAAACGACCGGTTCCTAAATCTGTTACCCGGAACCTACCCATAACAATCATTACCCGGAACCTACCCGGACCATGCGGTTTCGGGTAGGTTCCCGGGTACCCTGTAAAACATTTGTCATAAATACTATTGCATAATAAGTGACTGAATCTAAAATGGAGGAAATAGTGACAGACGAAAAATCTGAACCCGTGAAATGAGTTCCCGGGTACCCTGTAAACATTGCAAAACTAAAATGACTACACCACAATGACTAAATCTAAAACGGAAAATCTGAAATGACTACAACACAATCACTAAATGAAGAAAACATTGCAAAACTACACTGCATAATCCAGTGACATTTAACAGAAATATCGGTCACTGATTTTAGATCTGCACAATCCAGTATTCCAGTGAATAAATGAAGAAAACATTGTAAAACTACTGAAATTGCAGATCTGCTTTTGAGCCTAAAATTGAGGAAATCAGTGATGGAAAATCTGAAATGACTATAACACAATCACTAAATGAAGAAAACATTGCAAAACTGCATAATACAGTGACATTTAACAGAAATATCAATCACTGATTTCAGATCTGCATAACCCAGTATTCTAGTGAATAAATGAAGAAAATATTGCAAAACTACTGAAATTGCAGATCTGCTTTTGAGCCTAAAATTGAGGAAATCAGTGACTGAAAATCTGAAATGGGTCTCCCGTGACTGAAATGGAGGAACAGGATACAACACAATCACTAAATGAAGAATACATTATAAAACTCCAAATAAACATAAAATAAAAATACATCTTCTAAAGAAACGCCCATAAATGTCACACGTCCACTTGCATACTAATCCACAATTATGTCTTCCGTGACACAAGTAAGCTCTACAAAAATAATGAAACTATTGTGAGATTCCAAGACAAAAGATAATACACAAAAATAAAAATTCTAAATAACCCAAACCCATAAAACAAAAATAAAGAAAGTCCTAGTGACTTACCTTCCTCATATTTTTCTGCATCTTCCATATATTGCTTAACACTAATGGATTTTGAAGATGAGCGCAACCAATCTTGGAAACAAATCAAAGCTTTCACAAATTTAGGAGTTAGAGAGCTGCGAAATTGATCAAGCACTCGACCAGATGTGCTAAAAGCCGATTCCGAGGCTACCGTGGATACGGGGATGGCTAAGATGTCTCTAGCCATCACACTGAGAACCTTGTAAGTCGACTTAGCAGCATTCCACCACATCAATAAATCAAATGTTTCATTTTTGGGCTCATGAGGACTACTAAGGTACCTTTCCAATTCAGATCTTAAATCCCCATTAAGTTCATCTTGGTCATCCTGGTACCAATCTTTGACAAGTGAAGCTGGATCAACAAAACCAAAATTTTCTCCACCAACACTGTCAATAGAGCCTTGAGACTCATCCAATACACTAGAATCAACCATAGAAGAATGATTTTTGTCATAGAATGCAAAAAGACGTTCCAATACATTCATTACCTTACTAACGATCAATTCTATTTTAGCATCATCAACACCAATCCTTCTACAACTCCAATTCAGAAATCTCAACTTATATCGATGATCTAGTACTACGGCTATCAACACCATCATGTTTGTTTTCTCAATACTCCCATAATACTTGTCAAATTTGGCTCTCATTTTTGTAGCCATTGCCTTAAGGTTTTCATTATTATTTTGGCTTTCACATTCAGTTAATGTTGAAAACATGCTAATAACTTCATGAAAATAATGGTTAGTTGTCACATAGAGACTTCCTAACATTCTAATAGTAGCCTCATAGAAATTTCTCAGAAATAAAGACAACAAGGATGCATTTCCCAATCCTCATCTTTCGGGACACCACAATCAAGTTCAGTCACAAAAGCCATATCATCATCTTCAAGTCTTACAAATGCTTGTTTGAACTTACTAGCACTTTCTAACATAAGATATGTAGAATTCCACCTCGTACTAATATCAAGACAAACAGAGCCCTTATAAGTTATGCCCTCTTCAGTTATACAACTTTGGAATTGTTGTGCTCTACTTGGGGAACTCCTAACATACTTAACTGCAGCTCGAATTCGACTAATTGATTCACGAACCTCACTCAACCCATCTTTCACAATCAAATTCAATATATGAGCTGCATATCACATATGAAAAAACTCACCCCCTCAAAAAAGGGTATTTCTTAACTTGTCCTTCAAATAAGCAATTGCCACATCATTAGAGCTCGCATTATCAACTGTAATTGTTGATATACGATCTCTAATTTTCCACTCAATTATACATTTTTCTACCATCTTACCAATATCCCTACCTTTATGGCTAGGCATAACAACAAAGTTTAGCAATCGCTTATGCAAATTCCAATTTTCATCAATAAAGTGAGCGGTAAGACATAAGTACCTCAAATTTTGAATGGAAGTCCAAATGTTAGTGGTGAGAGCAATCCTAGATTTAAGAGATGACAAGTTATCTTTTAAGCATGAGTTTTCACAAACATAAAGTTTCATGCAATCCCTAGCAATTGTGAATCTTGAAATATGCTTAAATAAAGGTTGTAATGCAGACACAAAACCCCTAAAACCTTCACGTTCAACCGTTCTAAATGGTTGCTCATCAATAATAATCATCCTAGCCAACATGTGCCTACAAAACTCTTTATCATATTTCCAAGTTCTAAGCATATGCTCATTATCCCCATTTATACTACCTTTAAAATGACCACCAAGCAATTTTTGCTTCTTGTCAATATTGTGAAGATACTTTTTGCAACTTCTCAAATGTTTCCACATGGATGAGGTACCATTGTTAACACTATAAGCTAAGCCTTCATTGCAATAGTTACAAATAGAAACAACATTACCAGTTTTCTCATCTATTGCTTTAACAAAATGCTCCCAAACCTCAGATTTTGTTGCCTTCTTTTTCGATGGTGCACGAGTTGTGGATGCCGTGCTAGCCTCAGCCATCTACCAAAAAAATGTATCAAAATAAAACAAAACAAAACAGCAACTCCAATTTTCTAACAGAAATCAACCCAAATACTAGCTTTTTCAATTTTCTAAATATTAAAATATTATGAAATGAGAAAACAAAACAGCAACTCCAATAAATTGAGCATAACAACAAACAATAAAAGGAAAATATCAACCCAAATACTAGCTTTTTCTAACAAAAATCAACCCAAATACTAGCTTTTTCAATTTTCTAAATATCAAAATATTATGAGAGGAGAGAACAAAACATCAACTCTAATAAATTGAGCATAACAAGTTAACAACAAACGATAAAGGGAAATATCAACACAATACTAGCTTTTCTAACAGAAATCAACCCAAATACTAACAACAAACAATAAAAAACAATAACATTATAATACAGAAATCAACCCAAACTAAATCAATCTAAACTAACAAAAATCAACCCAAACTAATTCAGAATATTCTCTATTGACTCATCAGAAATCTGAACTATTTAATGTTCTATCTCATGCAGTTTTGATTAAGCCAATACATGCAAAAATCTAATGTTCTTCACTATGCAACAACTTTAAGGGGTATTCATTACCTTTAACAAAATCGAGAGGAATTCGAGCACAATACCGCAACCTTTGTCAAGATTCTGGAGTGAGAAACAGTGACAACAAGAGAGAGGAGAGGATGCGAGTGCGAGGCTACTGCGAGGCGCGAGCTACGTAATGGCGACTGGCGATGGCGAGCTGCGTAGTAGTGCGAACCTGTGAGCTACGCCTCTGGAAAATGAAAAATTTGAAAAGTAAGAGAAAGTAAATTAGTGCGACCTTGCGTAGTGCGTACTGCGTAGTGTTAGTGTATATTTATCCGTATATAACCATTTAACCGGACTGGGCCAAATAACCAGACTGGGCTAAAAATTTAAACGCCCTAAAGCCCAAAACTAAATAATTTAAATGGGGGTAGGTTCATAGGGTCCGGGTATCCGGTTTCTATTTACCGAAACCAAAATCGGACCCGATATTGATCGGTTCCTAATTTTAATACCCGGAACCTACCCGTTATTATAATATATCTACCCGGAATCTACCCGTTAGTATCGGTTCCGGTCGGGTATCTGGGTACCCTGTACCCGTGCTCACCCCTATGAAACGCAGCGTCCCCCGACAAAAGGGACGTCAGTACGACTGATGTACTGAGTATGTCAGGCATATATAACAACATAACAAGAATATACCAATGACTGAAACAAAAACAACTGACCAACATGAACTGCCTCTGAGGGCCCTAATACACTTGCCTACATGCTATACACAATGCAATGTCCATATTTATTGGCCTCATCGGGCAATTTTCTTACCATAACAGCTTCTGTGAGCATCATACCATGTAATGGTTAATTAACATATGCATGATGCAAGTACGGTATATATATATATATATATATATATATATATATATATATATATATATATATATATATATATATATATATATGTCAGTGTTGCAGATCGTGCAACCCGTCCCAATATATGTTAGTGTTGCGGATCGTGCAACCCGTCCCAATATATGTTAGTGTTGCGGATCGTGCAACCCGTCCCAATAAGCCATAGAGGTCTCACATCATCACATCACATCACATCACATCACATCACATCACATCACATCACATCATATTGACATCTTCAGGCTCTTTTGTGATAGTATGTACCAGCTGTTGGTATTACAAAGGATTGCAGGAACGGAAATTACAAATAACTGCTTATGTAAGAATTGAAATTACAATTCAACTAGAAAACTGAAAATTACAAAGATGAACAAGAAAACTGAAAAACTGTTTTTGCTGAGTCGAGTGTGGCACTCTGTCCTTAAGACAATATTGCCCTGTATGTATCCTTTATACGTCCTGGACAATTTGTCTTCCAAGATAAAACAGCAATGGAACACTTGCGCAAAGGAAACTCAAATGCTACCGTGAAGAATATTGAGTAACGAAATGATGCTTGGAAGATGTAGGAAGAAACTGTTTTGCTTGTGTATTTTCGTGTATTGTAAGTGTGCCTCAACAATGGTGTAAGGGGTGTTTATATAGGTGAGGGAGGAGCAACAAAACTGCCTCCATAAGTGCCATTACTGGCCAAGTAATGGCCATTATGGAGGTAGTAATGTCACCAAAATAAATGGTGAAGAACACCAACGGATTGGCCATTATAGGAGGAGTAATTCAGCCAAAATAAATGGCTGAATTGAGTGCTGTGGCGTTTCTGCTTTAACCGTCCAAATTCTGACTTTCTGGACCAAACTGTACATCTGAAAGAATTCTGGTCCAAACTGTACAACTGAAAACTTCTGGGATCAAACTGTACTTCTGGCAAAGTTCTCTGGCCCAAAAAGATAATACCCCACGGCCCCGGAACCCGGAACCCGGAGCCCGGAGCCCGGAGCCCGGAGCCCGGAGCCGGATGGGCGGGCGGCGGCGCGCGTGTGGTCTTTCCTCGAACCGAAGCACATCTAGGTCCTCCCTCCTTTAAACACATGGGATACCCCTTGGGGTCCCAAACCCCAAACCAATTTCGAGTCTTATATACACAACAATTCTTTCTTCCTCTACCGATGAGGGAGAATTGATCACACACCACACTTTTCCATACTTCAAACACCTTACTTCGTGAACCAATATCTCTTTCATTTCTCAATGAAATTTGACGATTCTTGGCCCTACGGTTATCTACGCACTTAGTAGATCATGCATGTGTGAAGAACCGGATTCTCCAACATACGTAACACTAGTGTTTAAGCCGTTAAAGTTGGTCGGTCGCAACTCCCGCTAAAGGTTAATTTCCAACACCAGCTGCAGGTGGCGTGCGTATATAACGCATTTCCCTTTTCCCATTCCCCGTACATATATATATATATATATAATATTTATCATATAGTAGTGTGCATAGCACAAGTGGTCCAGCGTAGTATATGAATGCAATGCAAATGAATATGCATGAATGACAATAAAATACCCGAGTGACATAATATCCTTGCACCTTTGGCTAACACCGTGAATATCAACACATCTTCCGTGTGCCTCAACAAGGACTTAGAAATATATTTCGACATGCTTTCAGCATAGGAATCAATAACATGAATATTCTTAACTACTAGGAGTAGAATAAGTTATAGAGCAATATCACGGTTATATTTTGTTACATGAAATATGCCAAAAGAAAGAAATAATTTGACTTAACATACCTCAATTCCACTTAATATTGTCCGAATCCAATACACTGGAATCTACCTTGATTTTGCTAGAACGTTAATTGCACAAAAATTCTAAAATGGAAATCAAAGTTTCCTAACGCCCAAGTACTGCAGCAAGTAATCCCATGAGTTAATACTCCAAGTTGGCATAGGGTACTGTACCCAATTGTTTCCAATTTGCTCGAGAAAGATGGCTAATTTCCTTAGCCAAATTGTTCATTAAATAAGAAGGACAAAGCATTTAATGAGCATAATGATTAGGTCTCCCTCCCAATATATTCTTGGCGGTGGAGAGGCCTAACTCGACGCCACATTGCGTTACTTAATTTAATTAAGTGATCTGATTTCGATGATTTATCAATCACACATATAATTAATTTTAGATTCTATTTCATTTAAATTTTAAAAATTCATAAGACCTTCGTATACTCAATATCATAATTCTTGTAATATGACACTAGTCCATAACCTCTTTGTGCGCATACCAAATTTATTTATGAGCCCCGTCGTCACACTTGTTGCGTCCAAAATTATTTCGGAGTCTAATTCTTTTATATACTAATCTCTTTATTAACATAAATAAATATAACATAAATTTTTCCAACGTTCGGGTCTTTTTATGCATGCCTAGCGATTTTATAAATGCTTAGCGATTTAAACCGTAACCCGAAAGTACGAGACGTTACAGTATGGGCGTGCATGGGAGTGTTAAGAGTCCCTATCGGATATGGAATGAGAACATGTACTCACTTGGACAATCCTCACCCTACAAGCTAGCTTTTGGGGTTGAGTTAGATCCAAAATCTATTATTTACGTAAATAATGTATCGATGAATACTCTTTATACATAAGCAAGTATCCTTGGTATACAAAAATTAAAGAAGAAACATAACATGGGTTAGAGAGTGTTGGGTATTTTTGCTCTATGGTACTTTATAAAGCAGTACGGGAAGTATATAACTATTACAAGTATTCGAAAGGATAAACAAAGATTCAATAGTTCAACTAGTAATCTGAAAATTACAATATAATCACAAAACTGAAATTACAATTATGTAGAAGACGGAAAAATGGAAACTGGTTTTGCTGAGTCGAGTGTGGCACTCTGTCCTTAAGACAATATTGCCCCGTATGTATCCTTTATACGTCCTGGACAATTTGTCTCCCAAGATAAAACAACAATGGAACACTTGAGCAAAGGAAACTCAAGAGCTACGGTGAAGAATATTGAGTAACGAAATGATGCCTTGGAAGTTGTAGGAAGAAGAAAACTTTCTGCTTGTGTAAGCTTCTGAATTTCGTGTATATTATATGTGTGTTCTTAGTTCTCAACAATGGTGTAAGGGGGTGTTTATATAGGTGATGGAGGGGCTGAAAAACTGCCTCCATAATAGCCAAATAATGGCCATTATGGAGGTAGTAAAGTCACCAACATAAATGGTGAAAGACCAACGGATTTGGCCATTATAGGAGGAGTAATTCAGCCAAAATAAATGGCTGAATTGAGAGCTTGGCGTTTCGCTTTGACCGTCGAAATTCCAACTTTCAAAACTTCAGGGACCAAAGCGTACATCTTGAAACTTCAGGGACCAAATCAGTACATCCGAAAGAATTCTGGTCCAAAGCAGACTTCGAAACTTCGGGATCAAACTGTATTTCCGCAAAGTTTTCGCCCAAAAGATAATATCGAAGGCCCACACCACAAACTGTGGACCTGGACCCGTGGTCCCGAGAATCAGAACCCTGAACCCTAACCCTAACTCTGAACCGGACTGACGGGCGGGCGGCGGCGCTGCAGTGGTCTTTCCTTGAACCGAAGCACATCTAGGTCCTCCTCCTTTAAACACATGGGATACCCTGGGATCCCAAACCCCAAACCAATTTCGAGTCTTATATACACAACAATTCTTTCTTCCTCTACCGATGAGGGAGAATTGAACACAATACCACACTTTTCATGCTTCAAACACCTTACTTCGTGGACCAATATCTCTTTCATTTCTTAATGAAATTTGACGATTCTTGGCCCTACGGTTATCTACGTACTTAGTAGATCATGCATGTGTGAAGAACCGGATTCTCCAACATACGTAACACTAGTGTTTAAGCCGTTAAAGTTGGTCGGTCGCAACTCCCGCCAAAGGCAAATTTCCAACAATCCCCTCTTGAAAGAGATTTTGGCGCACTCACATGGTGTCTTTTTCATTTCCAGCAATATTTCAGCGGACCGATATTGCATAAGGAGAGGTAGCCTCAGCTTTGAACCTTCCATAGTTGAATACCATCGGACTTACTTACTGCGCGGTGAACGTGATGTCTTGAACCGTCAGTGTTTAGTGTAAGCCAAGACAATGATACCAACACAACAAATTCCCTTACTCTCTTCTTCGTAATGTTTTGTCCGTTTTGGCCATGGACAACGTCTTGGATTCTTAAGTGCGTTCATTTTGAGGCGGCCCGTCCTCGCACTTAAATAGGTGGTCTCCTATAAGGTATCCTGCTATACCCCACTTCACAAGTGTTAGGAACCATTAAAAGTTTCCCAAAAAACCTAACCTCAACTGTTGAGGAGCATTACAGGTTTTGAAAACTTAACCTTTACCCACACTGCAGATAGCACTTAAAGTCTATCGCGGGAAAGCTTTGGATTTGGTGTTTCTTTTAAGAAATCACTATCCGAAGTGCTCATGCTTCCACTGAAGCGATCAACTGAACCTTTACAGCTTAGTTTTCCCATTGAACCAAATTACTGGGATCTCCAGTTAGTAAGGTTGGGTTACCACTGTATTGGTCCGTATATTTTGGGTTTTAAGCCCATTCCCCTAGACAGGCAGAACACTTGATCTCCGGGTAGTCCCTTAGTTAGTAAACAAGGAAGTGACACCCGTGATGATCAACTGCCATACGGTCTTATGTCTCCTGACAAATCCTGACAGATATGTCCAGACGCCGTCATCCGTGTCCTTCCTAAAGCCGACCGGCTAGCCACAGTGTATAACTGCTGAAGGCACGGGTTTCTCCCAATAAGGGACGTCCTCTAAGGAGTCGTGAAGTTACTCAACTTCTTTCATGCTTTGTATAAAGCGATAAACTCCGATTCCATCATGAATCGGCCGATGCAAGTTTGCTTAGAGGATTTTCCAAGACCCACCATACACATTTACTTGTGGCTTTGGTGTTCTTCAGATCTGATGTCCAGTTTGCATCACTGTGTTCTCTCAGAACCGCTGGACATCCAGAATACTATAATTCGAAGATAAGCGAATAATTCAGATATCGTCATATCCGACTTAACACTTTCTATTGATCATGTATTAAGATCATCAGTGAAACTTAGTTCAACTGATCTGTTTGTAGGACGATACCGGGTCGGTTGTAGTGTGTACAATACATTGAACTACACGTGATCTGTGCGTATCGCTCCTTGTCTATGGGTGCATCATGATTCCAATCAGTTCTATGATTCATATCCATTGATGGCTTCAACGAGACTGTCAACTATCGACCAAATTGTTAGATGTCTTTAGAAATCCAATTCCTAAGATGTCATCTGTGATATCCATATCTTTCATATCGAGACTGTGTTTCAATATGACTTTTACTTTCAGATCGTTGATTCTCCAACTGTTGGCTTTCTAACTCAGTCAATGTTTCGTGCTCGATTCATTGTTTCGCTTTATCCAAACTTTCAGGACCAAAATGTAAACATTTCAGGGACCAAGATGAAAGTTCAGGAAGAAGCCCAACAGTCCAGAAAACCAACTCTGATTCTCTTCTTCCAACTCTCCGGTTGGGAAGGTTGTTTTAACATTCATGCTACGCAAGACTGCAATGGCCCATGATGTTAAGCTACTCCCAGGGGAGCACATGTACAAGTAGCCGAGGCTTTGAACTCGTCAGTAGATCCATCTACTTTGTACTCACTTTTGAGTATCATTTTTCATAACCCAAAGGTTCTTTTCCCGGAGGAAGATCAACCATTACGCAAGTATGGTTCTATATGATGGAATATATTTCTCTCTTTAGCTTCTTTCCAAAGCAGCGCTTTTGGAGATAACAATTATTTGTTAATTGTCCATGGTTCGTTCTTAACCATACAGGCTAGAAGGACTGGAACAAGTCTTTGTCCCCTCTTTGCTCCGTCTTGGTTCAACATCTAGAATCCCTGAGTTCTGCAGATCTGGAATATTAAGTTCCGGATAGCCAGCAACTTTCGAGTCCTCAGATACGAACGTCGATTCGGACGATCGAGCCCTCGCGGGTTCTTGTTAACCTTGAGCAATTACTCCTTTTTCCTTTTCAAGGAAAGTTATCTTATAAGAATTCAACATTCTTTGACGCCAATAGGCGATAAGTACTACTGTTATTTACAGATCCAGTGGATATGCAATCTACGCCTTAGGTCGAACTTGACCTGCTTTGGTAGTCCAACTTCTACCAAGCCACCCCACATCACAACTTTTGTATGTGAGATCCTTTTCATGTCTCACACGGAGAGTTATTTTTATCCTTATGCGGAGTTCCGTTGGAGGTCGCATTAGTGATAGGGATCGCCTTGCCCCACATAATTTAGGCGTACGGGTTTGCGCTGGCTAACACCGTTAGGTCGAGGTGAGTAATGAACAGTCGTTTAATAAACGCTGCTTCACATTCTCCTCTATCGCTATGAATTTCGCAATCCATAGGCTTAGTTGATTTTCAACTTCTGCTTTGTAGCGCTTATCCGCTTCAACAACTTCATCTTTGCTTTTTAACAAACAAAGGATTCCATACATTGTACCATCATCAATGAAGATCACAACGTACTTGTCTCCCCCCTCTATTTTGTATAAACTTCAAATCACCCAAGTAGGTGTGACTAAGTTCTAGAGGAGCGGTGCTTCTTTCGCTATTCCCTTGACGGAATTTGAAAAGGTGATTTTGCCTCTTCGCCTACCTCACATTCATTTTGAGGGTTTATGTCGAAAGGAGGCAACAATCTCAATATCGTTAGCTTTTGAATGACTTACTATTTAACGTGTCTTAATCTATGATGGCATAGATGCACGGATTACAAATATATCATTCATTGGGCTATAGACATATTGTACCATTCTTAGTTATTACAGACATGTTGGACTAGTCTCAAACCAACTTGACCAACACCGTCCCTTAAACCAAGTTAGGAACACGTATCACCTCTTTTAGAGTGATCTCATTCCCTGAAGTCCTATTGAGGACAACCTCTCCAGCCCCTTTGATTTTAGAGGTGGCGTTGTTTCACATGAACAACCTCTTGCCCGTGGTAACCGGATCATATGTGATCTCGATACTCTGGCCCACTTCAGTTGCTTTGGCAGACTGAGTGTCCAATTTCTTTACTGCCTTTCTTTAGGCCTTCAGATCATTAAGACCTGGAAACTCTGGCCCACCACACTAGGTGTCCATTACTTTTCCTATGAAATGAATTCTGGCCCCACTCCAGTCACCCGGAGGCTTTGTATGACTGAGTGTCCAATATCATCATATCAAAGGAATTTTGGCCCACTCCAGTCGCCCGGAGGCTTTGTATGACTGAGTGTCCAATATCATCCTATGAAGGATCTTCTGCCAAATAGTATGACAGGTTCTACGTCTTTAACTTTTAGACTTCTTTCGTTATGATTGGTGCCCAGATAATTCTTGGCGCTTACTTAAGAGTTGTAACAGCTTTACGATCAAGGATCTTACTCCCTCGTATGTGCGAACATACTTTACCCACTTTTAATAATTACACTTAAAGGAACGGATCTTTTTAAGATGCTTTACAATCCAATCTTTAAACGAAAAAGAAGATGAGATTAAACTTCTGATTTTTAAAGCGTAAGGAATATAAATTATTTTCATATTCCTCCTTACTTTAATCAATTTTTAATCAGACCTCATTTAATCTTTATTCTTGACAAGTAAGAAAAACTACTTATCCCAATTTCGGATTCTGGCTCACTCAAATCACTTCATCAGACTGAGTGTCCAGTTCCTTCTTACCATTATTCGGATCTTTTGTCTGGGATAGATACAGGCCTTCTGCTGCAAGATAGAAGTACATCTTCAGTCTTCTCCTCTTGTCCCAGTTGACATCCTCAGGCTCTCGAGAGCGCTTGTTCCCACCAGTCTTGGTAGCGGTGACACTATGAATACGTTCATCATCATCACTCTCTTCTACCAGAAAACCATTTCCATATCCTGATTTGGTCACACAACTTTTGACCGACATCTTTCGAACACTAATAGTAATACTATACAAATATTGTCTTAAGATATTGGGTATTTTTGCTCTATGGTACTTTATAAAGCAGTACGGGAAGTATATAACTATTACAAGTATTCGAAAGGATAAACAAAGATTCAATAGTTCAACTAGTAATCTGAAAATTACAATATAATCACAAAACTGAAATTACAATTATGTAGAAGACGGAAAAATGGAAACTGGTTTTTCTGAGTCGAGTGTGGCACTCTGTCCTTAAGACAATATTGCCCCGTATGTATCCTTTATACGTCCTGGACAATTTGTCTCCCAAGATAAAACAGCAATGGAACACTTGAGCAAAGGAAACTCAAGAGCTACGGTGAAGAATATTGAGTAACGAAATGATGCCTTGGAAGTTGTAGGAAGAAGAAAACTTTCTGCTTGTGTAAGCTTCTGAATTTCGTGTATACAGCCACAGCCCACAGCCCACAGCCCGTGGACCCGTGGACCCGTGGACCCGTGGACCCGTGGACCCGTGGACCCGGAACCCGGAACCCGGAACTCGGAACTCGGAACTCGGAACTCGGAACCGGACCGGACGGGCGGCGCCGCGCGTGTGGTCTTTCCTTGAACCGAAGCACATCTAGGTCCTCCCTCCTTTAAACACATGGGATACCCCTTGGGGTCCCAAACCCCAAACCAATTTCGAGTCTTATATACACAACAATTCTTTCTTCCTCTACTGATGAGGGAGAATTGAACACAATACCACACTTTCCATGCTTCAAACACCTTACTTCGTGGACCAATATCTCTTTCATTTCTTAATGAAATTTGATGATTCTTGGCCCTACGGTTATCTACGTACTTAGTAGATCATGCATGTGTGAAGAACCGGATTCTCCAACATACGTAACACTAGTGTTTAAGCCGTTAAAGTTGGTCGGTCGCAACTCCCGCCAAAGGCAAATTTCCAACAGAGAGTATCTTTAACACTTGACAGATTTTCTATTAAACCAAAGTTTTTAAACTATTTAAATACTTTTTCTACTATCAAATTACATATAATATAGAGAAAGAAACAATTCACCACTGGAATATCTTAATTTTATCCTCTATTTTATTTTAGGGTCATTAGTAGCATTAATGTTAACAAATCGTTTTGTATTGCATTTGACTTTAATGATGCTCAAGTTTGAACCGGATGAATTTCACGTGTTAAAATAAAATAAAATAACAAATTTACTCCTATTCCTTAGGTTTGCAATAATCTTTCGTTACACTTTACCTTGGAGCTCTGCTAGTTCAAGGGCAAATATTGTGGTACTATTTACTAATGATAAGGGTATGAATGATCTCAAAATAAATTGCATTTGGATTCGCTCAAATTCCAATAAATACCACATTATCTGCATCACGGAAGGTAAAATGAAGATATTTAGAGTATTATGATTGATACAAACTTATTTTTTTGGTAAATAAATAAAATATATTATTCAAAAAATATTTATATATAATTTAAGCAAACATCATGAGGATGGAAGTGTCATGGAGGAGGATGGCGGGTCTGGGGTGAGTGCATGGGTAGGGGGAGACAAATAGAATAGAATGACACTTATGAAATAAATTTTCGCTATACTTTGATTAGAGAAGTTATTTTTATAATTTTTATAAAATACGATTTTTCAAAGAAAATACTTTTTAAAATACCGCGACAAACAAACATAAAAAAATTGAAAAACATTTTCTGATTTTCTTTTCACCATGCCAAAAACACCCTTAGTAGAGAGGTACCATTATCCATGTAACAAGTAAGTTAAATCTATATTTAATGTTCCTAAAATGAGACAGATACAAGATCTTGTTTAAACATAATAGATTGTGGTCACAACTTGTGACACTATAAAACTGACCCCCACCTGAGAAAATGTAAAATACAAACACCACAAATACTACACTGTGTTTTGTACTGTGTGCTTTTTCAGCTTAGACATGGCTTCCACACAAACTGAGTTGAGCAAAACTGCTGGAAAGCCAATTCATTGTAGAGGTACTCTTCATTTTCACTTCAAGTTTCGTCCCATCATTGAAGAATTTTGCATTATTACTTAAGTAAATTTAGTTAGCTGTCACCCTATGGAATATTCTTTTTATTTTTAATCTGAATTTGGGTTTGACTATGCTTTGCAAGCATAGATTAATTCTTTTGAGTAATCTTGAAAAGGGGTAGGACCGGGTTAAAAAACAAAAAATAAAATCTAAACATAAAAAATAATGTTGTTCCTCAGAATCAATCCTAGGATTGTCAGAGACAATTTTGAACACTCTGACCGCTTGAGCTAACCTTTTGCATTTGTTCAGTGTATTCAAATTAATATATGTACATAAACACAAAAAATTTACCCTAAATATACAATACAATGTAATTTGTTGTCGAGGGTGTTCGGGCCCTAAATCTGCCCGTGGGAGCAGAAGTAGGATTTTTATTGAGATTCAAGAAATAAAAAATTAAAACAGACAAAGTAGTAAAGGATTCAACATATACTATAGAAATACTTTAAATAATTTTAACCTTATATATACAGTGTAATTTTTCGATGAATGAACCCCCTAGCGCCCCCCTAACTCGTTCATTGGCTCCAATGTAAAGTATAACAGGAGGCTGCAAGCCTATGGAATAATTCCTTTGTTCTTTGGGTGTGTTTGGTATGGAGAAGAATGTTTTCCACGGAAAATGTAGTTTTAGAAAATAAGTGGTTTTCTTACTTATAATGTGGTGTTTGTAAGTGAGTAGAAAATATTATCTCAAAAGCATTTATATAAAAAATCTAGTCAAACACTTAGAGGTGGGCATAGGGGGTAGGAGTGTGGGGGTATGGGGGGTTGGGGTGGATTAGGTGTGTTGGAAAATGGGGAGGAATTAAATTTCACTTGTGGAACTTGTTTTCCCTACTTCTACTAGGGAACACTAGGAAAGTCGTTTTGCTCATTTTTAAGAAACTTATTTTTCTAGAAAAGATGTTTTCCTCCGTACCAAACACACCTGATACACCTTTATCTGGATTTGGGATTGATTATGCTTTGCAAACAAAGGTTGAATCTTTTGAGGAATCTTGAAAAGGCTTAGGAGGAATTGTGTCAGTTTTTGTTTTATTTAGTCAAAAAATCACTTAATTGTTAGTGATATTACAGCTGCAGTAGCAAGAAAACCAGGAGAACCTCTGGTGATAGAGGAAGTCATTGTCGCTCCACCTAAAGCCCGTGAAGTTCGTCTAAAAATCATATGTACTTCTCTCTGTCACAGCGATGTTACCTTCTGGAAGTTGAAAGTATGCAATTTTATTCGAATTAAAGTTGAAAAAATTTAATCTTTTTCACTGTCGAAATTGTTTGTTAAACTACTTTTTGAATTATCTGAATCTTGGTTTTCCTTTAGGAATTTCCTGGATGCTTTCCAAGAATATTTGGCCATGAAGCTTTCGGGTACTTTCAGTATATTCCCCTGTCAAGTTCTGTTATTTGTTGCAAGGATTGGTAGTAAATGTTACTCCCTCCGTTTCAATTTAAGTAGCATCTTGCTTTCCTTTTGAGTCTGTTTTATAATAAGAATGTCTCTTTCTATATCTAATACTTTTTCGTTCCAACATTTTACATGACATGTTTAAGATCACAAGATTCAAAGCGCATTTTGGTACATTGCACACATCTTTAGTTTACGAACACAAGATTCAAAAGTCTCCTTTATTTTTCTAAACTTCGTACCTAATCAAACTAAGACACTTAAATTGCTTTTTTCTTGTACCTGTAATTTGTGCACCAGTGCATGAAAACACACTTTGTTTACCGCGTGTTATTGAACTGAAGGGTTGTGGAGAGTGTTGGAGAAGATGTCCGGGATTTAAATGAAGGAGATTCAGTTGTCCCGATATTTTTGCCAGACTGTACAGATTGTCTAGATTGCACATCCAAGAAGAGCAACAATTGTTCAAAATTCCAATTTAAGGTATCTCCATGGATGCTTAGAGATGACACAAGTAGATTCACTACCATTGACGGAGAAACTTTATACCATTTCCTATTTATATCAAGTTTCTCCGAGTACACTGTTGTAGACATTGCTAACGTAACGAAGATTGATCCTTGTGTTCCGCCTAACCGGGCATGCCTCTTTAGTTGTGGAGTATCAACAGGTTAGTTTCCCACCCCTAATCTTCCCTTTTCCTGCATAATCATTTCTTACAATTTCATATTATTTCAGCTTTGACTTCTCAATAGGCACTTAAATCATCATTTGGAAGAGTAAATATCTTAAATGGTCACTTGACTATGTGGCATCACTTAACTTGTTTTTGTATCAATAACGTCATTCAACTTAAAGGTTTTCTCGTACAAAATCACTCTAGCCAAAAATGTCACTTCCAATCACCAAAAAATGATTTGGCATGGGTGTAATTCTTTTCATCAGATTTCTAATAAGGGACCTATAGTTCCTAGAAAGGTCTAGTTGACAATTCTATTATGCTGTAGTTGAGTGTGTGGACCCAAAAGTGCCACAAACTTATAGGTCCATTTTTTGGGAGACAAAAAGAAGCCTCACACAGACACATGATAAGGTTTTCCACAGAATTTCAGCTATTATAAGAATATCTCATATAAAGTAGATCATTATAGGAAGGTCTATGATAATCTAATGGTTAGTTTTAGCTGATTGGTGTCGACATGTGCATTGCAGAAAGTGTAAAGATGAAAAGTACAAATTTATCTAACTTGTCTTTACGATTTTGAATAATATCTTGTCTGATATTATGTAAGATGAGCTCAGGAGTAGGTGCTGCCCTGAAAACTGCAAATGTGGAACCAGGATCGACTGTAGTAATATTTGGTTTGGGCGCAATTGGATTAGCAGTATGTTCCTTTTTCTGCTTCTTTTTGCTTATATTGGTAGTCGAGTTGGTGTTGGTGGGTTTATATGCTTATGGTAGGTCTTATAGGTCGCAGAGGGAGCAAGGATATGTGGTGCTACAAGAATTATTGGTGTAGATATAAACTCTGACAAGCTCGAAATAGGTGAACTATCCTTTTCTTCTTCTTCATTCTTTCCAGTTCTTTTTGTTTTCTGTTTGTTTACTACTAGAAACTTGAGCAATTAATCCGAGGAGTAGATTGTATAATATTCTTCTTCCGCTCTCTCTTGTTCTCTAATCCTCTTTCCTTTCTCATTTGTCTCAGGGAGGCAATTTGGAGTGACTGATTTTGTCAATTCCAATAGCTACGAGGATAAACCTATTAGCCAGGTGGGTTTTTTCAGAAGCGGATCCATGATTTCAACTCTATGGGTTCAATCTGAAGATTCTTAACATTAAACTCATTATATTTTTAAAGTTATGGGTTCATATCTACTATTTCTTACAATTTTAGTAATTTTTTACACATAAATTTATGCTCCGCGTCAAAAGTTAGGTGTTCAATTGAACCCATCTTACAAGGCTAGATACGCCTCTGGTTTTTTTTATTGCTCAGCTTGATATTTGATGCTCCAAAGTTAATTATTTATGAAGCCAACCGCTGATTTATCTTCTCCATTTTCGGAAATATAAAAGAATGTTATTGTCATTATTTGATTAAATGAGTGCAGTAGACAAGTCACTAAGCTATCACCTATCATTCTTCATGACAATATGAAATTTCAGCTAAAAATCTTGCCAGATTTTAATTGTTCAAGTAGCATGAATCATTTCTATACTATGCTCAATGTATGGCATGGATCCTTATCTCATCCTCTCATGCTGATGATTATGACATTTTCTTTTTCCTTTTCTTTTGAGCAGGTGATAAATGAGATGACTAACGGAGGCGCTGACTACTGCTTTGAGTGTGTTGGTCTAGGAACACTCGTGCAGGAAGCATATGCCTGCTGTCGAAAGGTTTCCCCGCATTACTTTTCCATTCATAACCGTCAACATAAGAAAGAAAATAAGTTCCTTAGAACTACTCTTCATATATATTTTGGCTGTTACATCAGGGTTGGGGAAAGACAATTGTTTTAGGAGTTGATAAACCGGGGGCAGAGTTGACATTTAAATCTTTTGACGTTCTTCATAGTGGGAAAACTCTCATGGGATCACTGTTTGGGGGTCTCAAACCCAAATCTGACATTCCTCTTCTTGTCAAATGTTACCTCGACAAGGTAATAGGCAATTTGGTCTGTCTTTGCTATTTCTTTGACAGGCCAAAAGTCTGATTTTTGTGTGTGTGTGTGTGTGTCGTTTATTGTTGCAATTTGATAGGATCTTTTGCATCTTTCCTTCATGTACCTTTTGCTAACATTACTCCCTACTTCTGTGTGTCTTTAGGTATTGCAACTGGACAAGTTTGTAACGCACGAAGTGAGTTTTCAAGACATCAACAAGGCATTTGATTTACTCGTTCAAGGAAAGAGCGTACGCTGTGTTATATGGATGGATAAGTGACGGATCCTGTCACACTAACTTTGTAAAGTCCTGTAAAATTTTAATAAAAAATAAAAATAAAAAAAAAAAAAAAACTGAACTCCCTCACATCCCATTTATCATGGGCATTTTCTGCACTTTCCCATAACTCCCCCCACATCCCATTTATCATGGGATTTTTCTGCACTTGGTTACAAAAAAACAACACACACACACAATACAACACATCAAATATACAATACAACAAAAAGGGAGATACAGCAAATCAGAAACAAAACAAAGAGAGGAAGAAAAAAAAAGATTAAAGAGAGCAATTAAGGAGTTCCAAAAAGGTTTGGTTGAAGTTGAGGTTTTGTTCGTGGTTACGAAGCAACAAAGGTGAGTTTTCTCACTCAAAGTTCTTAGTAAAATCCTTTATTTTTAAGTTGCAATACATGTTAGAATATAATCCGGTTATTGAAAGAATGAGCATGAAATTTATGATTGTTTAATGACTAGTTTGGATTGTGAAATTGTAATCTGTTATACTGGACTGTACTTGTTAGAATTGGATGAAATTTTACAGAGTTGTACATCTTTCTGTTACGGTCAGTTTGAGACTTTACGGGGATAAATCCGACTTACGGTTTGAGAGTTATCTCTGTTTGAACATTCTGCCTCGGATCAACCGAAGTCTGGAAGGGCAGAATGTATAACGTAAAAACTGTACAAATCGGTAATGAATATGAAATATTGTGCTGAATAAATGTTATAGATTTCTCTGTCCTCGACAGTTTGAGACTTTACGGGGATAAATCCGACTTACGGTTTGAGAGTTATCGCTGTTTGAACATTCTGCCTCGGATCAACCGAAGTCTGAAAGGGCAGAATGTATAACGTAAAAACTGTACAAATCGGTAATGAATATGAAAGTTTGTGCTGAATAAAAGTTATATATTACTGTGTCCTCGACAGTTTGAGACTTTACGGGGATAAATACGACTTACGGTTTGAGAGTTATCATTTGTTTGAACATTACGCCTCGGATCAACCGAAGTCTGGAAGGGCAGAATGTATAACGTAAAAACTGTACAAATCGGTAATGAATATGAAATATTGTGCCGAATAAATGTTATAGATTTCTCTGTCCTCGGCAGTTTGAGACTTTACGGGATAAATCCGACTTACGGTTTGAGAGTTGTAACCCTTACAAGTGGAAAGGGCGAAATATTGAAGGAAGAAAATATTATTTTGAGCCTTTTGAACATATGACATATTTAAACAACAAATAAGTGCATTGGATCGGGTTGCACGCATCTGCAACAAATAAGTGCATTGGATCGGGTTGCACGTGCGCAACAAAATAAGTGCATTGGATCGGGTTGCACGCGTCTGCAACAAATAAGTGCATTGGATCGGGTTGCACGTATCGCAACAAATAAGTGCATTGGATCGGGTTGCACGTATCGCAACAAATAAGTGCATTGGATCGGGTTGCACGCATCGCAACAAATAAATGCATTTGGATCGGGTTGCACGCATCGCAACAAATATATAAATGCACTCGATCGGGTTGCACGTATCGCAACAAATAAATAAATGCATCGATCGGGTTGCACGCATCGCAACAAATATATAAATGCATGGATCGGATTGCACGCATCTGCAACAAATATATAAATGCATCGATCGTGTTGCACGCATCTGCAACAAATATATAAATGCACGGATCGGGTTGCACGCATCTGCAACAAATGTATAATATGTTATATGGAAAAAAGCAGGAGTACTGATTAAACTAAGTTTTTTTTTTTCTAAGACGAGTGGGGAGAAAATTTTGCACGTGAATATTCATTGATTTATTTGATAAAAGGGTTGTAATCTGTTTATTTCAACATGCTTATTATTTTCTTATAATGTGATTGTAATTAAAAATATTGTGAGGTTACTTTGACCTGTAAGGTGAGATTCCACTCGGCCGGATGGTAGAGTGACTCTTTTATTTAACATATTTCGGGAGGCGCGATAGAGGAAAAGTTCGCATGAAGGCTAGCGATCGTCCCGCAGCCTCATCGTACCACCAATCCATTGTTTCGGATTTGGTGAAAATTTCTCTAGACTAAGTTTGTTTAAAGAATTAAGTTTTATTATCTCGGAAAATGCCCCACATGAGATTGTTCTTCGTAAACTTCAAATTGATTTTTATATATATTATTTCCGCAAATGCCTGTCTAATTTAGGAAGAAAATGAAGTAAATGGTTCGCCTGGAAAGGAATAGTTGTCCAGGTGCCATCACGTCCTAAAGAAAGACTTGAGAAAAGTCGGGGCGTGACAAGTTAGTATCAGAGCTAAACCAGGTTAACAGATCTTAGGAACTTTCTTTGAGTTGGGTGTTTGAACGATTACTTATTGCGACGGTGTGCGCGCCACCTTAGTAATAAGTGAACGGAATAACATCCTAAACAGTTTCCCTTCTTTCATACTCTTCTCGTGCTTATCTTGAGTCTTTTCAAAGACTTGGTTCTCGTACTACCTCCTTCAAAAGATTATGGAAGGGGATTGTGCAACGGTAAATCAGAGAAGAAATCGTTCCCGATGTCACCATCGATGGCGTGGGGAGTTCAGAGTCGCATTCATTGAAAAGTACATGCCTAACACCCAAAAAGATGCGCTCAGGTGTGAGTTTGAATAGTTGAAACAAGAAGACTGCAGTGTGCAAGAATACGATACCCAGTTCATGTGATTGTCGGCATACAACGCACACAGTATTCCTACGGAAATTGAGAAGGTCAAAATATTTGTTGAGAGTTTAAACTCGAACTTGACAGGGAAGGTAGTGGCATTAGCCCATGATCGGACTTACCTTCAGATCGTCGATATGGCAATAAGGGTAGAAGGTTTTGCTAAAGCAAAAAAAAGAGTATTCGCAGAAGAGGTTTCAATCGTCGGGATCCTTTAATCAAAATCAAAACCAGAGGCAAGAAAGCAAGAGGGTTCATCAAAAACCGAGCTACCATTAGGCCGCCTCATTTCAGGCCCCAATGGCACAAATGGTTCAATCACCAAGGTAGCAATGTCCATGCCACCGCCCTAACACAAGAGGTGACAACCCGGTTTGTAAGGTTTGTCGAGAAACATATTGGAGAATGTTGGTTCTCACCAAAAGGATGTTACAATCGTGGAGAACCAGGCCACCATGCCAGGGATTTGCAAGAGGAGAGTCCAAACTCAATTTTCTCATGGGAGTTCGAAACAACCACACCGCCACAAGGGAAATCGTGGAAGCCCCACTGACAGGTCGTGGAGGTCAACAAATCCAACAATTCTAATCGGCTCTACGCTTTGCCCCAGAGGAATGAAGCGGAGGCATCTAATGCGGTAGTCACATGTATTTTGTTGGTCTCGAGTATTCCTGCATTTGTATTATACGATCCCGGCTCTACATTTTCATATGTGTCAATGGGTTTTGCTAAGAATTTACATGTAGAACCTTCCTGTTTAAGTGAACCTTTTGAGGTTATGACACCCGTAGGGGCCTCAGTTTGGGCCTCTCGAGTAGTTAAAAATTTCTCATTAGAAGTGAATGGCAGAGGAACAATAGTAAATCTAGTACTACTTTATATGGTAGATTTTGACATCATTTTGGGTATGGATTGGTTGTCAGCATGTTATGCCATGTTAGATTGCCGACGAAAGATAGTGAAACTATCTTTTCCCGGGGAACCAGAAGTTGTTATAAAAGGTAAGATTGGAATATCCTCACGCTACCTTATTTCCTATCTTAGGGCTCAAAAGTTATTAAGAAGTCACAAAGTGGAGTACGCATATCGGCTAATATAGTAGATACCCAAAAAAGAATCTCCAGTGATGCAAGATGTCCCTATTGTTCAAACTTTTTGGAGGTTTTTCCGAAGATCTTGAGGCCTTCCTCCTGATAGAGAAGTGGAGTTCATTTGTAGAGTTAATTCCGGGTAGAAGACCTATTTCTATTCCTCCATATCGAATGGCCCCAGCTGAATTGAGAGAGTTAAAAGAACAGTTGAAAGATCTTCTGGATAAAGGTTTTATAAGGCCTAGTGTTTCCCCCTGGGGTGCACCAGTCCTTTTTGTGAAGAAGAAAGATGGATCGCTCCGAATGTGCATTGATTATCGACAACTCAATAAGGTCACGATCAAGAACCGATACCCATTACCAAGAATCGATGATCTTTTTTGACCAACTTCAAGGAGCCAGTTATTTTTCCAAGATTGATCTTCGTTCAGGATATCACCAGCTGAAAATAAATCCGGATGATATATCCAAAACAACGTATAGAACCCGATATGGTCATTATGAGTTCTTGGTCATGTCTTTTGGGTTAACCAATGCTCCAGCAGCTTTTATGGATCTCATGAACAGAATCTTCAAACCATTCTTAGATTTGTTCGTGATTGTATTCATAGACGATATCCTAATTTACAGCAAGAGTGTTGAAGAACATGAAGAACATCTGAGGATAGTGCTTCAAACCTTGAAACAAGAGAGACTGTACGCTAAATTTTTTCAAAGTGTGAATTTTGGTTGGAAAAAGTAGCCTTCTTGGGCCATGTTGTGTCAAGGGATGGAATTATGGTAGACCCCCAAAAGATAGAGGCAGTGAAGAACTGGCCAAAACCAACCACTCAAGCGAAGTTAGGAATTTCTTGGGTTTGTCTGGGTATTATAGAAGATTTGTAGAAGGCTTTTCTAGTCTTGCTGCTCCCTTGACCCGATTGACTCAGAAAGCGATTAAGTACCAGTGGTCAGATGCATGTGAAACAAGTTTTTAGAAAATGAAGGAGTTGTTGACTACTGCACCAGTCCTAACCTTACCATCGGGACAAGAAGGGTTCACAGTCTATTGTGATGCCTCTAGGGTTGGGTTAGGATGTGTCTTGATGCAATTTGGAAAAGTTATTGCGTATGCATCTCGACAATTGAAGATACATGAGAAGAATTATCCAACTCATGACTTGGAATTGGCCGCGGTAGTGTTTGCCTTACGAATATGGAGACACTATTTGTATGAGGTGCATGTAGATATATTTACATATCATAAGAGTTTGCAGTACATAACCACGCAAAAGGATTTGAATCTCCGACAAAGAAGATGGTTAGAGTTACTTAAGGATTATGACCTTAGCATTCTTTACCATCCTGGAAAAGCTAACGTGGTGGCTGATGTACTCGATGGGAGATCAATGGGCGCTTGGCCCACTTGGCGATACTCAAAGAGAGGTATGGTTCGTGCAGTATAAAAATTGGGGAACCTCGGGATTAGTTTAACTGAGGTCGGTGAAGGTAGGGTGGTGGTACGTGATACCTCACAGTCTGCCTTAACTTCAGAAATAAAAGAGAGTCAGTTTGAGGATATGGAATTTGTTAGGTTTCAGGAGAGGATTCAACAAGAAAAACCTTCACAATTTACATTAGGAGGAAATGATGGTACCCTTCGGTATAAGGGTAGGTTATGTGTTCCTAAGGTAAGGGATCTAAGAAGAATGATCTTAGACGAAGGTCACAATACCAGGTATTCCATTCATCCAGGATCAACGAAAATGTATCACGATCTCAAGGCAAATTACTGGTGGAAAGGAATGAAGAGAGATGTTGTAGAGTTTTTCGGAAGATGTCTTACGTGTCAACAGGTGAAAGCCGAACATCAAAAACCTGGCGGCCTACTTCAGGACATTGGCGTCCCCATGTGGAAATGAGAGGCGATTCATATGGATTTTGTGACCGGTCTACCAAAAACACGAGAAGGTTATGATTCTATATGGGTGATTGTAGATCGACTTACAAAGTCAGCCCATTTCCTACCAGTCAAGACTACATATCGGGCACCGCAGTATGCATAAATTTATTTGAAAGAAATAGTGAGGTTGCATGGGATTCCATTGCAAATTATTTTCGATAGGGGTTCCCAGTTCACCTCACACTTTTGGCAAAGTTTCCAGCAGGGCCTCGGGACAAAGGTCAAGCTGAGTACGGCTTTCCATCCGCAAACCGACGGACAAGCTGAATGAACAATTCAAACATTGGAGGACATGCTGCGGTCTTGTGTGTTGGACTTCCAGGGCAACTGGTTGGACCATTTATGTCTAATTGAGTTCGCCTACAACAACAGTTTTCATGCTAGTATACATATGGCTCCGTTCGAAGCATTATATGGGCGAAAATGTAGATCTCCACTCGGGTGGTTCGAAGTGGGCGAAACACTACTGTTCGGACCCGAAGTCATTCAAGAAACAAACGATAAAGTTCGGATGATTCGGGAGCGGATCAAGACAGCTCATAGCCGACATAAGTCTTATGCGGATCATCGCAAAAGAGATCTTGAATTTCAAGAAGGGGAGAAAGTGTTTTTAAAAGTCTCTCCAATGAAGGGAGTGATGCGATTTGGCAAGAAAGGAAAATTGAGCCCAGGGTTTATTGGACCATATGAGATCTTACGAAGAGTGGGAAATGTGGCTTACGAACTAGCCCTTCCATAAGAATTAAAAGCGGTGCATCCGGTGTTTCATGTGTCAATGTTACGAAAATACTTGCATGATCCAAGTCACGTCATCCAACCCAAGAAATAGTCCTGAATGAAGAGCTTCAATATGAAGAAATGCCGGTAGAAATACTGGATAGACAGATTAAACGTCTTAGGAATAAAGATATTGTATCCGTGAAGGTCCTATGGGGAAATCACTCCACAAAAGAAGCAACCTGGGAAGCCGAAGACGCGATGAAAATCAAATATCCTTTCTTGTTTGAGTAAGGTAATAAAATGTGTTTAGTTATGTTTCATGTATGTGCGGTTTGTGTGTCTATGTGCATGTGTTACGACCTTATTCACATTCGAGGCGAATGTTGTTTAATGAGGGAGAATGTAAAGTCTTGGAAGTTGTGTTTCATGTGTGTGCGGTTGCATGTCTATGTGCATGGGTTATGACCTTACTCACATTCGAGGCGAATGTTGTTTAAGAAGGAGAATGTAAAGTCCTGTAAAATTTTAATAAAAATAAAAATAAAAAAAAAAAAAGCGAACTCCCTCACATCCCATTTATCATGGGCATTTTCTGCACTTTCCCATAACTCCCCCCACATTCCATTTATCATGGGATTTTTCTGCACTTGATTACAAAAACAACACACACACACAATACAACACATCAAATATGCAATACAACAAAAAGGGAGATACAAAGAAATCGAAACAAAACAAAGAGAGGAAGAAAAAAAAAGATTAAAGAGAGCAATTAAGGAGTTCCAAAAAGGTTTGGTTGAAGTTGAGGTTTTGTTCGTGGTTACGAAGCAACAAAGGTGAGTTTTCTCACTCAAAGTTCTTAGTAAAATCCTTTATTTTTAAGTTGCAATACATGTTAGAATATAATCCGGTTATTGAAAGAATGAGCATGAAATTTATGATTGTTTAATGACTAGTTTGGATTGTGAAATTGTAATCTGTTATCTTGACTGTACTTGTTAGAATTGGATGAAATTTTACAGAGTTGTACATCTTTACATTACGGTCAGTTTGAGACTTTACGGGGATAAATCCGACTTACGGTTTGAGAGTTATCTCTGTTTGAACATTCTGCCTCGGATCAACCGAAGTCTGGAAGGGCAGAATGTATAACGTAAAAACTGTACAAATCGGTAATGAATATGAAATATTGTGCTGAATAAATGTTATAGATTTCTCTGTCCTCGACAGTTTGAGACTTTACGGGGATAAATCCGACTTACGGTTTGAGAGTTATCGCTGTTTGAACATTCTGCCTCGGATCAACCGAAGTCTGAAAGGGCAGAATGTATAACGTAAAAACTGTACAAATCGGTAATGAATATGAAAGTTTGTGCTGAATAAAAGTTATATATTACTGTGTCCTCGACAGTTTGAGACTTTACGGGGATAAATACGACTTACGGTTTGAGAGTTATCGCTGTTTGAACATTCTGCCTCGGATCAACCGAAGTCTGGAAGGGCAGAATGTATAACGTAAAAACTGTACAAATCGGTAATGAATATGAAATATTGTGCTGAATAAATGTTATAGATTTCTCTGTCCTCGACAGTTTGAGACTTCTGGGGATAAATCCGCCTTACGGTTTGAGAGTTGTAACCCTTACAAGTGGAAATGGCGAAATATTGAAGGAAGAAAATATTATTTTGAGCCTTTTGAACATATGACATATTTAAACAACAAATAAGTGCATTGGATCGGGTTGCACGTACCGCAACAAATAAGTGCATTGGATCGGGTTGCACGCATCTGCAACAAAATAAGTGCATTGGATCGGGTTGCACGTATCGCAACAAATAAGTGCATTGGATCATTGGATCGCCGCACGCATCGCAACAAATAAATGCCTGGATCGGGTTGCACGTCTGCAACAAATATATAAATGCACTGGATCGGGTTGCACGTACCGCAACAAATAAATAAATGCACTGGATCGGGTTGCACGTACCGCAACAAATATATAAATGCACTGGATCGGGTTGCACGTACCGCAACAAATATATAAATGCACTGGATCGTGTTGCACGTACCGCAACAAATATATAAATGCACTGGATCGGGTTGCACGTACCGCAACAAATGTATAATATGTTATATGGGAAAAAGCAGGAGTACTGATTAAACTAAGTTTTTTTTTTCTAAGACGAGTGGGGAGAAAATTTTGCACGTGAATATTCATTGATTTATTTGATAAAAGGGTTGTAATCTGTTTATTTCAACATGCTTATTATTTTCTTATAATGTGATTGTAATTAAAAATATTGTGAGGTTACTTTGGACTGTAAGGTGAGATTCCCACTCAGCCCCGGATGGTAGGGCTGACTCTTTTATTTAACATATTTCAGGAGGGCGCGATAGAGGAAAAGCTCCGCAAGAAGGCTAGCGATCGTCCCGCAGCCTCATCGTACCACCAATCCATTGTTTCGGATTTGGTGAAAATTTCTCTAGACTAAGTTTGTTTAAAGAATTAAGTTTTATTATCTCGGAAAATGCCCCACATGAGATTGTTCTTCGTAAACTTCAAATTGATTTTTATATATATTATTTCCGCAAATGCCTGTCTAATTTAGGAAGAAAATGAAGTAAATGGTTCGCCTGGAAAGGAATAGTTGTCTAGGTGCCATCACGTCCTAAAGAAAGACTTGAGAAAAGTCGGGGCGTGACAAACTTGCATGTTCTTGAAGAAGGATTGTTGCATAATCCATGGGAATTGTAATGTTAAGTCGATCTGTTACCATGGGAATGAATAAGATCAAGAATATTTTGGGAGTTCTGTTATTACACTTGCATGTGTTTTGTTGGATCTTTCTGTTATCTGTTTTCATTGTGCCCTTAGTTAGGATCAAACTTAGACATAACTAATTTGCCTTGCTTGTCGAGATATCAACGCACAGTTTTTCTAGATATAAAGGGCAGCCCGGTGCACTAAGCTCCCGCTATGCGCAGGATCCGGGGAAAGACCGGATCACAAGGGTCTATCGTATGCAGCCTTACCCTGCATTTCTACAAGAGGCTGTTTTTCTGGATATATTACTGTGATTTTATAACATACATCATTTGAACTTTGAAGCATAATCAGAAGTTAAAGAGTGAACTAAAACATATCAGGAACACCAACAATCTCTAAAGTGCAACAAAATCGACAGTTCAATCAGATTCTTAGTCAACTGTTTGTGATTCCTCGTACATGTTCTAAGGCTTATTGTTCTTTGTTACTCTAGGGGCTCTATATCCATAATATATTTCTTTGATTAGTTCTCTACTTAAGATGATTAGTTTAGACTAATTGTTGAGGTTAAGAGTCAATTTTAAGAACTAGACAAATTTTGAAGTTGTTGATTATTTAGTGAACTTCTTGATTGGTTCTTGAATTCAAAAATCACCTTAAGCATAAAGACAAGTGAAGAAGATTAGCTAGTTTCTAGTTTGCCAGAGGGAGAAGTAAATTCACATGAATGTGATCAACTCCCCTCTATTCTTATTATTTAACTGTGTAAACCGTCTCATTTTAAAGCTTAAACTATTAGAGAGATAATATTTCTTTTTAATTTATTTATTTAAAGTCGATAACTTGGACTAAGCATTATGAGATGTTCGGATTAATAGATGACCGTGAGATTTAAGTCTTTGCCTACTTTACTACTATATTGATTTGTTCATGTAATATGCTCTAGTTAGCGTGTACTTAAACAAGAATCACATTCCAAGCTAACATTCAATTTTAAACAGAACATTGTTAAAAAAACAATCTATATTCTCATAGAATATATATATATATTCTGGGACGGAAAGATTCGAACCTCCGAATAGCGGGACCAAAACTCGTTGCCTTACCACTTGGCCACGCCTCATTTAGATTTTTATTCGATACTAATAAAGTATATTGCTGGTTTTGTTTGTTTGTCAACTCTAGTCCAAATATTATTAAATTGATACTAGAATTTTGCTATGTTTTTGACACTCCTTCAAGTCTCCAACTCCAACTCTACTCCATCTCTCTGAATATAGAAATTAAAATGAAATCTTTACACTATTTTTAAGAAAATGATCGTACAAGCATAATTATTAATTTACATAGAGTTGAAAAAAAGGATTAGAATTTGAGATTTTAGGGTGAAATTCATTTACATCCCTAACTTTACTTTAGAAATCAAATCCTCTTTCAACTTTGAATAATAATAGTTGAATAATACTAGTTTATAATCGCTTGATTGATGTTCAATTATAATCAAATCAATAAGTTTATATTTGATAATTCGTCGAACCACTCTATTGATCTTCAACTAAATTCGTTTAATCACTCCATTAATCTTTAATTATCATTAAATCAAGTTGTTGTTCGTCCAACAATTACTGATTTTTTCGCAAACTTCAACAGCTTTTGATAACTTCTGAAATTGTTGGAACAATTCCAACAAATCAAGTTGTTGTTTCAATAACTACGATAATTGTTGGAACATTTCCAACAACTCCTGACAATCAATAATACATAATTGCACCTTTCTAACCCCGTAAAAGAAACTCATTCGGTTACCTTTCACAAATCGCGCTGATCATCAGAAATTGGCCATCAATTGATATGATTAACAGTAATGAGAAACTGGCCACAAAAAATGAGACTTTTAATTGTTCGTTTATAAAAGTTAATAAAAAGGTTGATTCGGGTCAGCTCATGGGTTTATTTGGATGAAATTTAAAATTTTAAAATAATTTTTTTAAATTAGATTAGAAACTTTCCAACAAATTTTCATCGGTAAATGCCAAATCATTTTCTATTTCATTTGGAAAATAGGAACATATATACAATCATAAAAACATAAAAACAAAAGTTTTATGTACTATAGGCCAACTAGAAAAAAAGAAAAAGAAAGGCTTTACTTGAAATATTAGAAAAAAAAGTCAAAATTATTGTAGTTACTCCCCTCCGTTTTTTTTAATTGTCTGATTTTGACTTGACACAAAGTTTAAGAAAGTAGAGAAGATTTGAATATTATAATCTTAAATTAAAGATGTGTTGAATATACAAAACTGATATTTAATTTTATGATTTTAAATATGTTATGCGAAAAATTGAAAAGAAAGAATTATCAAAATAAAAAAGAGATATTTTTATTTAAATAAACTAAGGAAATTAAAACAAATATTTTGAAACGGGGTGGTACTAGTTAGTTAGTGTGAAAATAAAAAATGAAAAGTAGGGAAATCGGAAATAATTAACCCAAACCGAACATTTGCTAATACACTAGCCTACTATACCTTCCCTCTCTTCTCGTTATTTTTTTGTTAGTAACAATAATTACGTACTAACAACTCAATATCCCTTCCGATCGCCGGCCGCCGTGTCGCTGCCGCCGGCACGTTCGGCTCATCGGAATCTCAACTATACCAATCCAACCATAATATAAAGCTGCAACACACACACACACAAAATCATCAAACATTTGATCGAAGGGAACAATGATTACGAGATCGAAATTAGCAGAGCAGTTAAGAGAGTATCAGATTAAATCGAAACATGATTGGGCTTCCGTATCGTTCTTCTCATCTACATCTAATTTAACATCTACAAGGTATAATTTATTTCAAATTAGGTTTATTTTTGCTTTTTGAATTGATTTATCACATTTTTTTGAATTAAAGCATTGTGTATGTTATATGAGATGGTTGTGGATAGATACTTTTGTGAATCGGATTTCATTTGGTGAATTTTAGGATTTGGAGGTTGATTTTTGCGATTAAATTGGGGGTTATTGTAAAAAAAAAGCAGCCCCGTGCACTAAGCTCCCGCTATACGCGGGGTCCGTGGAAGGGCCGGATCACAAGGGTCTATTGTACGCAGCCTTACCTTGCATTTCTGTAAGGGGCTGTTTCCACGGCTTAACCCGTAACCTCCTGGTCACATGACATCAACTTTATCAGTTCCTCCAAGGCTCTCCTTCAAATTGGAGATTATTGTATGGAAGTTTTAAGTTTTTGTGATCAATTGATGATTTTGGATGGTTAAAAATTGGGTCTTTTGAATGAGAGGAATATTGTGAAGCTATTAGATATACAACAACAACAGTGAAATCCCACAAAGTGGGGTCTGGGGAGGGTAGAGTGTACGCAGACCTTACCCCTACCTTACCAAGGTAAGGAGGTTGTTTTCGATAGACCTGTGGCTCAATGAACCCTCAATTAAAGAGAGGAAACTCTTTTCACATTCTTTTGGGATTTTCAGAAGATTCACGAGCATAGATGATACCAACAACAACATACCCAGTGTAATCCACAAGTGGGATCTGGGGAGGGTAGAGTGTATGTAGACCTTACTCCTACCTTGGGAGGTAGATAGGTTGTTTCCGTTAGTCCCTCGGCACAAAAACAAGCAATTCAAAGCAGTATAAAAAGTCATGACAAAATACTATAGAAGACATGACTATTAGATATAATCCAAGCACTTGTTTGCCAGAAAAGTTTTCTTATGTAACTTGATTGACGGACAATCCAGTTTCAGAAATCAGTATAAAGAGATTAGGCCATTTTTTATCTATGTGTTACATGAACAACTAGGAGTTCAAGAAGAATTTGAAGTCTTCAGGGAACCTAGGAATAACGAGATATGGCTCAGAAAAGAAGAAAAAAATGACCCTTCTCAAAAAAGAAGAAAAATAACAGAAGATAAACTATTTTGTATTCGGAAATGTTTACTTTGTTCATTTCCTTAACAACAACAAACTCAGTGTAATCCCACAAGTGGGTTCTGGGGGAGGGTAGTGTGTACGCATACCTTACCCATACCTTGTGTAGGTAGGGGGGTTGTTTATGTAGACTCTCGGCTCAAGGATTTAGTTCATTTCCTTATTAAAAAAATATTGTATTCGGCAATGGTAAACTGTTTACAATGAGTTATTTATACACAAAGAAGGTTACTAAACTGCTCTTAACTGCAATTGGCCATTTCTTACCCTTCTTTGAATCATCTTTATTGGGTCCTCTTTCTCCATGGAGTCACTTTTTGTCGTTGTTTCAAGAATAACATGCAGAAGAATTTGAGATTGAATGTGTTGTTTATTTGATGCTCAGTCCTCAATGAATATTTGTTATTCTCCTTGTTGTGGCTTTGTCAAGTCCCGCAACCGCTCCTTGGCTCTAACAACTAACAAGCTTCCATTCCTTCACTTGTCTCCTAAATCTAAAATCCTGAAAACCCTCTCATATAAATCCCTCACTATTGTAGATATTCATCTCATTCAGCAGCCGATATATATCGAAAACTCCTGCATATCCATAATACTTTAAGGAGTGACCACTATACAGCTTTACAACTTCTCCTACTTCCCTCTTTCTAATTATATTTTCCTCCATAATGCCCAACCTAGGAGGATATCTCAATGGTGTCTTCCAATTATAGTCATGTACACATGTTTACATACCTTGCAACCAGTTCGTACCTTTTGCTGGTCTTGTAACAATCCTTCAATTACTAAGATGTTGTTCTCCACTCATCTGCATCTGACCTTTTGAATTCTATTGGAACTTCTCTTCTATTAACTGTCTATTGAAGTTGTAGTAATGAAGATAAAAGTTCATTTATTAGCTATTGAAAAATCAATATGGAACAAGACATGTGGTAAGTAGGAAAATTGATGCTAAATGTGTAATACATATTTTAGCAGTCTAGGTTTGCCCACTTTTGTCAGTATTGTCTTCCACCCAACAAACCTTTTGACACGATCCCCCACCATAATTTATAGAATTTCTGCAAACTTAGGATAAGATAGACCACCTGTGGTGAAATTAACCGTATCAAAATCCTTACATCGGTTGCTACAAGCCTTCTTTTGCCCCTTCTTTCATCCTCATTGATGTTCTTTTGGATTTGCTTGACTATTTTGGCTATTAAAGCTGCAAATAGAATAAGGAAAAGTAATTACATTCAATGGCTATTGAATCTGTATGGAATTAAGCTGGAATACTGGTTATACAATTTACAGTTCATTGATGCTTTTTGATATGAGGATATTTGTGGATATGAAAAAGAAAAGGTCATGTATGTATTATCCGGTTAAACTTGCCCCTGTTTCTAAACATTGCATCTTCCACCTTGCAAGTCTTTTCTGAAAAACTGTCACTGGATGCATTGAGAAGTAGACCAAGGTATAAGCGAATTTCTCCACTTTGAATGATAGAATATCTACCGAGGAATATTAGGTACTACATGGTAGGTGTCCATCCCACTCTTGTTGAGGCTAATCATTATATACTATACAATCATGTCTAAGTTCTTTTTCAAATTTCATTTTGTCATGGATTATTATAAGTGGCTCCTAACATTTTGAGGCTTCTCTTTGTATTTTTATACTGTTGATAACTTACCTCTTTTTACTTCTACCAAAGAATTATCTACTAGTAACTAATTTTCAGAAAGAAAATTCTGGTATGTTTAATGCATTTTAGGATTTGATGTGAGCTATGGCGCATAGACATCGATGTGCCAATTATTCCTTTTTGTCAGTAGTTTTGAAAGGCATAGATGAGTTATTTTTGGTAATAACAAGAAACTAGCATATTAAATATCAAAGCAGAGTGAATATGTTAACATCAGACCTTTAATAATGGACCAGATTAAGACTTTAGTGAATTGATCCTTACTGCTTGGTCCTAGAGCTGTGTGGTCTCTTAAATAAAACCTTTCTGCAAATTGCTGTGCATCATTACCACTTCTGGCTGTAACTTAGAATATGCTTTCTCCTATGCCTTCTCTTATTTCTTTTCTCTTTGTTGATGTAGGGTGGATGTCGTCATCTTTGTGATATGGGAACTGGTTATTTTAGCATTCCTGGTTTTTTCTGCCATATCACTGTACTTCAGGCATCTAAAGCTTGCATTTATTTTAGTATGTGTGACCTTGCTATTGCTTTTGTGCATGAAAATAGCAAAGAAAGTAAGATCAGCTCGGAAAAAGAAGCGAAGGATGCTTCTCCCATTATCCATGTAGAGGTGTAGGATGCGAGAATTCTTTTACAATGAGCGACAAACTCTTTTCTTGTAAATTAAGAGAAATATCTTACTACTATTTTGGTGTTCCTTTGGGTTTTTTTGTGTTGTTTCTTTGATACATAATGGAATTAGAGGCAAGCTGATAAAATATTTTGGGATAATTTAACAGTAGAGCTATTTTGTCCGCTCCCAAACTGCAGGCTTCCCTGCTGGTGATGTTGCTTCTTGTTGGTTTATCCTTCATTTTATGAAATTTCATGTACCCAGTTTTCGTTACTTATATATTCACTCTATTTAGCTCACCAATAATCGGCATTATGTGCGTGCAGAAAGCACTAATTGTTTCTAAATCCAGAATAATAATGACCCTAAAACTTTGCTTAACAAAACACTAGGAGATTTCTTTTCATCTATTCAAGTCTTGGTGGATAGAGTTATCTAATAGCAGGTACCTTGTGGAATCAGTAGAGGTGTCATCAAGATAGCCCAGACACCACGGTTATTAAAGAAAAAACTTTGCTTAACAAGCAAAATAGAGGGAGACATATGTCTTCTACTTTCTCCTCTCTTCTTCACCAGTAAAATCAAGATGCTACTGAACTGCAGTGCAATGATCTAGTTGAGGTTGTAGAATGACAAAAATGGAGATTAAGTTAGAAAGCCACATTTTCGTATGTTGATGAGAAATATTTTCCACCTGTAACTTGGTACAGTTAAGAATTGTTTCATTTGTTTACTTTTGCAGAACATTAGGGGTGTCAAATGGATGAGTTGAGTTGAATTTGGACAGATCATAATTGGCTGAGTTAATAAATGCGAAATTGTGAATAATCATTCCCTTCATACTCCGTTACATTTAATAAATTGTACCAAGTTAAAAGTTCATATATTCATTGCGAGGATATAACTCTTCAAATTATTTATAATCAACAAGAATGAGTTTCAGCACGCACTCTCATAATTAACACAGTAACAACAGTGAGTAAATACTCGAACACTTCATACTCATGGCAGGTCATCACAAACTGTAGCTGCTGAAAGTTACACTTACAGGCAAAATCCTAAATTTTGTTCTCAAAGTTTAGATGTTGCTAGCTTTATTAGATCCTTCCTAAGTATTTTGCCAGAAGGATTCTTGGGTATGGAAGCAACAAATGCAACTCTCCGGATTCTCTTGTATGGAGCCACCTACACAAACAAACGCGATAAATTTGGTCATCACTACAGATCTTAATACCAGAAACGGAAATACAGTTTCATGTCTGAGTTCGTATCATATAAACTGATCTAGTAAATGTGACATTCTGAATATACCTGTTTGGCAATAAAATCCATGACTGCACTATCTGGTATTGTACTTTCAGATTTTCGTACTACATATGCCATAGGAAATTGTCCAACCTCCTTATCCGGAAACCTTAAACACAACGAGATTTATAAAATGACCATCAGCTATTGATATCTTCATTCACTCTGACTAATCAAGAAAGCCACAGAAACAGTAAAGCATGAGATTGGAAGTAATACTCACGGTATAACAGCTGCATCAGAAATTTCTGGATGAGTGAGCAATAAAGCCTCTAATTCTGCTGGAGGAACCTACAAGATCATATGACAAGTTGTTATAGTGTTGTAAGTAAGAAATATGCCAGATCATATATGCATAATACGGTTTAGGCCATTTGGAAAAATGGGAAACTCTGTTTTCATTTTACCTGATAACCCTTATATTTGATTAGTTCCTTTAATCTATCAACCACAAAAATGAACCCATCTTCATCTATATAGCAGAGATCTCCTGTTCTTAACCATCCATCAGAGTCTAGAGTGGACGCAGTAGCTTCTTCATTACTGAAATAACCTGTTTTGCAGCAAGAGCTGAATAAGTTACAAATATTCCAGCAATAGGGAAACTTCAACACAATCGTGAATGAAGGCTATAACGATAGGTTTGCTTCCAATAATGATTACAGAAGAATGTCAATGGATATCAGTCTCACGAGCTTGTGGGTGATTAATTAGCAGCAACAAGGATGTTGCTCTACGGATATGTGAGGAATAGGTCTTTTAGCAACCTATTAATTCAGATGCCATATTCTTCTTTCCAGAGGAAAACTTTATAGTCAACACAACTAAAAATTGTCAAAAGGACATGGCTGAATTATATGTTCACTAGTTCCCTTTCAATACAAACATAGCTAAACATGCTGCCCTTGACATAAGGTTTCAACTTACTTGATAGCAGATGCATGATGGAATATGAATCTTTTACAAACAAATATGGATTATCAAATCCATCAATATCACAGATAGAGTAATTACAAAATAGCACCTAAAATCCTACTTAAGGTAGTGATAAAGTAATGGAAATTCCTCCTTTTGAAAGTGCACAGGTAAGTATTTTATGCCAAGGTGCTGACTAAAAAAGTTGTTTGTAATACAAAATCCACAACTTCAAGCAAATAATAGAAGAAATATCTCTATTTAGGAATCGAAACATGTCGGATGAGAATGTAATTTAAAAACTTATATGAAGTTGTCAGTTATAAAATAATTAGACTGAAGTCAACATGAGAAGTTAATATATTGTATGCTGAGATGCAAAACATGCAACTTTTATTTTTTTCCAGTTGTGATTTCTAAAATCTCTAATACATAGGCAAAATATCAAATTAATCTCCAATTATTAAAAATGACAAACAATTAAAAACATGTGAAAGTCATTTAAATAAGTGTTTTTAATCAAATTGGCCCATTATATCAACTTCAAATTTGAAATATGCAACCCCCAAAAAAATTGAAATATCGAATTTGAAGTTCAGAAAACAGGTTTTAGGAGTTATTCAAGTTTTCACTCAAAAAACCCCTTTTCAACTTAACTTCAAATACTACTTTTTCAAATATCAAACAATTCATGTCCAAACGTCTACTAAATCCTTTAGGGTGATATTGAACTGAATTTTATTAATTTGATCCTGTGTTCTGCACTAATTCTGGGCAGGATTTCATAAAGTGACACTTCAGTTGATGTCCAAAGACGAGAAATGGAGAAAGTGCTGAATATTTCTTCAGTGCCCATCTACTTTATGGGACCATCAAAGCACTATGACTAAACAGTGGAGCAGACAAAATAAAATGCTAGAATTATATTCACAATCGCACTTTCTTAATATATGGACTGGAACAAAAGCCCACCAGTCTTATTCACCAGCCAGAGATGATTTTTTTACCAGTGAGTGCAGGTCCATTTGTTTCAACTTAAATCATATGTAAATTGAAAGTTTCTTTGAAAAAAATATATCCCAACAGATTCATTTTATACCATGGTACTTGACTGAGCACGAAACTCAAGAAAAAAAGAACGTGTTTTTTACGCATACCAAAAGCATCATTGAAATTTGTGGTCATTAGCTTAGACATGCCATGATCATCTCTGTGGCTATAGTAACATGCCATTAAGTATAAAATGTGAAGTTTGAAGTTAAAGAGTTTTCAAATATAGAAAGGTAACATTTCAATTTGAAACAAAGTTATCCGATATGGTGCAAGTACACAATAAAATTAATCAAGGTACACACAAACTAACTTAGACATTATTACGGTTATATAAAAAATTGACCATCTGTTTCCATTCTTTCTTAAAATAATGCCATGGCTACAAGTTCCAAACTGTCCAAACTACTTTTAACTCCATTAAAAATTAGCAAAGGTGACTTATACAAACGTGGCACACAAAACTTTTCCATAGTATAACATTGAATTATTGCTAACAACTAAACAAAAGTTCAAAACAAAGCATTATAAAGAAATCATACGTACCTTTCATGATAGTAGGCCCTTTTAACCAAAGTTCACCGGTTTTATTCACCGGAAAAGTCTTCCCACTTTCCGGATCAACAATTTTCGCCTCCATACTCGGCGACAACATCCCCGCCGTACCATATCTCCTACTCTCCTCTAACGAGTCCGTAGATGCCCCTATTCCCGTTGACTCAGTCAACCCATACCCTTGCAAAATTGTCACATTTGGATATTTTTCTAAAAACCCCTCAATTACTTCCTTACTCAATGGTGCACCCCCAGAAAGAACACTTTTTAAGCTACTCAAGTCATATTTTTTTCTTATCATATCAGCATTGTTTACTAATGCTACTAGAATTGGTGGCACTAAGGGTAAATAAGTTGCGTTATATTTATGAATGGATGATAACATTTCATCCATTTCGAATTTTGATAACACCACAACTGTTGACCCTGATGCTAGTAATCCAGCTGCAAATGCTGCTAACCCGTAAATATGAAACATTGGTACTGTACAAATAAAAGTTTGTTCTCCTTCTTCGTCTAATTTGAACCGACCTACAATTGTTTGAACCATAGCGATTAGGTTTCTATGAGATGAAACCACTCCTTTGCTTGCACCAGTAGTACCTGTTGGGATCGAAATAGCAAGACGTCATGACCGAAGCAAATAATTGCAAAAGTTGAACGAACGATAAATAAGACACAAAGAAAAATATGATTCGGCCAATTGACCTACATATGAGAAACTAATACTTCTTGTCTCAATTTATGTGATACATTTGTTTTTCAAAAGTGAATTTGACTAAATTTTGAAGATAAATTGGATAAGATTAACTCAATATTTTAAAATTAAAATTTATATATTTATAAACTACATAAAAAGTACATTGCGGCTTTTCTCATATCAATTTGATAAAAAATACATCTTAAATATTGATTAAAATTCATGCAGTTTGAATCTCAAAAAATAAAAAATATCACATAAATTATAGAATAAAGGGAGTAGATATAGAAAAGTCTTTTTCTACCAAAAAACGTTTTTGAAATAAAATATAATTATGAAATACAAATAAGGTAGAAAATTGTACCTGAAGAATAAAGTAGAGTAGCTGTATCGCTTTGTATAACTCGCTCTTTCAATCTGCTTTCACAGGTTTTTTTCTGAATCATTTTTTCTAAATTACCCACGATTTTGAAGTTACCGTGATTAAATTTGTGGGTGTGGGTTATAGAATCCTGTTCGCCATTGATGAGAATGACCGGGAGGTTCGACCCGGTTAGTTTCGGGACTAGTTGAGGGATAGTAAAAGCAAGAACCGGGTTCGAATCTTTGATCTGTTTAGCGATTTCGCGATTAGTGTTGAGTGGATTTGTTGTGGTAATTATAGCGCCAAGGGACATAACAGCGAGGCAAATGATAGGAAAGTAAATGGAGTTAGGAGAGAGGAGGAGGATGACGTAGCCTTTGCGGATTCCCATGTCGACAAAGAGACACGTGGCTAAAGATTCGACGGCATTCCAGACGTCAGAGAAAGTAAGTTGTTTCCCTGTCGCGGCGTCAATGAAGGCGATTTTGCCCTTATGTGCTCGGGATGATATGAAAGTTGTTACGTCCAGGGATTTGTTTGATGGTAACGGAATTGGTTTTCGTTTGCTGTAGAACGTTGAGTTCGATGGAGAGTAGCCGGATTTTGGATCGATGGTTGAGCCATTGGTATGCTCTGCCATTGTTGGAATGTAAAATCAGTAGCTTAGTTCAACTGAAAATAGGAAGTAGGATGATAGATTGGGATCTGAAAAACTATACTAATATAATGTACTACTTCCCGTCTCAATTTATTTAGCTCACGCTTTTCGCTTTTCGCTTTTCGTTGTGGATCATAAGGCGGCCAGCTTTATCTAATCAAGGATCGGGGCACAAGGGTCCTGGTGCTATCCAGGTGCGAAGCTTTTCGATATTTAATTTAAGTAAATTTTAAAGTTAAATTAAATCATAATTATATGAAAAATAAACTAAAAATTTTCTTACATTAATTTAATAAATAAATATATTTTAAAATATTAATCAAAATTTATACGGTAGAAATAGCAAAAAGCAAAAATTATCAGAGTAATATAGTAGTACTACCTACTAGTTGTGGGGTATATTTGTGGATCACCAAAGTTGACAGGTAGTTTTATGATTTTTATAGTACGACTCTTCAAATATCTGGATGGTGCGTGTTTTTCGTGCACACGATTATATGTTTATTTATCATAGGATGGAGAAAATTGCGGATCTACTCCTAAAAGTTTGAACTGGGTTATGATTTGGTCCCTTAGAAGATTTAAGTTAATTCCTTAAATAATCACTCGAATTTAATAAAATTATTATCTAGCAAAGTTATTTATCTTTTATCCTTTTTCCTATTTCAATAAAGTCATTTAAGTTTATACATACATCTTATAAATTAACAGTAATAATAATAATACATCAATGAAATCTCATAAAATTAGGTCTTGAGAGGATATAATATACGTAGATCTTTACCCCAACTTAGGAAGATAAAATGGACCTTACATCTTATTTACAAAGTAATAAATTTTTTTAAAATCTTTTAAAAATGACTTAAAATAGTTTTAAATATAAAATCACTAACCATCATAGCATGCATCTTACAAAGTAACAATTATCGAAAAAACCTTTAATGATTGAGTTAAAATAGTTTTGATATAAAATCACTTACAATCATAGCATATATAGTATTTTAATACTAAGACGATAGGGGTCCCATTTTTCTCCGCCCTCAATGTAGATACTAGTATTTTTTTTAATTATGAACTGTGATTATGCACTCAATCACTTCTTGGGGGTACTTATTAAATGTATATGTTGCTTGATTTTATTGATGAATAATTTACTATATATAAGGTTACAAGAATATTTATTTTGATATAAATTAGATAATTAATTAACATAATTATAAAAGAATTATAATTTTACCTAAAATAGGAGATATACAATTAATACAATTAATGAAAGAATATTGGAAAATATTCTATTACACCACGCATTTGAAGCGGGAGGTTCTCAAACACTGAGACTGGCTCGAAAATCATCAAATAGTATGTGCGGTAGTCCTTTGGTGAAGATGCCTGCAATCCAATATCTGGAAGGAACATGAAGGACACGAACTTGACCACGAGCCACTTTTTCGCGAACGAAATGAATGTCCATCTCAATGTGTTTAGTACGCTGATGTTGGACGGGATTGCCGGAAAGATATATCGCACTAATATTATCACAGCAAACCAGTGTTGCCTTTTGAATCGGGCAGTGAAGCTCAAGTAGAAGGTTACGGGTCCAACAAGACTCAGAGATGACGTTGGCAACACCTCTGTATTCTGATTCTGCACTGGATCAGGATAGTGTAGGTTGCCTTTTGGAAGACCAAGACAATAGGTTATCTTCGAGGAAAGCGCAATAACCAGACGCGGAGTATCGAGTGTCAGGACATCTACCCCAGTCAATATCAGAATAAGCAGTGAGATCAGTGAACGAAGATCTGTATAGATGTAATTCGAAGTAAAGTGTACCTTGGACGTATCGTAAAATACGTTTGAGGGCATGCATATGTGCTTCCGCTGGACTGTGCATGTGCAAGCAGATTTGTTGCACGACATATGATATGTATGGTCTTGTGAATGTGAGGTACTGCAGGGCCCAACCAGGCTACGATAGTGAGTCGGGTCTGAATATGAAGGGACGAAATCAGCACTGAGCTTGGAATTGGCGTCTATAGGCGTGTGGGATGGTTTGCAAGATGTCATGCCTGCACGGTCAATGATCTCTTCGGCGTACTTCTTCTGACATAGAAATAGACCGCCAGAATGTCGAGTGACAGAGATGCCTAAGAAATAACTCAGGCCCCCCAGATCTTTCATAGCAAACTCAGAGGAAATGAGAGACATAATGGACCGGCGGAGAGTATCAGATGATGTGATGAGTATGATAACATCAACATATAATAATAGGTAAGTCATGTTTGTACCCTTGTTGTAGATGAACAGGGAATGATCGGATCTGCTGTGTAAAAAACCGATAGAAGAGACATAATCGGTGAATCGCTGGTACCATGCTCGAGGAGCCTGTTTCAGTCCATAGAGCGATTTCCGCAACAAACACACATAATCCGTATGAATAGGATCCCTGAAATCATAGGCTGATGCATATATATTGTTTCATGAAGATCCCCATGTAATAAGGAATTCTTGACATCAAGTTGATGAATGTGCCAAGACTTGGATATGGTAATGCTGAGGACGGTCTGGATGGTTGCGGGCTTTACGATCGGGCTGAACGTTTCATCACAATCCACTCCCACCTGTTGAGACCTGCCATTACCTACAAGACGAGCCTTGTACCTCTCAAAAGAACCATCAGATTTCTTTTTGTGTCTAAAAATCTACATAGACGAATAAAGTTAGCATCAGGTGGATGGGGTACTAGGTCCCACGTCTTATTATCAATAAGAACATTATATTTTTCAATCATTGATATAAACTAGGTAACTAATACAGATTTTGGGGAAAAAAAGTGGACCCCTGCTTTGTTATTAAAACTATTACTATATTATATATTGTAAGGATGGTAAATGATCTTATATCCAAAACCATTTCAAGTTACTTGTAAGTAAAAAATTTAAAACTATTGTTCTTTGAAAAATTTATGTATGAATTTGAGTGATTTTATTTGCACAAATTTTTTTTATTAAATATTTTATTAATAAATTAAATGATCATTTGAGGAATTAACTCGAGACTCAATTATGACAATTGCTTCCTTTATATTAGGTTGGTAGTTAGGTGGTTCTTCTTATAAATCTTAAGCCTATATAAATCTCATGGATTTATAAAAGGAGTATTTTTAACACAAGATAAGAGATACGGTAACGCAAGCTAGTGATTTGATGAGTCGAACTCTTGGCAATGCATTATTTTTACTTTAGTAAAAGTAAGTCACTTAATTTATTCCTTGGGGAATATCCAATGAAATTGGAACAACATAGAGAAGATTAGAATGATACTCGCGCAAAGATAATACACACAAATTGAGAAATAATTCAATTATAGTTGAAGTAAAAGACTGTGCGATGAATCGGCAATATTTGCAATTAAGTTGCGGAATTTTACCATGACATGTGCTGCCTCTTAGGCTCTTAAACTAAACTATTTGCATAATTGTATATACTTGAAAATTGTAAAGAGACCCTTCTCTTTTGTATTTTTTTTTCTCTTTTAGTAATGGTCTTTAAAATGACACTTCATTTTTTCTTTTTATTGGTTTATAAACTCTCTTTCAGATTTTCTGCTTAGGTTCATCTCATTGGAAGAAATAACTCAAATAAAATGTTTAAATATAGGGATAGGAACACTCAAGTAGATTATTAAGATAGTACAAAAAAAAGTAGAATGTTAAAGAGTATATATAGGGATATATGTCGGCCAAAATATTTTGGATATGATTGATATAATTAAATCATTGGGGACCAAATAGCTACCTCTCTAAAACATTTAGGACCAGATATGATATACCCACTTTTGTTTATTTAGCACGCGCCCTTACCATAAGCTGAATTTGCATTTGCCGCCCACAATATACAGAGACCAATTTCAATTTTCAACACGATTATAACGAGGATAATAAGGCCGGAACTAGTTGCCACATCGTCAGCACAGCAGTATTATGGAAAACAAAAGGAAAATAAAAACCATGGTCAATATCGATTAATTATATAATATGGAATCGACAACGTAAATCAATTTTAGGGTCCCAGTGTAATTTAATTGATTACAGCAAATGGCTTTGTAGGTTAATTTAACGGATGGTTTAGAATCATACAAATACTTTCCTTGCAAAAAAAATTGGACTTTATTGTGATTTAATTTATACACACTAACAATATGAATAATTTTACACTATAAATATTGTATACGGTGAAATCCGGCATGACATGTAGAAAACTTGAAGCGAGAGTTTCGAAAAAACGGATAGACTTGGATCCGGGTACGACTCGTGATCGAGACGGGGAAGCAGTTAAGACGAGTACGGGTATGGCCGATCCAATTGACACCGGAAGAAGATTCGAAGGCACTCAGCTTGTAATCGAACCAGACATGGTGCCAACTTAAAGGACCATGTGTATCATGGTCCGATTTGGACTCAACAAATTGTAATTCATATATAATTGTAATTATGGTATTAGTCTTGTACTAGGAAACTGTATTAGAATTAGAATAGAAAAAGGTAGAATTATTTTCCTATATTGTCCATATTTAGGAATTGTATATTTGTATATATACCTCTCATTATCAATGAAAATAATCAAGGGATTATTTCTTTCATGGTATCAGAAGTCTAGGGCTAAAATACCTTCCCTCCAACACTTTCGCTACCCCCTTCTTTTCTCGGTTTCGTGCCTCCTCTCAGATTCCGTGCCTATCTTTTCTCCTCCTCTATTCCCAAATTTTCTTCCAAACCCCTCATTTACCTATTGTTCTTTCGTTATGTCTACGTCAAAGAATATGTTTCATGCTGCCCTTACAGTTTCCAACATCAAGAACCACATCCCTGTTGTTCTTGAAATGGAAAACGTCAAATACGCTACGTGAGCAGAATTATTCAAAGTTCACGCACGCTCGCATCAAGTCCTCCATCACATTATCCCCTCGATACCTGGCGTGGAGAAGGTGCCTACCTCCGAGGATAATCCTACGTTATGTACAACCCTTGATGCTACCGTTCTCAAATGGATTTATTATACTATCTCTACAAACCTCTTACATACGATTATTGAACCCGACGCTACGGCGATGGACACTTGGAATAGGGTGCGTGATATATTCCAAGATAACAAGAATTCCCGTGCTGTCACTCTTGAGAAGGAATTTTTCCATATTAACATAGAAGATTTTTCTAACGTCTCGGCCTATTGTAAAAGACTGAAAGAATTGGCAGACCAACTCCGCAATGTTGGTGCGCCCGTTACCAATGATCGTCTTGTTCTTCAAATGGTTGCAGGCGTATCTGAGGCCTATAATGGCGTTGGAACACTACTTCGTCAGAGTAATCCTTTACCACTATTTTATCAAGCCAGTTCCATGCTCACGTTGGAAGAGATCGGTTTGGATAAAAAGGCGACTATCGGTTCAAATTCCGTCATGATGATGACCACGTCAGATGACCCACATTCATTCTCTAAAAATTCAGGCAAAAACCGCAACAACGGTGGCGGCAAAAAGGGCCAAAATCATAAAAATAATGACAAAAACAGCGGCGGTAATCGCGGTGGTTGCAGTGGCGGACGAAACAGTGGCGGTAACAACAGTGGGCCGCAGACCAATTGGTCCCAGCCGTGGGCCCCATGGCCGTCGAACTGAGCCAATGGCTATTAGCCCAACAACCTCTATTTTCCACCCAACCAATTTTGAAATCGGGCCCGCCAGCCCCACCCAGCCCAGTCTCTCGGCGGTGGTGGTAACAGTACGATAATGTGTCGGTAACATGCAGCTCATTAGGGCCTCGGCCTCCGCAGGCCTTCTATGTCGCGGGCCCCAATCATATCCCGACGCCTACATATATTGAGGCCGCAATGCATACACTTGGATTAACTCATCCGGACGCAAATTGGTACATGGACACCGACACCACTTCTCATATGACGTCCGATCAAGGTACTCTCTCGTCTTATTCAAATTTGAGCAAAAATTGTGGTATAATTATTGGTAATGACAACTCAATTCCAATTCGCGGTTATGGACGTACAACTTTCTCTCCCCCACATCCACCTCTAATTTTGAAAAATACCCTGTTGGTAATGACCACTGTTCCGCTGATTCTGCCTAGTGGGCTAGAAACACGGCCCAATATCAATCTCTGATCGCTCCAACCCATTCCAAAGATCGATTTCCGTCCTCGTTTCGCTTATTGGGCCAAGAGTAACGGGCTGGCGCCACCCGTCGCCAGCCCACCCACTGCCCAAAATCCACCCAATTCTACCTCGAGTCAAGGGCCGTTACTCGTAGTCAAAGGGGTATTTTAAAACCAAAATGACATTTTAATCTCAATTTTAATGTCTCTAAGTCCCCACTACCACGTAACCCTGTGTCTGTACTAATGACCCGAATTGAAAATTGGCTATGAATGACGAATATAATACTCTTATTGAAAATAAGATGTGGGGGTTAGTATCCCGTCCATCTGGTGTTAATATTATTCGGTCTATGTAGATTTTTACTCATAAAGAAAATTCTGACAGTTCTTTTGAGAAGCATAAGTCTCGTCTTGTATGTGATGGTAAAACTCAACATGTTAGCATAGATTGTGGTGAGACGTTTAGTGCGGTGGTCAAACCGGCTACCATTCACATTGTTCGTAGTTTAGCTCTCTCAAAAGCATGGCCTATTCATCAATTAGATGTAAAGAATATTTTCTTACACGGTGATCTTGGGTTTTCGAGATCCCAATCATCCTCATCATGTCTGTTTGCTGAAGAAGTCCTTGTATGGGCTTAAGCAGGTCTCGTGGACTTGGTATAAGAGGTTTGTAGATTATGTATCTACTATTGGGTTTTCTCACAACCGGTCTGATCATTCTCTATTTGTATATCATCGTGGTACTTCTCTGACATACATTTTATTGTACATAGATGATATTATATTGACTGCTTCATCTGATAATCTGCGCAAGTCTATCATGTCATTTCTCAGTTTTGAATTTGCAATGAAAGATTTGGGACCCTTGAGTTATTTCTTGGGCATTACTGTCACGCGTCATTCAGGTGGTCTATTTTTATCTCAAAGGAAGTATGCTGCGGAGATTATTGAGAGAGTTGGTATGTCATCTTGTAAGTCTACTTCCACTCCGGTTGATACCAAACCGAAGCTGAGTACTACGTCCGGCACACCATACGAGGATCCCATCGACTATCGCAGTCTTGCAGGGATACTTCAGTATCTTACTTTCACGAGACCTGATATTACTTCTGCAGTTTAGCATGTGTGTTTATTCATGCATGACCCGCAGATTAAGCACATGCATGCGCTCAAACACATTATACGGTACATCCAGGGCACACTTGATTACGGATTACATTTATATCTTTCTTCCGTCTGTACTTTTGTGTCATATACATATGCTGATTGGGGTGGTTGTCCTGATACCAGACGCTCGACATCTGGTTATTGTATGTTTCTTGGGGATAACTTGATCTCGTGGTCTGAAAAATGACAGGCTACATTATCTCGATCCAGTGCAGAGGCTGAGTATCGAGGCTTGTCTAATGTGGTATCTGAATCATGTTAGTTACATAATCTTCTATCAGAATTACACTTTCCTATTTAGAAAGCTACCTTGGTCTATTGTGATAATGTTAGTGCAGTCTATCTTTCTGGAAATCCGGTCCAACATCAGCGCACTAAACATATCGAGATATATATTCACTTTGTTCGCGAAAAGGTAGCTCGTGGACAAGTACACGTTTTACATGTGCCCTCCAGATACCAAATTGCTGACATCTTTATGAAGGGCCTTCCCTCAGTTCTATTTGAAGATTTTTAGGGACAGTCTTAGCGTACGACAACCTCCCGCTATGACTACGGGGGTGTAAATGATCGTGTGTATCATGGTCTGATTTGGACTCAACAAATTGTAAATTCATGTATAATTATAATTATGGTATTAGTCTTGTACTAGGAAAAGGTATTAGAATTAGAATAGGAAAAGGTAGAATTATTTTCCTATATTGTCCATATTTAGAAGTTGTATATTTGTATATATACCTCTCATTATCAATGACAATAATCAAGAGATTATTTATTTCACAACTATTACTCATCCGTTACAACCGTTATTCTTCAGTCATTAAGAGGCCATCAATGACCATACTTAGCATTGATGACATTTAAGTGGAGAGGGAAATTTAAGTCTGTAACGTTTGTAATTCATAGCTATAAAATGATTCTAACCTTCATGTTAGGAGGGCATCCAATTCTTATTACTTAACTTGTATGCTCAATTTTATTAAGAATATAGCCACTAGCTCTCATTTTTGGCTCATAACCGAAGCAATTTAGCTGAGGCCCAAAACAATTTGCTAAGAAGATTCATTCAAGTTTACCGCACTTCCAAACTACTTTTCTTACTTATTTCTTTCATTTTATTACTTATTATCAGTTAATTATCATCAACTATTACAAATCAATCCACATATCCTTAAAATCACTTACAAATTCAACTGTATTTTTTTTTGGGTAAACAGTTTGGCGCCCACCGTGGGGCTAAGGATAATAGTGGTGATTTGTTCAAACTCAAATTTCACTTGTTTCTTTTGAGATTTTGTGTTTACAGATCAATACTAAGTACTTACAGTATGACTTATGAAATAAATGTTGATAGTAGCAACCACGAGGACAACAACAATGATAATGGTGCTCGCAACGTTAATAACAACAACAACATTCCAACCGGCATTCCACCCATGGATCAACTGAATGGCGTTTCGCCCGTTGTTTCACCGAATGACGTCCCATATGTTGATCCAAATGAATAGCAACAATCTCGTGATTTCACCCCGATCGTCTAGAAGGTCACACCAGAAAATACCCTGACGATGAGGAAAAAAAGATAAATTTGGCTAGAATCTTTTATATGTTGAAGGAGAAGGATGAGACTATTACTCAGTTAAAAAAGAAGAGAAGCGGAGCAAGTGTTGCGGACGAAACTCGTCTCATTTGGGATCAAGATCGGGTACGAGAAGAGGATCGAGTCGAAGGAGATGGCACTGGTTCGGGGGGCAAATGAGTCCTCGGAGGTCTTGAAAATACTTTAAGCTTTAACTAAGCGAATGGATTCTAACGAAAAGAAGGCTGAAACATACAATTCATGGGTATAGAGTATGTTTTGCTGAAGAAATTTGGTGAAACATTATCCAAATGAGCAATGACCTGGTATTCTCAATTACCCGAACATTCTATTAACTCATTTGAAATGCTTGCAAATGCTTTTATAAATACACATGCCGGAGCAAGGAAGGTCCAAGCAAGGAAAGCAGACATATTCAAAATTTTCAGAAGGATACAGTGTTGCTGCGGGAGTTCGTGACAAGGTTTTAAAAGGAGCGCATTCTTCTTCCCTCGGTACCGGATGAATGGCCAGCTGAATCTTTCACTAAAGGGTTAAATCATAGGAGTTCTAGTGCCTCGTTCAAATTAAAGGATTTTTTTTTGGAATTCCCGGCAGTGACATGGACAGACGTATATAATAGGTATGAGTCTAAAATTCGCGTGAGAATATATAATATATGATATTGTATAACATATTATATATGATATTTTATGACATAATAATAGCTTATTTTGACATATGTCTATTTTTGATGCTTTAGCTGTAGGAACTTATGAATTAGTTTTGCCCAATGGGCTTTTGTTTTTGTTGAACAATTTCTTTTATGTCCCCACTATGAGTAGGAATATTATTTCAGTTTCTGTTTTGCATGGAAGATGATCAGATGATTATGTTGACGTCTTCTATGACCTAGAATAAAGATCAGCAAAACTTTGATCGTAGGCATTTCAGGCACCATTTCGAACTATACTCATCGGGATCACAGATTGACAGGAGGCAACAACGTTTTTGGAGCAAATCGCCTGAAAATGATTTACATGAAGAACAGTAATGTCTACGAACACTGGGGACTGTTGCATCAAAGTAGTGGAAACTACGGAAATAAGTATCGGAAGCATTTGAAGATGACTTCAGAGCGGAGTTAAAGGAAGGCACTATGCCCGAAGGCACCATGCCCGAATCCTCATACTTCACACTCAAGAATAAATACCGGAGATAGCATGAACTGGCTCTGGAATAGAAAAAAGGATCAGGGACTGCCAGATCAACCCCGTGGGAAAAAAAATAGAAGAAAATAAAATCAGGAACCGGCTAGACCCAATAGATATCAGTTGGGGCGGGCGGTTGGATGCACGGCGGGGCAGGCGGGTATGAGGTGGGTATAACTGTAAATCCACCACCTACCCATACCCGCCTACTACCCGCCAAAGTTATACGCATACCCGCCCCAACTGGGGCAGGTGCGGAATCTGCAAAATTGTACCCACCTGCCATCCCTAATTCATTCAAGTTTACCGCACTTCCAGGCTCTTTTTCTTACTTGTTTCTTTCATTTTATTACTTATTATCAGTTAATTATCATCAACTATTACAAATCAATCCACGTATTCTTAAAACCACTTACAATTTTAATAGTACTTTTTGGGGTAAACAAATGTAATTTAATCTGGTGCAGTAAGTTACTTTAACCTATTATGGTGCAGAAAAACTTACACAATAGTAAATAGATAAACAAAAGTTTCCTAGACTTCTGAAGGTTGAAATATAATACAATTGAATAATTAAAAGTGTTCTCTAACGGTTTAAACTTTAAATGAAATAATCACACACTTCAATATGATATCAAAGTTACAGTAATTCTTAATTTTGGTTAACCCAATATTAGACTTATGTATTATATTATTCGTGCTCGAGTTGGTAGGCCGAGGATCTCTCGAAAACAATCGCTTTACCTATCAAGATAGATGTAAGGTCTGTGTACACTCTACCCTCCCCATACCAATATTGTGGAATTTCACTGGTATATTATTGTTGTTGTTGAGTTGGTAGGCCTAGCTAGGCGTGCAAATGTGTTAATTAAGACGTTATCTCACATCAGTTGGGTAAATTAATTTGGAGCAATTCTCACTTAATCAGCTTGTAACTTTTTAAGTTGAGTTACCTTAAAGTCATTTCTTTATCATGACTTTTATTTCAAGGAGCAAATAATTTTACAATTAAGTCATCATATATAACCGTTCATAGAAAATGAAATTAGTAGAAACATATAATAACCTGAAAAATAAGATTAGTTACTCCGTAAAAACGTATATTCAATCCGTAAACAAAGATAAAAAGCGTCACAGATCGACTTCGTGATTCAAATATTGTCAAAATAAAGGAAGGTGAAATAGAAAGCACTATAAGAAATATCATTATTTGTAGAGCAGCCGCTAGTACAAATGTACAATATCTAAAAGAATTGAGTTATCCTAATTATTGATATTAATCATCATTACTATAAGAAATGACACAAAGAAACTTCCAAGAAGAGTTGACCATTTACTCAAAGGGATAAAATATTTCTGTATAAAAAGGGTATATATATATTATTTTGAGCAAAACATGAAAACACATAATTCTACATTTTTCAATTCAAATAAAAGAGAACAAGGGAAAGAAAAGGGAGGAGAAAAAGCATATGGCATCAAATTTTGTCCCCAAAGTAAACTTCCTTCGAAATGCGAAATTCAGAAAAAATATCAAATATACATTGGTTAATTAGTTGTTGATACTAACATTAGTTGTTAAGATATCGTTGTTTGAAAATTAGGTTAATTAGCAGGGGTATCTGCCAATCTAGCCGGTATCAAAATTTGTTGCCATGCAGACATAGTGTTTGTCAATTAATTGTTGATGACTAAAAAGAGAACGTAAATTGAGGCAACAATTAATATAATTTATAGTTTATTTGGTCAAGTTTTTGAGAAGTTAAAAATGAATATTTTTGAACCTTTGGTCAATCACAAATGGCATATCTAATACTGACATAACTATTTTTCAAATTGATTAACAAAATATAAATTTTATCCTTTAAAATATTTTTTTGAAAGACACCTCTAAAAAGAAATACTTTTTAAAATAAGAATATTTTGAAAATTAGCCAACTAATTAATAGGACTACTCATAAGTCATAAGTGTTAATATTCACACCATGCTGGTGGAGTCCGAGAAAATCTTCCAACAAATAATTAATATATTTCCTCGTTGTTTGTTAGTGAAAGTGGAGGATAATTACTTGTCTTTTCTTTCTTCACACATGATTGATTGATAGCAGTATATGTTGACGAAGCCACGAAGTTCTTTTTTTCATGAATAAAAAGACAAATCACAGCGAAACATCCTAAATTAATTTCGGAACCACCTAAAACTCCAATATATACATTTTATATTAGAACTAGCAATTTATTTATTTTTTAACGTCAAAATTCATTTTCCATCTGAAAGATAGAATAATTTCCCTTGCGAATTTCTTTCATTATTCACAATATATATAGTTGTACAAAGGTTGATTCCTAATATGGTACGAATCCTAACTTACCTTACAAAGGTTGATTCCTAATACAATTAGAATCCTAAGTTACCTTAAATATACATTTATCATAATTACAAAATATACGACGAATATTCTGAGAATATTCGCTAATACCATCGATTAAAAATAATTATTGGACCTAACTCAATTACAAAATTAGCTTGTGAGGTGTCAGGTAAGGGTTGCTTACCACCAAAGGATATTGTGTAATGGATGAGGTTGTCCCCCCTTAATCCGATGTCTCGAGTTTGAGCTCTAGGTATGAAAAAATCCTAGGTAGGGAGCGCTTCCCCCAGAAATGGGCTCTATCCGGCGCGAATCCGCCAGATATAGTCGGGCTCCAATGCGGGTATCAAACGCCAGATGGAAAATAAAAAAAAATGGTAAGGGAGCTCAAAACTATATAATAAGGAGATAACAACTCATTCGCTCCACTAGTATGTTATATGCTTAATATCCCCGAACGCTGAGGACTTTGGATCTGACTTGAATACCGTATGATAACAAATGGCTTGAACATAACTTAATCTCAAAAACTAGGTCAAGATAATTATATAAAATCATATAAGGTGATAATTATATTAAAACTAGCTTATGAGGGGAGGATTGTCCAAGTCAATATAAGAAGTCTAAATTCTCATTTCATTTTCGATATGGGATTTTTAACACTCCCCCGCAGGCCCAGATCCCGTTAACTGGAGCGTGGATGACATAATTTGTCCAAATTCTCATTCCATTTTCAATGTGGGACTCTTAACACTCCCCGCACGCCCAGACCTCGTTAACTGGAGCGTAGATGACATAATTTGGGGACCCAACATCGGTGACACATAGAATTGGAATGAGTCTAGCTCTGACACCATGTAAATAATGGATCTTTAGCCTAACTCAACCTCAAAAGCTAGCTTATGAGAGGAGGATCGTCCAAATCCATATAAGGAGTCCAAATTCTCATTCTATTTCCGATGTGGACTCTTAACATTGACTTTATTGAACAATAATATATGAAAGCAAAGTATATAGTACTACCACCGAGCAACTAGTTTTCATTTCAGATATGATTATCAAATACTAAGATTTATTAAATCAACAAATCTATCGTCAGTGTTTCACTGAACTATGCAGTGATCTTAATTAACAAAAAAATATTAGAGCAATAAAATCCCTTCAAATAATAGGTACTACTAGTTAACTCTTATAATTAATGTTATTTTTCTTCTTTGCTAGTAAGTAAGTTTAAAAGTGAAACTCTTGTCCGAATCAATCTTCGAATAATACATTCAAGCTCTCCTTCAAGATCTTCAATGGCTAATTCCACAGCTTCCAATCTTTTATTAGCACATTGCAATGTTATTGCGTCGCATTTTTCCCACGAACTTAAGCTGTTCACTCTCAATAACTTTAACATTTCTTTCTTCAACTTCTTCCTGTGATAATGAAAAGGTGCGAATTTATTCTGTGTTGTTGCATTTTTCCCAACGCTGATTCTTCTGAACGTGGACTTAAGGTCATGGACATGATCCTTAACGAGCAAAAGGACGTCTTTGGTGGTCCGACATATTAGCGGATATTCTCCGAATATTCACAGTATATTTTGTAATTATGATAGATGTATATTTAAGGTAACTTAGGATTCTTACTGTATTAGGAATCAACCATTTAAGATAGGCATCATACATGAAGATAAAATGGAAATAGAAAACAACTAAATGACTTAGTTTTGCATTCTTCCTTTATGGAGAGAGGCTCATTTAGCTCCAAAAATTCTCGTCTTTCTTTCATCCTCTATCAAAGGTTTATGCCAATTGGTCTTATTCGGATGAATTGCATTTCATTTTTCGTTTGTTAGGATTGCGAACATCCATCCCATGACACGCAAGGGAACCATGCATTCCTCCCGATCTAGGCTCTCATTCGTTCGTGATTCGATTAGATCTACCAACGACTAATTTACAGACTTGCTTTAGAAAGATTGCTTATAATAGGACGTTTTCAATAAGAAGTGAGCGCCACCAAAACGCCGAGACGCCATCAATTTGGAGAGATCGAGTGATCACTCTCGTTGTGCTGATGAGACATGCGCCCAATGGAAAAGTCTTTGCAACCAAAAGTGAGTCGAGTGACGTGCCGGTGCTACTAATTAAATGACTTTTTTCCTTTGTTCTTCAACAACCCTAACACAAGCCATCAGAACATTGGAGTCACAATTAACCACATCCGAAGCAAATGAATGCAAAACTTTTTGTTAAAATCAGTTAAAACTATGAACAATCCAACTTTTCAAATATACATATGCAGTCCCTTGAATTTGTCAATTTTTTTTATTTAAACACCTCAACCAAGGGTGTGACGGTGACCTATTGAACACTTGACCTATATTCAAATTGTACCTATAACTAGACACATTTCTAACAATTTCACACAAAACCAAAGTGTGTGACTCTCAAACACGATGACATGGCAATAAGAGAATCACTATGAGAATTCTTGATTTCTTCCTTCTTCACATCCAAACAAAAATATAATACTTTGACAGATTATTCCTTTTAGAATCTTCATAAGATTAAAACATATGTATTAATCCACGACAGAATAGAAGTTGCGAAAAGATTTTCAGTAAAGTTGCAAATTACAGAACTAGAATACAAAGAAATAACTCTTTAATTCCAATACTATGAAATTATCTAATTGCGACCATGAGCAAAGCTTGAAGCTTATTTCTGAAGAAATGAAACCAGAGAGGAAATTGAAGGAAGAAGAAGAATACTTTTTCATTGAATGAATTCAATTACAAGCAGTTAGATATTTGTAGGTGAATTTGTCCAGCTGGCAACTAACTAATCACTACGCTTAACCGACTAACTACAGCAATGATCACTTTGTAACTAACTACAAACAACTGACAGTGATATACATGAATATACACTGATATACATTGCATATACTAGCTGTTTTATCATACCAATCCCACATAGCATGTTTAATACTTCAAGAATGACATTTTCATACAATATACATACCTTTAGTTTAAGACCATAAAATTCAAAAGTTTCCTAAACTTTATTAAACTTCATGCCGAGTCAAAATAAGACACGTAAAATAAAATGGAGGGAGTATTATACTGAGTATACAGTTGAACTTCAATACAACATCTAACTAAAATATTTTTCCTTAGCTATATTAGAAGGGACAAATTAAAGAGTATAGTCTAGCTTACCAGCTTTAGCAATCCGTTGATATACGAACTTGGAGAATGTCACATCCTGTGGTATCTTCTATTTCTTTCTTGATATTCATAGCTGAAACTCCAACAGCAGACTTCTTGCAATCAACCACTTCAATAAGTTGCAATGTTGGAATATCCGCAAAGATATGAGGGATTTCCTCAAGGTATTCGCAATCTTTTATAACTAACTTCTCGAGCATGGGAAACGTTTCCTCTGAAGCACTCCATTCTTCCACAGTCACACACTCTAATGTCAAGTACTTGAGTGCACAGAACTCAACACGTTCAACATCCAACGCCTTTTCCCCGAAAACTTAGCCTTAGATATTTTGAGAATCTAAAGCTTCTGCAGCCTCGCAATATTTGAAACTATTTCTTCCGTCAGCAGAATGTTGCGAAGGCAAAGATCCCCAAGATTTGAAGGGAAGACAACGAAGCGGGGTGCACTTAGAATCGAAGACAAGTATATGTCCGGGAGGGTGATGTTAAGTTCAAGAGATTGAAGCTGAGTATGAACTTCTGGCTCGGGAAACAAAGAATACAGAGGTACATCTGAAATGTGGATGCTGAGTTCTTCAAGATTGTGAAACCTCCACAAGAACCTCGGACTGTACTCATCCACGATTATACTGCAATTGCGAAAAGTCTTCAGATTCTCTAGTTGTTGGTTCATTGATGTCTTCCCATTGAAAGGAAAATTGACTTATATCTACATGCCTTAGCTTCGTCATTTTCCAGATAGCACCCGATGTCCTTATAAACTTTCTTGCATCAACTTTTAGAGTTTGAAGATCGTGTAGGTGAGATATCCACTTGAAATCAAATTCTTTGACAGAAATCGAGGTACCTCAAGTGAGTCAATGCTTGCAACCCAAGACCTTGCTAATTTCACATTCAACAAATACAGAGCCCGAACAAGTCTTAATTTAACAAGTAAAGGTAAAGAATTTGATGGTCTCCATGTGTTGAATTTTGGATGAGCAATGAACTCCAGAGACCTAGGAGATTGACCACTATTAGCACGTGTACCACTATTGTATTTACCATATTTAGGGTTCTGTAATTACGGTAGAACTAGGATCCCTGTTGGATAGGGATTCCACATTGTATACATATATATATTTTATATTAATGAGAAACGCTCTCCAAGGAAGATTAATACAATCTTAAATGGTATCAGAAGCCTAAACCCTCTTCTATTCTCTTTCTTTTCGGAGAATACCCCCTCCCCTTTTCTTTTCTTTTCTTTTCTCGGTTTTTGGTCCGGTCAGTCGGCGGCCAATTGGTGTCTGCATATTTTCTCGTCCTTCCAAGAAACAATTTGCAGCAAAAGTTTTCTTTGCTGGAACACATAGGTTCTAGAACCTATTCCCTCTATTCCGCGACAACTCCCCTTTTTCCCTCTGTTCCCGAGGCTGTGCAGCGTGTCCCTCTCTGCTACAATTGCAGAGCATACCCCCTGATTTCCATAAGCTTTTTCCCTTCCCAAGAAAAGCACCCCACTTTGATTGCAAAAACAGAAAGCTCTCTGCTTTCTCTTTTGTCTTTTACCCAAGAACATATCAATGGCTTCCTTGATCCGTCAACAACCTGATAATGCGTGGTATATGGATACGGATGTCACATCTCATCTCACAACAATTCATGTAATCTTCCTCGACTATGCCAGTTACCAACTTCACAATCTATTATGGTCGGCAGTGGTCATCGCATTTCAATTCAAGGATTCGGCCACACCCTTACCCCACTATCGCATCCACCCTTCTCTCTTAAAAACGTCCTCTATGCCCCAAACATCATCAAAAATCTAATTTCTGTCAGAAAATTTGCCACTGATAATTTTGTCTCGATTAATTTTGACCCGTTTGAATTTTCCGTAACGGACCTCCGTACCGAGAAACTCCTTATGCGATGCAATAGTGAGGGGGACCTATATCCGTTTCTACCCGCATCCGCTTCTAGTGTCACTCCTCCTACCATTTTAACACCCATATCTCCCTCTCGTGACATAGTAGACTTGGTCATCCAGGTTCTCACGTTTTTTATTCACTTAGAAACCGAAATTTAATCCGATGTAACAAAGAGAATCTTTCTCATAGTTGCTCCTCGTGTCAGTTAGGGAAAATTTGTCAACACCCGTTTACCTATGCCAAATATTTCTATTGTATATGAGTTATATGTTAATTACTCTGAACAAGAGAATGAACATTGTTTTGTACGAGGGAGACATGTGCCAGTTGGGTTAGAGGCCATTAATGCATTATTTGGGCCCCCTGATATTAAAGATGATGGGTTCAACAAAGATAACTTCGCTAGTTGGAGTCGAAATGTCTCAAGAATTAACTGGTTTGCAGTGGCTGAGACAGTAAGGTACCCAGAAGCTAGGTGTACCGACTCACATGAACAACCAAGAGGCATGCACATATGCCAATTCAACAAAGTTGCTCGAGCATGGTTGTATTTTGTGAGTGCCCGCCTTATCCCGTCGATACATTTTTCTGACATACCAATGAACCGTGTGAAGTTGGTATATGCTATAATGAAGGGACTGAGGATAGATGTGGGTGTAGAAATCAGGAAGAGTATAGCCAGGATATGCAGAATGACCACTATAGGTGGGTTGGGTCATGGTTCACTGATCACGACGCTATGTGCTACACATGGGTACCTGAAGGCGCCAATGATGTGACTGGAAAAATACAGCAGGCTTTTACTCGAACAATGGTTAATGAGTACCCAGAACCCGCACCAGCATTTCCTACTAGAGAGGGGCGCAGAAGCCATCCTAAGCGCCAACAAATGGAGCATGATGAAGAAGCTGGAGAGCCTGGACAGAGTAGTCAGCCACCTCCTTTGGCTATTGAGGCACCAGTAGATAGCCACACCCAGAGGTTGGATCAACTTTTCTAACAGAACCAGTACATTATCCAACAGAGCCAGTACATTATCCAACATAACCATTATCTCATAAAAACCAGCAGTACATGGACACCTACATGCAACAAAGACATAAGTATGAGGTCACGATTGTAGACCAAATAAACTCTTTCATGCATACTGGTCCATGGATGACGAGATGAGTCATATCTTGGAGATCCTCCAATGTACCAGCCACTTTACCATCCACCACCGCCACCACCACTATTCTGAATCGCTTAGCTACTGTTTCAGTAAGTCTTGTTACTCTTGCTTTACTTCTCACTTTGGGGACAATGTGTTGAATAGGTTTGGGGGGGGGAGTCTTACTGTTTTTGTGTTAATAATATTTAATTGTTTGTGTTCAGTTATTTGTTTGTTGTTAGTGTCTTTGTTTAGAGTCTGTGTGTGAGTATCTTGTGTCAATGAATCAAGTTAATAATAAATAGCCCATGAGATTGAGTGAATACACGTGATAAAATTAGATGAAATTGATAGCCATGAAATACTTAAATCTGTGTGCCTAAGTTGGATAGTTCTTGAGTTGCTTTTAATTATTAATAAATATAAAAACTTGATCATGATTAGTGAATTTTTGTACTCAAATATTGGTTTATGCATGATTGAATTTTGGTTTGAGGAAAGATGGTGGAAAGTTCTAGAACCTGCTTGCTTGCTACTTGAGACGAAATCCTAGATGATGCATGCTTAGGAAGATGATTTAGGCCATTTTTAGAACGATTGAGTCTTTCAATCCAACCTTGACTAATTTAATCACTAGTTACCCTTTTTGAGCCTTAAGTAATCCTTCGTTGATTGATGCCTATTCTGAGCCTACTTGAAACCATTTACTATTTCTTCCTTCCCTTGAATTTTACCATGAGCATATAAGTATATGATTGGGGATTGATTGTTTATAATTGGTATTTTAGAATGGGTGCTATCAATAGAAGAGTAAAAGATTGAGAAAAATTCACTGAAAAAATAAAAATGTGTAAGTGTGAATGTTCTCAATCTAGAAAAGAAAAGAAAAAATAGGGATTGTTGTTGGTTGGTAATGTGGATATCAAGTTTCGTTGGCTGGTTTCTACGCTTATGGTAATTTTGAACCTAAATGGCATTTCATCTACCCGTGCCTAAGCCTATCGTTATAACCTATAAAAGTCATATTGATTCTTGAGCATATGTTGTCTACATTAGTGGAGAGTAGCAAGTTAGCAAGCCTATGTGATTATGGACTTGATGGACTGTTGGTGAGAATTCGGTTTGTATAAACTGAGTTGAGTACTTGTTTATTCAATGATCATGGTTGGGTTGCCATATGCATTAATAACTTTAAGCAAATTTGAGAAATATCTTACTTGAAATTCTAGATAGCAAATTAGTGGCTAGAATATTCCTAAAGATTATATTGCATGTTGTTCATGATTTTCGAGGCATGATATATTATTGTTGACCTAATTCAGTCTAGAGTCTGTGTGTTTTTTTTTAAAGTGTCTAGAGTTCTTCACTCGAGGACAAGTAAATGATAAGTTTGGGGGTGTTTGTTAGATAGATTTTAGTACTATTTTAAAGTGTGTTTTAGGGAGTCTTTTAGTTGTCTTGTGCAGTATTATGCGTGTTGTTTTGTGTTTTCAGGTTTAAAGAGATTCAGAAAGGAATAAGGTGAATCCAAAGGAAATAGGCGGTTATTGAGGACAAAAATGTATATATGGTCACAAGAAATAAGTCAAAGAAGCTTTGGGAAGCTCGAAAATGGTTTAAATAAATTCCAGACGAAGAACGCGAAGGCGCTGCGGCGCAGGAATATGGAGTCGAGGCGCTTGATTGGCAGGAGCAGGAAGAAATTTACCGTCGAAGGCGCCGCGGCACCAAACATCAGAGTCGCGGTGCCACTTCACCTGAGAGCCGAGTCGGTTTCTGCCAAAGTAGAGTCGCGGTGCCACCCTGTAAGAGCCGCGGCGCTGCAGTTCGAATCTGGCCCAATTACCTAAATCCTAAACGGACAAGGGGAAGGTTTTCGGTATCTATAAAAGGAGGGGCTTGGCTCAGAAAATGGATCTCACATTGGAGGCAAGGAATAAGAAAGCAAGAAGCAATTAGAGACATCAATTGTCCAAGTTCTTTTTCTTTTCCTTACTTTAATTCAGTTTATATTGGATATTAAGTTAATTATTTTTCTTAGCATGTCTGAGCTAATTACTTTTATTAGGGTTTTCCATTGAATCACTTGAAACTCTGTTATGATTTAATGCATTGCTAGTGTTTCTTCTTCATCTATTAAGATCACTTCAACTTGAGTTTATTGAATGAGAATTAATTAACCGTTAGTTTTCATTACATATATGATTTTAAATCAAGATCTGAAACGTGAGATTTGAATATGCTATAGTTGATTAAACGTATGTTTAATCTTGAACGGGAGTATCACTATTGCCTGTGTAGCTTTTTAGGTTATTAATCTTAATCCTCCTATGTGATTGAATTTATCATAGAACTATAAAAACTTCTCACTTAGGTTGAGTTTTTATATGCCCTAATCGAGATATAGAACATCTCAGTTAACCTGTTATCTTAATAAAAAGAATAATCGCTAGTCTTGCATTAATGAATGATATAGTGGATTGTTGATGAGATTGGAAACCCTAATTGTCTTCATTACTGAATTAAACTTCGTGTGTTTTCACTGCTATTTTATTCCCGCAATCTATTTTAGTTTGTTAATTCTTTAGTTTAGAAACCACCACTTATATTCGTTTGCCAAATATAAACTAAAGATTAGTTAATTGGTAATTGATAAATCAGTCTTTATGGACGATACTCTGCTTTATCGAAATTATTACAAATTGTGTTATGTACAATTGCGTAGCATCTAGAAATTTTGCAACACCGTCTCCCTGGTACTTGCGCTTTTTGTTGGAGTTCCCCCTTGAATCAACTAGATTCGCCTTTGCCTCCATTGGCTGTTTAACCTTAGATATAGCCCTTTTATTGTCCTCTTGTATTTGCAGTGTCACGACCCGACCCGACGGGCCGCGACTAACCGCCCTAATGACGTCATTATACTAACCTGTCACACATAATCCAACTAACCCTTAATGAGTCTGAAATTCGGCAGCATAACATTGCAATAACAACATATGCCAGGGTAGGCAAGCCGACAAGGCTGCCTTTACCCAAGAATGTACCTGTCTCCTGAGGAGTCACAACTAGCCAATATAACATAACAAGCAAGCCGACAAGGCTGCCACCAGATAGTAACGTATATACATGGGAACACCCCAGCACAGAATACAATAACATGACTGACCAAAACAGAGTCATAACCCTTACATACGTACAACCCACCACTGTCTACATACCTCTATAAGAAGAACAACGACATATGACGGGACAGAGCCCCGTCGTGCCCCTAAATACAAACATAAGTCTAAAAGAGGTTCGGTACCAAAATGACAAAGCTCTGGATCAAAGGAGCTTTCCAACCTGCTGAGTAGGAACCTAGGCCTGAGGTTCACCAAACTGAGAGCATGTACCTGTGGGCATGAAACGCAGCCCCTCCGAGGAAAGGGGGTCAGTACGAAATAATGTACTGAGTATGTAAAACAGATCATAAGTAGCCAACAGAAACAGAAGATCAGTATAAAAATCAGGATCCAAATCCAACTGTGCCATAAACCATAAAAGTCAGCTGTGCCTTATGAAAATGAGAGTCAAGTCAAGAAAACATGAATGCCTGTCCATATACATATATATACCTGTAACGTAACCCGGCCCACTAATGCGGGACTCGATGAAATCATATCATAACCCGACCCATGATGGGACTCGGTAAAGTCATATCTCATCTATGGATCCATCCTACGTAACCCGACCCTCTACTGAGGGTCTCGGTGAAAAATGCAAGGCTGTGCACGAACGTAACCCGACCCGGGACTTGGTGAGGTGATGTAGTAACACTTAGCACGAGTAGATATCATGAGTAACCATATGTAAGTAAAAATTATCATTTGACTCTCAATCAAATCATTGTAATAAAGTCATAATAACTCTTTGCTGAAAAATCATAGGCACTTCTCATAACAATCCTCTTTAGGAATTAAACTGTATAAGAATCAAGCACGTCCGCCGTACTTTCATTAAATCATGCCAAAAGAAAGAAGTAAGAGTTTCACATACCTCTTAAACGAACTAATCAACTCAATATTAGAGTATGCCTCGTTTTAGAACTTCAACCTTGTTGTTGAATTTATCTAAGTTCCACGGGTCCTTGTAAGCTCTATGAATGATTATCTACATCATACGGACGAATTACATCACAATCGAATCAACACATTAAAAACAGATTCTTAGGGACATTCTAACGAACACCTTGAACGCGTAGAACCTATATTCCTTCTATATCGAAATCTATGTAAGTAGTGAAACATCCAACTCTCTTAATCCTCCTTCTTATACTACTACAATCTCCAAAATAGTACCACAATTTCACATGCAATCCCAAAGAATCCTCAAGAACGATACCCAACAACACCCAACCCAAATTCGCATTTTCGACAATCGTCTTTAGAACTAACAAAGAAGAAATAACTTCAAAATTGTACAAACTATTAAAAACAAGGAAGGCTACCTCTCATTGAAGCGATTGACGAGAATCGCCGGAAAACCTTACGCTTGCACCGGATTCCGACAAACAGAAATAGAACCAAAAATCGATTCGCGCCAGAATCCTTTCGTACTCATGGTTCTTGCAAAGCTTCTGAGTTTCTAGGCTTGTTCTTGGCTTCGATTCTACTGGAATCAACGCCCAGAACACCTTGAATTTCTTCTTCGCTGGATTATATATGAAAGCTCACGAAAATCCCCAATTTTGGTCGAAAAATTCAGAAAACCCATCAACTGAGCTTACTCCTGTTGCTAGAAATGAATTTGGTGGAGGAATTTGGTAGAGATGAAGAGAGCACACTGAAGAATCGATGGTTGAAGAGATGGAGTTGAAGAAATGGGTTATGGAGAAAGAAGGCCCTTATGGGCGCTGATATCGTCGATCGGTTTGGGGCTTAGCCACCCCCAAATCGTTTATAAAATCACACTTACCAAATCCCACTATAAATTGTCCCCTCCCTAATTAATTAATCCCATAATTAATTAATTATACACACAATTAAATTTTCGGTCTCCAATTATTTAAATCCCGACGATTACTAAAATCCTCTTATGTCAATATCATACTTCCCGTAATAAAATACCAGCCTATACTCTCTTCGGGGATACACAATTATTATTAAACTCCGTCGTCACACATACTAAATCCCAAAATTATTTCGGGATCACACCCTTTTATATAACGATCTACTTATAATATACACAAGTACAACAAAAAATTTCCCGGGTCTACTCACCTACGTTATGAGTTCAACCGCTACCCGAAAATACGGGACGTTACATGCAGTTTCACAATAAGATCTTTAAAGCCCATTTCCTTTGTCTTCAGTTTGAGATAACTCATGAACTCATTCCACGAGGGAGACAATTTCTCAATCAAAGAGGCAACCAGAAATTGTTCGTTTTGCTTAATTCCTTCCAAATCTAGATGATGAAGAATCATTTGAAACTCTTGGATTTGGGACATCACAGATTTACCATCCACCATTTGAAATTTCAGAAACTTTCCTACAATGAATTTCTTTGTACCTTCATCTTGTGCGTTGTACTTTTTCTCGAGTTTTTCCCACAACTCATTTGCTGTCCTCATGGTGCAATATATATAGATGCCAAAATAGGATATCAACTTTTTCCTTTCTCTTATTCATTCATTTCTCTATAATAGTACTACTATCAGTAACAAAAATTACACAAAATTCGGATAGAAATATAGATGCCAAAATAGGACATCGAGTTTTTCCTTTCTCTTATTCATTCATTCTCTATAATAGTATTACTATCAGTAAAAAAAATTACACAAAATCCGAACAGAAATATATACAGATGCCAAAATAGGACATCAACTTTTTCCTTACTCTTATTCATTCATTTCTCTATAATAGTACTACTATCAATAACAAAAATTACACAAAATCCGGACAGAAATATATACATATGCCAAAACAGGACATCGACTTTTTCCTTTCTCTTATTCATTCATTTCTCTATAATAGTACTACTATCAGTAACAAAAATTACACAAAATTCGGACAGAAATATATATAGATGCCAAAATAGGACATCAACTTTGTCCTTTCTCTTATTCATTCATGTCTCTATAATAGTACTACTATCAGTAACAAAAATTACACAAAATTCGGACAGAAATATATATAGATGCCAAAATAGGATATCAACCTTTTTCTTTCTCTTATTCATTCATTTCTCTATAATAGTACTACTATCAGTAACAAAAATTACACAAAATTCGGACAGAAATATATATAAATGCCAAAATAGGATATATTTCTCTATAATAGTACTACTACTATCAGTAACAAAAATTACACAAAATTCGGACAGAAATATATATAGATGCCAAAATAGGACATCAACTTTGTCCTTCCTCTTATTCATTCATTTCTGTATAATAGTACTACTATCAGTAACAAAAATTACACAAAATTCGGACAGAAATATATATAGATGCCAAAATAGGATATCAACCTTTTCCTTTCTCTTATTCATTCATTTCTCTATAATAGTACTACTATCAGTAACAAAAATTACACAAAATTCGGACAGAAATATATATAGATGCCAAAATAGGATATCAACCTTTTCCTTTCTCTTATTCATTCATTTCTCTATAATAGTACTACTATCAGTAACAAAAATTACACAAAATTCGGACAGAAATATATATAGATGCCAACTTAGGACATCAAATTTGTCCTTTCTCTTATTCATTCATTTCTCTATAATAGTACTACTATCAATAACAAAAATTACACAAAATTCGGACAGAAATATATATAGATGCCAAAATAGGATATCAACCTTTTCCTTTCTCTTATTCATTCATTTCTCTATAATAGTACTACTATCAGTAACAAAAATTACACAAAATTCGGACAGAAATATATATAGATGCCAAAATAGGATATCAACCTTTTCCTTTCTCTTATTCATTCATTTCTCTATAATAGTACTACTATCAGTAACAAAAATTACACAAAATTCGGACAGAAATATATATAGATGCCAAAATGGGACATCAACTTTGTCCTTTCTCTTATTCATTCATTTCTCTATAATAGTACTACTATCAGTAACAAAAATTACAAAAAATTCGGACAGAAATATATATTGATGCCAAAATAGGATATCAACCTTTTTCTTTCTCTTATTCATTCATTTCTCTATAATAGTACTACTATCAGTAACAAAAATTACACAAAATCCGGATAGAAATATATATAGATGCCAAAATAGGACATCAACTTTTTCCTTTCTCTTATTCATTCATTTCTCTATAATAGTACTACTATCAGTAACAAAAATTACACAAAATCCGGACAGAAATATATATAGATGTCAAAATAGGATATCAACTTTTTCCTTTCTCTTATTCATTCATTTCTCTATAATAGTACTACTATCAGTAACAAAAATTACACAAAATGCTGCAACGTCTACTGGACCTTTTTTGAAAATAGAAAAGAAAAGAAATAAAAATTACTATGAAACTCACAAGAAGTTTAAGAAACTTTACATAATCCGTGTATAATATAAAGGGCATCCCGGTGCACTACGCTCCCTCTATGCGCGGAATCCGGGGAAAGACAATACCATAATGGTCTATTATATGCAATTTTATCTTGTATTTCTGCAAAAAACTATTTTTACGGATCCGTGTATAATATAACTTCAGGAAAAATTCAACAAGCCTAATCTACAAATTTCAGACCCTGGTGGAGCCTCCCATTGAGCCGTTTTATTCATCATCTCATCAAATTCCCTCACACACTCATCCAATTTTAAACCTTCAATTCTTCTTCTAGCCTTAGCATGTTTTTCACCTGCCACATCATCAAATATTTTCTCCCACCCGCTCTCCCACTCATGGTGAGCGTCACATAGCTCGAGCGTGCTTCTGTCCCAATCCATCCAACCACGATCCTTGTCTAGTCCATTCATGACGGGCTCAACGCACGACCCGGTGCACACAGGCGTGCAAGCTCGGCACTTGGCCCCACTTAATGAGCCTTGACTAGAAAGCGCTGCTACCGGAACGCCATAAATAGGTTCCGGCGGAAATTCATATTGACGATCCGTTACAACGCAAAACGGTAAGCGCGTAGTCAAGTACGGAATTTGTTGAACTGTAAGTTGGGCTTTGAATGCAGATTCGGAGTTGAGCAGACGGTACCCTACGGACAGTGACAAAGTCAGAAATTTCATTAAGGATGTTTAATGTTTAATATTATATGAATAAAAAGTAATTTTGACTTATATATGTATAACTTATATATTTTTTTATAGATACAGTATGTATGTATAATTTTTTGACGAATGGTGTTCAACTGACCACCCTTCACTTTATGTGGCTGCGCCACTACCTGCGGAATCCAGCTGGGGAATCATGGAGAGCCTTGAAAGAGCGACAACTGATGTGTTATAGTCGCCAAGGCCTAAGCGATCATTTAGGCCACCATAGGAGGAACCTAGAGGGACTAGGTAATGACCCGGAATGAAGTTTTCGGGGGCTAGTGGTGCTGACCAGTAACCATCAACTCGGGTCCGGACTATCCAGTCATAAGTGAAATTGTTCTGCTTTTGGTAGGCTCGGATCATCGTTAAACAACCCTCTACCAGGTTGAAATATTGCAGCAGTCCCTGCAATCAAATTCACGTAAAATTTAGTGCCGTAACACTCGCAGTTCGAACTCCTTTACACAATTAGGATATAAAATATTATTAGTAGATAATTATCATTGAATTTATTAAGTGCATAGCACTTAAATAAATACTAGTAGTTCCACCAAAAAATAGAGGGAAGGTTACAGTCGCTCGTGAAAAATAATTATAACTGCTAGTCACATATATATATATATATACAAAAATATATACTTCCTCCGTTTCAATTTATGTTGCAGTATTCGAATTTATATAGTTAAACAAGTTTTTCTTTGATATCAATACTTTTACATGTGTTTTAAATATTTTGAATTGTTAATTTTTGTGACTTATAGTACTTTTACGTAATCTCTAAATATGTACGCATTTTAATTCAAAATCTTAAAGATTAAATATCAAAATTCAGGGTCAAATTTGAAAAAGTTAGATCCTCAAAATTCGAACTATGACACATGTATATTGGGGCAGAGGGAGGAGTTAATTATCATTCCAATATAAGTGCATAGAACATTACAAAAGAGGCTAAAGAAATAAAGAAATAAAGAAATGAAGAAATGAGTATGTACATACCTGTATGCCATTAGGTGAGTTTGCAGCTGTGAGAACTCGGACATGTGACTCAGTTTCCGGGATAGGTTGTGGCCGGAAAATTCTAACGGCGGCGATTCTCGGAGCAGCGTTTAACAAGGATAACTTGTAGGCTTTAGAATCCAATGGACTATGAAGAAAAAGATCTGAATTTGGATAAACTTCGAGAGTTTTCTCCATAATAGATGGTCCAGTGAGTTCGAATCTACGGGCCCCTCCCACTAAACACACCGCAATTCTCGACCGATCTAACTCGTCCTTCCACTGTTTTCTCTCCGAGTCGTTATCCATCGGAAATAACGACTCAGATTCAGCAGCACCAATTGTTGTGCTACTGGTAATAGAAGAGAAAAATAATACATAAACAACGAGAAATAGAAGTGGGGGTATCAACAGTAATTTCTTCCAATCGATGTACGAAATTAATTTCGTACATTGCTGGAGAAATTTGGAAGAGGTTTTAACAGCATTGTCATTTCTCATTCTTCTAAAATTTGGACTTTGAAATGATTCATATTCACCGACCAATTTATTAAGCACACTCGATTAAATTGATAGTAACATGCATATTCTATATATTATAATAAAACCTCAAGTTTTAATCAAATACACTTTTGCATTTCAAAGTCATATATTCTAAATTTTAGATTTGAAAAGCCTACCGTAAGGAAAAAGCGTCAACGGCTTTCAGTCTGAATAAAAATTAGGTACAAGTGGACAAGAGGAATCCTGGATATTAAATTAGTTTTACGTCAAAGGAGATTGATACCGCCTCTGTCTCGATTTATGTAACTTTGTTTTTCGATATTCAAACTATATAAATTTTGATTAATATTTTAAAATATATTTTTTATTTTTATTAATATGAGAAAATTGAAATATATAATATATTTTTTGAATATCTAAATTATAATTTTAAAATATGAAGTTAATCAATCTAATTTAATTTCAATAATTAATTAAATTGACTTTTAAAAAGTAAAAATAAGTGAAAAATATCATATAAATTGAGATAAATAGAATATATATTTGACATATTCATCCATGTTTTGGTATCAATTATTTATATCCCATAATTACTTTGTGTGTTTGAAAAGAAACTTTTGCGTAGATAAGCAAATGGACTGCATGCGTACATTTGGATCATACAGCACAGCACGGCCATGTTGTACCTAAACGTGGGTTCATAATTTCAAGGCAGTACCTACGCAATTTGGGCAGTTAGTTTTATGGGATAAGATAGGATATTTAATTTATACGTTTGAAATTAAATTTATATTTTATTTAATTGAAAATATAGATTTATATTTTTAATATAAATTTTTCAAACTTAATTCTGAATATACTATTTAATTATTTAATCAAATTTGATGTTATCATATCTCACGGTAAAAACTTACCGTATCGGGTGTCTACCTCCAATCAATAAACAAATGATATGTGTCACTTCTTTTAACTACAATTATTAATACTTAATCATAGTTAACTACTATATATTTGTATATATCTTAATACATAAAATAATATTAAAATAACTTAAACAATTTGTGGACAATACGTAACATGATTGCAGGCCAATTTTACCCAAAAATTCCTTTTACCATCTCTAACCATTTTTTGTTATATAAATTAGCTAACTTTCAAAAAAATATATATAAAAAAAATCTAACATTACAAAAAAAAGCACTTACATTTATATACCCTTAATATAACAAACCTAAAGACTGAGATGAAAACTTCCTAAACTTACATTTTATGTTGAGCTCTTGGCAAGAATACTTTACATTAATTAAACTCAGCTTAAATAGAGTAAAATATCATCACCTTTTATGAAAGAGTCTCGCCATTCAAACGTAAAAATTAGAGAAGCTAAAATGAAAAAAGTTTAAGGTACATCTTCATTCACAAACTCAAAAATCGATAAAAGGAAGTCAAGAGCGTAGCTTTAAATATGTCATTGGTTGCTTCTAGCCTACAAAACAATTAATGATTTTCTACCAAAGTTTTATGTAATGTAGATGTTACTAAAAATGGAGAATAAATGATGTAGAAATTGAGAATTAAGTCATAGTCAAGAAGATGAAGTGCTGGAAATTAAAGAAAGAAGAAATGTACAGGAAATTAAGAAATAAGAAGTTGACGGCAACCTAAGTCTCTCTTCCCTTAGTTAATTAGTGTAACTTTCCTTTTAGGTTAATTAGTAAGTCCTGCCTTTTTAATTTTTCGTTATTAAAATAAGGCTCTTAATAAATTTTAGTTTGTCTTCTATAATTAACTTAATTACATGAGTGTAAACACCGGATGTGGGTATCCTTATCTCACCTTCCAGGTGGAATAAATTAGTCCAAAAATTATAATCATGGAATAACTTACTCTGACGAACCAAACAACCCCTTAAGGGAATTACTTTATTTAAACGGAAAAATTAAGCTGAGTGTCTATTGAAGCATCTATTTGTCAAAATTAACCCAATAATCAATTATTTACCCTTATTAGCCCTTCGGCTATCTAGTCTTCCAAAAAAGTTACTTTCTTATAAAGGTGATCCTTTTCACGTTGACCAGAATCGATTATGTATATATCCATGTTAGATGGCTTCTGCAAAATTAAGAAGCACAAATCATATGTAACAAAAATTGTTTAATTCAGTTAGTGAACAACAAAATAACTAAAATATACAAACCCCATTACTACAACAACTAGAAATGAGGAAAACATTTAAAAATATTGAAGATGAAACGAAGAAGTTATCTGGCCTGAGGGAAAGAATCCTCATATTGCTCTTCCTCACAGAAGAGTGAGATTCAAGATTGAGTTTTGCTGTATATTTTGTACTTGTAAATGTTAAACAATAACTTGGCTTTTTGCTCGAAAAATATTATTTTTGATAGCGAATATATTACCGTATATTCGCCGTATATTCTGTAATTAATATTAGTGTATAATTATGTAAATTATAGATTCTCATTCGATTAGGATTCCTCTTGTACACACTATATATATATTTGTATTAATGAGAAAGACTCCCCACGGGCGATTAATACAATCTTACATGGTATCAAGAGCCAAACCCTAAAACACCCAAACCTAAAATATTTTTTCGAGAACCGCCACCCGCCCCCCTTTACACGGCCGGCGGCTCACCCTCCCCCTAAACCCTAATTTCTCTTTCTCTTCCTAACCTAAATTCCTCCCCTCTAATGGTTTCGGCTACTCCCACCTCTCCCACGGCTTCCTCTAAATCCTCAGTCATCACCTACAACCCACCCAATCCCTCCTCCACTCCTTCTTTCCATCCGGCTTTTGCCGTCACCAACATCAAGAACTTCATTCCTTTAGTTCTTGATCAAGAAGATGGTCAATATTCATCGTGGGTTGAACTCTTTTGCATTCATGCATGTGCGTATAACGTGCTTGATCATATTGATGACTCTTTTCCTCGTCCTAATGAGGTTGATGAAACGGCATGGCGTCGTCTTGCCGCCATTGTCAAGCAGTGGATTTATGACACCATCTCTAAGGACTTGCTTCACACAATTATGAAAACCGGTGCCTCGACTCGTGAGTTATGGATACGGTTAGAGGAGATATTTCAGGACAACAAGCATACATGTGCCGTGTACTTGGAGGAACAATTCAATAATACATGTCTTGAGAATTTTGCTAACATGTTCGAGTATTGTAAACAGTTGAAGCTAGTTTTAACTAATTATCCAATGTGGATACACCAATCTCCGAAACGAAAATGGTCCTACAACTAGTTGCAGGCTTACCAAAAGGTGAATACGATACTCTTGCAACTATGATCCAACAAGCGGACCCACTACCTAGTTTCAACAAGGCCCATTCACAATTACTAATTTACTGTTGAAGGAAACCCGACGTGCCAAACAGGACGAACACAATCAAAAGGTGTTAGCGGTAGAAAATCCCGCAACCAACACCCCCGCCACCGCCCAGCCGCAACCATCGGACAACCAACAACCGCAGGGAAGCCACGGTAGTGGCAGAGGTGGCAGAGGCCGCGGAAACGGGAAGGGCGATAGAGGCCGAGGACAAGGAGGTCGTGCAGGCCAGCAACAACATCCCAGCCATTCTTCCCAATGGGCCATCCCAAGCGAGTCGCCCATCCAAGGTAGCTGGGACTCGACTTCATTCCCTTACCAGACTGCAACGACCCAATACCAAGGCCACTGGCAGCTTGGTATTCTGGGCTCTGCACCAGGTCCGAGACCAGTGAGCCACCCATCTCATCAGGCCCACTTGATGATGGCCCAGCAACAATAAAATTTACACGGCTTGGCCTCGACTGATTTGGGCCAGGCCTTCAGTTTTTTAAATATGCAACATCCCGATAAAAACTGATACATAGATACGGGAGCCACTTCTCATCTCACCCGCTCCTTAGGTAATCTCTCAAAACTGTTTCGTTTAAAGTATCCTCAATTTATTACGGTTGGTAATGGGCATCACATTCCAAATCAAGGTTATGGTACCACATACACTAAACCACCTCACCCACCTTTCTCCCTCATTAACGTTATTTATGCTCCCAACATTAAAAACTTAACATCTATTAGGAAATTTACTCGTAACAATTCTGTTTCTGTTGAGTTTGACCCCTTTGGTTTTTCTGTGAAGAATCTACTTACGGGGACACCTCTTAAGATATGCAATAGTATGGGGGACCTTTATCCTTTCTCATCCACTTTAGCTGTCGGGTCCCGCTCACATACCTCTCTCGCTGCTATCTCTCCATCGACTTGGCACAATAGACTTGGACACTCAAGCGCTCCTGTTTTTAATTTTCTTAGAAGAAATAATTTTATTCGATGTAATAATGGGAAACTTGCCCAACATTGTGTTTCTTGTCCTTTAGGCAAACATGTTCGTCTTCCTTTTCAGTCATCTTTAAGTGTTATATGACATTGTTCATGCAGACTTATGAACATCTCTCATTACTAGCTCACTGGGTCATAAATATTATCTCATTTTATTAGATGACTTTTCTCACTTTATTTGGGTCTACCCACTTAAATTCAAGTCTGAAGTTTTTACAAAGTTTTTTGAATTTCGTCTTTATATCAAAACACAATTTGAAAAAGCCATCAAATCATTTAAGTGCGATAATGGTCGTGAATTTTATAATTTCTCATTTCACAAATTTTTCACAAATAATGGCATGGTTTTTCATTTTTTATGTCCCCACACCTCCCCCCAAAATGGTAAGGCTGAACGAATCATCCGCACTATCAACAACATGGTTCGTACAATCCTTTTTCATGCCTCCATCCCCCCTTCCTTTTAGGTCTATGCAGTCAAAATAGTAGAATATATCCTTAATATTTTACCTACCAGTACTCTTCATAATAAGACCCCTACCGAAATTCTATACCGTTGGATCCCCTCGTATGATCACCTTCAGATTTTCGATTGTTTGTGCTACCAAAATCTTGCATCCATGACCCCTCATAAATTAGCACCACGCACCACTTCATGTGTTTTCTTAGGCTTCCCATCTAATCATAGAGGGTATTTGTGCTATGACCTATCTACACATAAAATCCTCGTTTCTTGCCATGTCACATTTGACGAGACAATCTTCCAATTTGCAAACATCCAAAAATTCAGAAACACGAATTACACCTTTCTAGACGAGTCGGATGCCTCCCATGTCGTACACGATGAACTCCATCGTACCACCGCCGCTGCCCCCACTATTCAGTTACCACCCAACCTCACTGTTACCACCAGTGCTCTACCGAAATATTCCCCGACAGAGTCGACCCGACCTACCATCGTCTCCCACACCCACTGGCCAACCAGCTCGACAACTCCATTGTCCTTGTCACCTGTCGCCCATCCTCTCGTCGACCACCTCAGCCTAATGAACCCCCCCCACTAAAACTGTCACAATTACCGGAATCGAACCCAATTCACCCATATTATGTCGATCTTTCCCGACAACCACACACCAATTCCACTGCCCTGTCACCCACACTCCAGCAATCAACCTCTAACCTGAGTACCCAACAAACTGCACCCCACCACTTTACCCAAACAGCCCCTGCCCCCCATACAGAATGGAAACCCCTGCTCAACATGAGATTTTCAAACCCAAAGTTCACTTTAACCTATCCACACAAACTATATCCCCAATTCATAAAAACCTAAAATTAGCCAAACTTGACCCGAATTGGAATGCGACCATGCGTGAGAATTTAATGTTTTAATGAATCAGTACACTTGGGATCTGGTTCCTAAGACGGATGGGGTTAATGTGATTCGGTGTATGTGGCTATTTCGTCACAAATTTAGAGACAATGGTGACCTTGAGCGCCATAAGGCGAGAATTGTGGCTAATGAAACTAATCAGCATGAGGGTATTGATTGTGGTGAAACATTTAGTCCGGTGGTTAAACCGGTTACCATTCGCACGGTTCTGAGCATAGCTATGGGTAAGAATTAGTCGATTCATCAACTTGATGTGAAGAATGTGTTCTTATATTGAGACTTAAAAGAAATTGTGTACATGCACCAGTCGTCAGGTTTTGTCCATCCGGAGGCTTCTCATTATGTATGTCATCTTCGTAAGTCATTGTATGGTTTGAAATAAGCCCCAGGGCGTAGTATGAGCGCTTTGTTACTTACATTATGCAGATTGAGTTCGTATGCAGATAATGTGATCATTCTCTATTTATCTTTTATCGATGTAGTAACATTGCATACTTGTTATTATATGTGGATGATATTGTTCTGACTGCCACGTCTAATGTGTTGAAAAATGAGATAATTGCTTTGCTCAAATCCGAATTTGCTATGACTGACTTGGGGAAGTTGAGTTACTTCTTAGGGATCTCAGTGACTAGATCTACAGACACTATGTTCCTGTGTCAGCGTAAGTATGCAGAAGAAATTGTGTAAAAAGCTAATATGGCTAACTGCAAGATCGTACCTACTCCGGTTGACTCAAAGTTGAAACTCAGTGTTGTTGATGGTGATCCACTGTCTGATCCCACCCTTTATAGGAGCCTCACATGTGCACTTCAATATCTTACTTTCACCAGACCTGATATTGCTTATGTTGTTCAGCAGGTGTGTTTATTTATGCATGCCCCATGGAGCCTCACTTTATAGCACTTAAACGTATCATTCGATACGTTAAGGGCACTCTTGATTATGGATTGCATATCTACCCTCTTCACCGATCAGGTTGATATCATATACAGACGCCAATTGGGCAGGCTGTCCGGACATGCGACGTTCCATGTCAGGCTACTGTGTGCTCTTAGGATATAATGTCATTTCATGGTCTGCCAAGAGGCACAACACTATCCCGATCGAGTGCAGAAACATAATATAAAGGCGTTGCAAACGCAGTTGCTGAGATCTGCTGGCTCCGAAACCTCCTCTTGGAGCTTTATTGTCCCTTTCGTAAGGCGTCTATGGTTTACCATGACAGCATATATGTGATCTACTTATCTCATAACTCGGTTCAACATCAGCGAACCAAGCACATTGAGATGAATATCCATTTTGTTCGTGAGAAGGTTGCTATAGGTCATGTTAAGGTGTTACATGTGCTTTATTCGTATCAATATGCATGTATCTTCACTAAATGGCTACCTAGACAGCTATTCTTAGACTACAGATTCAGTCTCAGCGTCCGACCTCCTCCCGCTCCGACTGCGGGGGTGTGATAGCAAATATATTACCATATATTCGCCGTATATTCTGTAATTAATATTAGTGTGTAATTATGTAAATTATAGATCCTCATTCAATTAAGATTCCTCTTGTACACACTATATATATTTGTATTAATGAGAGACTCCCCAAGGGAGATTAGTACAATCTTACAATTTTTCTAAAATCTGAGAGGAATTTTTGAAACCCAAAGAAATATGTTATTTATATGTAGTTATATAATGTCTAATATTGTTATACAAAGCATATATATTATTTGTACATCATATATAGTGTATAAGAATGTATATGTAATGTATAATAGTGTATAAGAATGTATATGTAAAGTTACAAAAAAAGTTGAACAATTTATATATAGATATACATTACACATACATTATCTATACACCGATGATACAATAAGCTACATGGTTGTAAACAAAGGATGTCATGGGTCGGGTCAGCCCGATCACACCCGGACATATCTGATACCCGCCCCGACCCCCCTTTAAAAAAAAGCGGTAGCGAGGTTCGAACTCAAGACTAGACTAGGGCTCGTCCCGCCCCAACCCGCCACCTGGCCCGCCCCATCCCCCCCCCCCCCCCTTGCAAAAATAATCATTGCACAATGAGCCAATTTCGATTTTGTCATTGGCAATGGCTAATAACGATCATTTTGGCCCCCACATAAACCCCCTACCCCCTTAATATTTATTTTAACCTCTAAGTTAGTATATTTATACTTTAACCCTATTTCTCAACTATAAATACTTTATTTTCCTCTTTATTTTTCTCACAAATCTTCCTGTCATCTCTCTAATCTCTCTCTCTCTCTAAGCTACATCGCACACTAAATATTATATTTTATTTGTTAATTTCTATCAAAGTTCAAAAATTGGGAGTGAAGTTGGCAACTAGCTTGAGGATTATCGAGCAAAGTTTCAATTTTCAACCTCGATTACACGTCGACGTTACGTCGGCGTTTGGTACATTCGTTCCTTCTTTAAATTATTATTGTTAATTTTAATTATCGTACTTAAATTCATTATTTTTAATTATTTATTTGCATAACTATAATGGAACGAAGTGGATGTTTTTCTGATAGAGGTACTAGGGGTAACAGGGGTAAATGTGCATCTTCTAGTAATCCTAATTACGATGATTTCACTCATATAGATGAAACTGATTTTTTTAATGTTAATATTAATATACCATTAGATCATGAAGTATATTCTGTATATGAACCAGATTTTAATTTAGAAAATGAATTAGAAGATAATTTAGATAACACATCCATTAGTGCACCTCCACCTCAGCCTGAGAGTCACTCAGCCTCAGACTGACTCTCAGGCTGAAACTGGAATGCCTCCTATTCCCCTTAGTATGAGTCGAGGCAAAAAACAACGAAAATTAAAATCACTTGCATGAGATTTTTTGATAAGTACATTTCTAATCAACTAGCTATATGTAAAATTTGTCAAGAAGTTTATAAATTTAAAACTGGAAAAGGTCAAGGCGAGACGAGAGGTTTAATGAGACATGTAGAAAACTCTCACAAAGCAAGGTATAACCAATACTTGGCTAAAAATTAGGTGTGCAAATGCCTTCTGAGTCGGGACAAGGTTCACATAGTGTCCACGATCAAGTACAGAGCTGAATTAACCCGATGACGGGGGGATTATAGGTCCTAAATTTGATAAACACATAGATAGGAAAAATTTAGCAAAATTAGTTGTTGTGGAGGGTTTGCCTTTTCATTTCCTTCCTCTCATGGTTTTATTCATTACATTCGAGAAATATATAATCCTGCTTTTAACGGTTTTCCTAGATCAACTGTTAAAAGAGATATTTTTAAATTTGCACATGAATATCAACAATATTTACGTTATGCATTACATCATTTTAATGGCAAAGTGACTATCACTTCTGATATAGGCCGTACTACTAACGATAATGATTATTTAGCTGTTACATGTCATTGGATAGATCAGAATTGGTCTATGCAAAAACGTATATTAGCATATAGATATATTGATGATAGGCACACTGGAGCTTTTATTTTAAAAAATATTAATGAAATTTGTGAATATTATAAAATTACTGATAAAATTATGACTATTAAATTAGATAATATTTCTTCTAATGATTATGCTGTAAACATTTTAAAAATTCGATTTACCCAATCTTTTCCCGATATTTTTCATATTAGATGTGCATGTCATATTTATAACTTAGTTGTAAATGATGACCTAAATTTTTTTAAAAACATCATTGATAAAGTACAATTTGCTATAAATTTTATTTTTAAAGGTAATAAAATACAAAGACACAAAGAGTATAAAAAAACTTGTTATGATTGTGGATTACCTTATAGAAAAATTACAGAAGAAGTTGCGACTAGGTGAAATTCTTCATATGAACAATTACTTGTTGCTCACGAGTATAAAAGACCTATAACTTTATTATTTAACGCCATAATCAAAATTCAACGGATATACTTGTAGATGATGATTGGGATAAAATTTTGGAACTTATTGTATTTTTAGAGAAATTTTTTCTAGCTACTAAGAAATTTTCTAGAATTTATTATCCTACTATTTCATCTATGTTATTTTATATAGCTCTAATATTTCTGTTACTTAATGAATATATGCAAAAATCAACTTACAAGCAAGCTATTAAAAAATGTTTATAAAATTTTAAAAATACTTTTTTCCTATTTCCTATTTATTTTATTGGTGATGTATTAAATCCTACTATTAAAGTAGACGATTGTAAAACACTTGTTGAAATGATTTATGGAAGCTTAGAAATACTTCCAACAGACTCAACTGAAGAACCAACTAAAGAAGAAGTTATGTCTAACATACACACTGAATACAAATATATATATATATATATATATATATATATATATATATATATATATATATATATATATATATATATATATATATATATATATATAACCAAGAGTAAACTGCAAATAATCAACCGGCTTCTGTACCATCTTCTTCTACTTCACTGCAACCTAATAAAAAACATGATGTTTCTGCCTCAAGTATTCAAGATCTTAGAAATAGAATGTATAATGGTTCAACTTCTTCACAAATTAGTGAGTTTTATTTAGAAATTGGATTGGAGCGGAACGTAGAAGGTACGGTCAACGAGAGATCAACGAAGAAGACGACTACAACTACAACGAAATCTTATCCGAAGGAGCAGGAAGCGACTTCGAACAATTTGGCCAACTTCCAATTACGACAGAAGATCCTCAAGAGATTGTGAGGAAATTAGAAAAGTTTGGTTGACTATGTAATTTTTTTAATGACAATTTTACTATGTGATTTGCAACTTTTGAACTACGAAAAAAGTTACAATTTTGAAATAGTATTACAAAAAAAAATTCTATTAAATAATATAAGAGACACAAAAACAACATTGGGATATTTTTATTCACTATCTTGTTCAATTATTTAAGTGTTTAAAATTATATATATATATATATATATTAAAATTAAGTGTCTAAAAAAATATAAAATCCCCCCAAATCCCCTACCCGACCCGACCCGTCCCCTCAAAACCCGTCCCCTCTTCCAGAGGGATATGGGACGAGATGGACCTCTTCCTGTCCCCCTATCCCGACCCACCTGGCCCACCAAGTCCCGATCCCAACCCCTCACCCTGTCCCCCAAAATCTGTCCGCCCAGACCCGGCCCACTGGCCACCCCTACTGTAAACTAGATATGTGAGTTAGATATATGAGTTATTTCTCCTTATTTAATTGGATCAATTAGTAATTGGATCGAAATCATTCACTTTACTTAATGAAAGATTGAATATGCATACTATTAAATATCACAAGGACTAAAACAAAAATTAACCAATAACTCAAGGATCTAACATTACTATTTTCCCTAACAAATTATACGTCCTGCCGTACTATCATAGCAAGTCCACCTAATTTCCCCCAACAACTCTTTAGGGCGATTTTGTGTTTGCTCCATTGAAAACCAACAATGAATCTCCGCATAGTAGACAACGAAGAGCAAGACGATCGCTACGATCTCTTCGACGTTCATTTCTACACCGACACAATCAAAACAACAGTCACTTCAAATCCCGACATCATTACTCAATGGATCTCCCAAACCCTATCCACTACTCGCCACGTCATTGCTGGTCTCGACGTTGAATGGCGTCCTAACTTCAATCGTAACCAACAAAACCCAGTCGCACTTCTCCAGATCTGCGTGGACCGTCGTTGCCTCATAATCCAACTCTTATACTGCCACTCAATCCCTGAATCACTTGTTAATTTCCTCGGGAATCGGGACTACGCGTTTGTTGGAGTTGGAGTTGACAGTGACGTGGAGAAGTTGCTTGAGGATTACGAGATAAGTGTGAAGAATGTGGTGGATTTGAGAGGGAAAGCTGCGGATGTGTATGAGATGAGGAATTTGAGGAATGCTGGGTTGAAGGAACTGTGTAATGTCGTGCTTGGAAGAGAAATTGCGAAGCCTAGAAGTGTTACTATGGGTAGATGGGATTGCAAGTGGTTGAGTTTGGGGCAAATTCAGTATGCTTGTCTTGATGCTTTTGTTTCTTTTGAGATTGCTAGGCATTTGAATGTTGCTTCTTCTTCTTCTGGGTAGTGAAACCTTTTATTTTTCTTTTGATGAAGATATTTGGGTTTTATTCGAAAAAAGAGGAACGAAAACAAAGTAAAAGAGTTTTTGTTCCCATATTCTATAGTATTATGCCTTGTCCTTAATATCTGTGTTTTAAATATTATTCTGCACCTATTGACAAAGATATTTGGTAGTCTTATTGATTAAGAGTATTTACCGTGTTGAAAATATTTATTTGCACTCGATTTTTACTTTAATTTTAGGTATATATATATCATTTTTAAGAAATGATAAATATTTATATGGGAGACACTTGTCTTGTATTTACTGATTTGGTACAAGTATAGAGTGTGGATAAATATTTACCTTTGTCTAAACTACATTTATAGTTTGTTTGATAAGCTTTTGCTTATTTTTGATACATCTTTCGACAGCAAAAGTAAATAGTTTATGCATCTTGTACACTTAAGAAAAACAAGATAGCTTAAATGTAAGATTAGGTAGACCAGTAAACTTTGTATACTAGATAATACACCGTTGTACTACCGATGGTTGGGTTGGAATTACTTTCATAACATTATTGTATCAACCTAAATATATGTACAAATCGTGCTACACTACACCAATTGAAGTAACAGAAAATCTAGGAACTGAATCAAGGACAACTGTATTTTCCCCTTTCTGTATTCATATCTCAGTAAAGCTAACACTTATATCTATTAAAAACTATTCAAAATCCTGCAATATGTGCAGGGACTTTTTCAAGAAATCAAACCAATATATAATATAGTAATATACTAATACTCAACTATCTTCGTTTAGCTTCATGGAGAGTCCAACAAACCTAAGCTACAAATTTCAAACCCTGATGGAGCCTCCCAATGTGCCGTTTTATTCATCATCTGAGCAAATGCACTAACACACTGATCCAATTTTAAACCTTCAATTCTTCTTCTAGCCGCAGCAAGTTTTTTACCTGCCACTCTATCGAATACTTTCTCCCACCCATTCTCCCACTCACCATGAGCATCACAAAGCTTGAGCGAGTTATTAGCCCAATCCGTCCAACTCCAACCTTTATCTAGTCTATTCATGGCGAGCTCAACGCACGAACCGGTGCATGCAGGCGTGCACGGCCGACACTTGGCCCCGCTCAAGGGGCCAAGGCTAGAAAGTGCTGCAACCGGAACACCATAATGGGAGGGTGGAAATTCATACTGTCGATCAGTTACGACGCAAAAGGGTAGGCGCATAGTTAGGTAGGGAACTTGTTGAGTGGTGAGTTGGGCTTTGAATGCACTTTCAGAGTTGAGCAGACGATGCCCTGCTGAATCCAGCAGGGGAATCATGGAGAGCCTCGAAAGAGCGACTACTGATGTGTTGTAGTCGCCAATGCCAAAGCGATCATTTAGGCCGCCGTAGGAGGAACCTGGAGGGACCAGGTAGTGACCATGAATGAAGTTTTCGGGGGCTAGTGGTGCTGACCAGTAGCCATCAACTCGGGTGCGGACTATCCAGTCATAAGTGAAGTTGTTTTGCTTTTGGTAGTCTTGGATCATCGTCAAACAACCCTCTACCAGGTTGAAATATTGCAGTAGCCCCTGCAATTGATTAACAGTTTGGCTTTATTTTCACAGGACAAAGAGAGACAAAATAGGAAAGTAAGAGCTAGCTTATTATCATGAAAAAAGATTTTCCGTACTGATTGTTTACATCAAACCAATTTGATACAAGATTCTGTTGTGTATGCTAAATTGATTGGTTTAAACTAAGCAATGAGGACGAGCAAGTAGTTTCTCGCCATTGCGGTCATCGCTTAGTGTGGACAAGTGGACAGCAATTGTTGCGCATAAGAGCAACACTAATGAGAGCTACTACTCCTATGACATATAAGAAAATCTTGGTAAGGAGAGTTTCCTCCTTTAATGAGCCTCATGCAGCGTGAATTCAAATTAGTCGGAATCCCAATGCGGATATCGAACATCGAATTAAAAAAAAAGTAACTTTGTGAATTACCTAAGAAATCAGAAGTAGACTTATTAACCCCTCTATTGGTTAAAAGAATCACAAAAATTCCTTCTTTACCGTTGTCATCAGACTATTCTTTGCCAAATTTTAGATTTGCTTTTGACTTAAGAAAAAGTAGGTGAACCATCTATTGGCTTTTCTTTTGGTTTACTTCATCACCTGAATTTACGAAACAGCCTCTCGAAGAAATGCAGGGTAAGACTGCGTATAATAGACCCTTGTGGTCCAGCTCTTCCCCGAACCCCGCGTATGACGAGAGCTCAGTGTACCGGGTTGCCCTTTTTAGTTTATTTAAAAATAACTAAAACTACATACTACCTTTATTCCAGTTTATGCAACCCATTTTTCTTTTTAATTTGTTCCAACAAGAATGACACTTTCAAATTAGAAACGATTAAACTTACACCATCCATTTTACCCTTTATAAGAAGCTTTTATACCACACAAATGGTATGTCATATTTAAAACCACAGTTTCAAAGCTTTATAGCCACACAAATACTACAACATGTTTAAAAATCATAAATTTCAAAAATTTCCATTTCTATTTAAATTGTGTGTTATATCAAACTGGGTCACATAAATTGGCCTCAACTCTCCTACATTCTCTTTTTGTGCTAGTACAAATTAGGGCTGTCCAGTGGGTCGGGTTAGCCCGATCCCGCCCCGTCCCGCCCAGCCCCGTCAGCCCCTCCCCTTAATATTTTTGCCCCCACCCCATAAACCCTCCATACCCCCTTATTTTTAACCATTAAGTTAGTATATCTATAAATACCTTATTTTCTCTTCATTTTTCTCACAAATCTTCCTACCATCTCAGAAGCTGTAAATTGTAAATAGTGAACTTGTAAATTCTTTTGAGTTAAATTATTGACTCCAGTATTGCTATCATTTATATAATGTAGGTAATTGTTCATAGAGCTTACGAGGACTCGGGAAACTTGAATAACATGTAAGAATTATTTACAGAACTCCATGCAATAATCAAATTATGAACAAATAAAGTAGCAACATGAGATGTGTTATGAACGCCAATTTATGAAGCCTTATTGGCATTTAATGGTACATTTGTCTGAGTGGCTAGATTGAAGTCAATTTATGAAGCTTTTATGGAAGTCGAATGTAGCATGAACTTAATGGCGAGCTCACGGAAGCATTGACATAAAATGTAGGGAGATAAAGTAGTTGTAAATTGGTGCAGCTTGAAATGGTCGCTCGAATATCCGTTTTACCCAAAAAAAAATTAATTTTGCGTATTTTTTCGAGATGTGGCCCGTCAAACGGCCGCAAGGCGGTTTGACCCAGCCAATTTCTAGAAAAACATCTGTTTTCACAATCAATTTGTGTTTTCTCCCAAATCGGTTTCTAATTTTTCCTTTTCTTTAGTAAAGATCTCACGATATACAATAGATTTCACCGTCGAAATTTCGTGGTAATGTAGGTGTGAATGTCAATTTCAGTGTTGAAAATTCAATTTTTTTAAAAAAATCAAATCATGCGACCCGACCCGTTCCGTCCCGCCAAATTCCAGCCCCCCCTCCGGCGGGACGAGACGTTGGCCAGTCCTGCCAGTCCCGCCCCGTTGGACAGCCCTAGTACAAATGGCGTAGAGTAGATATCGCCTCGGAGTAATAGTAAGTATTAGTACTACCTAGTATATGTTTCACACTGTTTTAATTTACTGTACATGAGAAAGTTGACATTTTGTCACCGACAAATTTACACCAAACCAAATGTTACAACTTGTAACTAACAACAAATAGTCAAACTCTAGAGTTATACATTGAACTCCCACCAAACTCTAGCATCCTTTAATTTTCAGCTGAAATCAAACAAGAATATTTCCACCTAACTTTTATATTTATGAAAATAGAAATTTACCAGATAACTTTTTTAACCATACAAAGCTGTAATTTTAATATAAGATATTCTAATTCACACACTCCAATTCAGATGCATTAATCCTCAACTAACCCGACACCCTAATTCAAAAAGTCATAAAAATAATTTCTTTTTAATAATAGTGGTGCACTTCTCCTGCCCGGATACTTCTCACCAACATAATAGGAGTATTAAATAATTCTATTCACCAAGATTTATACATTTTTTTAAAAAGATTAAATTTATTTTCTCTACTTAGATTTCAACTCTAATCTCCAAAGTTTTCACTCGTCATCTATCTCTAGATCAAATCCTTGATGCAATATCATAGATTTGCATTAGACTAATATTTAGAAGGATCTTTCATAAAAAAAATGGAGTCTTTTTAAGTGAAATCATTTTAGACTAGTTCCACTAGAATGTGGAGTGGACAAAACTGACTTTTGAGAGCAGAGGCAGATATATTGGTTACCGATTCACGTAAATTTAATATTTTTTACTGTAAATTAAATATTACAAAATTTCGTTAAAGTCGTTATAGAAATTCATAAACATCAAATTCCTCATTGCTCTCTATAACTGTTTTTGGCTTGGTATTTACCTAAAAAAATTGTCCAGTACTAACTAACATGAGAGCCGCCAGCTAAAACCACCAACTTCCATTATAAAGCTTTCTAGAATTGCGTCGGATACAACGAATACAACACCACTATCTGTTTGTTACCATCCTAACCAACAAACTCTTTTCGCCAATAAAAAACAAATTTCTCGATTGAAATTTTTGTCCATCAAAGCATTATTTACTATAATCAAAACCTTAAAAAGTAATCCATATTTCAATTTACGTGGCACAATTAAAATTTCGAGATCCCAACTTCTAAAGTTTAATCATGAATTCGGACATAGCAACTTCAAGTTTTTTAAAATAAAATTTATACATTTGCAAACACTCATAAAAAATATGTATAAATCATAATAATTAACAACTAAAAATATTTAAAGAGATATTTTAAAAAATATATAGCTTTTCAAAATATTTACGCCATCTAACCCAATTACAATATTATATAATATTATACCTAGGGAATAAAGCACTATACAAAAACATCAATCTTCTATAAAGTGTATAATAGCGTATAAAAAATGTATATACACAACATATGGGTTATGTGGCGTAAACATTTTCAAAATTGACATAGAGCGTATTTTTTTTATAACAATAATCTTGATAAAAAATTTTGATTGACTTTCGAAATCTTAATTGTATCACATAAATTGAGACGGACTGAGTTAAGAAAAGGAAAAGACAAATCGGAGGAAGGAAATAAGAATATACCTGTATACCATTAGGTGAGTTTGAAGCAGTCAGAACTCGAACCTCTGACTCAGTTTCCGGTATAGGTTGTGGCCGGAATATTCTAACACCGGCGATTCTCGGAGCAGCTTTTAACAATGATAACTTATAAGCCTTAGAATCCAATGGACTATGTAGAAAAAGATCAGAATTCGGATAAATTTTAAGAACTTTCTGAATAATTGAAGGCCCAGTAAGTTCAAACCTACGGGCCCCACCTACTAAACACACACCAATTCTCGCCCGATCCAACTCGTCCTTAATCACCGGAAACCCCGACCCGAAAACTGACCCGGAATCTGACCCGGAACCGGAAACAGAAGCCTTGCTATTGAAAATTGAATTTATTGGAGCGAAATTGGAGAAAGGATTGAAGATAATATTACCAGTTGATACACTGGAAATTGAAGAAAATGATACATAAATAATGAGAAATATTGGTGGGAGTATTAATATTAATTTCTTCAAACTTAGATCTGAAATCCATTTTCTACATAATTGAAGGATTTTTGAAGAGCTTTTCAACATTTCTCGTTCTTCGAAATCTCGAGTTTCGTTCATCACATAAAGGGGTTAGAGAAAGTTTTTGTAAAAAAGAATTGAATTTTAAACGAAGGAATAATACTGGAGACTTTTGATTTGAACTAGTGTTGGTGAAGAGATTACTTTGCTTTTTCCCTTATGGTTGAATCATGAAGGAAACGTTATTACAAACGACATGGATGCGGTGCAGTGCATAAGACTGGTTAAAATGTATCGAGTTCTAATTATTTATATAGCATGAATTCATATATAATTGGATTTTAATGTGAGTATGAGATAACAAATGAAAAATAAAGAAAATGAAACAAGCGTTGGATGGCTCTTACTTTTTTTTAGAAGAAAGTGAAAATGACAACGATGATTATGAATTATGATGATGATTTATAGTGGTAAAATATTTGTATGAAAAATCTAGCAGGAGTAAGAGTAATAAGGAATTTTTTTTTAGATTGTGTAAAGAAGGAGTTTATGTAATTTGATAATTAAAATTTTGCTTTTTTTAGATTTTATTTGTTTATTTTTAGTAAATTAAGTGTATGAATGTTGTTAGAAGTCAAATTCAAACTTAATCGTGTTCTAGAAAGCAATAAGTTATGCATAAAAATAGTAAATATCTCTCTATCTCTATTTTAACTAGTTAATGAAAAGAAGAAAAAAACTTGTTGATAAGCTATTTTTGCCCGATTGTTGTGGGACAGATGGTTGGAAATTTGCCTTTGACGGGAGTTGCGTCCGACCAACTTTAACGGCTTAAACACTAGTGTTACACATGTTGGAGAATCCGATTCTTCACACGTGCATAATCTACTAAGTAAGTAGATAACCGTAGGGCAAAAGATCGTCAAATTTCGTTGAGAAATGAAAGAGATATTGATCCACGAAGTGAGGTGTTTGAAGCATGGAAAAGTGTGGTATTGAGATCAATTCTCCCTCATCGATGGAGGAAGAAAGAATTGTTTTGTTTATAAGTCTCAAAGTTGGCTTGGGGTTTGGGACCCCAAGGGGTATCCCATGTGTTTAAAGGAGGGAGGACCTAGATGTATTTCGGTTCGAGGAAAGCCCACACGCGCGCCGCCCGTCCGGTACGGGTCACGAGCTGGATAGTTGCACATCAAATTCATCATTTATTTTGGTGAATTACTACCTTCATAATTGCCATTACTTGGCCAGTAATGACACTTATGTGGGCAGTTCATGAGCCTCTCCTTCAACTATATAAAGGACCCTTTGTCACCAGCAAATCAGTCTTCCTACAACCTTCCAGCATCATTTCATTACTCAAAATTCTTCACGGTAGCACTTGAGTTTCCTTTGCTCATTTGTTCATTTGATGTTTTATCTTGGGAGACAATTGTCCACGACGTAGAAATGATACATACGGGGCAATATTGTCTTAAAGACAGTGCAAATACTGGACTCATCATATAAAAAACTGTTCCAGTTTATTCTTCAAGTTCATTGTAATTTCAGTTCATTCTTCAATTGTAATTTCAATTCTTGTAATACTTAGCAGTTACTTGTAATTTTCGTTTCCTGCATCTTTGTAACCAACAAGTTTAAGATAATATTTTGCTTACTATAACTGATGTAACATGGCTGGAAACATGACTAATTCTAATGCTGCTGCTGCTGCCTCTCAAGGCAACAATTCTGCCTTCCCTGCTACTGCCGCTACTGTCCAAGGCAACAACTCTGTTGCCTTCACTGCTGCTGCCGCTACTGTTCAAGGCAGCAACTCTGCTGCCTTCCCGACTGCTGCTGCTCCACCTTCTGCCTCCCACCATGATCGCCCTGAAAAATTCATGGGCTCAAACTTTAAGAGATGGCAGCAAAAGATGCTGTTCTACTTGACAGTTATAGGCATGGCCCGATTCCTAAAGGAAAATCCTCCACAAGCTGGAGATGAAATAGACTCTTCGCCTACTGAAACGGGTGAATGGGGCCTTGATATCCATGTCGTTAACGGTATGAAGATGGTTCTTGATGCGTGGAATCATAGCGATTTCATGTGTAAGAATTACATATTGAACTGCTTGGCAGACCATTTCTACACGGTCTATTGCACCGTTGGCACTGCCAAAGAGCTGTGGGAAAAACTGCAAAAGAAGTTCATCGTTGGAAAATTTCTAAAATTCCAAATGGTGGATAGTAAGACAGTGATGTCCCAAGTCCAGGAATTCCAAATGATTTTACATCACCTGGATTTGGAAGGAATGAAACCAAATGAGCAGTTTTTTGTTGCATCGCTGATTGAGAAGTTACCTCCTTCGTGGAATGAGTTTATGAGTTACTTAAAACTCAAGACAAAGGAGATGACCTTTGAAGAGCTTGTTATCAAACTCCAAATCCATGAAGATAATAAGAAGGCCTTGCCTAGGGGTAAACAACCTGCTGAGGCAAAGGCAAATCTGGCTGAGGCCAAAGGGAACCCAAGCAAGAAGCGGAAGTTCCAGAAAGACGGCAAGGCCCATGCAGCGGAGATGTTCAGAGGTAATTGTCACCACTGTGGGAAACCTGATCATAAGATCAAGGAATGACGCAACCTCAAGACTGAGCAACAACAGAAAGCCAAGTCTAAAGGCAAGGCGCATGCTAACGTCGTCAAGGACACGCTCCTGGATGACATGATTGAGGAGTTCTCAGCAGTGGTGCTAGAAGACAACCTGGTTGAGAATCCGATGCAGTGGTGGATGGACACGGGTGCTACCAGACACATCTGTTCCAACAGAGATGCCTTCTCCACGTACATACCGGTCACCGACAAGAAAGTCGTTCATGGCGACAACGCTTATCCGACGTCTTTGGGGGTAGGAAAGGTGGTCCTGAAGATGACTTCCGGAAAGGAGCTCACTCTGAAGGAATTGATGTACGTCCCAGAGATTAGAAGAAATTTAATTTCTGGACATTTATTGGTTAATGCTGGTTTTAGGCTAGTGTTTGAATCTAATAAGTTTGTACTCACTAAGAATGTCACTTTTGTGGGGAGAGGCTTCGTCCGTGAAGGCCTCTTCAAAGTAAATGCCATGTCTATAATGCGTCCAAGTAATAAAGTTGAACCTTCTTCTTATTTGCTTGAGTCTTCTAATTTATGGCATCATAGATTAGGACACGTTAACTACAAGTCTATCCAAAGGCTGGTAAAGATGGAGTTGTTGCCGTCTGTCCACGTAAACCCTCAACATAAGTGTGAGGTGTGCGTAGAGGCGAAACTCACCAAGCTTCCTTTTCGATCCATCGAAAGGAATACCGCTCCTCTAGAACTTATTCACACAGATTTATGTGACTTGAAGTTCACACAAACTGGAGGGGGGAATAAGTACTTTGTGACATTCATTGATGATAGCACAAGGTATTGCTACCTTTACTTGTTGAAAAGTAAGGATGAAGCCTTTGAAGCGTTCCGACGTTATAAAGCAGAAGTTGAGAACCAACTAAGCCTGCGGATTAAATCCATTCGTAGCGATAGAGGGGGAGAATACGTAGCGCCATTTGAGGAATACTGTGCCCAAAAAGGCATTGTTCACCAAATGACGGCTCCATACTCACCTCAATCGAAAGGTGTGGCGGAACGTAAGAATCGCACATTGAAGGAAATGATGAATGCGTTGCTCATCAATTCCGGTCTTCCCCAAAACATGTGGGAAGAAGCCGTCCTTACTGCTAATACGATTCTTAACAGAGTCCCACATAAGGGTAAAGACAAAACTCCATATGAATCATGGAAGGGAAAGAAACCCACCTACAAATATTTTAAGGTGTGGGGTTGTTTGGCAAAGGTTGAAGTACCCAAGCCAAAACAGGTCAAGATTGGGCCTAAGACTGTAGATTGCATATTCATCGGATATGCAAATAACAGTAGTGCTTATCGCTTCTTAGTGCATAAGTAAGATATTCCAGATATCCACCAGGGTACAATCATGGAATCAAGGAATGCTTAATTCTTTGAAGGTACCTTTCCTAGAAAGGAAAAAGACATAACCTATCGCAAACGAAGTTATGCACAAAGCTCTCAAGAACCGGGACTCGTTGACGGCCCGGATCTAGATGGTTCAGATCTAGCGGATCTCGAGGTGGCTGAACATCCGGAATCTAGTGTTCCAGATTCTCAGAACTTGGAGACTCCAGAGATGGATCTAAGGCGAAGTAAAAGGGCCAGGAAGGATAAATCCTTCGGTCCTGACTTTATAGCTTATATGGCTTAATGATGAACCAAGGACAATTGCTAAGGCGTTGTCAACTCCAGAAGCACTGCTCTGGAAAGAAGCTATTGAGAGTGAAATATGCTTCATTCTGCATAACCATACTTGGGAGTTGGTTGATCTTCCTCCGGGAAATAAACCGTTGGGTTGTAAATGGATACTCAAACGGAAATATAAAGCAGATGAGTCTATATACAAGTACAAGGTCAGGTTGGTAGTCAAGGGCTATCGGCAGACAGAAGGTCTTGACTACTTTGACACATACTCCCCGGTATCTCGGATGACATCCATACATATATTCATTGCGATCGCAGCTTTGCGTGACCTTGAGATACACCAGATGGATGTTAAGACAGCCTTCCTAAACGGTGATTTGGAAGAAGAAAATTATATGGACCATCCCGAGGGGTATGTGGTTCAAGGGCAAGAGAAGAAAGTATGTCGGCTTGTCAAATCTCTGTACGGGCTGAAACAAGCTCCGAAGAAATGACACGAAAAATTTGATAGTACTCTACTATCGAAGGGTTTCGCCATTAATGAATGTGATAAATGTGTCTACATGAAAGGTTTATTTTTTTCGCTTCCTAGAAGGTACTGACATTCTATTCTCCTACCAGTATAATCTATAGATGCGATTAACTCTACCCACAAAGATAATTTGTCACCTTACTCATATCTTGACATCGTTAGTTTCTTTGATTTCATCAGTACTTGCCAACAGGTAAAATCCAAATGAAATTACGTTGTACAGAGATGTGTACAAGACTAAGCATTGTTCTTCCATGTAGTTCCCATATCTTATACATCTGATTTTTTTTCTGAAATAAAATGCATTTTAATTATTCAATATGTACGCTAGAAAATACAACATCCCATGAACTCGCCTAGTACACATGGATGGCGTCAGTTTTTGGTTAAAACCAGCAAATTTCTAAACCAAACAGGCTCAAAAGGTTGTTTTCGACCAAGACATAAAATAGGTGAATTCTCTCTTTCATTAGAATCCAATATGACCTCTAAAACATGTCTAAACATACAAACTAAACGCAAATACCACAATGCTGAAAGAATGAAATAAATGACCAGTAGCAAAAGATTACAAATAAATTTCTGATAAAATGTAAACTAGCTCTTTTGAGAATCAATCTTGATCAATGAGACGACGTCTTGTCATTGTGATGACGTTGGAGGGGACTTACGATTGTGTTCATAACAACGTGTACGCATCTTGACCATGCCATCGGTACCTACTATTTTCTACCAGTAACTCTGCCTGCCAAAACTTAGGCAGATGAGAAGAAATCACTTAGTTGGAGAGTACTCATTGTCTGGAGGCATAGATGACCCAAAATCAATATTTGGATACACCCCAGGAGGTTGTTCTCGAGGTTGTATAGAGAACAACTGACTTGAATCATCTACCACGCCTGCCCACCCGTAGTGAGGCTCAGCCCTTAAATCACAAGTAAGGCATTTTACTTCGATGTATACCGGAACATAAAGGAAAACATGCAAACATTGCTTAAACAATTCACAATTTTCACTCAACACGTAAGTTTTAGTGCATATAGATGACTCTCACTTACTCGTAATACGTTTTTTCATCCACAACCATGTCCCAACTTTCACCTGTAGTGCTCTTGCCATATTTGTGCACCTTGCTGATTCAGAAAAAGGGGCATAACTTGAGTCTTTTTTATACTATCATTTGGGTTTGTCTTAATACCTAGATAGCCCCTTAAACTTGACACATTAAGTTAGATACTCCAACTTAACAAGTGACCAGATAAACACTTTAACTTGACAAAAGTGTCTCATGGACACTTGTATCTATAAAAGAGTGTGTTAACCACACTCGCTGGTAAAATATTAAAGAGCGAATTAACTATTGAAACGTGTATTTTTCAAATGCCATATAGCAATTATATTTTTTAAAACAATAAATAACAAATAACGGGAGAAAAGAATACACCTTTTTCTTCTTCGTAACACAGACACACCCTCCCCGCGGCGGCATGTTCTTTCTCTCTTGTCTTAATTATATATATTCCATCTTTCTCCTATCATCAACCGCACACACTCCGTCGACATCCATCACCTTTTCCACCACCATTTATAGCCTCCTCCATTGAAGACCACAACTTAGAAATTCAGGAATTCTATATGGGTGGTGCTTTAGTTTTGGAGAGGAAGGAAAGATTAAAGAAAAAATAGAAGAGAAAGGAGAGAGGTCAGCAAATTAATTTCAGAGATGGCTAAGAATCGTATAGTTACAAGATACACAAAAAAGAGCGGGTCTCTAAATGTTTGAGTAGCTTGGGTAATGATTTTATCTTCATAAAAAGGATAAGTATGGTTGTTGATTAATTATTTTCAAATAATTTACTTCCCTTTGCAAAACCATCGTTAGAGTTATATAAAATAACATCGTTGAAATAGTAGGATAATATATACCAGAAAATTATTTAGTTGCTTGAAAAAAATTCTCTAAAAATCCAATAAGTTCTGAAATTTTTCCCCAATCATTATTTACAAGCATATCACTTGGATTTCGATTATGGGCGTTATAAAAATAAAGTTATAGGTCTTCTATAATCGTAAGTAACAAGTAGTTGTTTATATAGATAATTCCACCTAGTCGCTACTTCTTCAGAAGTTTTTCTAAAAAGGTAATCCACAATCGTCATAATTTTTTTTATATTTCTTGCGTCTTTGTATTTTATTACCTCTAAAAATAAAGTTTATAACAAATTGTATTTTATTAAGAATGTCTTCAAAAAGTGATAGACCATCATTTACAACTAAGTTATAAATATGACACACACATTTTATATAAAAATGATTAGGAAAAGATGGAGTTAATATATCTTTTAAAAGGCCCACAACATAATTATTAGAAGAAACATTATCTAACGTAACAATCATAATTTTATCAGTTATTCCATAATAATCGTAAATTTCACGAATAATTTTTGTAATAAAATTTCCAGTGTGCCTATCATCAATATATCTATATGCTAAAATATATTTTTGCATAGACCAATTATGATCTATCCAATGACATGTTACAGTTAAATGATTATTCCAGAATATACCTCATCATCTAATGGTATATCATTAAAAAAACCAGTTTCATCTATATGAGTGAAATCAATCAAATTATCGGGACTAGGAATAGAATTAGTAGAAGAAGTACCCTTGTTACCCCTACTAGAAAAAGCACCCTTACATTTACCCTTAATCATACGTCCAAGGCGTTCCATTATAATTATGCAAAGAAATAATTAAAGTAAATGAAATTAAGTGAGATAATTAAAATTAAGTAACAATAATAATTTAAAGAAGGAACGAAGGTACCGAACGCCAACGGGTAATCGAGGTTGAAAATTGAAACTTTGATCGATGGATTATCCTCAAGCTAGTTGTCAACTTCACTCCCAATTTTTAAACTTTGATATAAATTAGCAAATAAAATATAAAATTTAGTAGGCAATATAGAGTTGTAGAGAGATATATAAAGAGATGGTAGGAAGATTTGTGAGAAAAATGAAGTATTTATAGTTGAGAAATAGGGTTAAAGTATAAATATACTAACTTAGGGATTAAAAATAAATATTAAGGGGGTAGGGGGATTTATGGGATGGAGGGGGGGGGGGGAATGGTCGTTGTAGCCGTTGCACAATGACCAAAATTGAAATTTGGTCGTTGTTGCAACGGTTAATATTGCAAATGGGAGGGAGCGGGTGGGCGGGACGGGCATGGTCGGAGTGGGTCGAAGTGGGACAGACCCAGACGGGACGAGCCCAGGTCTCGTCCTAGGTTTGAACCCCGACTCCATTTTTTTAAGGGGGGCCGAGGCGGGTTTCGGTACGGGCCGACCCCGCCCACTGGCCAACCCTACTTCCAAGTGTCAAATCTTATAATCTCAATTGAACGACATAAGACTATTATTCTTAACAGAAAAGGGTCATATTTGCCCTTGTACTCTTAGAAAATGGTTATATTTGCTTTTAATTATACTTTTTTATATGTTTATCCTTGCCATCCTACTTTGGGGTCGTATTTACTCCTCAACTGTTAATTTCCCTTATCCCCACCTTATCATCCTACGTGGCTGTATACAGTGAAAACCGACACGACATGTGTCATGTTCTGGGAATGAAAATCGAAGGAAGTAACAATTTGTATTGGTGGTAAGTTCGGGTGTCATAACAAGACCGTTGACGGCCAAATCATGTGACACCAAATAGCGACCGGACCTGGTGACATCGGGTGCAAGATCGAATGAGCTCAGCGCCTACCTGTTCCGGATATGGCGCCAGCCGTTACTATTTTTTCATAAAGTGACAGTTTTTATCATTTAATTGCATTTAATGAAGGAGTGATTCTTGGCATAAATGTCTTGTAATGTTAGCTATAAAAATAGCTCAACCCTCATGTTGGAAGGAAATCTCATTCTCATTGCTGATACTTGCATAATTTACATTCAAAAGTACTTTTGTTTGCACTTATTATTAGCTCAGGCCCGAAATAATTCAGCTAAGAATAGGATCAAACTCTCAATTCAATTTCAATCAAGGTTATGACTTTCCAGGCAAATTACTTGCTTATTATTTTCATTTACTTATTTATTGTTAATTGTTTTATCAAACTTATCTGCAAATCTATCCATGTATCCTTAAAACTACTTACAAATTCAACTGTACCTTTTTTGGGGTAAACAATTTGGCGCCCACCGTGAGGCTAAGGATAATAGTGGTGATTTGATTCAAACTAAAATTCCAGTTGTTTCTTTCGAGATTTTTGTGGTTGCAAGTCAATACTAAGTACTAACAGTATGGCTAGTGAAATCAACGACGAGGTAAGCAACCACGAAGACAACAACAATGACAATGGTGCTCACAACGTCAATAACAACAACGGCGTTCCACCCGTTGATCCCCTGAATGGTGTTCCGCCAAATAGCGTTCCACCGTTGATCCAATTAATAACAGCAACCTCATAATTTCACCTCGGTCGTCTAAAAGAACACGTCAGAAGACACCGATTGATACATTTAAATTGGGAGAAAATAATATCCACTTAAGCATCACGTAGGATAATAAGATGGGGACAAGGAAAACTATTGGTTTAGGTGTAAATATGACCCCATAGTAGGATGGTAAGGGTAAATATATCAAAAAAGTACAACTAAGACAAATATAATTCTTTTCGAAGAGTACTTGGGCAAATATGACCCTTTTCTGTATTCTTAGTAAGGGTAAAAAATACACCTCAGATATATATTTTTTAGTTTTTTAGGTGTGAGAGTTTCTTACCTAAACTATCACCAATTAATTAGAAAAATACATCTTCACTATCATTTGTTTTTCTTTTCCTACCTGATAGTTGAGGTAGGAAAAATAAACAACTGATAGTTGAGGTAGGAAAAATAAACAACTGATAGTTAAAGTGTGTTTTGCTAAGATAGTTTAGATAGAAAACTCTCACACTTGATAGTTCAGATAGAAAATTTTTTAAAAAAATAACGTGTTTTTGACCGCTCATGATCTTTGAAAAGTAAAAAATACAACCTCAAAATCGATTACACCCCAAAACTTTAATTTAAAAATCAAAACTAATCTTCAACTTTGAATAATACATTTCATCTGAATTTATGTGATATTATTATTTAATTGGATATAGAATTTTTTTAAAATATTAAAAATTAAAATTTGTGATTTAAAATACATTGAGTAAAATAATAAGAACCTTAAAATTATATTATTTTTAATATAAAAGGTAATACTTTTGGAACAAATTAAAAATAAAAGTGTCTCATGTTGTGATAGAGTGAGTATATAGAGTTAAACTTCTCTCTACGATGATGTTATTTGTCCGAATATTTTTGTTGCTATAATAAAATATTTTTATTGAAAATATATCATATAATATAATATGAAAAATTGATTAAAAAGACTTCGCCATTATATTGAAGTGTTATTATAAAAAGTAATTATTATAAAGAAGCACGATCATATTTATGAGTATGGCAAAAAAACTTCTCGAGAAAATATGGAATTACTTCCTAGGGGACTCAAATTTTACTTGGTTGTGAACAATTCAGTCAGGGCCTTAAGGTTTGCGGTTTGTTTGGTGTAAGTTGTGACTAATCCCTACACACATGACATAACAACAAAGTGTTGTGGTGATATGGCTCGCCACATGACTCTTGAGTCTTGACACACATTTTTCATAGTGAAAGCAAGGCCAAATGATGCACATACATAGAAAGAGGACAGGAATAAAATGTGTTGCACAAAAAAAACATTTTTGAAGTACAAGAAGTGGATAGTCAAATATGGTATGTCGTGTGTGTTTGGATAAGCTCAAAAAATGAAAAGGACTTCTTTTACAAAACATTAGGCTGAGTTAAGGGACAAACAAAATTTCAAACCCCACAAGGCTAGATTTTAGTCAAAATCGTGCAGATGCATCACCAGAATTGGGTGGCGACATAGTCGCACAAAATCATATGGTTGGCAAATCTAAGAATTGGCCTATACAAAGTTCTCACAACCAACCATATCCGCCTTACCCCACAAATGCGTCAAGTAAAAAACTCACATTTGCTATATATAGAAAGAGAGGCCGTAACTTAAATGACCCACATTGTGGTCTTTTGAACAAAAATAATGACAAAAAAAAATGAACAATAATATCTTTTGCGCAATTTAATAAAGTCCCCGATCGTTTCTTCCCCACCATTAGAACCCACCTTTTTAAACTATCCGCCATTAACGCACAAAACCTGAGGTTCCACGTTTCAATCGTGTATTTTTTAACTCGAAAGTCAATATTCTCGGTATATTCAAGTCAAGGAACAAGTTTTGAAGCTTGGATTTAGGAATAAAGCGCCGTAGAACTCGATTTCAAAAATTCAAAAACAACCTTTAATCTAGGTATTTTACTATGAAGTTTCTAATTATTTTGTTAAATATATTATTATCTTAAGCATGATTAATTTTTTAATAGTCTCGAATTTTGAAATAATATCGTTTTGAGCAATTGTTTTTTGTGTAATAGGGGGGCAGTCCGTGACCCACTGCCCAACCCCATTTTTTCAATTTGTTTCTTAGTTTTTTATCTGTTAATTATTTGTTAATTATCTGATTAGAAAAATATATTAATCTCCTAATTGTTAATTATTTATTAATAATTTGTTAATTTTCTGACTATAAGGAAATATACTAATCTCCTAATAATATCTTTATTTGTTAATTATCCAATTATTAATTAATTTATTTGTAAAATTGTTTAATCCATGTTAAATTATTAATGTGTTAATTAGTTATCTAATTTTATATCTTAATCTAATTTTATTTGGTAATTAGTTATCTAATTTTATGTGTTAATGTGTTAATTAGTTATCTAATTAATTATTAATTACAAATAGTTAATCCTTAATTTAGGATTGAACATCATTAGTTTATAATTAAAAATATTATTAATATTATATTAGTTAGTTAATTGTAGTTAGTATAATAATTAATTAACAATTATTAATTAGAACTTGAACATCCTTAGTTTAGGATTAAACATCATTAGTTTAGGATTAAAAATATCATTAATATTATATTAGTTAGTTAATTATAGTTAGTATAATAATTAATTATAAATTATTAATTAGAAATAGCTAATCTTTAGTTTAGGATTGAACATCCTTAGTTTAGGATTAAAATATCATTAATATAATACTAGTTAGTTAACTGTAGTTAGTATAATAATTAATTATCAATTATTAATTAGAAATAGTTAATCCATAGTTTAGAATTAAAAATATCATCAATATAATATTAGTTAGTTAATTGTAGTTAGTATAATAATTAATTAAAAATTATTAATTCGCAAATTTAGATAGTTAATATAATTTCCCGTTAAAAGGATTAGTTAATTAGTATAATTTTTTGATAAAGGATTACATAATTAATAGTACATGTTAATGATTAATTAAAAATCATTAATACAGATACGGCACCTCCGTGGATCCTAACCTTCATCCGGGGCCCTTCGATCCACCAGTACTTCATCTACATGTTACTCATAGGTCCCAACTATTATGGGATGATGTGATAGATTCGAGTACGTTTTCCGTTCCTGTAGGGTGGAACATGCGTGGAATCTTTTAAGGGCTCGGCCCCCACATCCTCTCGTCTTAGGTATACTTTATCGGGCCAATATCTATCATTGCATCGCTGCTGGTCGGGTACATCATGATAGGGCTTTTGTGACAGGCATGGTTGAGCGATGGCGACCGGAGACCCACATATTTTATCTCCGCAATAGTGAGGCCACTATCACGCTTCAGGATGTGGAGGTCATGTACGAACTACATGTAGATGGATGCCCGTTATACATTGAGGAGCCTCAGCCGTCGCCGTCGTATCGGGAGGAGTTGACTAGGCTCACTGATTACGTGCTTCAACCAGGTGATATTCATGGACATACTCGGATGTTGATAAATGCCCTTTGTACTCAGTTGCGCCTCTTAAACATAGAGCATCCTATTACAGACAACACACCTCAGGTGGATATCGATCGTCGTGCCCGTTTGTACTTACTCATCATATTCGGGGGCATTCTATTCCCGAACACATCGGGTTCTCATGTGAGCTTAATGTATTTAGTATTTCTAGAGGATCTAGGTGAGTTGGGATGTTATAGTTGGGGCGCTGCTGTTCTGACTTACATGTATTGAGCATTATGTTGAGCGTCTATGGGCGATAAGAGGGATGTCTCTGGATTTCACGCGCTCCTCCAAGTAATATATTTAAGTGTGTTAAATTTTATTCTAAATATAGCTTTTTGAAATGATGATTAATAAAATATTTTTAATGACTCTTTCAGATATGGGTGTGGTCTAGGATGAGACCTTTTTAGCAAATATCTGCGCACCCTCAACCTGACTTCATTGCTAAAGGCATGCCTTACGCGCGGAGATGGATGGGAGGCCTAATCCGAGAAGTGGATACACACCACAAACTTCTTCTGTTCAGGGATTAACTAGATCGTATGACGACAAACATGGTAAGTTTGTTTTATTCTACATTATTATCTTATTTTTTTACTATTTTTGTCTTTTATTGTTTACTAATTCAATTTTTTATAGTTTTTTATATGAAGGCCGTATGATCAGATTTTGGATCAGTTGTCGGCGTTTTATAGGGCTGGTGAGCCCATGTGGAGGTCGCGATGTCCGTTGATACACATGGATATCGTTGAGGATCAGGCGCCCCACCGCTTCTTATGATAGTTTGGGCATGTACAGAATATACTTGAGCTATTTCTTTGGGAGCATGATCACTATACACGGGACGAGCGTGCGACTGACACTCTTACATACCGGGTCTTTATGCAGGAGCAGATCCATCGTCGAGATCAGAGGCTGGTGACACTACCGGTGATCGGACATACGACTTCGATCCTAGATTACATGGAGTGGTACTGGCATCACACACAGCTTGATCGGCAACCCCGAGATATGTCATCTAGATGGAGAGGATATACATCACTCGTGGGACAGTATGAGGTATTTTCCAATTCGATCTATAATTTATCATTCATGGACGTTTATAAGATCCATTTATTTAGCAGCACCTTAGGATGTCATAACCTTAAAAGTGAAGGGCGAGGTTCAAACGAGGAAAGGCTTATGTTGGATACCTAGGCACCCAGAGACGAGGAAGGGCGTAGTAATCGACAAAATGCTTCGGGGAGTTGAAAATAAGCATAGATCCAGAGATTCCCGAATAAGGCAAAGTTTACCCCACTTAAACTTAATTAATCATCTTATATATTACGTTACAAATTTATTCAATCACTAATATTTGCAAATAAATGCAGCTACGGATCGTACATACGAAGCACTGGGTGGGCATGGACCATATGGATTTCCCCCGGACATCGAGATTTGCAGCTCGGATCGTTGAGCTAGCTGATAGTGGTTTGTGACAATCACAAGAGCTCGGACGTATCCCTGAGCGTGTTCCAGAGATCCCGTATTAAGTAATAGGTGATCATGGTCATACTCATGGAGGTGGCGGTGATAGAGGTGGTGGTGGTAGAAGGCGGTGTCAGAGAGGATGGGGCCAGAGGGGCTGGTTGCTAAGGGAGTGGGGATAGAGAGACTGGTGACATAGGGGTGGGGCTAGAGGGGCTGGTGGTCGAGGGGCTGGTGGCCGAGGTGGTGATAGAGGTGGTGGTGGTAGAAGGCGATGTCAGAGAGGATGGGGCCAGAGGGGCTGGTAGCCGAGGGAGTGGGGATAGATGGGCTGGTGACAGAGGGGGTGGGGCTAGAGGGGCTGGTGGTCGAGGGGCTGGTGGCCGAGGTGGTGGTGATGGAGGCCTCTGTCTAGTAGATGAGCTTGACGAGCATGCTACCGTTCCCGCTCTAGCCCAACAACATCCGTCGACTTCAAGGCTTTCGCCGACTTTGGAGCGTCTGATGACTTCAGAGCTCCCGATGACTTCTTACCGACCGTCGATACCTGTATATACGCCAGCGCAATTATATTCAGATCACATAGACTGGGTATTAGTAGAGGCATTAGTGTTTGTGCAGCCGTTAGTTCGTGATTCCACAAGGTGAGCGGTCAGTTCGTGATCTACAAGGTGGCAAGGAGATGGAGTACGACGATGCATTCATGGACTTTGACTTGTTTCAAGGCCTAGAGGTAAGTGTTCAAAATAATTATATATTGATTATTTAATAATTTTCCATATCTTAGGATCCAGCTCTAGCTCCGGCGTCATCTACAACTCCAGCTCCGGGGCCCGCTCAGGAGTCCATTCAGGAGAAAGCTCAGAAGCCCTCTGAGGGGCCATCTCAGGAGCCCGTCGACACACATGTTTGATTTTTTACCAAAAGATAATATATTAATTAAATCTAAATTAAAATTAATACTAATTGTTTATATATTATTTTCATGTTCATCCTTATGTGCCCGTAGACTCGTCTCCTGATGAGATGGACCCGTCTCCTGACACTACTAATGGAATTCTGACTGTACATAGCAGTTCACGTAATCCCAAGAAGAAGCACATTATGCTCAAGTCGCAAGGAATGAAAGAGAGGATGATCATAACATATATCATCCTATTATTAAGAGGAGAAAGGGGGATGGAGATGACGGTGAAGGTGGTGGGGGTGGTAGGGACCGTCTTAGGCTTAAGGTTACTCTAAAGGCTCCCACATGTGGGATCCATTAGAGATTGTGTATCTGTAAATAACTCGTGCGACGTCCTAAATTAATTATAAAAAAAATCTCGACATATTCAAAATAAAGTAATGTCTTGACTAAATAATAAAATGCTTAAATCAAAATCTTATAAAATAAAACATTTAAACCTAACGATAACTAGTTTTCAAACAAAACTTACTTCGGGATACTTTACAACTCCTAAAACGACGATCCAAACATTTAGGTATCTTTGATGTATTGAGCCTACATTATTGTTCGCAAAAAAAGATATCATGTTCTACATAAAATATTGATATTCCGGAATTTTGAGACATGACTAATCTTTGGTCAAAATATGGGAAAATGTGAATTTCAAAACTTTAAAATTACAAAAAGTGTGAGGAAAAATTTACTAATCCATTCCTGTGCAATAGGACTTAACTGTAGCAGTTACAGTTAAGTCCTATAGAGCAGAAATTCCATGCGCAAAAGGCATTAATGTAACTTTTTAGGGAGTATTTTGGATCAAAATTTCACTTTTTGGGTCATTTAAGTTGCGGACTCCATATATATATCCAGCTTAGACCCTTGTGGTCCAGCCATTCCCCAGACCCGCGCATAGCGGGAGCTTAGTGCACCGGGCTGCCTTTTTTTATGCGCATCTCAACTAATTTTATGGGACACATGTTTCCAGACTTGGAGCAAATGTGAAGAAGTCACAAAAGGGATTTGAATCTTAGACCTCTTAGTTCTTAATCCACTTCATTGATTACTAGATCACACCCTTGGGTGCCGTATTTGATATTATATTAAACAAAATCTATTTCTAACAATGAAAAATTAATGCACAAATACTACATAACACTTAATTATGATTAAGTGATAAATTTATAAGATATAATATCTTGCATCTAGTGTTTTGATGTAAATATGGAAAATAACTCTTTACCAAGTACGCCATACTTTGATGTTTGAACATTTTCTTGATAGCTAAGCTGAGACCATTTCTGTATACGCAGCCCCACGCACACTGCTCCCTCTTGGTTGTTGCCTTTGGATTCAGAAAATTTTCATGTAGCTACGAGCTGTATTTCCTTTTAGTTTGGATTCAAAAACTTTGTCAAACTCAAATCCTGAACTAACTATTAGTAACATTGGGTTTCAAAACTTATCCAGTTGGTTTCTGAGTTTGGATTGGGTTGATTTCTGTTTTAGGTTTCTAAAAGACATTGGGTTGATGAATTAAAAAAGACAACGACTATTATACCTCAATTCCAAACAAGTTGACAACATGAATCCTCACTTCTCCAAGTACAACGCATGTCATCATCAAACCTATGGATCTACAAAAATACAAATTCACTACCGTTCCCTTTGTCAAAGAACAACTAAAGCAGGTAATATCTTACTCTCAACAAATGTTTACCCAAAAAAGTTAGTACGTCAATTAGCAATTAACGTTCTCGTCCAACAAAGTAAGTCAATTAGCAAGTAACATTCTCGTCCAACAAAGTTAGTAAGTCAATTAGCAATTAACATTCTCGTCTATGTATACAAAATGTTCGAACACTACCGGTGAAAATGCTCTCCCTGGGGCAGTTAAAAAAAATGTTCTTCCTGGGGAGCTCCATCTTAGTGGCTACACTTTCTTGATGAGTTCAAGCACCATGGATCCTAGGCCTCCAAGCCGCTATAATTTCAAGCTCCTGCCCAAAGATAAGCTCTCCAATAACTCTTCTTAAACAGAATATCTCAAGGAAAAGTCTATCCGCGTTACTGTGTCGTCAAGGCTTCAGCCACAGAATTAGTTTAGACCAAAAGGCATTCAAAATTGAACAGGTACAGATAGGTTAATGCCCAAAGAACTCTTTTATGGGAGAGTGGTTTATATACAAGCAAAGCCTCTTGAAAGGCAATCTTTGATCCTTGGTCAATCTGAAAGCAACTCATCCAACTCAGTCTCCTCAGACATGAAAAGGTCATAGTCAGTACTTGTTCCATTGGATAAATCTTCAACTCGGGAGCTACCAAGTGAAACTTCGCCTAGAGGGCTATCCTCATCATCTTCATCCTCAGGATCAGCCATTTCTGGCTCATAGTCTACATTCTCATCATGAACAACTGCCTCAATATCTTTCTTCATATCATCACCGTCTTTCTTCTTAGCTATATTGCCTTTACCAATTTTTCGATGACCCCAATCCATTTTCTTTTCAGCCTCAGAATCCTCACAAATGCACGATGATGGATTTTCATGAAACTCACCCCTCCCTGGCCTCACCTCCTTGGGTTCCCCCATGAATCCTCTTTGAAATGCACGAACTCTAGAAGCAAATTCCTCACTTGTCATGTTATTTCTATTTATGAACACACGATTTAGTTTCTTAGCATTTGGACGAATGGTAGGTTTATGACCAAAATATCTCCTACATTAAAAAGAAAAGATATATTAGCCCGAATCTAAATACAATTTGCAGAACAATTGAAACGCCAGAAAGCAAAGCAGCATACCTTCGTCCTGCTAAAATTTTTGCCATGTTCCCATTGTTATTAGTGACAAATACATCACTTTCATCACAAACTATGAAGTCAAGAGCAGCCATTCTAGAAGAATATGCAGAAAATGGTTCTAACTCTTCCTTGCTGGCAATAGTGTCCTTGGAGTAAAAGTTTGGAAAGAGGGCCTTTAACGGAGCCAATGTCTCTTCACCTCCATACACTTCACCAGACGCTACGTAAATATGAACGTCTTTTCCATATCCCAGTCCTCGTAGCATCAAGCCAACTTCTTCAGGAGTAAGAGGGCATCTTCCTTGCCTCCTCGCTTTATCCGGGTTGCTGCTCTGCACATGTATTAGAAAAGAGTTTAAACACACTCTTGGACTATTATATTATATCCTGTGGAATAAGGGGGAAATTGCGTCCTTTAATCTAAAAACATCCTCATAAAAGCAACTCTCTCTCTCTCTTGGTGTGTGTATTCACATTTCTTTCTCCGAATATATACAACAACAACATACCCAGTGAAATCCCACAACGTGGGTCTGGGGAGGGTAGAGTGTACACAGACCTTTCATATATATATATATATATATATATATATATATATATATATATATATATATATATATATATAGAGAGAGAGAGAGAGAGAGAGAGAGAGAGAGAGAGAGAGATATAGGCCTCACAAAGATGACAGCAATCTAGTTTCTTTCCCAGATTATCCAGTCACTCTTATTCTCTTTTTGATAGATCTTTTACTTTGTGTCAGACAATTTGAAAATATGAACAGAAGTGAGATATAAATAAAAAATGCTTAAGCGGATCAAACAATCAAATCTTTAAACTACATTGTGATGATGATTCATTATGAGGAAATGACCAAAAACTGATATTCTCAGGGTCTCACATGTAAAGTTTTCCACCTCCGCCGTATCTTTCCCAGTTCTGTCCTCTCCTTATCCCCTCCACCGTAATAGCATCCCGAGAATGCAAGCATATCAGGTTCAAACCTGTAAACAATACACTATAAGCAAGCTTTCTTTTCTCCAGAATTCCCAAACTGCAGCAAAGCATTCCCTCCCATCCAAAGTGAACATGTCAGCGGAAAAAGAGAATACAGCAAGCAAATTATCATGGGAATACTGAGCCAGTCATCTCATACGTGATAGACAAATTGTTCCTACAAAATCATCATATGTTACAAACCAAACATAACATTTCAAATCAGCCTAGGAGCATCTGTGAACCGTGATTTCTATTAGATAAACTCTTAAGCTTACTGAAGGGTAATACATACAATAAAACACACTATGAAAAATGCCCAGGACGTAACACTGGTTCTGCACTTGGAGGACATAAGTAGTTGCAGCCTAAGGATATGGAGGACGAAAGGAAAAGACGAAGAAATAAAATAAGAAACAGAAAATCATAAAATCAAGTCGGATCTTATGACTAACCTTAGGTGAAGGGCGATATAATGCTTGCTACTCATCCTCATTCGCTGGACCAATTTCTTACCCATTTCGAGTATAGGGTCAGCAAACTTAAGGGCATGATAATTGACTCTGCATCTAAGCTTTTGCAAATCTGTATCCAGCTTATTTGCAAGTCGATAGTCAAACTTGCTGATCTGTACAGCCTGTCACAAGAAGCAGACTGCTAATACAGGTCTGAGATATCAATAAAAACAACACTAATATGACAGCATACAGAAAGGAGCAGTCCCTTGTTCCCTGAGGACTGGTTTTCCACTTATTGTACAGGCAATTGTATTTCTTTTGAGTTAAGAACCAAAATAAACATATTAGAGTTAGTGAAGCCTCAGGGCCTAGTTCTCTTGCAAAGCAATTTTCAAACATTTAAGACTGATAAACTTGAGTCAATATAGCTGCAATAATTTCCTCAACCTCCAACCTAAAAGAGTTATAATGTTTTCTGATGGAAAGCTTGTCTCGTGCATCCAAAGGGTAATAGTCCTATAGCTTTAACATCCTAACCAGTTACCAGCTGTACAAAGTATTGAACTTGGACATAACATAACAATCCTTCTCTTAAGTGTGTACTTTTGCAGTACCTTCTTGGTACCAGCTTTAATGAAATATCATTATCTTATTAAAAAAATCCTTCCCTTTAGGCGCTGAGCATAAATGAGGTTTTACTAGTCATAACCAAGCTAATGAGATTCTTCAAAAAAATTTAGCAAATTGCTTCCATTTGAATCAGTGATCACTTTCCCAAAGTATCAATAATAATTTAAATTTGGCAAGAAGTTTCAGGAAGTACACAAGTATCTAGTGCCTCAACTCCTTAGTCCAGTAAGTTTTAGAAGTTCAGTTACAACAACTGAAAAGGATGCCCAAATTTTCAGAATCTTATAGGTTTTATGGCTCAAACTCCTGATATTGAATGTAAATAGTCTAAAAAAGTAACTAGCAATAACTCAAAGTAGAGTAAAGAACTAACAAAAGTGTGCTTCTCAGATTTGTTTTTATTCATCCACAAATTACTAAGAAATATAAGTGTCTTGAAAACTCACATGTTTTTTCACAAGTACAGGCAATACACGATTTATATAGCATCTGTCACTGCATTTTCTAGGAACACGCATTCTCTGTGGCACCCATATCTGCCCTCTTCTAAGAGGAAGCTCTTTAATAATTGAAACATCTGTTGTTAGATGTTTTATAAACCAATCAACATCAAATATATCAGAGAAGTCACTGCAAGAGAAAAGGAGAGCATTTCACTTTCACGGTTACATGCTAGGATCATTAGCATTTAAATTGTACATATACAATAAAGTTCAGTGAAGGGAGAAACCAATATGCAAGAAAATACTAAATCATTCTTCTGATACTCACCTAGAATCTTTCCAGAAAGACGTCTTGTCCAACTTTGGAACAACAAGAGTAGCATTTAAAATGCGAGCAGCAACAACAGCATCAGTAATCTGCCATAAATGGGCCAGCTTACACTGTTAACTATTGAAGGTTCCACAGTTTCACATAGTCCTTGTATAGTTTGGTTCCAGAAGAAAGCCAAAGTACACAGGTGGTAACAGAAAGGAGTGCCAACTCAAAGGGCCGTTTATTAGAAAGGCATAGATCGAATTATCAGAATCATGTCACATATAGAGGAACCGATTGCTCAATTTATAAGCATCTTGAACCTTAGACTAGTCAGGCATGAATACAAATAATTTTTGTAAGGAGTATTTGACAACCTATAGTTAGCATGAACTGGTAATTCATAAGTGTATCTTCTGTAGCCAATTTAACTTAAAGTACAAATACCTATAACTCACTTATCAAACCCCAAAACATGATTATGCAGAGATATTTGCTATCACTGGATATCAAATTTGTACCGGAGATTCAGTATCGTTACTACTCTGTCACATCAAGTTAAGTGCATCTTGAGGTGATAAAGAATCAATGATCAATCAATCAACGGCGCCTCAATCCCAAAATTAGTTGCAGACGTTTACTAATCAAGGATATCTCGCAAAATCTAAACATTTACAACAACATTGATAGACAGAAAGACAGAAAATGCATGAAATTCAGCAACACTCGAACAACCATTGGATGTTGTCTCCCACCAGTTGCATAAAGCTTCTCCACTTACTGGTATAGAGAGCCTGATAATACATGGGCATTGTTCACTGTGAAATCTAATGCCTTAAATTTTCACCATGTGCATGTGCTTACAACAATACCAAAAACTAAGTCTCAATCCCAAACTAGTTGAGTTGGCTAAGAGGTCTTCTATATCCATCCAGCCTCATTTGGACCTCTTTATTACAATACACAGTAATTTGTCTTTTCAGACAATTAAGGGTGAAGATTTTTGGTTCTGATGTAGCCGTATCTAGAAAAGCACATCTCAGGGCATTTTTATGATGATATTCCTCATAAATACACTGGTTTTACAATTGTGAACCTAAAACAACCTTATTCCTTTATTCGGGCTTGCATGTGCATTAACTATCTAAAAATAGCAAAGACAAGTTCATTTGAACTACCTTATAAAATACGACATCACTGAAACAACTACCTTATTTGTCTACTAGTGTTAGAAAAAAAAGTTTATTGATCAGAATCTTATTTCTCTTTAGTCAACAAACTAAAAAAGAAATCAGATTCAATTCTAAAAACCAATCTGGAAAGAAATCAGATTCAATTCTAAAAACCAATCTGGAAATATTTTCTTACCCCAGTTCTCTGTTGGTTAAGACCTCCACTGGTGACAATCAACAAGTATCTATTTGGGCGTGTAATGGCTTTGGCTTCTGAAATTTGAAACAGTGCAAATATGCAATCAGAATTCCAAATTCAACTTTATTAGTAATAATTCCTTTATTGCTACATAACCATACCATAACAAGCTGATTTTTTCCCCCCAAAAATGAATGCTACAAAACAACCTAAATTATATGATGAAAGAAGCTGAGCTATTAAGCTCTTTTGGAGTTTACGCACTTGCAAATTTACTGCTGGCATTACTGCATCCATAAAAGAACTTTGAATTTCTAGAACTCCAGAGATCACGATTATGAAGTCCTGCACTGATCTAGAACTCAACAATCAATGCACCACATTTAGAAAACCTTAGATCCAATCAAAACACAAACAAACCAATAAGATTTAGATTAAATCCTAACCTGACCACGAGATTGAGGAACTCCAATCTGATTACCACCGCCTTCGCCTCCCTACAAATAACAAATGTTGTAATTAAATTAACACTTTATCATATATGAATCAATCAATTAACTACACCTCAATCAAAAACTAGCAGGATTCATTCTTCTACTACATAATTTGACTTTTAACGTTATTATAAAAATGATATGCAGCTATTCAGTAATATAGCATTTGCTCATGAGCGTGATTGATTAACACACTGTTGAATCATCACGACTATGAACTCCTGCACTTATCTAGAACTAAACAATCAACGCACCACATTTAGAAACCTTAGATCCAATCAAATTACAAGAAAACCAATAAGATTCAGATCAAAACTAGTACCATTCATTTCTCTACAGCATAATTTGACATTTAACGTTATTATTTATGAAACATAATATGCAACTATTCGGTAAATATCATTTCCTTGTGTGCGTGATTGATTAACGTACCAATGCACCACATTTAGAAACCTTAGATCCAATCAAATTACAACAAAACCAATAAGATTCAGATTAAATAAGTAATCTCATTACTACTGCCTTTTTCACCCTACAAATAACAAATGATGTAATTAAATTAACACTTTATCATATACGAATCAATCAACTAACTAAACCTCAATCAAAACTAGTAGGATTCATTTCTCTACTACATAATTGTGACTTTTAATGTTATTATGAAAATGATATGCAGCTATTCGGAAAATTATATACCTAGATCCAATCGTATTACAAGGAAACCAATACGATTCAGATTAAATCCTAACCTGAATACGAGATTGATATAACTAATTAACACTTTATCGTATATAAAATCAATCAATTAACTAAACCTCAATAAAAAACTAGTAGGATTCATTCCTCTACTACATAATTTTGACGTTAAATGTTTTTATGAAAATGATATGCAGCTATTCGGAAAATTAGATAACTTAGATCCAATCAAATTACAACGAAACCAATACGATTCGGATTAAATCCTAACCTGAACACGAGATTGATGTAACTAATTAACACTTTATCGCATATGAATCAATCAATTAACAAAACCTCAATCAAAAACTAGTACGATTCATTCCCCTACTACATAATTTGACATTTAACATTATTATGAAAATGAAATGCAGCTATTCGGAAAATATCATTTGCTCGTAATCGTGATTGATTAATATACCATTAAATAATCAAAAACTAGTAGGATTCGTTTCTCTACAACATAATTTGACTTTTAACGTTATCATGAAAATGATATGCCGCTATTCGGAAATTAGATACCTTAGATCCAATCAAATTACAACGAAACCAATAACAAATAATAATGTAATTAAATTAACATTTTATCGTAAATGAATAAATCAATTAACTAAACCCAATCAAAAACTACATAATTTGAGTTTTAACGATATTATGAAAATGAAATGCAGCTAATTAAGGAAATATAATTTGCAAGTAGCGTAATTGATTAATATACCGTTAAATCATCAAAAACTAGAAGGATTCGTTTCTCTAATACATCTAATTTGATTTTTAATGTTATTATGTAAATTAAATGCAGCTAATTAAGGAAATATCATTTGTAAATGAGTCTGATTGATTAATATACCGTTAAATCATCGTGACGGAGGTGACGGAGGTTATTATCGTCATTTGGCGAAGGTGCGAGAAATGATAGAAAAAATAGGAAGAGGAGAATGAAGAACGTAAAGGTAATTGCCGGGATTAGGAACCGAGCACGGCTGTGATGGTGGTGGCGCCGCCGTGGAATAGCCATACGGCGGCGGCGAGGGATGGTGGTCGGAAGTGTTTGGTGGTTTGATTTGACGATGAGTTCTGTTAATCACCGTTAGAGGAGGAAGAGGGAGAGGGTTTATAGGGGTATTATAGGGAATAGGAATACAGATTTGTTATTATTATTTCTTGTTTGAGGAGAGAGGATTTTGGGGTTTTAGACCCCACAAGGATTCGCATTGTAAAAACACTGCTCTTCTTTGTTTTTAGCTTTTGGACACATCTATGTTTTTTTTAGTTATTCCGAGCCCGATTAATATAAATTTATATTGTATAAACTATAAAGTCATAATTATCTTATATTGAGTGAGATCCCATAAGTGGAGTCCAGGAAGGATAAGAGCGGAGCTAGGTAGACTCCAAGGTATTCATTTGAACCTCCTCGGTTAAAAATTACATTATATATATAAGACTAAAATTAGTTTTTTAATATATATATATATATATATATATATAGTAGATGTTGAACTCATTTGACTTCTTCATGCATTTACTTCTTTATATTTTTTGACCCACTAGGTGAAAATTAGAACTGTCAAAACGGGCTAGCCCAGCCTATCCGGGCTTAGCCCACACGGGCTTTGGAATCTGACGGGCCAAGCCAGGCTGGCTCACTATTTTGATGGACCTTTAAACAGCAAGCCCAATCCATCACTATGTGGGCTGCGGGCCTGGCCGGGCCAGCCCACATTTAAAAAAAAATATATTTCATAATTCTTTAATTTAAACTCTAATTTAAAATGCTAACATAAATATTTATAAGACTATATTATATGGTATTACCACTTTCTAACTAAGTCTCAAATCAACAAATAAAATTATACTAATAATGCTTATTAAATTTGGCTTTAAATAAAGATTTGATTGTACGACATCGGTATGAAATTTCTACCATTCTATGCAATTATTTTGGGTACAACTGAAGAAAACGATCTTGTAGGGCCAAACCTTCTGCGAAACTCAATAACTTTTGACACTGTTAACACTTAACATATTGATAATTGATATCACTCGAACCAAATAGAGATATTAATAGCAAACTTAATGAGTAGCGATACAACTAGCTAAATTCATATTAACCTAGATTTGTTTCAATAGATCTCAATAAAATGCAAAAGAAAATGATAATATTCCATCCATTTAAAATAAAAATGAACTTCTCAAAGAAACTTTCATGGCACTTATGATGTATCCAAAACGAGCATATCATCTTCATTAAGCACATCTGATTTTGCTTGTGACAAGGTTTTCTTAATATCTTCATTTTTTTCAATTTTTTTATTTTTAGATTAAATTATTTTGATCAACAAGTTGGCCCAACCCATGCACACTCAAGACCACTGATCAGTGTGCTTACTCGAACGGGGCTAAAAGTCTTGTTCTTAAATGGGCTCCAAAAATTCAAGCTCAACACTATCAAATCACGGGCTGGGTTGAATCGGTCCACTGGCCTTATCCCTCATTGACGGCTCTAGTGAAAATTCTGACTCTTCCACTGAGGAATGATATGATATACGCAGACATTATCTCTGCCGTTGTGGGGTAGAGAGACTGTTTCCGAAAGACTCTCGGTTCAAAGAAAGAAAAAGAGAAAAAAATAAAATAAACAGAAAAGTAATTTGAAGCTGATACTTATATGGTATAAAGTCAATAAAGACAAAACCCTCCCTATCAAATTCAAATTCTTTGATTAAAGGTGAAAAAATTATATCTATCTCATTATAATTGTTAATGATTGATCAATTATTTACAACACAATTCATAATAAATTGAAAATGACAAAAGACAACAAAAGAAGAAATATTAGTTTATTTAATAAATTACTAATATACTATAGTAATTACTAAAAAGGAATAAACAGAAAAAAGAAAAAAGAAAAGGGAAGAAATAGTAGTGTGTTTGTGATTTAGATCTTTGAATTGTTCGTTACTTGAGAAGGTAAGATTTGGAGTTGAAATAATGACTTTGGCATTTGTACTATAGAATCTTGTCCCTTTGACCAAAAAAACAATCCAATTTAACTTTCCTAAAATAAATGGTAAAAAATAGTTGCGGACAATGTTTTAACTGAGTTTAAATTATATGCTCCGTCGCATTTTAAGTATCTTCGTTTGAGTGGGCACGAAATTTAGGAAAAAAAAGACTTTTGAATCTTGTAATTTTAAATTTAAGATGTATGTGTTCTTTAAATCTTGTCAAAACTTAAATATTCTTTTTGGGACAGATAAAAAAAGAAAGTATTAGCCCTAATTTATTTCCTGATTGTTCCCCATTAAATTTTGATAATGACTTGTTAATTTTGCAGGTGCCAAAAAGGAAAGAAGACCACCCTTCAAGGATTAGTTATCACATGAGTTCAAAAAAGGAAAACCTAGATAGCCAGCTACCGAGGATTTAAAGGAAATCAAGGCGCCGACTTACCTCAAGACAAAGAAGGAAACAAGACATACAAGAATGCAGTCAACTAAGGAAAGAGAATATTAAAGCGCTAACCAGCCTCAAGTCAAAGAAGGAAGAATATATCATACAACGTTCAGCAAAAGCAACTAATGTAAAGGAGATATCAGACGACGAACTAAAGATCAGAAGTTCAAAGAAGACACAAATCAAGGACCGCTGGCACAAGCTAACAATGGAAATAAGTCATCAAAGAAGATACAAGGAAGATTACATCAAAATCTCTAATTGATTGAGTACAAAATCCCTTAGGTTACCTTAGAGCGAAACAATCAAAATCAATCAAAGGAAATATTGCTTCCCTTCCATTCCTCGAGACCTAAAGCAATTAACTATAAGAAGCATATCACATACAACGAAGAAACTCATGACTTTGCTTGAGCAACAACTTTCATTCCTCTTTCATCTTACAAAAAAAAACACTGTACTGATTATATTAGTGTTAGTGTTAGTGTTAGAAAAAGAAAAAAAAGTAAGTAGAAAGCTATACAGGTTGAGGTTGTCAAATAGAAGTTCTAGACATTATCTGCACGACGAACTTGGTTCAAAGATTGAACCACCATTGTGATCAAATCAAATTCAAGGCTCTAAGGAAAGTCTTGTAATTCAAAGGGACTGGAATAGACACTACACCGGTGATCCGAACCAGTATAAAAATATTTGTGACTTTTCTGCCAGTTTGAGTTTGCAGGAAAGTCGACTGACGGAACGAATAGTCAACTTGTCAACTGAAAAAGGATTTAAAAATCTCAATTCACCTCCCCCTCTTGTGTTTCAGAAAGTAAGATATCTAAATTGGGACGGAGGAAGTAAAACATTGTTTATTATTATAACTCTATTTAATAGTAGCATTAGTCGATACTACATCCTCCGGATAAAAAAAAGTGTCCACTTAGCCTTTATTTTTTTATTCAAAAAGAGTGTCCATTTATCAAATCAAGAAAGAATTAACCCTATTTTTTCATATTTGTCCTTATTAATTATTAAGTGACCGACTCCCAACACCTATTTAATGAGGGGTAATTTAGTCAAATTACCTAGTTTTATCTAAAAGTTAATATTTTCTTAAGGGGTGTGCAAATAGTTAAGTGTACACTCTTTTTTATTCGGAGGGAGTAATAATAACATTAATGGTGTCAACACTTTTTTCAATTCATTTCTCCATTTGTGTGGTGGACTACTATTTTTACAACACAAGTTTGTGAATCAATATTAATCTTCATCTACGTAGTGTTAAATCAGCCTTGTCGAATTTTGTGGATCAATATGAATAAAATATTTTAAACATAAGAAAGAGAACTGTTGAATTATAATTTGTAGATTGGATCTGTGATTAAATTATTGAAAGCTTATCAGCTATTGTTTTCCACGAGACTGTCATTTTCTAAAAAAATTCAATTATAAACCGTAGATTGGACCTGTGATTAAACTATTGAAAGCTCATCAGCTATTTGTTTTCGCCAATTGAAGTCATTTTGTAACAAATTCAAGATCTCATTGCTTGAAAGGCCAAGGGATGGCAATTGAGCGGGGAGTGTGCGGGTACCCCTCCCCCACCAGTACCCGCCAGAAAATTTTATAACCGCCACGGTACATTTTCAACATTCATACCCACCTAGGCGGGTATATTCCTAAATACACACCCGCTTCACAAAAAATCATTATTATTAGGCTTATGGGAGGCTAAAATTATGGGTGCCAAATTATTTGGGCTTTAGATAAATATAAAGTTGTACAAATAAAATTATAGTTGGCGGGTATAAGGCGAGCGGTTGGATGCGGGGCGGGGCAGGCGTTATAACTGCAAATCCACCGCCTACCCATATCCGCCAAAGTTATACTCGTACCGGCCCCAACTGAGGCGGGTGCGGTGCGGAATCCGTAAAACTCTACCCACCTGCCATCCTAAAGAAAGGGCCATGTAAGGCAAAGCAACTGATGTCTATGGTCACTTTCACGCCAATCGGGTAAAGCGAGATTGCACTCAGCATGCTAGGCTAGATTGTCAGTATTGTACCGTTAGAACTGCAGACTAGCGTCAAGGAAACAATATGTACGAGAGTCGAGAGAATTGAATGAGAGCTAGCTTGTATTAAAAGAGCCACAGTTACAATAAAGTTAAATGAGAGCCAGGGAGAGACACCACTACAGAGATTTGAATTCGTTTAGTTGGGCCACCAATATCTAGCTGCGTTCATGAAATGTCATGGAAGGACGACGTAAGGCAAAACTACTTGTGCCTGTGGTAACTTTCAGCGCAATGGGTGCTTGGCTAGACTAGACTGTTAGTACTATACCTTCAGAGTGCGGGACATTGTCAAGGAAAGAGTGTCCATGAGAGAATTGAAAGAAAGCTTGCTTGTTATAAATGAGCAATAATTACAAGAGAGCTAACAGAAAGAAATAATCATTTGATTATTTTCATTAATTGAAAGACTATTTATACAAGTTACATATTTTCATAATAGGAGAATCCTATTCCTAAAACCTTATTCTACTTGGATACTAACTATACATTTATGGTAATACAATTATTATGGTAAGTGTACAATACTAATTACATTACAATATTACCTAAACTACGATACTAAATATTTACCCATATACATGTATATTGTGTATATTTAACACTAACGCTGGTGCCAGGAAGAAACATCAACACAGAGATTAGAATTCATCTAAGGTGGTGCCAGGAAGAAACTATACAAGAACTGGGATCTAAGTAAGCAAAAAGCTGAAAGAACTCTTTGTTTTCATATATATATGCATGTGAAAAGTAACTAACAGGAAAGGCGCATAGCATAGCTGAGATAGATTCACAACATAGTATCAACAATTTGTAAAAGTACTTGATATTGGTACATAGAGCCATATATAAACCAAACATAAACATATCTCATCTCACTCACTGGCCAGAGGCAACTTATGTTGCTCAGTTGCTCTCCACTCCAACAACATTTTGTCAAGCAGCTGCAAGTAACATCATGTGCTAAAAAGCCTCTAAAAGGAAAGAGGCAGGTGGGAATTTTGCAACAAAGCCATATTTAGATATGCTATACTTTCTGTGTACACCAGTAAGCCTCCCAGTTGCAGCCTTCTGATGGAAAGAAACCATCAGTTGTGAGCACTCCCTGTCATATATAAAAAACAAAGGAGCCACGAACACTCAGAGGTGTCTCTTTGTGCATTCGATACAAATAATTCATCTCCGCAAACAACGAAAAGTAGATAGATACTTACAAAAGTTGATCTCGAGTATAGTTGCTATACTTCTCGCAAGTTTTACTCCACTCCTTAGACACACCTAGAGTACATTGGGCAGTAAATATTGCTGCAGCTGCTAGCATAGAAGGCGGGAACCTAAGCATTTCATACTCAACGAGGGATAGTTCGGTCATAAAGAAAGACAGGAGCTCCACCTGATCCAAGAATAACCAAATGTTATCAATACTTGAGTCATTTCTCTAAGCAATACTCAAGTACTATATAAGTTTATTTAATAAATGCCCGAGTAACCTTCTTATCAGACTGAGCAGCTTTAAGAAATCGCTTCATAAACACATTTGCTGTAGGCACTGATAGGTTGAACTGTAAGGTATTGATCATCAACTTCTCCTACAGAAAGTACTCAATCGAAGTTATATGGCGAGCTAGAAAAACTTCGGCAATGAGATCATGAAATTTTAGTTAAATTAGAGGGACAGAAACTTAAATTTCAGGTAAAGCATAAAATTTAGAGATAATTACGGTCCAATGCCTTTCGGTGATCTAATTTACTACAAAATAGCCAGCAAATGTATAGATTTTGTATATTAAGTAATATACATAAAATATACGAAATACTACATATAATATATTTCGGTTAGCACCCGTTACTAATTTTGGCCGACGGGTCAAAAATGAAAAAAGCCCTAAAACTTACCATATCAAGCACTTCTTTCCTGGTGTAAGCCTTATCAGAGATCAAAATTAGGTCCTCGACGACAGGAACTGTAACTTCTTCATACTTGCAGGCAAGAAGCAAAGCCGTTACCCCAACAAGCTGGAGTTTTTTCCTAACCACTGGTTGGACTGCCAAGAATCTATCGATAAGATTTACGGTCAAGTACAAAGTCTCCTCCATCAGATCAAACTTGTAATGTACCTACACAGATTTGATTGGACATTAATAGTGAGGCTGGAAATCATTGTGTTGCTTCAAGGAATTTCAGAGGGGCTGCAGGCCATTGTTTTTATTATACCTCAATCAGCCAGTCAATGAGAATAGCTCTCATCCTCTCATTAATATCAAATTGTTGTTCCATATAGTTTCGAGGGGCACAGCCAGAACTCTGAAATGAAAAATGAATTCATTCCTCAAAGAAATATCAGAAAGTTAAACAAAATTTTATCTCATTCACACATTCTTGGAGTGGACACACAGAGAGAACTTGAACAAGTAAAAGACTACAAAAAACAATAACTACTACGCCTCAGTCCCAATCAAGTTAGGGTCAGCTATATGAATGTGCACTTCTTCATTTAAGCTCATTTCTTTATAACAGACACTTATAGAAAAAAGAGATGAGATACTTGTATAACTTGAACAAATAAAAGAAGACAACAACAACAACTACACCTCAGTCCCAATCAAGTTGGGGTCTATGTTATAGAAAAAAGAGATGAGATACTTTTATAACTTGGAACAAATAAAAGACGACAACAACAACAACTACACCTCAGTCCCAATCAAGTTGGGGTCTATGTTATAGAAAAAAGAGATGAGATACTTTTATTACTTGAACAAATAAAAGACGACAACAACAACAACTACACCTCAGTCCCAATCAAGTTGGGGTCTATGTTGAATAAATAGAGTACAAAACTCTAATTATCCCAAGAAGAAAATAAAGCACACTCTAAAGAGAACTCACAAAACTCTTACTTTACAAAGCTTTTCTTATTTAGCAAATACCTTTGTTTTTCTTTTGGATGAATTACAAGGCTTAGGACTTGGGTATTTATAGAAACCCAAATGAAATATACCACACATATAATTAAACTAAATTTAATCACTACCACACAACCTCTTTGCAATTGTAAGCACTTACATCATCAAATTATTTATGGGCTTGACATTGATTCTTAACACTCCCCCCTCAATGTCAACTCTAGTTCTTTGCACTGTGCCGAGTTGACAGCGAAACATTTCGAACTTGCATGTACTCAAACTTTTTGTGAACATGTCTGCAACTTGGTCATCTGACTTGATCTGTCTCATCTCAATTTCTTCTTTCAAAACCTTTTCTCTGATAAAATGGTAGTGCACTTCAACATGCTTAGTTCTAGTATGAAAGATTGGATTCTCTGCCAAACGAGCTGCCGACTGATTGCCACAATACAATGGAACAACATAATCTACTGGTTGATATAGATTATTCATCAGCTGTATCAACGATGTACTTTATTTATTGAGCTGCCATTGCTGGTTGATAAAGATACCGTCGGTTGTCTCTTGCTACACCAAGAAATTGTTCCAGAACCAAGTTTAAACACATACCCAGTTGTTGATCTCCTGCATAGTCAGCATCACAGTAAGCAACTAACTTGCAGTTTTCACCTTTCTTGTACAAAAGACCATAATCAATTGTACTTTTCACATATCTCAGTATTCGTCGAACTGCTTTCAAATGAGGCTTCTTTGGATTTTGCATGTACCGACTCATCGCACCAACTGCATAAGAGAGATGTCAGGTCGAGTCAAGGTTAAGTAGATCAGACTACCTACCAATTGCCGATACATCATCGCATTTTCCAAATCTTTTCCTTCATGTGCACACATTTTGGCATTTGGCTCCATCGGCGTCGAAATCAACTTGCTTTCGAGCATTTCGAACTTCTTCAACAAATCTTTGGCATATTTCTGTTGACAGAGAAACATTCCTTCTTGTATACGATCAACCTCTAGACCAAAAAAGTGCTTGAGCTATCCAAGTTCCTTCATCTGGAAACGAACTGATAAATTATCCTTTCTCCGAAGAATTTCTGACTTATCATCACCGGTTATGATTAAATCATCCACGTATAGACCAAGAAAGTGGTTAGAAATTCAGCAATCTTACCATACCATGCCCTGGGTGCTTGATTCTTGGTCTATACGTGGATGATTTAATCATAACCGGTGATGATAAGTCAGAAATTCTTCGGAGAAAGGATAATTTATCAGTTCGTTTCCAGATGAAGGAACTTGGACAGCTCAAGCACTTTCTTGGTCTATACGTGGATGATTTAATCATAACCGGTGATGATAAGTCAAAAATTCTTCGGAGAAAGGATAATTTATCAGTTCGTTTCCAGATGAAGGAACTTGGACAGCTCAAGCACTTTCTTGGTCTAGAGGTTGATCGTATACAAGAAGGAATATTTCTTTGTCAACAGAAATATGCCAAAGATTTGTTGAAGAGGTTCGGAATGCTCGAAAGCAAGTTGATGTGTGCACATGAAGGAAAAGATTTGGAAAATGCGATGATGTATCGACAATTGGTAGGTAGTCTGATCTACTTAACCTTGACTCGACCTGACATCTCTTATGCAGTTGGTGTGATGAGTCGGTACATGCAAAATCCAAAGAAGCCTTATTTGGAAGCAGTTCGACGAATACTGAGACATGTGAAAATTACAATTGATTATGGTCTTTTGTACAAGTAAGGTGAAAACTGCAAGTTAGTTGGTTACTGTGATGCTGACTATGCAGGAGATCATGACACCAGGAGATCAACAACTGGGTATGTGTTTAAACTTGGTTCTGGAACAATTTCTTGGTGTAGCAAGAGACAACCGACGATATCTTTATCAACCACAGAAGCTGAGTATCGAGCAGCTCAAGAAAGTACATGGTTGATACAGCTGATGAATAATCTTCATCAACCAGTAGATTATGTTGTTCCATTGTATTGTGACAATCAGTCGACAGTTTGTTTGGCAGAGAATCCAATCTTTCATGCTAGAACTAAGCATGTTGAAGTGCACTACCATTTTATCAGAGAAAAGGTTTTGAAAGAAGAAATTGAGATGAGACATATCAAGTCAGATGACCAAGTTGCAGACCTGTTCACAAAAAGTTGAGTACAGGCAAGGTTCGAAATGTTTCGATGTCAACTCGGCACAGTGCAAAGAACTAGAGTTGACATTGAGGGGGGAGTGTTAAGAATCAATGTCAAGTCCAAACCGTAAGTGCTTACAATTGCAAAGAGGTTGTGTGGTAGTGATTAAATTTAGTTTAATTAATGTGTTGTGTGGTAGTGATTAAATTTAGTTTCATTATAGGTGGTGTAGATTTCATTTGGGTTTCTATAAATACCCAAGTCCTTAAAGCCTTGTAATTCATCCAAAAGAAAAACAAAAGTATTTGCTAAATAAGAAAAGCTTTGTAAAGTAAGAGTTTTGTGAATTCTCTTTAGAGTGTGCTTTATTTTCTTCTTGGGATAATTAGAGTTTTGTACTCTATTTATTATACATTTAGCCTAATCCCATTTTTGTAAATGATACAACATAATTCTAAGGATCAATCATCTCAATAGTAGTAGGTCAGACGGAGAACCTATTTAAGGAGTAACTAATATAACAAGTCCATAACCATACAAGTAAAAAATCAAGTGAGGTCCTACAAAAGGTGAAGGGAGTGTTTGAAATAATTTCTCACCTCAATTTTCTTGTAGTAAGCGTGAATATCATCAATGTACTCCACAACTGCAAGTGTGTTGTTTTTATCAGCACTATCTATGTCCACAATTATCGTCTCTTTTACATCTTGCATCTCTATCTCTTCATCCTACGTAAGAAAAATACAAAATAAATCGCGATCCTTAGATCATCCAGAACGAAAACACTGATCAAGTCAATTATACCATCCGATCAATTTCCTCCATCATTGCTTCCGTGTGTTGCACAAACACTGGCACAACATAGTCATCACTTGTGGCCTTGTAATCCTCTACATCGATAACGACGCGACCTTCTGATTCATTTCTATTAGGTGCTGTTTGGATTTGTGGCTTTGTTACCTATGAAACACAACACCATAAACATCACCAATGGATTATAACTCAATAAGGTTCTATTAGGTGCTGTTTGGATTTGTGGCTTTGTTACCTATGAAACACAACACCATAAACATCACCAATGGAATATAACTCAATAAGGCCGCTAGACACACTGTCTAGTGGTATAAATTCGCTAAGGAAAAAAAAACTCAACAAGGCACTTGTCGAAAAATATACCTCAACAAGTGGTTGCTGCTGCTTGATAGCCATTTGTGCAGCATACTTCCTGAAGCAGCAAGAATCCGCCATACTATTAAAACAAGAAAAAACAGACCACATGATAAAAGTATTTAACAATAAGTACTATATCTCAACCAAGAATTAGAGTCAGACCTCCTGATTGGTCGATGAATCAGACTCTTAACACAATCCACATTCTTGCTAGAAAGATCAACAAAATGGTTAATGAAATTGAGATAAAAAAGACATCTTGGAACTCAAAAAATTAAAGAGTTTAATCATTTCTTACTCAGTAATGCCATTTCTCTTCTGTACTTTACAAGGGTATGTTGGAGCTTCAACTATGTTCTCATTTATTGTGCTTAGAGCCCTTCTATTATGCCCCATTCCTCCTAATAGCAAAACCATAAATTTTCCATATCATAAATTTGGGATTTTAATATACCTTAATCCAAATCAGATACAATAAGCTACATATGATTTTACAACAACAACAACAACATACCAGTGTATTCCCACAAGTGGGGTCTGGGGAGGGTACGATGTACACAGACCTTACCCCTACCTTTGTGGGGTAGAGAGGCTATTTCCGATAGACCCTCGGCTCAAAAAAAACATAATCGATGCAGGATTGTAAGGAAAATAAGACAGCAAAATATGAGGATTGTAAGGCTATATATGATTTTATCTATTCAAAATTCAAAAATTTACCGTGAAGATTTGAAGGCCTGATAACAACTTGACAATTCTCATCTGATCCAACCATATTGAACCTGATTAAAGATTGAACAATAAACCATATTAAACACCCAATATAAATTCAAAAAAAGGGTCAATCTTTAAAGAAACAATCAAGAATCAAGCTAAAAAAAAATCCCAAATCATAAAACCTGCAAAATCAAAAACCCTTTACACTGATTCTCAAAAAGAGCCAATCTTTTGCAAAAATAACGTAAATGATTTTTAAAAAAGGGTCAATCTTTAAAGAGACAATCAAGAATCAACTAAAGAAAAAATCCCAAATAATAAAACCTGCAAAATCAAGAACCCTTTACACTGATTCTCAAAAAGATCCAATCTTTACGCGAAAATAACCCGAATGATTCGAAAAATAAAAGAGATAGACTATGAACAAAACCCCATGAAACTATTCAATGGAGTGAAAAATAAATCTTGAAAAAAATGTCTCTCTCTTTCTTTATCTAAAGATTATATACGGGGTTGTTTAGATTTTATTTTTCAAGATAGAGAATCAAAAGAGTGTATTTTTTGTTTTTCATATTTTTGAATATAACGGCTAGTAAATATTTGTGGACGTAAGATGAAAAGTCGTGTCTGTTCCCATTCAAAACTCCGTATTAAAGGACATTTTTATGATGTGCTGGCTTGGGTTTTTTACTTTAAACTGTGATTTCACTCTTCTTTAAGCAAAATCCTAACAATCGGTTAATTTTAAGTTTTTAAAAATTTATTTTTGAATACTATGAATTACTATTTGTTTTTTCTAGGGGTATTAGTTATTAACAAAATTCAATCATCGGAAAGGGTAATGAAATGAACAGAGTCTCATAGGTGCTCGATATTAAGTTACATTATTAACTTGTTAAGTAGCATTTGCTCCTTTCGTACACTTTTAATTGTCCATGCTTGACTTAACACACTTCTTAAAAATAATAAAATGATAATTTTACTACATTACCCCTAATTATTATAAGTATCTCATTCATTGGGAAATATTGGAAAGTATTGGAGAGAGGTGATTAGACGAGATATGTTGCAGATGCAACTTACTGAGAACATGATCTTAGATAGGGGGTTGTGGATGACACATATTAGGATAAAATGATAGTAAGCGTAGTCCTACTTACGCTTACATACTAGTAGTTGTAGTGTTATGATTGTAGTCCTGCCTAGCTTATCATACTAGTAGGCGCAATATTGTTTTATAGTTTTCCGTCTTTTGATTTTTGCTGATGTATGTTCTTTCGTGTACTTTGTTTATCTTATTTACTTGCGGTAGTTACTGCTTCTTTTTTAAAGAATATTTTATCATGGCATGTTTGCTTTTGTTACTTTAATTTTCATACGACTTTAAATTTGTTGTACGGATCTGACCGTCTCTCTTGCTTTTGCTTGTGCTTATGCTTTTTCTTGAGCCGAGAGTCTTTAGGAAACAACCTCTCTACTTAACAAAGTAGAGGTAAGGTCTGCGTATACTCTATCCTTCCCAGAGCCCACGTTATGGGATTTCACTGGGTATGTTGTTGTATTCATTGGGAAATGAATTGAAAATAATCTTTATATAAGGGTAAAATATGTATGAATAATAAATTATCTCGTGTTTTTTTTAATTGAACAAGTAAAAATAGACCTCAATAATTTATAGTAGAAGGAGGGAGTACAAAATATTGTCATTGATTTGCGTGTATTTATGGTTAGAAGAGCGTAATCACCGTTTAAATTAGATACATGTACTACCTATACTTCATTACTTTCTAAAGTATGATATAATGACACCACGGCCAGAGATATCTATATATTAGCAACTATTTGAGTCCCCTTGAAATAGGCTCATATACCACATATTTACGTGATATACTTTCCTTTTTAGACTATTAAAAAAATATCATATTTTCTTATTCAGAAATAATTTTACTTTAAACTTTTCATTTTACTATTAATTAGATGATTTACAGCTATACAAATACATATCTATAACTTATTTTAGATCATACTTCAAAATTCTTTTTTTTTAATTTCGTGTCCACTCAAATATCGTCACATAAATTGAGAGGGATGGGAGGCGGTACTTTAATTTAGATTGTGCAGAAGTACCATGTTGGCAATAGTGAGAGTTAATTGCAACAAGTGTATCAGCAAAGAGGCTATGTAAAAAACAACATTTATCAGTAATGTATACGGTGAAAACAAGCACGACATGCCACGTGGTTTAATTGTGAGGTCGAAGGGAGTAATGATAATGCACCCGATGTGAGTTGACTCGGGGTGAGGCGTCAATATAAGTTCGAGTGTTCTAGTAGGACCGGGTAGTGTTCGAATCAGGGGACACCGACAGAAGATCGAAGAGACTCAACATGTAACTGCTCCGGGCATGACGCCGACAATTACTCCTTTCTCATTAAATGGGCGTTATTCTCATTTAAGTGCATTGAATTAGAGATTTTTTCTTTAACGTCAATATCTTGTATTGTTAACTATAAAATGAGTCCAACCTTCATGTTGGAAGGGCATCTGATTCTCTTTACATTCACTTGCAAGATTTCATTGTAAACTTAAGATACTCAAGTTCTCAATATTAGTTTGGGTTCAAAGCAATTCAGCTAAGGACCGGACCAATCTCAGGGATAAGTATCAATCAAGATTCTATCAATTCAGTCTATTTCTATTGCTTATTATTTGCATTTTCTTATTTATCTCTAATTATTTATTACGTTTGCTTACGAATCAATCCACGTATCCTTAAAACCACTTACAAATTCAACTGTTCCTTTTTTGGGGTAAACAGTTTGGCGCTCACCGTGGGGCTGAGGATAATAGTGGTGATTTGTTCAAACTCAAAATTTTACTTGTTTCTTTCGAGATTTTGTGATTTCAGGTTAAAACTAAGTGATGCAGAATGGCTAGTGACATTCAAGTTGAGGTTAGCAACCATGATGACAACAACAACGGGAACAATGGTGCTAACAACATTAATAACAACAACGACGTTCCACCCGTTGATCCAATGAACGGTATTCCGCCCGCTAATCCTTTGAATCCCAACCCCGTGATTTCACCCCAAGGGTCCAGGAGGTCACATAAAAAAATATCGGATGACGCAAAGGAAGAAATCAATTTGGCACAGATCTTTCACATGATGAAAGAGCAACAAGAGGCAATAACTCAATTGTAAAAAAAAACAGTGGAGCGAGTGCGGCGGATGAGCCACGACCAGTACGCAATGATGATCCGGGCCGGGAAGAGGATTGGGTTGATAAGAGTGCCAACAGTTCGGGGACTAATGAGTCCTCAGAAGTTTTGAAAATGCTCGATGCCTTAACCAAATGGATTGACACTAATGAAAAGAAGGTGGAAACTTACAACTCACAGGTCGACCAGATTCCGGGAGCCCCTTCCATCTTGAAGGGATCGAACTCGAAGAGATATATCCATCTGCCATTTACATCGAGTGCGGCACCGAAACTAATCCCGAAGAGGTTTAAAATGCTTGACCTCCCGAAGTACGATGGGACAACGGATCCACATGAGCATGTGATATCGTATACTTGTGCAATAAAGGGCAATGACATGCATCCGAATGAGATTGAATCAGTGTTGCTGAAGAAGTTTGGCGAAACGTTGTCTAAATGAGCAATGACATGGTATTCTATGTTGCCTGAATATTCTATTAACTCATTTAAAATGCTTGCAGATGCTTTTATAAAGGCACATGATGGAGCGCGGAAGGTTCAAGCAAGAAAGACAGATATATTTAAAATTTCTCAGAAGGATACTGAGTTGCTGCAGGAGTTTGTATCGCGGTTTCAAAAGGAACATATGCTTCTTCAACGGGTACTGGATAAATGGGCAGCCGAAGCTTTCACTAAGGGTTGAATCCCAAGAGCTCTAGTGCCTCGTTCAAATTGAAGGAGAACTAGTTGGAATTTTGGACAGTAACTTGGACAGACGTGTGTAACTGGTACGAATCCAAAATCAGGGTGGAGGATGATCAACTCGAGCTTCCATCAGGGTCAGCAGGTCAGAATATTTTTTTTTGATAAATCAAAGAGGGTAGTGGATTCGGAGTCAAAATCTTTGAAGGATAGATATTAGCCCTACGGATAATCAGAGAGGTCTAATTTTAGATCGGATAGGGGTTGAAACAATCATAATTTTCAGTTGGATAGATGTAATAGGCGAAATAATCAAGGGTATACTAGCAGAGGCTTGCAATTCAGAAATAATACCGACGAGTCTTCTTCTAATAATGTTGATAACCTAAGGTTATCTGAATATAATTTCAACATCTATACTGGCAGGTTTCTTTCGGCTATTGGGCATATTAAGAAAACAAGATGTCGAAGACCACTCCGATCAGATCCGACTGAAAGGGATCCAAGTTTAGTTTGTGATTATCATAGAACTCATGGTCATCGGACTGAGGACTGTCGTCAATTGAGGGATGAAATGGCTCGGTTGTTGAAAAATGGCCACCTACGTGAGTTTTTAAGTGATCGAGCAAAAGGAAACCACATAAACAGAGAAGCAAGCAATCAAGTGGATCCAGTCCAGCCCCAACATATTATCAACACGATTATTGGAGGAATGGACGTTCCGAAAGGAGCGATCATGACGACAAAGAAGACGAAAGTGTCAATTACTCGGGAGAAAAGATCCAGAGATTATGTACCGGAGGGAACAATTTCCTTAAATAATGAAGATGCAAAGGGAATCATTCAGCCTCATAATGATGCTTTGGTAATTTATGTCTTTATCAATAAATTTCAGATTAAGCGTATTTTGATTGATCTAGGTAGCTCGACCAATATTATTCATTGGAAAGTGGTAGAGCAGTTAGGGTTGTTGGACCAAATTATACCAGCGGCTCGAGTTGCACATGATGTTAAAGTTCTCGACTCTGGAGGGAATAAAGACCATTCATGGGGAACAACTGGCAGCAAGTGAAATGTTCGCGGTAGAGGAAGCGGTGAAAGCACCAAACGAAGTGAATGATTTAAGTAAAGGCAAAGAAGTTAAATAGCAATCACAGGACTCGAACTCTTCGAGTCCGAAGAAAAAAGAGGAGGAAAAGATAAACTTCGAGGATGAAGAGGATTACTTCCGTGTCCCGAGGTCATTCGTGCTGCCAGATGATTCGAACGCCATAAAGTCAACCGTAGATGAACTAGAGTAAGTCATCTTGTTCGTGCATCTATCGGAGAGGAAGGTATATTGTTTGTTGTATTTCTAGATGCTACGCAAGTGTACGTTTCGCAATTTGTAATAAATTTTGGTAAGACCGAGTCTCATCCACAGAGACTGATTTATCAAGTACCAATTAACTAATCTTTAGTTTCTATTTGGCTAACGAATATAAGTGATAATTTCTAACTAAAAAATTAACAAACTAACATAAATTTCTAGAATAAAATAGCAATGAAAACACACGAGGTTTAATTCAGTAATGAAGGAATTAGGGTTTCCAATCTCCTCAACTTTCCACTCTATCATTCATTAATGCAAGACTAACGATTCTTCTTCTTATTAAGATAGCAAGTTAACTGAGATATTCTATATTCCGGTTAGGACATATAAAAACTCAACCTAAGTGAGAGCTTTCTATATTTATATGATAAGTTCGACCACAGAGGAGGATTAAGATTAATAACCTAAAACGCTACACAGGAAATCGTGATACTTTCATTCAAGATTAAACCTACGTCTAATCAACTATAGCACATTATAAAAACTCAACCTAAGTGAGAGCTTTCTATATTTATATGATAAGTTCGACCACAGAGGAGGATTAAGATTAATAACCTAAAACGCTACACAGGAAATCGTGATACTTTCATTCAAGATTAAACCTACGTCTAATCAACTATAGCACATTCAAATCTCCCTTTTCAGATCTCGATTTGAAATCATATAGATAATGAAAACTAAAGGCCAATTAATTCCCATTCAATAAACGCAAGTTGAATAGATTTTAATAGATGAAGAAGAACATCAACAATGCATTAAATCATAATAGAGTTTCAAGTGATTCGATGAAAAATCCTAATAAAGTAATTAGCTCCTAGACATGCTAAGAAAACTAATTAACTTAATATCCAACATAAACTGAATAAAGTAAAGAAAAGGGAAAAGAACTTGAACAATAGATGTCTCTAATGACTTCTTGTTCTCTTGTTTCTTGCCTCCAAAATGTTCTCTCTTTCAGAAAAATGTTTCCCCCAATATATATCACGAAAACCCCTAAAAATGGACCTTTTTGCCCTTGTTAAATTTAGGTTTTTCACTGCACTGATGTCGTCGGTGCCGCGGCTTAGCTATTAGAGCACCGCGGTGCTAATTCACTTCTGAAAATCTTGTGCTTACTGCCTGAGGGGCGCCGCGACCCTAATGTTGGGTGCCGCGACTCTTCAGATTTCCTCGTCCGGACTTCATTTAAATTGCTTTTCGAGCTTCCCAGGGATTCTTTGACTCATTTCTTGTGACCAATTATACATTTTTGTCCTTAATAACCCGCCTATTTCCTTTGGATTCGCCTTATTCCTTTCTGAATCGCTTAAACCCTGAAAACACACAACACAAGCATAATATTGCACAAAACAACTAAAAGACAAACAAAAGACTCCCTAAAACACACTCTAAAACAATACTAAAATCTACCTAACATATACATGGGCACCAGGTTAACCCCATAGCTCAGGCTTAAATTAATTGATATTTTTAAAGCTAACTCCGATTGTTTTGCCTGATCCCATTTAGACATGACAGGTATTCCACCGGAGATCACGACTCACAAGCTGAGTTTGGATTCGAGCTTTCCCCCGGTAAAGCAAAAAAAAAGGCCAATGGTCGAATTCAAGCATAAGTTTGTCAAGGAGGAGGTAACAAAGCATTTAAATATAGGTTCCATCCGAGAAGTTGAATACTCGAAGTGGTTAGTTATGCAGTGGTCATGCCTAAAAAAGGTAATAAACTGAGAATATGCATATATTTTAAAGATTTAAATAAGGCATGACCAAAGGACCTTTTTTCCTTTGCTGCACATTGATCGGATGATCGATGCCACGGTCGGGCATGAGATGCTAAGTTTTCTTGACGCTTACTCCAGATATAACCAGATTAAGATGAACCCGGAGAATCAAAAGAAAACTTCCTTTATAACTAGGTATGCGACTTATTGTTATAACGTAGTGCCATTTGGATTAAAAATGCTGGAGCAACATATCAACGCCTAGTTAATCACATGTTCGAGGATCAAATAGGAAACACAATGGAGGTTTATATTGATGATATGTTATTTAAATCCCTGAAAGCAGATGATCATTTGCATGAAACGTTCTACATACTTTAAAAGTACAACATGAAGCTAAATCCAGAAAAATGTGCTTTTGGAGTGGGCTCAGGCAAGTTCTTAGGCTTCATGGTTTCAAACCGAGGAATAGATATCAATCTGGAAAAGATCAAAGCCATCAAGGAGATACCGGAGGTGCTTGGAAATATGAAAGTCGTTTAGAGGCTCATCGGGAGGATAACCGCTTTAAGTAGGTTCATCTCTCGGTCTTCGGAGAAAAGTCACATGTTCTTCTCTTTGTAAAAAATGAAGAATGACTTCGAGTGGACACTGTAGTGTCAGCAGGCTTTAAGGCAATTGAAGAAATACTTGTCCAGTCCACCGTTACTGCATAAATCGAAGGCAGACGAGCAGTTGTTCCTGTACCTGGCAGTATCTGAAGTAGCGGTAATCGCAGTGTTGGTTCAAGAAGAAAAATGTACACAATTTCTGATTTATTATGTGAGTAGAACTTTGACTAGTGTAAAGACTAGGTATCCTCACTTAGAAAAATTTTTGGCTTTAGCATTAGTAACGACTTCTAGAAAATTGAGACTGTATTTTCAATGTCATCCCATGTGTAGTAACAACTTATCTACTACAAAACATAATTGTTCGGTAGACTAGCCAAATGGGTGGTAGAGAATAGTGGGTATGACATAGAGTATAAACTCAGAACAACTATAAAGTCTCATGTTTTAGCAGAGTTCGTAGAAAATTTTACACCCGGAATAATTCCCGAGGTAGAAAAAGAACTTTTGTTAACCTAGGGAGTCTGGACCTTATACATGGATGAAGCTTCGAATGTGAAAGGGTCCAGATTTGGGTAGTACTGAAGGCACCTGCAAGAGATATTGTTCGGCAGTCGATAGGAACTATGAAATTGACGAACAATGAAGCCGAGTATGAGGCTATAATTTCAGGTTTAGAATTAGCAAGGAGCTTGGGAGCTGAGATCATCGAAGAAAAATGTGACTCACTTCTGGTCGTTAATCAAGTCAATGGCGTGTTCGAGGTAAAGGAGGAAAAGATGCACAAATACTTAGAGAAGGTTTAAGTGATATTGCATCGGTTCAAAGAATGGACTATAGAGCATGTATCTCGGGAGCAAAATAATGAAGCAGATGCCTTGGCTAATTTGGGGTGGTCCATAAATGTGGAAGAATTTAATCCGGGTACAGTTGCGTAACTGCTAAACTCTGCGATTAATAGTGGTCATGCCGAAGTAAACACAATAAGATTAACTTGGGATTGGCATAACAAGTTTATCGACTACCTTCGAGATGGAAAGTTGCATGCGGATCTGAAGGAATCAAGAGCACTTCAGACTAAGGCAGCCATGTTTTATCTAGTTGATGGTTAGTTGTAACGAAGGTCTTTTTACGGTCCTTTAGCAAGGTGTTTAGGGCCCGGAGAAACTGATTATGTGATGCACGAGGTTCATGAGAGCACTTGCGGTAATCATTTAGAAGTAGAACTTTTGGTCTGAAAATTGATTAGGGCCGGATATTATTGGGTTCAGATGGAAGAAGATGCGAAAAAAATCATCCGAAAATGTGAAGAGTGTCAAAGGCATGCTCCTATAATTCACTAGCTGACAAAATTAATGCATCCGGTTTTGTCTCCATAGCCATTCATGAAATGGGGGATGAACATCGTGGGGCCACTCCCATGGGCACCCAAAAAGGTACATTTTATCTTGTTTATGACTGATTATTTTTCTAAGTGGGTTGAAGTGAAGGCCTTTAAGAAAGTCAAAGAAAAACAAGTCATTGATTTTATATGGGATCATATCCTTTGCCAGTTCGGCATACTGACGGAGATCACTTGCGATAATGGGCGATAATTCATTGGGAAGAAGGTGAATGACTTCCTCGAAGGGTTAAAAATTAAGCAGATTGTGTCGATTCCGTATCACCCAAGCGCAAACGGGTAAGCGGAGTCAACAAATAAGTCAATTATTCAGAATTTGTGGAAAAGATTGAAGGAGTCAAAAGGCAAATAGAAAGAAATTTTACTAGATGTGTTGTGGGCATACAGGACAACACCAAAATCTAGCATTGGGGAGACTCCGTTTTCTTTGGTTTATGGTGCGGAGGCTTTAATTCTTGTGGAAGTGGGAGGACCGAGCTTAAGGTTCAGCCATGCAACCGAAGATTCAAATAATGAAGCAATGGCCTAAAGTTTGAGTTGATGGAGAACATCATGAATTGGCTTTACTTCGGCTAGTTGCTCAAAAGTAAAGGATGAGAAGATATTACTACCGTAGGACTAATCTTTGGCACTTTCAAGTAGGAGACCTAGTTCTGCAAAAAGTGACACTTAACACCAAAAATCCCAACGAAGGAAAATTGGGTCCGAACTGGGAAGGTCCCTACAAAGTGTTAGGAATCATTGGTAAATGCTCATACCAGTTAGAAGCCGAAGATGGCCAGAAACTGTCAAATAACTGGAACATTCAAATAACTGCAATAACATTTATAAGGTATATTTTTATTAACCAATTCTATTTCGTAGATATTACTACGTTATGATTAACTCGTGCAGGTTCATCTTGGAGTAATCATTCCAAGGCTGAGTTGAGTTAGAATTAGGTCTGAAAATAGATGTTGCACTCTTTTTCCCTTAGCACAGTTTTTATCCTGAAATGGGTTTTCTGGTAAGGTTTTTAATGAGGCAACAATATAAAGTATGTTACTTATTTTGGAGTTGAAGACTGGCCAAGTGTTGGGGACTAGGGACTGCCCGGTATTGAAGAAGTAAATAGTGTTTAAGTTCTCATACTTCGAACACAAATACTAGGGGACTGCCATACCCTCAGCAAGGAAGTTCGAGGCAAGAGTGATAGGTTAAGAGATTTTTTAGCTTTTTAGGATTATCCTTGTAAGGGTTAAAATATCAAATAAACTTGCCCAAGCAGTTTCTTTGTTACGTCAAATCATGTAAAAGCAAAAAGATCGAATGAATCTTGCCCCATTGTTTGTTTGAAGTAAGTACTTTGAATGAGATAATACTTTGACCAAAACTTGCTTCGACTATATTTCTTTGCATACCGTTATCCTTGGGTAATTGTTGAAATCTTTAGGCTTACGAGATGATGAGTTTCTTAAAGTCCTTAAATGGGGATTGTTGTCGTAAAGATACCCGAAACAAAAATAAATAAAATTTCGAAGACATTAGTTCAGAATGAACCCAGCCTAGTTCTAAAGACACTTGAAGTTGTCTAAAAAAATTGAAAATAAATTAAAGATCCAATATTCATGCCCGAAGTGAATAGGAGACGTCCCATTCACAAGCATAAAAGTAAGGTCCTTATATTAAGTCATTGAAAGACTTAAACAGAAGAAACTTACCCGGTGTAGAGAAAGATAAAGGAAAAGTTTGTTCAAATTACTTAAGTTATTTTAAATAAATTTACTTAAGTCAGTTTTAAGAAAATATAACTTTCGTTCGGCCCGACGCAAACAAAGTGATGGTTTGTTTTATTAAAACTTCACAGCCGGAGGTAATTTTGCAAAATTGGATTAGGAGCTTATTTAGCTAAGTATTGAAAATAAGAAAACAGGGACACATGCCAAATAATGGTAGGAAAATCATAACAAAGAAAAGAAATGTTCATTTTATATATAAGGCCGGTAAACGGCTAGAGCAAAACATACATAAAGGAAATACAGAAAAAGGCAAAAGCATTAAAGCCTAGTTCCTAGTTGAACTCGGAGTCCTCTGAGTCTTCCTCAGAGCTGTCTCCGGTCAGTTGGCGGTAGGATCTAAGCTCGACTTCTCTAGCATAGTCTATTTTGGCCAAAATATTTGGGATCCCGTCCTGAGCTTATTCTAAAGTGAACCTTTGGACATTCCACTTAGTATGCAGTCTTCAGTACTATCTGGGCCACTTCAGCCTCCACATTAGCCAGAGCTTGGTCTTGTTCAGCCGAGACTTGAGCAAGTTGGGCTGAAATTTCAGCATACCTTTGGTTCGAGGCTTCAAGCTCGTTTCTTAACCCATCATTGGTTTGGACTTGTTGTTCGGCCAGAACTTGAGCCATTTTCAGCACAACAAGGTCGGTGACCCTGTTGGCATCCACTGTAGCAAGTTCGACACCAAGACAATCGAGTTCGGCATTTAAAAATTCTACTTGTTGAGCCTGATAGTGCTGAACTTCTTCCTACTCCTCGAGTTGTTGAGTGAGGAGTTCGACATCTTGGAGGATTTTTTTCATTCTCTTCCTTAAAAATCTTATTTTCCTCGGTTGGCAAGCTCGAGGTCATTTATTGCTCGGAGGTAGCTGCCTCTGACCTGATCCAGCTCAACCCGGACAGTGAGCAAGTCACTGACTTGTTGCAGTTGGGCATCCTTTTGTGGAAGGATCCATTTGAGGCGTTGGATTTCTTTTTCTTGAGCATCCAGTTTCCATTTAAGGTGCTTATTTTCATCCAATTACCGGATGAGGCCCTCACCAACAATAACGGAGGACTGCAAGATTAAGAATCCAAGGAAAGTTAGACATTAGAGATAATACAATTTTCAACTTAGGCAATCAAAAAGAATACATACCCGATGGATGGCGTGCATACCCTCATTGAAGAGGTATGTCTAAGACACATTCTTTATTTTCTCCCTATTTACTCTGATATGAGAGGCATTATGTAGTTGGCAACCTCGACCGGATGGGACATAAAGTTCGTGTCCTCAGGGAAGGAAATGGTAGCAGATCTTATCTTTCTCGGGTCCTAACTTGGGGCCGAAAAAATGTTTACAAGCGTGGACTGAGAGCTAGCATAGTTTCTCGGGGTCCTAGAAGATTTGGTCAATTTGTATAGTATAATCAGGTGAGAGAACCTGGCGGTATGAGCCCACTAAGCCCGACCTATGGAGGTACCAGCCTCTTCAAAGAGGCAGTCGAAATCTTCCTGCCAAAGGTTTGGGCCGGTTGTGATGGTGGATGGGGGGTTGAAGTAAAAATCTTTGGTCTTTTAGCCAACGACTCCTCATCCGTGGCTTCGTCTTCATCCTCGATGATGACTGATTCAACGACCGGAGGTGAGGGAGCAAGAGTAGGCACCTCGATAGGGGGCAAATTTGGTTCAGTTGCTTCAGTAGCAACATTTTCTTCTCTCACTTCTGCTGGAGTATTTTCCGCCGGAGTGGTAGGAGTGGTAGTAGTGCTAGTAGTGGTGGTGGAGACTTTACTAATCCAGACATCATCTGGAGAAATATCAGAGTCTTGAGCTCGGGAGGAGCCTCCGCCTTTGAGCTTATTTTCCTCCTTTTGGCGGTCGAAGGTAACTTCAGAGGTTTTGAGGATTTGGTGGTTTTCTTCTTCTTTGGTGCCTCGGATATATGGCGAACTGAGGCCGTTGGGTCAAGCACCGAGTTTGGAATAGTTGGATAAGCCGAGGGGTTAGACCTCGGGGTCAAGGATCCATTCGGTAAGCCTGGAAAGGCAAAAGAAAGAGGAAGTAAGAAAGAATGTATAAGGTCGAAGTTAAAAAAAATAAAGAATGCTAAAATGTGGTCTAATCATGGTTTCAGGCTACCTAGAGTTCATCAAAGAGTTCTGTCCATGTTCACATCTTGTGAGGATAAGTGCTAATTATTTTCTCGACCCATTGGTGAAGTTTATCCACGTGGGCCAGAATTCATTCGACGTCTAAAAAGGTGAATTTTTTTAAGAGCAGGATATTTAAGTCAAAAGGGAGAAAACAGTTTCGATTCTTACGATGTATGTTCCACTCCTCCAGGAAGGGCATGTACCTCACCAGAATAATTTCAGCGGTTGGAACTGCAACAAAATATTACATCCATCCTCGGTCTCGATTGTCATCGACACTAGAGAGAATGGAGAATTTCTCTCGCTTGAAAAGCTAGACTATTCCACCACGAAAGAATCTTGGCGAGTACAAACGAATCAAATGATCCAAAGTAAAATCTTTTTAGACCAAGTTGGCCAAGTAATAGAGGCAGGTCACGATCCTCTAAACTGACGGGTCAATTTGTGCAAAACACAAATTGTAAGTCCTGCACATCTCAAGGATCACACGATCGATCGGTGGGTCGAGTTTGAAAGTGAAGGGGTAGGTATACACGTTGGAGTACCAGGACCTAAAGGTGGTGACGTCGTCGTCCGAGCCAGGGAAAATAATCCCAGAGAGATTTGTCCAACCACACTCATCTCAGACTCTTTTTAGGTCGGAGGTCTTGATGGAGGACGACCAATTTCTAGCCTATTGTCCCCGATCGTACTTCGTCTAAACCGTTTGAACGGTGAACTCTGTGTCAAAGTTGAAGGTTGAAGGTAGCATATCATAGGCTCGGAGTTCAACAACGGCCTGAGCAGTGGAGGACCCCCCGACGTCAGTGACAACGTCGGTGGTCGGAGGATGAGAGGCAGCCGGAGAGGAGTTTCTTAAGGGAGATCGGGTAATCTGTGCTGTTGATATGAATATATGAAGATGTGGATGTATGAGGGTATGAAGATATGGAGATTTGAAGGCCTGGGAGTTTGAAGATATGAAGATTGAAATGTTTGAAGATAAGGAGATATGAAGATTTAAGTTTTCGAAGGATGAAAGAAAATTTACCAAATGTAAAAATGAAGAAGTAAAAAGGAAGGGGCTTTATAGGGGCGAGTTCATCATTACAAAACGTTTCGGTTAGAGAACCGAAACAACGTTTTAATCGGAAGTCAACACGTATTCGAAGTGGCAGAATGATAAGACGTGGGTCAAATCACGTGGAAGGTTGAACAATTCGTTTTCCCGCTTATTTCGAAGTAATTTGAAAGAAAGCTTACAAGAGAAGACACCGGAGGAATCATTTCCACTTCCCATCACTAAGGTAAACTTTGATCTAGGAAGTGTGGGACTATCTGTATACGGTGAAAACCAGCATGCCACATGGCGTGGTTTAATTGTGAGGTCGAATGAAGTAATGATAATGTGTACCCGATGTGAGTTGACTCGGGATGAGGCATCAATATAAGTCCGGGTGTTCGAGCAGGATCGGGTAGTGTCCGAACCAGGTGTCATTGACAGAAGGTCGAAGAGATTCAACATGTAACCGCTCCGGACATGACGCCGGCAATTACTCCTTTCTCATTAAATGGGCGTTACTCTCATACTAGTGCATTGAATTAGAGATTGTTTCTTTAACGTCAATATCTTGTATTGTTAACTATAAAAGGAGCCCAACCTTCATGTTGGTAGGGCATCTGATTCTCATTACATTCAAGCAATTCAGCTAAGGACCGGACCAATCTCAGGGACAAGTCTCAATCAAGATTCTATCGATTCAGGCTATTTCAATTGCTTATCATTTGCATTTGCTTATTTATCTATAATTATTTATTACTTTTTCTTACAAATCAATCCACGTATCCTTAAAACCACTTACAAATTCAACTGTACCTTTTTTTTTTGGGTAAACAAGTAAAATTAACTATTTCTTTATATATAATAAAATACAGTTTGGATGCGGTCTTCAATGGAATAAACAGAATTATGTAAAATACTGCAGATGGCGTAGACCACAGACCAGGCAATATCTCTTGTCAAAATCTTTTTTTCTTCAAAATATTCATTTGGTGATATTATTTTTTAATTTTTGATTTAAAGTGTATAACTACGTTGTTCCAATGATAGTTTCTAGCTCTTTTCATCATGTTTATTTTATTTACGGAGTCTATGCAATTCCACTTCTATTTTATCGATTTACAGTTATAATGCGTAAAGTTCAGTGCTAGAAAGATAGTTTGTGATTTTATCGTTGTAGTAGGCAGAATGCAGTTACTTTAACGTAAAAAAAAAGTTATAACTGTACTCATGTTATAAAGATCAGATTTTAGTTATTGTTATTTTAACGTAATAAAAACAATTCTATAACTTTAATGTTTTAATGAATAATATTTAGTAATCATATGTGAACCTGCAATACAAGGGACTCTTTCCAATAAGCTTGAACTAAACTTCATTGAAAATGCAACTCTAGAAAGTTATAGAATGAAAGCAGACTGATCATACATGCAAACTACCATGTTTTAAAAGCGAATAATTTAATTATATGGGGGAGAGGTTGATGGACAAAGGGCTTGGGGGAGTAGTGGAGATGCGATCGGTATGTGGGACAGGACGTTCAATTGCATTCGAGAGGTAGCTAGATAAGTGCTTGGGGTCTCGAGGGGTAGCCGTGGTGGGCATCGAGGGGACTGGTGGTGGAATGGTAAAGTTCAAGAGAAGGTGGAAGCGAATTATTAGCGAATATTCTCCATATATTATGTAATTATGAATATTGTATATTTATGGTATATTAGAATCCTTACTATATTAGGGTTCCTCTCTTGTACACACTATATATATTTTGTAATAATGAGAAGACTCCCCAAGGGAGATTATTACAATCTTACATGGTATCAGAAGCCAAAACCCTAGATCTTCTATAGAAAATCCACCGCCCCCCTCCCGGATCTCACCACCGACAACCACCTTATTTTTCTTGACCGAAAAGACCCATTTCTCTTCCTTTGTTCTTCCTTGTCCTCTTTCTCCTACTTCAATAAAATTTATCCATTATAATGACTCCTCCTGCAACTCCCACGGTAGCATCAACCTCAACCGTCGTCACCCATGAAGTACCAAAAGCATCATTTTCGCCCTCTGTTCATCCAGCCCTCACCGTCACCAACATCAAGAACTGCCTCTCTATAATTGTTGATCAAGAAAACGGCCAGTACTCTCCATGGGTTGAACTGTTTCGCATTCATGCATGTGTCTATAACGTGCTTGACCATATCGGCGACTCCTTCCCTCTCCCCCTTGAGGCTGATAACTCCACATGGCTTTTTCTAGACGTCATTGTTAAACAGTGGATATATGGCACCATCTCTCAAGACTTGCTCCTTACTATAATAAAATTCGATGCCTCGGCCAGTGATTTATGGCTTCGGTTAGAGGAATTTTTTCAAGATAACAAGCACACTCGTGTTGTGTATTTGGAGGAACAATTTAATAATACATGTCCTGAAATTTTTTCCAACATGTCCGATTATTGCAAGCAGTTGAAACTTGTGGCGGACCAATTATCCAACGTCGGCACGCCTGTTTCCGAAACAAAGATGGTCCTACAATTAATTGCAAGCCTCCCTAAAGGTGAGTACGACACTTTAGCCACCATGATACATTAGGCTGACCCGTTACCCAGTTTCAACAAATCACACTTGCAATTGTTGCTAGAAGAAACCCATCGTGCAAAGCAGGACGAGCATAATGAAAATGAGTTAGCAGTCGCTCCCCAAAATAACATTACCGCCGGTTCGCCTCCGCCAAAAAATAATCAGCTGCGGCAGAACCGCAGCGACAGGGGTTGCGGCAGTGGCAGAGGTGGAAAAAGATGAGGGAAAGGAAGTCGTGGCCAGCAGAACAATACACAACATCCGCAACCCATTCCTTCAGCGCATTGGACCGGCCCAGTTGCTCCTTATCAGCACGGGAACTGGGCCCCCTTTCCTGCCCAGGTGTCGGCCCACTTCCATTACCAACAACAGGGACTGTTGGGCCCCACTCCAGCATCTCGGTCAGCCCATTTTCAGCCATACCAAGCCCACTTCATGCAGGCCCAGTACTGGCAACCTTTCTCTAGTCTGGCCCCGACTGATTTGGGCCAGGCTTTTAGCAGTCTGAATTTGCAGCAGCCCGGTGAAAATTGGTACATGGACTCGGGAGCCACATCTCACCTCACCCGCTCTGCAGGTAATATTCCCAAACTGTTTTGATTAAAGTATCCTCAATACATTATAGTTGGCAACGGCCATCGCATTCCAATACAAGGATATGGTACCGCATACACACAACCACCATTTTCCCTTAACAATGTCCTATATGCCCCAAACATCATTAAGAACCTAATTTCTGTCCGCAAATTTACTCGTAATAATTTTGTCTCTATTGAATTTGACCCTTTTGGTTTTACTGTGAAGGATATTCGTACGGGGACACCTCTTACGAGATGCAATAGCACGGGGGATCTCTATCCATTCTCATCCACCTACGCTGCCGGATCACACTCTCCCATCTCTCTCGCTGCTATCTCTCCGTCCACTTGACATAATAGGCTTGGCCACCCAGGAGCCCTCGTTTTTAATTTTCTTAGAGGCAATAATTTTATTAAATGTAATAATGAGAAACTTGCCCAGCACTGTGTTTCTTGTTCTTCAGGAAAACATGTTCTTCTTTCTTTTAAATCATCTTCCAGTGTTACGTTTTCTCCTTTTGATATTATTCATGTTGATTTGTGGACGTCTCCTATCTCTAGTTCACTTGGTCATAAATATTATCTTGTATTGTTATATGATTTTTCTCATTATATTTGGATCTACCCACTCAAATATAAATCAGAAGTGTTTGCCAAATTTCTTGAGTTTCGTACTTTTATCAAAACACAGTTTGAAAAATGCATAAAATCATTTCAGTATGATAATGGTCGTGAATTCAATAACTACATGTTTCACCGATTCTGTAGAAATAATGGTATGGTTTTCCGATTCTCATGCCTCCACATATCACCTCAAAATGGTAAAGCAGAATGAATCATCTGCACCATTAATAACATGGTTCGTACTCTCCTGTTTCATGCCTCCATTCCTCCATCATTTTGGGTCTATATAGTCAAAATGGTAGAATACTTCCTAAATATTTTACCTTCCAGTATCCTCCACAATATGGCTTCAACCGAAATTCTTACCGTATGATACCCTCTTACGACCACCTTAGGATATTCGATTGCCTGTGTTATTCAAATCTTGCATCCACTTTCACTCACAAATTAGCACATCGAACTACCCCGTGTGTCTTCGTAGGTTTCCAGTCTAATCATAGGGGTATCTTTGCTATGACCTGTCCACTCATCAAATCCATGTCTCTCATCACGTCATGATTAACGAGATCACATTCCCTTTTTCGAATCTTCAAAAATTCCAAAAAATAGACTATACCTTTCTTGACGAGCCCGACATCTCCCCTGTCATTCTCATTCAACTGCTTCAGTCCGCCACCGTTAACCCGTCTCAGCCACTCACTACCGCCGTCAGATCCGCGACAGTATCCCCAGCCTCCTCTCAGTTACACTCATCGCCGGTTGCCACCGCCACTGGCAACCGGTCAAGCTCCTATGTCTCACCACTGGTCCAACAACCCAACGCCACCCAGAACCTTCACCCGCCACCAGTAGCTCTACAACCTCCACCGACTGCCTATTCTGACAGCTCAGCTACTAACACAGTACCCGTCGACCAGCCTGTTATCGGCAACACTACCACTACACCAACGCTCCAGGACCACCAAACAAACCCACTTCAATCGCCTTACCCGACGATGCTAGCCCCACAAACGTCATCTCCGACCATACCCGCACCGTCGTCAACCTCACCAAATCTACCATCCCACTACACCGCACCTCACCCACTGCCCTATTCCACCACTCCACAACCCAACCACCCACAACAGATCTGTGAACCGCAACCAGCAAACCACCAGACCAACCACCTACCCACTGCCCCCAAGCACCAGATAGAAACTTGTGCCCAACATGGCATTTTCAAGCCCAAAGCCCATTTTAAGGCACGACTTGTGGCTAATGACACAAATCAGTAGGAGGGAATTGATTGTGGTGAGATGTTCAGTCCGGTTGTCAAACCGGCTACCATTCGCAGAGTTCTGAGTCTAGCTATGGGCAAGCATTGGCCGATACATCAACTTGATGTGAAAAATGCATTTCTACATGGGGACTTGAAAGAAACGGTTTACATGCACCAACCACCTAGCTTTGTCCATCCAGCAGCCCCTCAGTATGTATGTCGTCTCCGCAAGTCACTGTATGATTTGAAACAGGCCTCCAAAGCATGGTATGATCGATTTGCCAAGTACATTATGCAGATTGGGTTTGTATGCAGCAGATGTGATAATTCTCTTTTCATTTATCATCGAGGTAGTAGCGCTGCTTACTTACTGCTATATGTGGATGATATTGTTCTCACTGCCTCATCTGATGGGTTGAAAATGAGATTATTGCTTTACTCAAAACCGAATTTGCTATGACTGACTTGGGCAAGTTGAGTTACTTCTTGGGGATTTCAGTGACCAGATCTGCCAATACTGTGTTTTTGAGTCAGCGTAAGTATGCAGAGGAGATCATGTACATGGTTAAGATGACAAATTGCAAGATCATGCCTACTCCAGTCGATTCTAAATCAAAGCTCAGTGCTAGTGATGGTGCTCCAGTCTCTGATCCTACTCTCTATAGAAGCCTTGCAGGTACACTTCAGTATCTTACCTTCACCAGTCCTGATATTGCGTATTCTATTCAGTAAGTATGTCTGTTTATGCATGCCCCCAGTGAGTCTCACTTCACTGCTCTTAAGTGTATCATCAGATACATTAAGGGCACACTTGATTATGGGTTGCATCTATACCCCTATGCACCGACCAGATTACTATCATATATGGATGCAGATTAGGTAGGGTGTCCGGACACATGACGCTCCACCTCCGGCTATTGTGTATTCTTAGGGGATAATCTCATTTCATGATCTGCCAAGAGACAAGCCACACTATCCCGTTCGAGTACCGAAGCAGAGTACAGAGGCGTTGCAAATGTTGTCGCTGAGATCTGTTGGCTCCGAAATCTACTTTTGGAGCTCCAGCGTCCCTTACGTAAGGCGTCCATCGTCTATTGTGATAATATATCTATCTCACAACCCGGTTCAACATTAGAGAACCAAACACATTGAGATTGATATCCATTTTGTTCGTGAGAAGGTTGCTCTTAGTCATGTCAAAGTGCTGCATGTGCCTTCGTCATATCAGTATGCAGTTATCTTCACAAAAGGGCTTCCCAGACAGTTATTCCTCGACTTCAGATCCAGTCTTAGCGTCTGACCTCCTCCCTCTCCGACTGAGGGGGTGTATTAGCGAATATTCTCCATATATTCGTCATATATTGTGTAATTATGAATATTGTATATTTATGGTATATTAAGATCATTACTATATTAGGGTTCCTCTCTTGTACACACTATATATATTTTGTAATAATGAGAAGACTCCCCAAGGGAGATTATTACAATCTTACACGAAGAAAGCGGCGTATGCAAAATTGGTAGAAAGCAAGGATGAGGTGGAGAAGTGGACAAATATGGAACTGTATAAGATGGCGAGGAAGGAGGCAGAGCTTGCGGTTACGGCGGCGAAAACAGCGGCTTTGAACACCTGTATGTGGAATTAGAGGAGAAATGCGGGTATAGGAAGTTGTACAGACTAGCCAAGGTGAGGGAAAGGAAGCCAAGGTGAGGGAAAGGAGGGCCCGTGACTTAAATAAGTGGTATGACTGGTTTTTTTCCATATTGTCATCTCTTGTAGACATATGAAAGAGATAACATACAACAATTATTGGATTCCAATTGTCAAACATGTCAGAAAACCGGGAAACTTTTGGAGAACTTGTTATTGAGCCCAAACTTTGCTCTGAAGAATTTAATCCAGCAATGGTGTGAGAAGAACAATTTTCAACTTCCTAAAAAGCACGCACCTCCAAAACCCGAGAGCCCCTCTGTTGAAAGTGATGGAAAATTTTTGTCCTTAATTCAAGATTAATCGTCTAGTCAGTTAGAAGTGCAGAGAAAGTCTGTAAAGGGGATCAGGATGCTCTCAAAAGAAAATCCAGAAAATAGGACATTAATAGTAAATCATGGAGGAATCCCACCACTTGTGCAACTATTATCCTATCCAGATTCAAGAATTCAAGAACATGCTGTCACGGCGCTTTTGAACTTATCGATTGACGAAACAAACAAAAAGCTTATATCTAAAGAAGAATCTATTCCAGCCATAATTGAGATACTGCATAATGGAAATATTGATGCTAAAGAGAACTCTGCAGCTGCATTGTTTAGCTTATCTATGCTGGATGAAAATAAAGAATCTATAGGTTCATTAAATGGCATCCCACCGTTAATAGATTTGTTAAGAAATGGGACAATCAGAGGTAAGAAGGATGCAATAACTGCATTGTTCAATCTGTGTTTTAGTGAGCAAAACGTGCGCTTGGCAATTGAAGCTGTTATTGTAGCACCATTGTTTCAGTTACTGGAGAAGAAAAACTTAGAGATGGTTGACGAGGCCCTGTCAATATTGTTACTTATTGCAACACATCAAGATGGAAGGCAAGAAATGGGAAAACTTAGAGATGGTTGACGAGGCCCTGTCAATATTGTTACTTATTGCAACACATCAAGATGGAAGGCAAGAAATGGGAAAACTTTCATTCATTGAAACACTTGTTAATCTGATCAGAGATGGTACTCCAAAGAACAAGGAATGTTCAGTGGCGGTGCTTCATAGGTTAAGCACGCACAATTCAAATCTTATGCTCGCGGCGCTTCAGTATGGTGTGTATGAGCATTTAGTAGAGATTGCTGAGAGTTGGACTGATAGGGGCCAAAGAAAAGCTAAATCAATACTGCAGCTTATGAGTAAAACTGAGCAGATTCCTTAACAATACTATAAGTTGCAACTATGTAGTCTACCACATACTAGCGATTAGCTGTATTTGGGTAGTTTAGGATAGTGAATTCTGTTTAGTTTGTGTTAATACATTATTCTTTTTCCTATTAAAAACTTGTAAAACAATGAAACAGCAGAATGGTGTAAGAATAGAAAGCAGTCAGTTGTTAGGCAGGTGTATTAACTTGCATTCACAGTGATCTGCTAGATGAGGTCAATTATGTTTAACAGAGATTGGTTCTTGAATTTTACATTTACTCCATTTCACCTCGTCTTGTTTTGTCTACTTCAATTATTCATTTATTGGAGTCTCTTTAAATCAACTTTTGATAATTCACCATCGGAGTTCAAATCGTATCAAGACAAATCCATATGATAATTAGTAATGTGTTTTCCGTGATGGCTCTACTAGTAGCTGCATTAACATTAGAGCTATAACAATCTTAAATTATCAGATTGATGTCATAAGTTGCATTATGATATTCACAGCCGTGAAAGTGGTGTCGTTGAGCATTTCACTCTTCATATTGTGTTTGTTAAAGCTAGTTAATGAATAAAGCTAGCTAAGTTGGTGTGAATGAGAAATGGAGGGAAAATGATTTTTTTTTCTTTTCTGGAAAAAAGGCAAAGGCCTTTCCGAACAGTCACCAACCTATTCCGAAGAGGCACCTTCGAGGCTATATAAACTGAGGCAATGCCTCATTTTTAATACACTGAAAATTTTTCCCTGCATCTGAAAATTCTGCATTCTTTTCACAAATAAAACTATCGAGTCTTACTGTGTTTCGTTGCCAACTTTGAGTTAGTCGAAGTCGAAGTCGAAGGCGTTTGATGTACCGCTACTCCTGCGACAAGTATATCCGTTTTATCCTGGGAGGAAGTAATCCATAACCTCGGGTACAGTGAGGGGATTAAATTCCTTAAGGACACACAGTGAATTCTGTGGTCTCGGATATTTTCATACTTCTGCATTATTTTTCCAGTTTCTGTTTTTCTGGTTTTGGTTTTTTTTTTTTTTCTGATTTTTTTAACACAGGGTAGATAACACTGTTTTATGGACTTAGAGATAAATTTATGTTAAACTTGCATCACCATCCCATTATAGGGGCTAAAAGAAGGATCATCAACAAGTAAAGTATGAAGCGACTCTACAGACACATTTAAGGATCTTTCTCTTTGACAACGTCAAGGATTGTCACTGCAAATCCACCACCACTGGAAACAATCAGTAGAAACTTTCCATTACAAATGTCAACCAAAATTGGGCTTGGAGAAGGATATTCACTTTCATCCCACTTCAATGAGCATTTCACGATTCATTTCTGTTCCATGGATTTGATATATTCCAATTCGACCACCAATTGAGATATACTTATGTTAAACTTGCATCACCATCCCATTATAGGGGTGAAAAGAAGGATCATCAACAAGTAATGTATGAAGTGACTCTACATACACATTTAAAGAATCTTTCTCTTTGACAACGCCAAGGATTGCCACCACAAATTCTCCATGAACGTCAACAATCAATAGAAACTTACCATTACAGAGGTCAACCAAAATTATCCTTGGATAAGTATTTTCACATGCATCCCATCCATTCTTCACTGGAATTGTCCATAGTTCCCTTTTGAGACATCTCGAGCAAAATTCCTGGAAGAAGATGTGATTTTCCAGCCAGAACTAGAATTTTACACGGTCAGGTAAGGTAACTTTGAAGCCTAGTACTGGTAAGTTATTAATTACTTCCACTATTTATATTTAAATTATATTTGTAGTAGTATATTTTTTTTAGGATTAAAGTTTGAATTCACTTAGGACTATGATCTTGTTTACCAAAAAATAAAATATGTTTTCATCATGAGATGCCTAACGTATTCATTAATTTAGGAGGGAATTTTTTGTAGCTCAATTGGTTAACTATTTAAACTTTCGTCTTATTGGTGAGAGTTCGATTGATCCCCAACTTGTAATTCATTTCCCTCTCCCCAACCCCCCTATGTAATAACCTTTTTTTAAAGTATTCATTAAAAGTGGAATCAATAACCTTGTTTTGAACCAAACGATCCTTAATAATTTTGTTATTAGCTTTTGAAGAATCTTTTGATATGTGAGTTTCTCTATACTTCTTGGTCAACTTTTCTCTATTGCATTTTTTCGTTTGTGAAGTTTTCATCATATTTGTTGATCGACTTTGATACTCTTGCAATTTTTTGGCAGTTTTCCTTGAAGAATTTCTTGTACATTTTCGTGTTTTATTTATGTACTTTAATCTAACCTGAAGGGTTCTCTTTTCTCCCCAAAATTTATGCTGATTTTCGAGAAATCTAAGAGGTGTGTGATTTGAAGCTGCAAAATGTAAGAGAGATGGGGGATTTAACTAATTCAACTTAAATCATTTTTAAATTTAAGAATGTCATTGTATTTGAAACGAATTAATTAATATAAAATAGTGACATTCTTTTCTAAAAGAAAAGAGTAACAGATTGCAGTGTGCTTGGAGCCTTGGACCCATAAAAGCAAAAAGCAAATAGACTTAATTTTCTCATTCTATCTTTAAAAATAGAATTTTGAACGAGTGAATAATTTATATGGTCATCCAATTATAATAAATTATTCTATTTGTTTAAAAAAGATTGATCTATTTTTTTTATTAGTTTGTCCCAAAAAAATTGATTAATTTCTATATTTAAAAATAATTTAACTTCATGAGATCATTTACAACAACACAAATATCTAAGATTTGTTTTGTGCCACACATTTCAAAAGTCTTCCTTTATTTCTTAAACTTTGTGTCAAATCAAATTAGATCAATCTTTTTTAGACGAAGAAAATATCTACTAAAGTTATTATGTTCATTTTGTATTAATAAAATCACTTGAAAGTGTCTTTTTACATATTATGTAAAGATGATGAAAGAAACCATAAGCTAGGTAGAAAGAATAGTCAGTGTCAGAAAGATGACTTCTGTTCAACTCTTTCTTTACATGAAGGGAATGAATTCGGATCCAATGCTCAACGTATACATACTGGATACATTATCTAGGTACGGTTTAATATAGGTTAAATTGAAATACACTAGTGTGTAAAGAAAGAAAATGTCATATATATGTAATTCAATTTTTTAAGTGTTTGGCAATTGGCTGAATGAAATAACAATATACTACTACTACTTGATAGTTTCTGATATAATTTTTGGTATAAGTAGGTGTATTGGACAGTGTAAGGCTGTAAGCTAGTGGTGAAGGGAATGATGAATGCTAAGAGTTTACTGTACTACTAATTTTTAAAATAAAATCTTCCTTTTCGAGCAAAGAAAAAAAAGGGAGAAAAATAGGAGTTTTAGCTAGCGTTTGGCCATATTTGGATAAAATTCTAAAATTTTATCTTGAAATATCTGTTTGATCATGAAATTTGATTAGATTTTAAAAATTTATCTTGGGAAAAACTTCACTTTCATTCACAAGACTTCAATTTTTTTTCAAGTAAAATGCATGTCCTATTAGTGATATCTCTTAACTAATATTAGGATATCCTGATTAATCTTCCATATCTTAGTACCTCTATTAGTGATTTAGTTTCTATTAAGATTAGAAGAAGATCACAATTCTTTATTAGTTGATTCTTTTCTTAGTTGTTGTTGTTCTCTTGTATAAATACACATTCATATTAATAAAATGATATACTTCTCTCCAGCAGCAAAGTTCCAATTAGAGATGGCAGTGGATCCTGGACCCGGTCCGGATCCAGTGGATTCAGATCCGTTTTATAGGATATGTATCTTCAAAAATTGGACCCGACGGATCCGGATCGGACCCGGATCCATTTCTAACGGATCGGATCTGGATCTTGTATTTGAGATCCATATCCGGTCCAGATCCGACTCATGGATCCGTTTTTTATTAATTATATTCATAACCTAGAATGTAATTTTATAAGTATTTTCTTAAAATTGCTAAGCACATCCTTGCAAGTTTAATTCTCAAAACAAGTTTAATTTATTCCTGCGTTAAGTCAAAAACCAAAAAATAAAGAGGTAACTTCGATAATAAATCAATGTTATATTAGTGAATGACTAACATCTCTATAGACAAGTAGTTAAAATTATATTCACTTCATTTGTGAAGATTCCAAGCACATGCAAGTTTTGCATTGTGAAAATACTAGTCAGCATTTTCCACAACTATTGTCATTGTCCAACATTTTTAATTAATAGCTCACAATCAAAACGAGACAACGAACAAAATATTTCATATGAACATTTCAAAATTGAAACACAGTAAACTGTTAGCTAAGTAAAAATTGTTTGTCAGTTCAAAAAAAAATTCAAGGCAAATTTTTTTACATGTGGATTCAGTTTCGATCCGTAGACCCGGTGGATCCTATGGATCCGGATTTGGATATGATTTTTATGGATCCGATGGATCTGGATCCAGATATAAAAAATGAATCTGGATCTGGATCTAATAGGATCCGATCCAGATCCGATCCGTTGTCATCCCTAGTTCCAATTGATATCAGAGCCTAAAAAGCTTCGCAACATTTTTTTCCTGGATGTTTGAGCTTTCTCGCTGCCAACAACAATGATTCCAACTAATTCCTCCACTGAGAATACCTCAACCACACCTTCTCCTGTAACTTCCTCCCAAACAACACAATACATACCAAATTTTCCCAAAATTCTCAACATGAATAACAATGAGCAGTTGATCAATATTCAACATTGTCGCTCAGGCACATCTAAAGCTCAACAATACAAACTACCAGTCATGGAAATACTAGTGGAAAACCATCCTCACTGCATCTGATTTTCTCCACTTTGTTGAACAACCACCAAGTTCAACAAGCACACCTTTTCATTAATGACAAGACCATCTCATCCGGGGTGCCATAATTTCCTCTCTATCTCTTGATATTATTCCCTTTATCATTGGTGCTATGTCTTGCTGTGCTCTCTGGAAAAATCTAGCGGTAACCTATGTGAATCCATCGCGTGCTCGTATCATGAGTCTCTAAGCAACATGAAAAAGGGTAACCTCCCTATTACTTCATACCTGTAGAAGATCAAACAAATCTGCAGTACTTTAGCCTTGGCTGACATTCAAATTTCCACGGATGAGCTCTTCCTTCATGCTCTCCATGGACTTCCAGCAGAATATAACACTATCACTGCATCTCTTCGTGCTCGAGAAAATCCAGTGACATTTGAAGAATTTCATGAGAAGCTCCTTGATTTTGAGCAGAATCTCATTCACTCATCTTCCTCTACCACAATTCAATTACAACAAATTTTGCTGCTAAATCATGGCCTCACAACAATCGTTCTCGACCCAATCATGCTTTGCATCCAGGAAATAACTCGAATCCTACATACAGATCTGCTGCTAAAAAAATTGGTTCTTAACTTGCTGGTCAAAACAACCAGCAAACTCTCTGGACGATGAGAGTAGAAATCAACGATCCTCTACTTTTCCTGAATGTTGGGACTTTGGATTTAGTTTCACTGCATGGACCATGTCCGGGGACTTCATTCCATCAACGAAACAAAAATGTTCTTTCCCATCAGATCAAAGTTTTTCTGTTTTTTCAAATTCAGAAGCTAATTTTTTTTCCCCAAAGCACTTTTTTGAAACTTTTTAGAAAATACACGTAGAATCACCTTTTAAGCTTGGCCAAATAACTGAGTTATGAGTTATGAAAAAACACCATAGAATTAATGGATATGATCTTATTAAAAAAACATGGTTCCAATCGAAATGTCTCAAGAGGGAACTGTGGACAATTAGACCCTTAAGTTGGTTTGATAATAATATTTCGCTACCCTCACCAGACCCCATGTCGTGGGGTTTCACTGAGTATGTTGAATGTTGTGTTTGTTTGACCTCTGTAACGGAAAATTTCTACTGACCGCTCCTAGAGGTAGAGGAAAGTTGGCAGCGGCGATCCTTGCAGTTGTTAAAGACAAATATTCTTTAGATGTGTCTGTAGAGTCACTTTATACTTTACTCGTTGATGATACTTTCCGGCTCTGTGATGGGATGGTGATGTAAGTAGGAAGGAAGCCATTTTTTTCTCATTCATGCTTTATGCCTCTTCTATTTTTAACATAAATTGGTGGTTGAATTTGGAATATATGGAATTTCATTTTTGTTTGACAAAAATTGATCTATAGCTCATGGGTTATCTAATTCTTATTATGCAAATCAGAGAAATTGATCTATAGAAATAAGAGACTTCAAGCACTAAGGAGTATGACAGAGTTCAAGATACTTGAAGTTCAACTGCAATTTGAGTTCAACCAACTATGAACCAACAAAGACTGAGACATAGAAGTTTGGTGCAAAAGCAACACTATCATAAGTGTTAGAAGTCTCACATAGGAAATGGAATGGGAATATGAACTTCTGGTATGGACTTGGACAATCTTCACCCTACAAGCTAGCTTTCGGGGTTGAGTTAGGCCCACGATTCATTCTTTACATGGTATCAGAGTCAGGCCCATTCCAATTCTTTATTCACCGATGTTGGCCCCCAAATTATATTGTCCACGCTCCAATTAACGAGATCTGGGCCTGTGGGAGAGTGTCAAGAGTCTCACATCGAAAATGGAATGGGAACATGAACTTGGACAATCCTCACTCTACAAGTTAGCTTTTGGGGTTGAGTTATGCCCAAGATTCATTCTTTACAATAGGAATAGTAAACTTCATACCGAAACAAACAATATATATTTGTTTAATGTTTCCTTGCATTATCCTTGAACAACGAAGTTAATATTTTAAGTTTATAGATTCTAGATTCTAAAACAAGAAAGTTATTGGATTCTTGATAAAGTGGATTTTTTAGCACAAATACAATGTCCGATTCAAAGCTATTGGGTTCTACCGAACCATAATTGGAATGCTACCACCACCCCTGCCTTTAACTATACAACTTGAAACATTTTCCTACTCTCTGCCGGGCAGATTGAAGTTTTTCTCTTTCTCATTGATGCAACTAATAAACAATAACATATGTGGTGAAGTTGAAAGTATATATGTCCTAGAGACAATCTATATTAGGGACAAAATGTACTTGAACACATTCGTATTATTAATGAGATTAATATTTATGGCATTTATAATTCTTGAATTATTGTTTGATTGTTTGCAATTATTCATATATGTGCACCCCTTGAGCTTACGTTGTTATTAATAGAGTGAGTTATCAATGATAGAACGTAACTCTCAAAATAGCCTCGACTAATGATCATCGAGAATGAGATATCGATGATATGTTATAAGTCGACATGTGGTCTGCATCACATTCTTGGTGAATGTAGTATGTCTTACAGCTACGAGTAATGATTACTCGTGATGGACACATGAATACTTTGGAGAAGTATTGATATACCCTGCCGATAAACTATTTGTTATACATGTCTGTAGTGTTATCGGCGTGTGGAATATAAATGTCCTTTGACTTGAGGTCAATACGCACTTTGTTTACATAATGATGTACTTTGACCAAGTTCTAAGCTTAAACTCCTTCTGGATAAGATACGACTTGTGTTGGGTGCATCAGGATGTAAATCAAGGTGGTAGTTGAGCCAAGAATAAGATTCATTGCTCGATTGGAAATTCGAGAGAGTATTTAACTTCTCAATGTTATTAGGTTGACTAAAGTCACTGGCCAGTGCAAGAGACATATTTAGAATATGGTCTAGTTGTCAACTAATAAATGTGAGATAAAGTGATTAAACCATTTGGATAGACACTTGGCAAATCCTAAGCTTAATCGAGTGTGTCGCGAATGAAAGGAATTTATAGTTCCGCATAAAGGTTAAATTTGTTGGATTCAAGTAAACGTACTTCACATATTGAGTTCGTTATACGACGCAGTCTATGAGTTTCGTATGGACCTTAATTAGATTAATGTCAATATGTGAAGGCCTATAGGGTCACACTATATGCGATTGTTTCTTCGATCTAAAGAGTGTATTGAGAAAGTATTAAATATTCGTTTGAGAATCGAGATATTTAATTTATAATAATTATGAAATATTTCTATTTGATAGAAATTATTTAATTAAGTCGAATTGGATTTCGGATTTAATTAAATGTGTTGGATATATTATATGGGTGTTCGGACAAATACAGGAAGCAATTGGGCCAGAAATTACTGGCCCAAAATAAGAGCTGGCCGTCCACATTGGGGCGTGTGAAGTGGGTTGGTCCACCGAACATTAACATGGGCCAGGTTTTTCTGTTTTGTATCTGTTTAGGTTTTGTCCTGGACTCATATGTATACAATACATACCCCATAATTATGAGGTTACAGAAAATTACTTCTCAGTTCCTGAAGCAAGACTTCCTAGATTTCTTACACAGGAAATACACTGGAGTTGGAACTTGCAGTCGAGGAAATAAATCGCGTGGATACCTTAATGGTGAATCCAGCGTACAACAACCTGTAAATTTTCTTTCATCGTGTTTTGAACACGTTATATGATTATCGTATAAGCCATGTCAGGATTATTGTTGGGTAAATAAAATTTTAACATTCTGTTGTGCTTACGAATCCAACTAATTCCTACAGAAGTCACAGTGTTTAAGGGGATTCAACATTTATAGTGTTTACATAGAAAAATGTAACAGTGTAGTTTTCCCATTCGCCACGTGAAGATCAATTAAACTCTTTTGAATATCACGTGGTAACCTATATGTTGTAATGGATAATATGTATATTCATGAGGCATCATCGTAGAGTAGACCACATGAAATTCATCAATTCTGAAATTCAAAGAAATCTCTGCTACACATAATTGAGTTCATTATCAATGTGAATTCAAGTTAATACACCTGCCTAACAACCGACTGCTTTCTATTCTTACGTCATTAACACAAATTAAACAGAACTCACTGTCCTAAATTACCAAAGAAGGGGGAAAAAAAACAAAAAAACTTGAGTTATATTCTTATAGAAGTATGCAAGTACAGCTAATCACTAGTATGTTGTAGATTACATGGTTGCAACTTATAGATTGTCAAGGAATCTTCTCTGTTTTACTCATATCAGTCCCATTCCCAGCAATCTCTACTAAATGCTCATACACACCATAGTGAAGAGCCGCAATCATAAGATTTGAATTGTGTGTGCTTAACCTATGAAGCAGTGCCACTGAACATTCCTTGTTCTTTGGAGTGCCATCTCAAATCAGATTAGCAAGTGTGTTTCAATGATAGAAAGTTCTCCCATTTCTTGGCTTCCTTCTTGATGTGTTGCAATAAGTAACAATATTGACAGGGCCTCATCAACCATCTCTAAGTTTTTCTTCTCCAGTAATTCGAACAACGATGCTGTATACAATCCCACCTTCAGTCGCCAATCTCGCGTTCATGTTCTGCCACTAAAACACATATTAAAGAGTGCAGTTATCGCATCCTTCATATCACATTTTCCCCGACAGCCTTTTTCCCAGTATCTTTTACGCACTTGGGGTCGATAACTCCCCTTCTTTACGCACTTGGGGTCCCTCTATATTCACCCGAGAGTAAATGTTCATGTCCAAACTCCATTGGCTCTGTGACTCTATAAGCCCTTAGCACTCCAAAGTCAAAATAAAGAGGCCATTTTCAAGAACCTGTTTAGAATTGCTAGCTGAGACGGATTCAGGATTAGAAGTTTAGGGGTCCCTACAACGACCTCAATTGAATATACAAAACTAATTAGGTTCACAGTCATGTATTTATAGATATTTTATAGAATTTCTTAATAGAAATACAAGATTTATGGGAACTTGGATTCTAAAGTTGAAACCAATAGAATCTGATATTTGCTAGTATATTCATAGGAGTACATACTGTTGGTACAACAATTGCAGGAAACGGGAAATAAGTAACTGTTAACTATTACAACAAAATGAAATTACAACAAATTGAAATTTCAGTAAACTGAAACAACAAACTGATATTACAAGCACTTTGATTTGTTGGGTCGAGTGATGACACTCTGTCTTTAAGACAAGATTGTCCCGTGTATATCCTTTTACGTTCTGGACAATAGTCTCCCAAGATAAAACAACAACTCAACAAATGAGCAAAAGAAACTCAAGTGTTACTTTGAAGAACTTAGTGTAATGAAATGATGCTGGAAAGTAGAAGGAAGATTTTCTGTTTCTGTTTTTCGTTTCTGTCTAGTCTCAACAATTGAGCCAAAGACTTCAATAAATAGTGCATGGAGGGGACTTCTCAACTGCCCAGCTAATTGCTGTTAATGGCCATGTAATGACAATTAGTGAGGACTAATTCAGCCAAGTAAATGACTGAATTAATGTGCAACGTATTGGAGCTTTAGTGATGAGTTATTCAGCCAAGTAAATGACTGAATTGATGTGCAGATTAATGGAGTTTTAACGTTTCAAAACCAACCCAAAAGGCACAAGTTTTCTTTCCAATTTTATCTTACCTGAAACTTCATGGACCAAACTGTAAATATGAAGCAATTTGGGTCCAAAAAGATAATATTAGAAGAAGCCCAAAGCCCATGACCCGAGCCCGGAGGGGCGGCGGCGCGCGTGTGGACTTAGCCTCGAACCAAAGCACAACTAGGTCCTCCCTTCTTCAAACACATGAGTTACCCCTTGGGGTCCCAAACCCTTAGCCAATTTTGAGACTTATAAACTAAACAAATCTTCTTTCCCCACCGATGAGGGAGAATTGGTCCATACCACATTTTCATGCTTCAAACACCTCACTTCGTGAACCAATATCTCTTTCATTTCTCAACGAAATTTGACGATCATTGGCCCTACGGTCATCTACTCACTTAGTAGATTATGCACGTGTGAAGAATCAAAGTATCCAACATGCAGAACCCTAGTGTTTAAGTCATTAAAGATGGTGGACGCAACTCCCACCAAAGGCAAATTTCCAACACATACATTGTTGTGTAGGAATTCGATTTTTTTTTGGCTTTATAATGATAATAACGAGCATAATTCCTATTTTCACATTTGAATTTACAGACTATTAGTACAGATTATTTAGCAAAGGACTAGAGAAACTTTCTGCTTATGAGTTGGTACGGAATCAACAGGCAATGTAGAGTTAAAACTTCTACGCAAATACATATTTTGGACATCAATAGAATTAATTTGATGAAAATTCGTGTACTTGTGTTTCACTATTAGCAAAATAACTTGCCTTACCATGAATTCTTCCTATTAAAAGCAAGCCAAGAGCAGCAAATAGTATGAAACTGATCAAGATACTTGTAATACAACTGCAATTTATTCAGCTGCAAACATATACTGAGGCCATAGGCGGAGCCACCTTAGGCGAAACGGTGGTCAGGTGCACATCCTTCGCCGGAAAATTACGCTGTGTACATATGTTAAATGTTAGCTATTATGAGTAGATATTTAATTTTGTTCCACTCTTAACACAAGTGAAAAGGAAATATGCACATCCTTCGCCTAATTCCTGGCTCTGCCACTGACTGAGACATAGAAGTTTGGTACAAAAGCAACACTCTCATCAGAATAGTTGACTCCATACCAAACCAAACAATGTAGTTGAAGATCAATCTTACTCTTTTGCATATGACGCTCAATAACTGTATACCACTATGGACAACTCCACCCAAGAGTTTGCGGGCTAAGGCTGTACCGTCAATTTTGGTTGGCCTCTGTAATGGAAAGTTTCTACTGATTGTTTCAAAAGGTGTTGTAGATTTTGTAGTGTCAATCCTTGACGTTGTTAAAGAGTCAGATTTTTAAATGTGTCTGTGGAGTCACTTCATACTTTACTTGTGATTGTTTTTCACCCCTTAATGGGATGGTGATGTAAGTTTTATATATATATATATATGTGTATGTGTGTGTGTGTGTGTGTGTGTGTGAAATTTCATTTTTGCTAGGTGGTCTCAATTGACATAAACTTATCTCAATTGTTTTGAGGATTTGGTACTTATCATGTATGTGTCATCTAGTTCTTATGATGCAAATCCAAGACATTGATGTAGCTCACATGGAATTCATTAACTGAATATATATATGTGGACAAAATGAATCAACTCTTTTTTGCATATCACATTCAATAACTAGTAGAAACCTATGTGAAGTTAACAGTGAATTCGATCTCGTCTGTCAGGTCCAACCACCAGACTTTATAAAGATGCACCCTATAAACACCAAATAATTAGACATTGTTATAGCTCTAATGTTAATGCAGCTACCAGCACATTACTAGAATTTTTCATATGGTTATTATACAATTTATTTGATACAATTCGAACTCCAATGGTGAATGATCAAAAGTAAATTTAAAGCTACTCCGATCCAATAAATGAATAATCGAAGTAGACAAAACAAGACAAGATTAAATGGAGTATATGTAAAATTCAAGAACCAGTCTCTGTTAAATGTAATTGATGGCGGACCCAAGATTTTCATTAAGGAGTGTAAAAAAATTATACCCCTCTGTTCTAAAAATATTGACCTATTTTTTTTATTAGTTTGTCCCAAAAAGATTGACTAATTTCTATAATTAGAAATAATTTAACTTTATAAAATCATTTACAACCATACAAATATTTAAGATTTAATTTTGGACCACACATTTTAAAAGTCTTTCTTTATTTCTTAAATTTTGTGTCAAGTCAAAATAGGTCTATCTTTGTGGGATGGAGGGAGAAACTATGTTGCGAGCTAGGATTAAAGGTGGAAAACTTAACCTATAAAATCATAACCCGCCCAACCCATTTAAGTTTGAGCGGGTTATTGATCCGCCCATTTGTTAGTTCAATCCATTTCAGCCCAACTCATTTCAACCTATCAAAATTTGGATTGATATCTAACCCAAATTGATTCATGAGAAATCTATTAAAAGATGTTCAAAAGGATTATTATTTTATTTGATATGTTATATATAGCCATATTAAAAAAAATTATTATGTACTAAAATTTATAAAAATAAATAAATAAGACAATTAAAGCTTAGTAAGGATTGAGCGAGTTGGGTTTTGACCCGCTTTTTAGCCCATTTCAACCCAATCCCATTGCAACCCAAACATTATTTGGACGGATCAATAACTCGCTCATTTATTAACTCAACCCATTTTAACCCACCCAAATTCAATTCAACCCGTCCATTTGTCACCCCTAGCTAGGATCAAACTCGCGACCTTAGGGAATGTTTGCAATCCCTAACCATTGCACTAAACCTTCAGTTTGCGCTAAAGGGTGTCAATTCTGGTAAATATCTATATAAAACGAAAATCTTACCTATATATACAATGTAATTTTCCGACGAATGATGTCGCTTGACACCTCTCGGACAAGGGTAGCTCCGCCCCATTTGAGCTGATTCAGCAGATAAATCTGAATTTAAGTTAATACAACTGACAGCTTTCTATTCTTATACCATTGTGCTGTTTCATTGTGTTACAAGTTTTAATAGGAAAAAGAATAATGTATTAACACAAACTAAACATAATTCACTATCCTAAACTACCCAAAGAAGGGAAAAAGAAAAAAATGAATTCTTACAAAAGTATGCAAGTACAGCTAATCACTACTAAATGCTGGATATGGTATTATTAGTAGGTGTATGGAAAAGAGGAGTTCTATGATTTCCATTCAAGTAGTTGAAGAAGGAATTAGCTTAATGAATTGCGTGCTGATTAGGAGAAACAGAGGAACACAAATAAAAAATTACCAGAAAAGAATGAAGCTTGAATATTTTCAATCTCAGCAGGCAATTAATTATCTGTAAAGGAATATAAATACTTTACTATAAAATGAGATCTTATACACAACAATGGAAGCATTTTTTATCCTCTTTAGTTCATAGAGTAAGGAATTTCACTAGGAAAAGAAAATGTTCCGCACTAATAGATATAACACTCAGTAGAGGTACGTCCAATAAACAAAGAGAAGATTTATACAAACGAGATATGGAGTTGCAGATAATATTTTGCAATTGGTATCTGACGTGTATATTGTTAGGATTTATGCGTCCAAATCATACTTAAATCGAAAACAATAAATATGCGAAGAACAAATAACACACATAGATTTATAGTGGTTCACCCTCAATGCGAGAACTATGTCCACTTGCCACTGCAGATTTTACTATAATGGAATTTTGAGTTTACAATCTCTCTTTCTCTCTTACAGGCTACACGACTCGCCCTTGTTCTCCTAAGAAAGAAACTGTTTTTGGCCACTATATACAACTCACCCTTTTTTTTTTTGGATATCTGCTCACGCCTTTCTTTTTGGAGATACAAAGAAACAACGCCCTAGGTCATATATATAGAGAAAACTAGGGCGACATAATATAAGCCTAAAATTCCCAAATTACCCTCCACTAATAACATTACACCGATTGATGCCAGCCCCCACAATCGGCAGACCCAATTGGCTGACCCAATCAGCTAACCCCAATCGGCTGCGTATGGTCTTCATAGTGTCGGCTGAAATTAGGCTCCACAACTCAACAATCTCCCACTTGGAGACTAATTTCAATCATCTGTCTCCATCTGCAGCGACGACTCCGATCCTCATTCACGAAGTCCAACTGAAGTTGCACATAACTTCAGTTTATCATTCGGCATGGCCTTCGTCAGCACGTCTGCTGGATTCTAACTCCCTGGGATTCTTCTCAAGCACTAATGCCCCATCTTCCAAAGATGATCGAATGAAATGGTACCGAAGCTATATGTGTTTCGTGCAAGCATGGTAAATCGAGTTTTTGGCCAAATGAATGGCACTCTGTCTATCACAGTATAGCACACTCCCCTCATGGTCCTGATCCAATTCCCGCAGAAAAGATTGTAGCCACATCATCTCCTTTGTGGCCTCCGTCACAGCTAGAGAGAGCTACTATCTTCTACAAAACCCAATAAATCGCAATACCTCCGAAGGTGTAAACATACCCGAATGTGCTCTTTCTGCTATCAACATCACCACCATTGTCAGCATCAACATAACCATGCAAATTCTGCTTCGACTATCTAAACACAAAGTCAACTCGAAGCCGCCCGGATATCTGAAAATCCACTTCACAACCTCCCAGTGTTGCTTTCCCGAATTGCTCATAAATCGACTGACAACTCCCACTACATATGCAATGTCTGGCCTCGTACATACCATCGCATACATAAGACTATCGATAGTCGATGCATAAGGTACCTTATCCATCTACTTCATCTCGTCCTCAGTTACCGACGACTAATCCTTTGACAAATGAAAGTGTCCAGCCAAATGAGTACTGACTGGCTTGGCATCATCCATGTTGAACCTCTTGAGAAGCTTCTTCACGTATTCTTCTTGTAAGAGTTCGATGCCCTCCTTACTTCGGTTGATTCTCATCCCAAGGATTTGCTTTGCGGCTCCCAAATCATTCATTACAAATTCTTCTGACAACTTTTTTTTCAGCCGATCAATCTCATGTAGGTCTGCTCATACGATCAGCATGGCGTCGACATAAAGAAGCATTATCATGTAGGAGTTTTCAAATCTCTTGAAGTAGAAACAGTGATCTGCTTCGCACCTTACGAAATCGGCTTTCTTCATAAAGCTGTCAAACTTCTTATACCACTGTCTTGGAGTCTGTTTCAGTCCGTACAGGCTCTTTTGAAGTTTGCATACCATATTCTCTTTCCCTTTGACCTCAAATCCATCCGGTTGTTTAATGTAGATTTCCTCATCTAAATCACCGTGAAGAAATGCAGTTTTCATGTCCACCTATTGAAGATGCAAATCTTCCTTTGCTATTAGTCCAAGAACAGTTCTGATAGTCACCAACTTGACTACGGGAGAGAAGATCTCCATGTAGTCGATACCTTCTTTCTGTTGAAATCCTTTCACAACTAGCCTTGCTTTATAGCGCTTACTCCTATCGGGTTCTTTCTTTATCCGATAAACCCATTTATTATGTACTGCCTTTTTCTCCTCTGGCAAATCGGCTAACTCTCATGTATGGTTTGTCGGTAGTGAGTCCATCTCATATTTCATTGCCAACTCCCACTTAGTCGATTCATCGACTTGCATTGCTTCTTCGTAACATTCCAGCTCTTCCCTGTCAGTGAGCAGAATATAGTTGAGGGATGGAGAGAACCTGTGAACCGGCTTTCTGATCCTAGATGATCTGCACAATTTCGTGATCGGTGTCCGCTGATTTGTTTCAGAATCAGCACTTTCATCAACCCCGCCATCACTATCTTGTTCATCTGCCTCAGTTGTACCTGGTTGCGGCTCGGGTGTCGGGAAGTCTCTCAAATCGACTGTCTCCGATTCCTTATTCTGACATTCTAAACTCTCCCACAACTTGTCCTTGTACAACACCTATTCATTGAATACGGCGTCCCTACTTCGGATAATCTTCCGATTTTGGTCATTCCAGAATCGGTAGCCGAACTCGGTGTCACCATAGCCGATAAAATAACACTTTTTAGATTTTGGATCAAGTTTACTTCTAGCCGTAGCATCGATATGAACATAGGATAAGCAGCCGAACACTTTCAGAAAAGAAATATTTACCTTCTTACCGCTGCAAGCCTCTTCTGGAATTCTGAAGCCCAAAGGAACGGACGGTCCTCTGTTAATTAAGAAGGCTGCGGTATTGACTGCGTCTGCCCAAAATGTCTTGGGCAGTCCAGCATGTATTCTCATACTCCAAGCATGCTCGTTCAACGTTCGGTTCATCATTTCCGCTATTCCATTCGGTTGAGGCGTTCCAGGAATAGTCTTCACCATCTTGATCCCATTATCCGCACAATATCATTTGAAGTCACCATCAATGTATTCTCCTCCATTGTCGGACCTTAGGCTCTTCAACTTGAGGTTTGACTCATTTTTTACCATGGCTTTCCACCTTTTGAATACAGTGAACACATCAAATTTATTTTTCATAAAATAAACCCATAGCATTGTGGTTGAATCATCAATAAAGGTCACATAGTAATGTGATCCTCCAAGTGAGGGGACAATGGCAGGTTTGAAAGTCTCTCGGCCTTCAATTTCCTGATGCGTTTGAAAAACTTACTCGCTTTTGTTTTCCAAGAATACAGCTCTCACACATATGATGATCCACCGACTTCAACTCCGAAATCATGCCATTCGTCACCAACAACTTCATCTCTTTCTGGCTCATATGCCCTAGCCGACAGTGCCACAACTCTATCTTCTCTATGCTGTTAACAACATCGACTGTATCGCGACAACTAGTCGTCATATAAAGAGTACCAATTTTCTTGCCTCGGCCGACCACCATAGCACCATTCGTTACCTTCCAGGACCTGTTACCAAAGTTAACATTGTGTCCCTCATTATCAAGCTGACCCACTGAGATCAGGTTACGCATCAGCTTCATCACACGTCTAACTTTTGTGATCTTCTATGCGAGTCCATTTGACATCTTCAAATTAATGTCACCAGTACCAACAACGTCTAACGGCTCACCATCGGCCAAATAAATTGTCTAGATTCCCAGCGACATAATTCATCATTATATCATGATGTGGGGTGGTGTGAAAAGACGCTCCCTAGTCGAGCACCCAAGAGTCAATCAGGCTGTTAACCGATAACAACATCACATCACCAATGTCTTCTGTGGCAGCATTAATTCCACCCCCTTGTTATCCTCCTTCTTCGGTGTCCTGCAATTCTTCTTGAAGTGACCTGATTTCCCGCAGTTCCAACACTTAAGTATTCGCCCGAATCTGGATTGACTCCTGCCATTCCTAGACTTCGACTTGCCCTTATTTCGGTTATTATTTCTGTCATAATTTATGCCTCTGTTCTTAACATTCAGATCAGAACTAGTCGATGCTTCACCAGAATCTATCTTATGAACCTCCTCGGCTAGGATACGATCCCTAACATCGTTGAACTTCAGTTTGTCACTGCCAACCGAATTACTAACGGTTGCCCTCATCGGCTCCCAGCTGTTCGGTAAAGATGCCAGCAAAATTAGGGCTTGCACTTCATCTTCAAACTCGATTGCAACCGATGACAGTTGATTAACAATCGTGTTGAATTCATTCACGTGCACTGCAACAGAAGCACTTTCTTCCATCTTTAGATGAAAGAGTTTCTTCATGAGAAATAATTTATTGTTAGCCGAAGGTTTCTCATACATATTGGACAAAACCTTCATCATGTCAGCGGTGTCTTCTCATTCGCCACGTTGTGAGTAACGTTCTTCGACAATGTCAGTCGAATTACTCCCAGATCCTGTATGTCAAGGAGATTCCCATCGGCGTCATTCATCTCATCTAGCTTCGGGCTCAGCAGCTGATGAAGCTTTCTACCATACAAATAGTATTCAATCTGCATTCTCCAAAACGCATAATATGTACCATCGAATTTTTCGATGTCGTGCGCTGAATCATCTTCGCCTCCCATTATTTTCTGAATCGCAACACAACCGTCGCTCTGATACCAGTTGTTAGGATTTATGCGTCCAAATCCTACTTAAACCGAAAACAATAAATATGCGAAGAACAAATAACACACACATATTTATAGTGGTTCACCCTCAATGCGAGAGCTACGTCCACTTGCCGCTGCAGATTTTACTATGATGGAGTTTTGAGTTTACAATCTCTCTTTCTCTCTTACATGCTACACCGTCTCACGACTCGCCCTTGTTCTCCTAAGGAAGAAACTGTTTTTGGCCGCTATATACAACTCACCTTTTTTTTTTAGATATACTCACACCTTTCTTTTTGGAGATACAAAGAAACAACGCCCTAGGTCATATATATATAGAGAAAACTAGGGCGACATAATATAAGCCTAAAATTCCAAAATTACCCTCCACTGATAACATTACACCGACTGATGCCAACCCCCACAATCGGCTGACCCAATCGGCTAACCCCAATCGGCTGATCCCAATAAGTTGCGTAGGGTCTTCATAGTATCGGCTGGAATTAGGCTTCACAACTCAACATATATATATATATATATATATATAGGTAATTAAGTGCTAACCTTAGCTTGTTATAGGATAAATTATGGAGTCTGTTGTAAATTATACTCCTCTGCCTTTGTCACTTGCCACATAGAACTTGGATGCAGATTTTTAGTCATGAAGTCAAGTTAGGAGGGAGTTATAATGTTATATAAGTTCTACTGAAAAACTTAACAGAAAGTTAAAGAAAAAAAATAAAATGTCTTAAGGCATATAAGATATATAATTCAAAGCGTAAAGGCACTCAGTATCCTGTGTTGCATACCTAATACCCAGGCGACATATTATGTATAATCGGTTGCCTAAATTTGCCCCAGGCATGTCACGTGCGGGGCGAACCAAATGTTGCATGCAGTTGCATCCCATATCTTCCTCGCCTTGTCGTGTGATATTGGTTTGGTCCATGGTCGAATAGATGCCCGGACTCTCGGATTTGATAAACACAATGAGTATGGGTTCTTTATTATCTCCTATTTGTCCAAAAGATGCTCCTAACGAATGACAGTCATACTCGTCTTGCACTTGGGCATGCCTTTTTTGGTTGGTCGGGTTCATGGGATGCCGACGTCAATAGAAAATGTTATCTAGTTGATCTTGTTGGTAGTCATATGGTTCATATCTATCTAAGTTTGGTGTTTAAGCCATTGCTACACTTTATTACATAAATTTTAGGAACTTTTGAAAAAAATATATTATTCTCATTAATGTTTTTAAGAATATTTGCTTTCGATATTATGTTTAAGCAATTACTAAACTAAAATTTTCACAACTGCTTTTTTTTTAATAGTTAGTATTATCTTCATTATTGTGTATGCACTTCTTAAAAATCTCTATTTTTTCATTGATTTCCCACTGAAAAATATTCAAGGGCTATTTCTCACTGAATGTCGGTTGAAAAAACCTAAACAGTAGTATTTCACACAGAAAAATAAGGAAGTTTTCCATCGTTTCAATGAATTTTTTTTTCCAGTGAGCTGGTTCGGTGGGAATAAGATGAGATCATGTTTTGTAACACAAATTTCTCACTAAATGGCGGTGGAAAACCCCTCTATTTCTAGTAGTGATTCCTTAAAAGAAAAAAAACATTTCCCTCTTATTTTAAGGATAATTACTATGTTGATTAAAAAATACAATACAAAATGTTTAACCTTTTGGTTTCCTTTTCAATTTAGCTAGTCAAATGTTAGCGTATTTCCAAATATTCTTCTTTCAAGTAATTGATTATTGAAGAAAGAAAGATGAAAAAAAAACCATAATTCCTAAAAATTGGGATCTTAACATTTTTTAGCCAGTCGTCTAAAAATACTTTCACCTGCCTAATCGTAATAATTTTTTATTATCATAGGTGTATACTCAGTGTAGATAAATACAGAATATGTTAAATAATCATTGTATATATATTGATTATTCAAAGACTATACACTATTATATTACTATATTGGCGAAAATTTATTTTAAAAAATAAGATTAGAATTATTTTTTATCATGATTAGAATTATTGGAGGGTGTAAAAATTCAAATCTAGCTACAAACTAAATTGACGGTCAAGCACGATAACTACAATCATGATTTGTCATCGTTCTTGTTTCTTTCCTTGGTCCACCATATTCCAAAATCCAAATAATGATAAAGATTCCAAAAACGTAACATCACTGTCCACTTCATCCTTCCACAAAGTCCTCCGATAAAGGTTCGTAAAAAATCTACATTTACTAATGCGGTGGAGTAGTAAAAAAAATCACTTTTAATTATATTTATTATATATCTCGAGTTCAAGCCATATATAAAAATTCCATTGATAATGAATTATGCTATAAATAAATAATAATGAGATAAGATAAAGTAAAGCTTAGTCTAATCCTTATAACAACTTTTGGGCAAAGTGATTGCAACCCATATGAAGGCATAGAAATCAAGAGAATAATAATAAGTCTTTTGTAATAACTAGAATCTGATGGGTTACAATAGAATAAAATGTCTTATTTATACATGAGTTACACTAGTACGCAGCCCACGAAATATGCCATCATAAATGCAGGAGAATGAATGTTGTAATAGTTGTATAATCAATCTCTCAATGAATGTCATTAAAAAGCTATTGGAAGTCGTATGACCAACTTAAGTAACGGTCGTCCGTTACGATGCAAACGTCTCTTAGCCTTCTCTATTATCGATACCGGCTTTGCTTGTATCGCTCCCGGTACCGTGCATACTAAACTAGTAGCGCTATAATCTGATGTGGGTATGACTCAACCTCATGCTCTACGTGTCATACCATAATTCATACAACTGTTTTATACGAATTTTACCATATACACTGGGTTAAAGGCAAACCTTAATTAACTTGAAAAAGAGGAATTAGAGAAGTTATAATTAGGTAATATGATGGACAATGGATTATGGGGTTTGCAAAAAGTTTTGCGACAAGGACAAATCTACCACATGCAACATAATATGTTCTTTGGTGGGCCATCAATTAATCACAAATGTGGTTTAGGCAAGCTAATCAACAAGGAAAATAAATTCTTTAACATTGTTAGAAAATTTTAAAGAAGGGTTTATAATCTCTTTTCAATCTTTGAAAGATTTGAATAACACTTTAACTCGTCTTTAAATTTGTACGAAATAAAGAAGTCTGTGGAACCTGAAACCCGTGGTGGAGGTAGGAATTTTGGCAAGAGAATTTATAAAATATAAAAATGTTGCACTTGTGATTTGTAGTGACTGACTCTAATTTTAAATCATTTTACTGCTACACAAGAAGCTTCTCTTATCTCAGTTTATATATATTCGATAAAAATTACGTATCTTGTTTCCGGGGCGGAGCTAAGTTGGAAAAAGGGGGCTCAAAATTTGCTTTAGATTATAGGTTCACATCTCAAGTATGGTATTCTTAGTTTTTTTTGAAATCATTTTTGTATAATTTCCTAGCTTCGTCATTTTTGTTCTCACAAATACTTTCTCAACTATGTTGGGCAACGCTAATATCCGGCCTATAGCAACGCCCAAGTAATGGGTCCGAGTTAAAGTCAGAGTCAAACATGTCGCTTGCTTGATGACTTTAGTTAAGAAATAGGAAAATTTTCACAAATGACTATACTTTGGTTTTTTTAAGCATATCTATACTTTTGCTAATTACATTTCGTAGCTAAATCAACATGTATTCAGATTCGACTGTATTTCGTTGTATTCAAGTTAGATATACTCAATTCAGTTATATTCATTTATAGCTACTTTCACACTTTATTCAATTTATTGTATTTAAAAATCAATTGTGTTCAAACAACATAAATGCAAATAAATATAGGAAATATTCAGTTGTATTAAAATTCACTTTATTTCTTTGTAAATAAAAAAATCTCCTTCAAAATACAAGTAAAAAATACAGAAAGAAAAGCTGAATTTTACACTAAAAAATTAATGAATACACTCAAATACTGAATACAAAAAATAAAATACACCACATATGAGATATAAGAAATAAAATACACTCCGATTTGAAATACACTCAGATTTGAACCAACACTCCGGCACCGGCCAGATGATGAACAAATCTAGAGGGAGGACGCGTCGGCGATGACAATAGCAGATCTGGAGGTGTCGGCGGTGATGACTAGATCTCGAGGCGCCAACGGTGGGTCACAGTGGGAGTGGAAGCTCAGATCTAAGCCGGCATGCCGAAAAATGACATTGAACTCTGACACCAGCCAGATACGACCAGATCTGGAGGGGGAGGCCTTGACGATGACAGTAGCAGATCTGGAAGCACCGGCGATGGGTCACGACGAGAGTGGTGACATCACGACGGGAGGTATAACGGTGGTCGTCGCTGCTCGCAAGGTGAAAATAGCGGAGTGGGTTTCGCTGGAGCTCTGACGGCGATGTCAATGGCAAGGAGAACGGCACCAGATCTGAGAGCAATAGATTTCGCCGAAGCTCCTGCAGTGATTTTGTAGTGGCTGAGGGCGGCGGAGGGAGAAGTCTAGCCCTAAGATTCTCAGTCAAGAATAAAAATAGAGTATTCTACTTTAAATATATAATGTAGCTATGTAGGTAATTCAAATACATATTATAACTATGTTTTGTAATTTATTTAAATAATTGTTACTATAGATAAATATCTCTTAGATGTATTCTACACCATGTAAATATTCCTAAGAAATAAAGTTGCCCTTGCTATCAGCTATGTCTTTTGGCAAGATGGAAAACACTTCATCTTAACTAGTAGTATCACAGCAGAGCGGATCAAGTGAGATTCATTACGGATTCACGTGAACCCAGTAGTTTGCGTAGATCTTGTATTTTATTCACTAAATATCTATAAATGTTTCTCTGGCAACCAATTACTATTGTATTATTTATTTGAGGTCGATATAGGAACCTATAAACTTTAAATTCTGGATTCGCTTCGGTATCAGAGGCAAGCTCATGACGCGCTCGATTCCTAAGAACAACATGATTCGCGTGCTAGGTGTTAGGAAGGGAATCGTTGGGTAACGCCAACATCCCATTTATCAGTGGCGCTCAGGTGATAGTGCTCGAATTGAAGTCATGATCGAACATGTCGCTTACTTAATGAATTTGATTAAGAATAGTTATAATTTTTTACATGATGGTAAGCTTAGGTTACCCTGTCCTGCCTCAAACACTTTGTTTCTTAAAACAGGTTGAAAGAGAAAGTTGTACGAAGGAAAATATCCTAGCTCCAATAGTAATATGGACCATTTTGGCAATATATTGGAACCCAGGGACGTCTTTGGGCCCGTGCGAGTCGTGCTACCGCACAGGGCTCCCGAAAAATGAAAAATGAAAAATTTTAGGGGCTCATTTTTTATATTTTTTATTAAGTAGTATTAGCCAAAATTACTGTAAAGATTCATAATTCGCAGGTCTTAGCCCAATCAAAGTAAAGTAAAAATTCACTTTTACGAATTAGAACATGACCCTCAAAATGTTTAAGACGGCCCAGTTGGGACCCCAAGTTGCGGTGGAATTAATTGGTCCACCTTTAATTCTATCCAATGACTCCTCATATATGTTTTTGAAATTTTACAACTAAACAAACTTTTCAAGTTGAATTTATCACCTTACATTTTTCCTGTTGTGATAACGACATGTTACTGTAGGTGCAAATTAATTCCACCACGAAATTAATACACTAGATATTTTTGGCTGTCACGTTTGCTTATGATAATTGAATTGGAAAGCAGTTCCCGGGTTGATTTTACAGGGACATTCTGTCATGTCAATGCAGTTGCAGATACAAACGCAATACCAAATCCACTAGAATTATGACCTTTCAAATTAAAACTTATGGATAGAGGTTATAATAGAATTGTCAAATGGGAGAGTAGTTTGGTGGTAATATATGGATAAGGTGGGGATAATTACTTTTGCAGGTTAAAGGGCAGCGCTGTGCATAAACATCACGTGTTAGCAGGGTTCGGGGAAAAGCCGCAGCACTCTAAAGAAGGTGATGTAGTTTAACCTAATGCAAACATTAATAAATACTTTCACTATTCAAATTTTTGACATATAGGTTACACAGAGACAACTTTAAGATGCTTCAAGGCTCCAACGACTCCCTTCTACTTTTGCAAGTTGAATGGTGCAAATATTCACTATGGATAAGAAGAAATTAGAAAGAAAAATGTTACTTAAATAAGGAGGGGTAAAAAATTGGGTGTTATCAATCAATAAGAGCAAGATAAATTCTTTTCATACACATATTTATTTGTTAAGGTTAAATTATTTAGTTTAGCATAAATACTAAATGCCAATAAGTATATACCAGTATAAATGGTCCGAATGACTTTCAGCCGGAGGAGGATTAAAGCCTTGGATTATTATTGTGAGTTCTTTGTATTTTGCTATGTTAATGTTTTCTCTCTTTTATAATTGGAAAAATACATAAATGGCCCCTTTAAATTGTGTATAACGACCGGATAGACATTTTAAATAAACACTTATACTTGTAATAGGTGCCTCGCGAACTCCTCAAGCTGACATGACCAACTCAAAAGGATCATTTATACATTCCGCCTTTATAATTTATGTCACATTTGTTTGTATTTAATGGAGGTCTGAATCAGACTTTAGACCATTAAATACATTTATTTACATTAAAATCTAATAACTTATTTGATCTGAATAAATCTTAATTATTAAGATCTTGAACAAAGTCTTAATATCATTAAGAAATATTTTTGTATGAATAATTTTTAGCCTCACTCAGTCCACAACCACCAGCTCCACCCACCCCACCACCACTAACTACCTTTGTTATCACAACTACCACTACCACCACAACCCCCACCCTCCCAACCCTCACCCCTCTACCCACCCCCACCACCGCCAACTATCATCACTCTCATTCCACCCCCACCAACCCACCTATCTAACCATATCCACTCTCCGCCCCTACCCCACTTACCTCCACCCACCATCACCCTCACCCCTCCACCCCCACCCCTACGATCACTAACCATCTCTGCCATCACAACCACAACCACAACCATCACCACCCTCACCCCGCCTCGCCAACCCACCTATTTACCCCTACCCTACTCACCCACTACCCCCACCCACCACCACCCTCTCAACCCCCACTCATCCACCCCACCCTCACCATCACTAACCACATCTCTCAACACCCACTCATCCACCCCACCCTCACCATCACTAACCACATCTCTCAACACAACCACCTCTACCACTGTTAACTACCACCACCCTCCCAACCCACAATCACCCCACCCACCTATCTACCTTTACTCCACTATCATTATCACCACCACTACAAAGCATATCCACTGTCACTAGCGAACATAAATGTTTTATTATTTTATCAAATAATTTTTTTATTTTATTAAATTTATATTTATTTTCTAATATTTAGTTACTTTTCTATTTGAATTGTATATTTGTTATGTTTAAGTAAATACATTATGCACATTTAAATGTCAAAAAATAAACAATCTTAATAATTCAGTGTTCAAATATAGAGACAACATCTTAATCAATCAGATGCACATTCGAATTCAGACATCTAAATCTTAATGAAAACAAATGCGCACTTACACTCCTTCCGAATGGCTTCCACAGAAGTAGGATTAGTGTATGCTCTCTTTTCAAAAAATAAGTCACTCTCTCATACGGCGTAAAACAAAGAAAGAGCTCAAGATCTTTGCATAAAGGTTATTATAGTTTCTTCAACCCTTTTAGAATAATCCTTCACTTAAAAGATAATTACCAGTAAGAGATAGATCTTGGATTCAATACACTTCAACAGCTTGATCGTGAGATGAGATTGTCCAAGTATATATATATATACGCGCATAGCGGGAGCTTAGTGTATCGAGCTGCCATTTTATATATATATATATATATATATATATATATATGGGTCTATTGTACGCAACTTTACCTCTCATTTCTGCAAGAGGTTTCCACAGCTTGAACCCATAACCTCCTTGTCACATGACAACAACTTCCCTGGACACCGCGCATAGCGAAAGCTTAGTGCATCGGGCTGCCTTATATATATAAGGAGATCAATTCTATATTTCACAATTGATGTGGGATAACTTATAACACCCACCGCATTACGCTGATCAACCTATCAACTTGAGTGTGAATAGCATTATATGTGTGCTCAACATTGGATAGACTAAGAATTGAGATGGATCCGACTCTGTTATTATTATGGAAAAAAAACTCCAATGTTAGCACGAAATGTGAAGATTGCCTAATGTTAAATTTTTCAAGATTCTATGTGAACATTGAAAGCCTCTTTTGTAGAATGAGATTGATAAATATATTTTTCCAGCATACATTGCATGATCACACTTTATGTGATGTCATGCATGACATTATTAAGACAATTTTCTTCCAAGCAAGGGTTTTGTTCATTTGAAACACATCTCTCACTTGTCTTCTCATCTTCTAAGAAATTTGAATCTTCTTTCTCTCATGTAGTATTTCACTTGTAATTTTGGAGTGAAATAAAATTTGGGTTGATTGTGTCCGAAGATTAGGCAAAAAATATAATTTGACTGAACCTCGTAAATTTTTGATATTTTTTTTATTGTTGTCTTATTTACTGTTTATTAGTTGGATTTAGATATAGTAGTTGTGATTTAAACACTCTATATATTCTGCTTCCGCAACAATTAGTATCAGAGCTAAGGTTCTATCTGAGTATGCTCTGTGATTGCAGCACAGTCTGACTTTCCATATCAAAAAATAATTATTTTGGTCTTTTGTACTGTCGGCTAATAATTAGTATTTGTAGTAGAAATGGAAGACAATAAAAATGAAGAATCCACATCAGGTGTCACTAATACGACATTGACATCTTCGCTTATGACAAGAATTGTGTCAAATGCAAACTTTATAGTTAAAATTTTTGATAGGTCAGGACATTTTGGGATGTGGCAAGGCGAGGTTCTTGATGTCCTTTTTCAATAAGGGCTAGATATTGCCATAAAAGAAAAGAAACCAGACAGTATAGGAGAAGAAAATTGAAAGATTATCAACCGTGTTGCTTGTGGTACCATTCGATCTTACATTGCAAGAGAATAAAAGTATACATACACGAAAAAAACTTCTGTAAATAAATTATGGAATGCATTGGAGTATAAATTCTTGATGAAAAAGAGTCAAAATAAACTTTACATGAAAAAAAAATTGGTATGCTTCACATATGTTCCTGGTACCACAATGAATGATTATATAACCAGCTTTAATAAGTTAGCGACAGATTTGCAGAATATGTACGTGACTTTTAGTGATGGATATATAGCCTCAATGTTGTTAAGTTCACTTCGCAATGAGTACGAGCAACTCAAAACTCTTCTACTTCATGGGAATAATGAAGTATCTCTCAAAGAAGTTTGTTATGCCTTGTACAGTTATATGAACAACGAAAGAGAGGAAAATAAAAAGGTGGAGAAGGAGAAGCACTGGTCGTGAGAGGTCGTTCTCAAAACCAAATGAAAACGAAGAAAGGAAGATCCAAGTCAAGATCCATATTCAACAAACATGAATGGGGCTTTTGCCGAGAAAAGGGGCACTGAAATAAAGATTGTACAAAGTTGAAAAATAAAGTCAAACCTAATAATGGGAAAGTATTCATGTCAAATATAGATGATTGTGATGACTCTGATTTCTCACTAGTTACAATGAAGACATTCAAACTATCTGACGTATGGTTGATGGACTCAGCTTGTAGCAATCATATATGTACCAATCGAGATAGGTTCATTGATTTTCAAGAAGGAGAATATGAAGTTAATCACACCGCAAATAACAATCCTCTTACCACATACCACTTAAGGAACCATGATGAATTGATCAGAACATTAACAAAAATGTTCAATACGTACCAAATTTGAAGAAAAATCTCATTGTATAGATCTAGTAGCTCAGTTGGTTGGCTACCTGAACTTTCACATTGTTGGTGAGAGTTCGAATCCCCACATTATAATCCCCTCCTCATTTCCCCTTTCCTTGTGTAATAAAAAAATTAAAACAAAATTGAAGAAAAATCTCATTTCTATGGGAGCCCTAGAGTCAAAGGGGTTTGAAGTCAATGCAAAAAAATGGATTAATGAAAATATGCTCCGGTGCGATGTTTGTAATGAAGAGAATTTGGAAAAATAATAACACGTACCATTATCACGGTAGTACAGTTGTTAGCCATCAACAGTGCCATTCAGTGATGATAAAAAGGCAGCAGCGACCAAGCTATGAACATGCGTTTGGGACATGTAACAGAAAATCCTTGAAATCTTTATCAGATCAAGGATTGTTAAAAGGAGTAAAGGCTTGCAATTTAGAGTTTTGTGAGCATTATGTCAAGGAAAGACAAATAAGGGATAAATTTGGAACAACTATTCATAATACTGAAGGTATTTTGGATTATGTTCACTCTGATGTTTGGGGTGCTTTCAAAACACTTTATTACGTGAGAAACACTATTTTGTAACCTTTATTGACGACTTTTGTTGTAGAGTGTGGGTGTATACGATGAAAATAAAAGATGAAGTGTTGGAAATGTTTCTCAAATGGAAGGCGATGATAGAGACTCAAACAGGCAAAAAAACCAAGTGTCTTCGCACACACAATGGTGGAGAATACAAAAATGATCTTTTCAGTAAGATTTGTGAAGATAATGGCATCGTCAGACATTTCACCGCTAGAACTTTACCACAACGGAATAAAGTGGCAGAATGCATAAATCAAACTTTGCTGGAAAATGTTCGGTATATGTTGTCCAATGCTGGCATGGGCAGAGAATTTTGGACTGAGGAAATAACATATGCATGTCACATCACTAATCATCTACCATATGCCGCTATTGGTGGCAAGACACCATTTGAAAAATGGTATGAAAAAACTGCTGAAGTATAGTTCTTTGCATGTGTTTGGCTCAATTGGATATTATCATGTGAAAGAGTCAAAATTGGATCCGAGAGCAAAGAAATCTATATTTATATGGATTACTTCTAGAGTCAAAAGATACCTCTTATGGTGTCCAGAGACAAGAAAAACTATATTCAAATGTTATTTTTATGAATCTACCATAACTAATAAGGTAACAGTTGAAGATGTCAAACAAACTGATGGTGCTTCAAAACAGGTAGAGTTCGAGGGAAAATTAATTTTTCCAACATAAGGAGAAAATGAGGAAACACCATAAGATTTTCCTCTGAAAGAAGAGCCAATTGAGAGGGAGATTTCAACTCGCGAACCTCAACAACAACTTGAATCAATAACAACTAGCAAGCCGAAAAGAACAATAAAAAAACATGCTTGTCTTATGGATATGATGGCTTGTTCAGCCTCAATTATAGTTGATGGTATTCCTACCACTTATAAAAATATAGTCTAAAGTTCAGAAGAAGATAAGTGGAGGATTGACATGAACGAAGAAATGCAGTCTCTCCATCAGAATCGCACATGAAAATTGGCCAATTTTTCGAAGGGCAAGAATTGCAAATGGGTTATGCAAAGAAAGAAGAATTTGCTAATCAAGAAGATGTTCGCTACAAAGCAGTGGTCAAAGGGTACGCTCAAAAGGAGGAAATTAATTATAATGAGGTATTTTCTCTAGTCGTGAAATTAACACTCCTCCATTAAAGTTTTGTTGGCTTCGGTAGTACGGTTGAATTTTGAACTAGTTCAGTTGGATGTAGAAATTGTGTTTTTACACATAGATTTGGAAGAGGAAATCTACATAACTCAGCTAGAAGGATTCAGAGTTGCTGGAAAGAAAAATATGTGTGCAAACTTGAAAAATTGTTATACGGATTGAAACAATCTTCTAGACATTGGTACAAACGATTTGAAAAATTTATGTTGCAGCAGAGGTATAAAAGAAGCAAATAGGATCATTGTGTGTATTTGCACAAGCTTGAAGATGAATCCTTCTATCTTCTCCTATATGTTGATGACATGTTCATAACTTCCAAAGGTAAAGACAAAATTGAGAAGTTGAAGATTCAACTAAGAAAGGAGTTTGAGATGAAGGGTTTGGGTGAGGCGAAGAAAACTCATGGCGTGAAGATTAAAAAATATAGACATTCAAAGAAACTGTGTTTATCTCAGAAAGAATTCTTGAAAAGGGTACCAGATCGATTTGGCATGAATGAGAAAACGAAGTCGGTTAGCACTTCGTTTTGTCCTCATTTTAAGTTTAGTGCTGATATGTCGCCAAAAAAATGAAGCTGAACAAGAATATATGTTAGGAGTACCATATGTGAATGTTGTTGGTAGCTTGATGTATGCAATGGTTCACACAAGATCAGATATTTCACATGTTATTGGAGTTTTAAGTAGGTATATGCATGATCCAGGAAATGAGCATTGACAAGTTGTGAAATGAATTCTACTGTATATTTGTAATAACGTAGATGTTGGTTTGATTTTTTAGCAGAAATAAAATCAGTATCTAGTTGGATATTGTGACTCAGATTATGCGAGTGATTTGGACAAACAAAGATCAACTACTGGTTATATTTTCACTTTTGCAAATGCACCAATTAGTTGGAAGTCTACTTTGCAGTTAACATTTGCTTTTTCTACCACTGAGACAGAGTACATGGCAATTACGGAGGCTGTGAAGGAGACAATTTGACTTCAAGGAATGCTTAGAGAGCTTGGTATTGAACAAGAAAGCATTACAATATTATGTGATAGTCAAAGTGCTATCCAATTAGCAAAGAATCAAGTTTATCATGCAAGGACGAAGTATATTGATGTTTGATATCACTTTATACGAGACATTATAGAAGAAGGTGGAGTCATGGTGCAGAAAGTTCGAACTACAGATAATCCTACCGATATGCTGACGAAAGTAGTCACTGTGATCAAGTTTCAACATTGTTTGAACTTGATCAACATTGTTGAATATTTAAGATTGAAGTTGAAGACACCATCAAAATTTGTCATTGACAGAAAATTGAAAATGTAAAATTTTGCCAAGGTGGAGATTTGTTAAATTTGTCTAGATTCTATGTGAATATTGAAAGCCTCTTTTGTAGAATGAGATTAGTAAATACATTTACATTGCATAATCACATGTTAAGTGATGTCATGCATGACATTATTAAGACTATTTCTCTTCTATAAATAGCAAGGGTTTTGTTCATTTGACACACATCTCAATTATTTTCTCATCTTTTAAGACATTTGAATCTTCTTTCTCTTTTGTGGTATTTCACTTGTAACTTTGAAGTTGAATAAAATTTGAATTTGTTGTGTCCGAGGATTAGGCAAAAATACGATTTTGCCGAACCTCGTAAATTTCTAGTGTTCTTTTTTTTTTAATTGTTGTCTCATATTTATTAATTGCTTTTAGATATAGTAGTTGTAATTTAATCACTCTTTATATATTCGACTTTCACAACACCTAAGACTATATAAGGAAACTAATTATACTATTTATGCATAATCGATGTGAGAACTTAACAATTATAGCTAACTAACTAGTTACAGTAAGTGAAATTAATAACCTTAAAAGGTAATATAGATATATATATATATATATCCTGATTTGATCACTTCATTGTATGTATATTAAAAAGGAGATGAAACAAGTGAAGGTCCCAAAAATATCGTGTGGAAATCCATGCCAAACCTATGCAACAACTGCATTATTAATCAAAATCAAGATAAGATAAGTACAAGATTAATCACAGTAATTTGTGGGCACAAATAAGGTCCACTTTTTGAGTTGTCAATTTCACGTGATTAAGAACTTGGAACTTATAATGGACGTTGTGGGCTCTTTTAAACATCAATAGTTTTTCCTCTTTTTTTCTTTCTATTTTTATGGGTACATTTTTACCCTTATAGTTACTGAAGTTACCTTCCACTTTTCATTTGTCTTTTTTTTCTTATTTTATTGTTTCTAGATATGGACACAGTTGGTAGACAGTCAAGTATCCAACGTATGCTTTTTACCTTTTGCACCTTCAATTATTAATAAGGGATAAACACAAGAATATCCCACGTTTCAACTCTCAACCATGTTGGTGGAGATATGTTCTTTCATGTCTTTATATGACCTTGACAATTTTTTTAAAGTGATTTTTAAAATTTAATTAGATTGATTCATTTCTTATCATGTCTCAGAATCAGACGTATTTTTAATTTTTTGATTTACCCAAATCAGTCCACATTATACTATTTATGCTCCAAATGTCCGATCCCCTCTTCATGAGCATTGAGGCGGTTAGAGTCTCACATCGTCTATAGATGAGATATCCAATATTTTTATATGATCATAGACAATTCTCACCTCATTAAAATATTTTTATAGTTGAATTAAACCGAATATTCATTTTCACCCTGTTCTTTGAGCAATAGTTTTGGATTAGAGACTTAGAAATTAAAGAAGAAATTCTTAGTCGGAAGTTCTTCCTTTTAAATGGACTTTAGTCAATAAAAAATTAATTTAATCGAGCTAGTAAATGTTGAATAAAAATAATTTAAAATACATATGTGGGAAACAGAATGAAAAGATTTTGATACGAAATAAATTGATGTATCTCAACCTTATACGTATTTATTTATGTGGTGTGTTGAGCATAAGCTTGCAACTTAGAAACAGATCGTGTTTGCATCCTGTCTTTATCGGGAGGACAGAGGATGAGTCATAAAATAAAAAGGAAAAAAAAAGAATAAAAAAGATTAATTTCCTTAAATCTTAGTTATTGATTGCCAAATTTGATTCTATTATTATTATATTAAGTGGATTACGACTTCTAGTGAATTCACCTAGTTGTTGAACTCTATTAGTAAATAACTGGTTAATAGTAAAAAAATATTTATATCCATTATTTTTATCAATATATAACAATAAAAAAGGGCAATTTGGTGTGCTAAGCTCCCGATATGCACTGGATCAGGAAAAGAGTCGGACCATAGAGTATATCGTAATTAACCTACATTTATCTAAGACGTTTCCATGGCTCGAACATGTAATCTCTTGATTACATAAAAATAGAAAGCAATGATTACAATAGAATATTATATATCAATATATAACAGTAAAATCACAAAACTATTTTTTATCTCACTGAGTAACTGAACTTTTTCAATTACAACATTAAAGTCATAAAATTATTTTTGTTACATTAAGTAATAGATATTTTCCATTATAACATTAAGGTCACAAATTGCCCACTATTTACAATTGAATCACCTCAATGAATAAGTCTTGTATTATAGTGAATGCTATTTAGTGACTTATAACCGGTAAATTGCAATTATATTAATGTGATAAGAAAATATAATTTTACTCTCATAGTGAATAAATATTAATTATTTTAATGCAATAAAAATAATTTCTTCATAGTGCGTGTCTTATATGAGAGGAAATTTTTCTTGACGTGACATGATGTTGAAAGAGAATGTAATAGTGAACAATTCATTATCCCGTGATTACGTGAAGAAGATCTTCGTGACTTTTCAAGTATATAAAATTGGAAAATTCAAAAGAACTTAAACGAAAAAAAATACCTTTGTACAGTAAAAGTTTATCAAATTCTTTTTCACTTTTGGGTAAATACCTTTGGATTTTTTTCTTTTTGCATGAAATCTGATATATATTCCGTGATTATTGTAATTGGCAAAACTGGTAACCCACTTTCTATGCTCTCTCATGCATAAAGACAGCTAAAATTCAAATGTTATAACTATTCGTTTGGCCATATGAATTATATATTTTTTCTTTTTTTTATTTGAAAATTAACGTTTAATTATGAAAATTTTAAATTTATTTTTTATTTATATTTAAAGTTATTAGTATAAATAATGAGTTAATACTTAAATTATTAAGCTCCATCAGACCGTACGTAACCTCATAGCTCTGCTACTGTCTATACACTATTTTAGTTTTTTCTCCACACCGTTGTCTTCGACAAATATCACAACATAAATTAAAGTATGAAAAGATTTTCCTCTCCGCCATTTTCTCTGAGAGTTTTCATAACATCGTCATCATCGTTGTCCTCGTCGTTGTTATTATTAGTAGAACGATAGATTTTTCTGTCCACATTGCTTTGAGAGTTATCATAATTACTTTAGTATGAAAAAGTATTCCCTCCATTTACTTTTATTTGTTCATTATTCTCTCCGAATAAAAAAGAGTGTTCGCTTAATATTTTTTTGTTGAGTCAAAAAGAGTGTTCACTCAGCAAATCAAAAAAGAATTAACCTTACTTTTTAAGATTTGCCCTTTTCCAGTGTTAGGTGACCAAATTTCAATACCTATTTAATTAGAAACATTTTAGTCAAATTACATATTTTTACCTAGAAGTTAATATTTCTTTAAGGGGTATGAAAATAGCTAAGTGAACACTCTTTTTTATCCAAATGGTATTAATTTTGCACACCTATTAAAAAATAATAAATGAAGTACATAATTTACCATAATATCCATATTAATTAGTGCATAATTTTAATTAACTTGAAAAATAATTTGAAATAAATAATTAATACTATAAGTAAAACATATAAAATATATTAAGTAACAAGTAAAAGTGAAAATCAATTTTAATATAGTGGGTACGTAAAAGTGAGCGGAGAAGTATTATTTATCCTTTTCTTTGTCGTCTCCTATTAGGACTCTTTAATTTTTGAACAATTACAGCTTGCTGGGGTACCAAGAACTTGCAACTACCACGTGCCATGTTTCTTTTGGCAAGTCATCAATTTATGGAGTCACATAAGGGTTGCTAGGCAAGTTAAAATAATATTAAATAAAATAATATTAAATAAAATATTCTTTAGTAAATTGAAAAAATCGATAGTGTATTGCAAAAAAAAAGAAAAAGACTAGGTCTTTATCTTCTGGTCGATCTGGCAATCCGCCGTGAGGGTGGACCTGATATAAGTGCAGTGGCTTGTATCAAATTTCACCACCATGTACCTTACATCTTTTATTTGTATACATGTATGTATGAATATTTGTGCTATATATATATATGTAAGGATACATTATTATTTCAAAATAATTGTGACTCGAAATAAGTTGTGTCGAAATTGTAATTTTTGCTTTTGAGTTCTATCCCGTTTTTCGGAGAGAGTCAAAATTGAACCACCAAAGTGAAGTGACAGAATAGATGAAATTCATAATCAAAATTTTATATAAGAGAATTAAAAAAAATATTAGATATCATACCTAGGGAAGTATTTGATTACGTTGTAAACCTTTGTCAATTTACTAGAATTCTCTCTTGTTTGTAGTGTAACTTTTTAGCAAAGGGAATTAAGTTGAATCTCTTCTCCCTAATTTTTTCCGCCCTTAATGATTTTTTTTTACTCTATTCTTAATCAAAAAATTTAAGTTTGAGTCATAAGTAGAAATGAATAAATCGCCGATAGTATAAAGTATTTTTCCTTTAAATAGACTAGTTATACTCTGCATAAATTTAAATTAGATGAATTAATAAATTTCAAATATCATATAGTTAAAAGAAAAGGGAGAGTCTGGGTGGTGGACTTTGTGGGTTACATCAATTGAAGGAAACGCAAAGTAAGTAAATATTACAAATGCTAGAAAGGATAAACTACTCGAGATTACAACAAACTGAAAATAAGAACGATTACAAACTCCTTGTGATTTGCTGAGACGAGTAATGACACTCTGTCTTTAAGCCAAGATTGCCCCGTATATATCATTTTACGTTGACGGGCAATAGTCTCTCAAGATACAACAACAACTTAACAAATGAGCAAAGGAAACTCAAGTGTTACTCTTCAAGAACTTTGAATACAGAAAATTTGCTAAAGAGGAAGAAGAAGATTTCAGAAAATTTCTAAGTCTTGAACAATTTAGCCAAATGTTGCGTCGCGACCCTTCACGGCTCCGCGACGATTTTCGACTCGTTTCATCTTACACTTCGTACACTTCTTCCTTCGTTTACCAACGTGGAATACTTGTCATTGGCCAATAACTGTCCATCATTCTATGTCTCAAACGTAATACGTATGTACCAATATCTCTTACACTAATGAAATTTACGATACTTGACACTACGTGTACACGTGTGTGGAAACGACGTTTCCGACGTGCGGGGTCCCAATTGTTTGAGTCATAAATAATGGGATACACATAATTCCACATTAGTAAATTTCCAACAATCCCCTCTTGAAAGAGATTTTGGCGCACACACAAGTGCCTATTTCCAGCAATCTTTCAGCGGACAGATGTTGCATCTGGATAGGTAGCTTCCGCTTTGAACCTTCCATAGTTGAATACCATCGGACTTACTTACTGCGCGGTGATCGTAATGTCTTGAACCGTCAGTGTTTAGTGTAAGTCAAGTCAACTGTACCAACACAAACACTTTCCTTACTCTGTTCTTCGTAATGTTTTGTCCGTTGTGTCCATGGATACTTCATGGACTCTTAAGTGCGTTCATTTGAGGCGGCATGTCCTCGTACTTAAATAAGTGGTAGCCTACAAGGTATCCTGCCATACCCCACTTTACAAGTGTTAGGAATCATTAAAAGTTTCCCCAAACCTAACCTCAACTGTTGAGGATCATTAAAGGTTTTGGAAATTTAACTTTTACCCACATTACAGATAGCAGTTAACGTCTATCGCGGGAATGGCTTTGGGTTTATGTTCCTTGCAGGGATCATAACCCAAAGTGCTCTTGCTTCCACCGAAGCGCTCAACTGAACCTTTACAGCTTAGTTTTCCCATTGAACCAAATTCCTGGAATCTCCAGTCAGTAAGGTTGGGTTACCACTGTATTGGTCCTTAAGGCTTGGGTTTTAAGCCCATTCCCCTAGACAAGCAGAATATCTGATCTTTGAGTAAGCCCTTTGTCAGTGGGTCCGCTATGTTATCCTTTGATTTTATGTAATCAATGGATATTATACCCGTGGTGATCAGGTGCCTAACGGTCTTATATCTCCGTCAAATATGATGAGACTTGCCATTTTACATAGAACTCCGTGCCCTTCCCAAAGCCGACTGATTGTCGCAGTGGATCATTACAGAAGGTACGAGTTTGTCCTAACAAAGGACATCCTCTAAGAAGTCGTGAAGCCACTCAGCTTCTTCTCCTGCTTTGTCTAAAGTGATAAATTTTTATTCCATCGTAGATCGGGCGATGCAAGTTTGCTTAGAGGATTTCCAAGACACAGCCCCACCACCAATTGTAAATATATACCCACTGGTGTACTTGTTGTTCTCTATATCAGATATCCAGTTTGCATCACTGTACCCCTCTAGTATAGCTGGATATCTCGAATAATGCAACCCGTAAGTTAGCGTGTATTTCAGGTATAGTAGTACCCGATTCAACGCCTTACAATGATCTTTACTCGAATTACGGGTAAACCTAGCCAACTTGTTGACTGCATAAGCAATATCAGGTCGGGTGCAGTTTGTTATGTACATCAAACTCCCAATCATTTGTGCATATTGCTCCTGGCATACGGGTGCACCACAATTTTTATCAAGCTTTTGATTTCTATCCAGTGGTGACTTCATAGGCGAACTGTCAAACATCTCGAACTTTCTCAACACATCCTTGATGTAGTGAAACTGAGATAAGACCAGTCCGTCAGATGTCTTAGAGATTTTTATCCCTAAAATGACATCTATGATACCCATATCCTTCATATCGAAGCATTGTTTCAACATGTTCTTAGTCTCTAGGATCAAGCTAGGACTGCTCCATGTGATCAATATGTAATCTACATACATGCATATCATGACGAACGAGTCAGAATTGCCTTTCGTGTAGACACATTTGTCACACTCATTAATGGAGAAACCCTTTGATAGTAGAGTACTATCAATTTTTTTGTGTCATTGCTTCGGGGCCTGTTTCAGCCCGTACAGAGATTTGACAAGTCGACAGACTTTCTTCTCTTGCCTTGGAACCACATACCCCTCGGGTTGTTCCATATAAATTTCTTCTTCCAAATCACCATTTAGGAAGGCTGTCTTGACATCCATTTGATGTATCTCAAGGTCACGCTTTGCTGCGATCACAATGAATACTCTTATAGACGTCATCCTAGACCCTTGACTACCAACCTGGCCTTGTACGTATATATAGACCCATCTACTTTATACTTCCATTTAAGTATCCATTTACAACCCAACTATTTATTTCCCGGGGAAAATCAACCAACTCCCAAGTATGGTTATACAGGATGGAGTCTATTTCGCTCTCAATAGCTTCTTTCCAGAATGGTGCCTCTGGAGTTGACAATGCTTCACCAATTTTCCTTGGTTCGTCATCAATCATATAAGCTTCAAAGTCAGGACCGAGAGATTTATCCTTCCTGGCCCTTTTACTTCGCCTCGGTTCCATCTCTGGAGTCTTCAAGTTCTGAAAATCTGGAACACTAGATTCCGGATATTCAGCCACTTCGAAGTCCACTAGATCTGAACCAACTAGATCCGGGCAGTCAACGACTCCCGGTTCCTGAGAGCTTTGTTCATAACTTCATTTGCAAGAGGTTGTGTCTTTTTTCGTTCTAGGAAAAGTATCTTCAAAGAATTGAGCATTCCTTGATTTCATGATTGTACCCCCGTGGATATATGGAATATCTGACTTATGCACTAAGAAACGATAAGCACTACTGTTATTTGCATATCCGATGAAAATGCAATTTACAGTCTTAGGCCCAATTTTGACCTGCTTTGGCTTGGGCACTTCGACCTTTTCCAAAAAAAAACACACCTTTAAATATTTATAGGTAGGTTTCTTTTCCTTCCATGATTCATATGGAGTTTTATCCTTACCCTTATGTGGGACTATATTAAGAGTCGTATTAGCGGTAAGGACGACTTCTCCCCACATGTTTTGGTGAAGACCAGAATTGATGAGCAAATCATTCATCATTTCCTTCATCGTGCGGTTCTTGCGTTCAGCAACACCGTTCGACTGAGGTGAGTGTGGAGCCATCGTTTGATGAACAATGCCCGATTCGGCACAATATTCCTCAAATAGCGCTACGTATTCTCTCCCTCTATCTCTACGAATGGATTTAATCTTTATGCTTAATTGGTTTTCAACTTCTGCTTTGTAATGTCGGAACGTTTCAAAGGCTTCATCTTTACTTTTCAACAAGTAAAGGTAACAATACATTGTGCTATCATCAATGAATGTCATAAAGTACTTGTTCCCCCTAACTTGTGCAAACTTCAAATCACATATATCTGTGTGAATAAGTTCTAGGGGAGCGGTATTCCTTTCGACAGAGCGAAAAGGAATCTTTGTGAGTTTTGCCTCTACGCACACCTCACACTTATTTTGAGGGTTTACGTCGATAGACGGCAATAACTCCAACTTTACCAACCTTTGGATGGACTTGTAGTTGACATGTCATAATCTATTATGCCATAAATTAGAGGACTCAAGCAAGTAACATTAAGAGGCTTCAATATTATTGCTTTTACGTAATACAGACATGGTGTTCACTTTGAAGAGGCCTTCACAGACGAATCCTCTTCCGACAAACGTTCCATTCTTAGTGACTACAAATTTATTGGACTCAAACACTAGCCTAAAACCATCGTTAACCAATAAAGGACCTGAAATTAAATTTCTCCTAATCTCATGGACATGTATCACCTCCTTTAGAGTGAGCTCCTTTACAGAAGTCATCTTCAGGACTACATTTCCTATCCCCAGCACGTTAGAGGAAGCGTTGTTACCCATGAACAACTTCTTGTCTATAACTGGTGTATATGTGGAGAAGGCATCTCTATTGGAACAGATGAGTCTGGTAGCACCCGTGTCCATCCACCATTGCATAGGATTCTCAACAAGGTTTGCTTCAAGCACCACCGCCGAGAACTCCTCAATCATGTCGTCAAGAAGCGTGTCTTTGACGACGTTAGCCTATGCCTTGCCTTTGGCCTTGGACTTCTCTTGTTGCTCAATCTTGATATTGCGGCAGTCCTTGATCATGTGACCAGGTTTCCCACAGTGGTGACAGTTCCCCTTGAACTTCTCCACCGCCTAGGCCTTGCCGTCTTTCTGGAACTTGCGCTTCTTGCTTGGGTTCCCTTTGGCCTCAGCCAGATTTGCCTCTGCCTCAGTGGGTTGTTTTCCCCTAGGCAAGGCCTTCTTATTATCTTTCTGAATCCGGAGTTTTATAATAAGTTCCTCAAAGGTCATTTCCTTTGTCTTGAGTTTTAAGTAACTCATTCCACGAGAGAGGTAGCTTCTCAATCAGTGATGCAACCAAAAACTACTCATTTGGTTTCATACCTTCCAAATCCAGGTCATGTATTATCATTTGGAATTCCTGTACTTAGGATATCACAGTATTGCTATCCACCATTTAAAATTTCAAAAATTTCCCAATGATGAATTTATTCGTACCAGCATCTTGTGCGTTGTACTTTTTTTGCATCTTTTCCCATAATTCTTTGGCGGTGCCTACTGCGCAATACACCGTGTAGAGTGGGTCTGACAGACAGTTCAGAATATAGTTCTTACACATGAAATCAATATGACTCCAAGCATCAAGAACCATCTTCATGTCATTGACGACATGGATACCTTGGCCCACTCCAGTTGTTTCATTAGGCCGAGGGTCCACTTCATCTCCAGCTTGTGGAGGATCTTCTGTTAGGAAACGAGTCATTCCCATAACAGTCAGATAAAATAACATCTTCTGCTGCCATCTCTTGAAGTTGGAGCCCATAAACTTCTCTGGGCGTTCATTATGGAAACCGGAAGGTGGAAGAACAGTAACATTCCCTTGAGCAACCAGAAAGGCAATGGGTGTGCCTTGAGCAGTGGGGAAGTCAGAAGGGTTGTCTTGAGTAGCAGCAGCAGCAGAATAAAAAAGCGAGTTATTCTCTTTCAGTCATCTTTCTAAGCACTTACAAAGCAAATCATGTCTTAAAATTGTGGGTTACAACAATTGCAGGAAATGGGAAGTAAGTAAATATTACAAATGCTAGAAAGGATAAACTACTCGGGATTACAACAAACTGAAAATAAGAACGATTACAAACTCCTTGTGATTTGCTAAGACGAGTGATGACACTCTGTCTTTAAGACAAGATTGCCCCGTATATATCCTTTTACATTGTCGGACAATAGTCTCCCAAGATACAACAACAACTTAACAAATGAGCAAAGGAAACTCAAGTGTTACTCTTGAAGAACTTTGAATATAGAAAACTTGCTAGAGAGGAATAAGAAGATTTCAGAAAATTTCTAAGTCTTGAACAATTGAGTCAAATGCCTCAATTTATAGTGTAAGGAAATGACCCCTCAACTAGCCAACTAATGGCCTTCAGTAGCCATGTAATTACACTTATTGAGGGGTTACATTAAGTCATTATGTGTCAAATAATGGAAATTCAATGCTCCAAAACTAGCCCAAGAGTCAGAACTTTCCATCTTCCCGTCGCAGCATTCTGCCTCCGAAGCGCCGCGACGCCTCGGCTCCAGTAGCCCAACCACCAATTAGCGCCGCGGCGCTGCCATGGGGGCGTCGCGGCCTTTCACGGCTCCGCGGCGATTTCTGACTCGTTTCATCTTACACTTCGTACACTTCTTCCTTCGTTTACCAACGTGGAATACTTGTCATTTGGACAATAACCACCCATCATTCTATGTCTCAAACGTAATACGTATGTACCAATATCTCTTTCACTAATGAAATTTACGATACTTGGCACTACGTGTACACGTGTGTGAAAACGACATTTTTGACGTCCGGGCCCCCAATTGTTCGAGTCATAAATAATGGGATAAACTTAATTCCACATTAGTAAATTTTCAACATACTTCAAATAGGGTAAGACAAGCTTGGGATTTCTCATCTTGTGGGAAATAAAACTATCACACAACAATTGCCTTCCGGTTCTTTACTCTATTGCATAGCTTATACTTTTGATGTTAAAGAAAAGAAAAAATACATAAAATCATTCCTAAACGCAATTAAATTTTATCGACAATTCTTTTACCCTCCAAATAATTTTTATATGTAAATTTTGTTCAACCTTCCCCCCTCAGAATTGGGCTTAACTTCTCAATCAGACAAACGCGTTCCAAATTGATGATTTAAAAGGCGGCTTTGAGGAGTCCCAAGAGCACGCACCGGCCCGAGTCCGACATTCAATATTAAGCCCAATTTTGAGTTTGAATCTCACTTGTATCCTATTGGGAAATTACCTATAAGTATAAATAGAAAAATTAAAGAAACAACTGAAACTTATTCAACCTAGTCTTTGGAAATAATTGATCGGGAAAAGGTTGTGGGGCGGAGGAGAAATGGATGTGTGATGGAGTAGAAACAGAAAAGAGAAAGAGGGAAGAAGACAAAAGAAAAAGGGGGAAATTTTAAAAAGCAAAATGCTAAATATTAAGTGTAACTAATTATATAATGACCAATTAGAAATGACATGTGGACAAATTAGTCAATTTTAAGCATCATTTTATCCTCTCAGGTGCTTCTCAAATCACCTCTTAAAGGGGTATAAATTACACTTTAAACTTATTTAGAGAAGTAAAAAATTATCGATAAAGTTTAATTGTTAAAGTGAGCTTTTGAAACAAATGTAAATGTGATTTTATATATTTTCTCTAAAGAAAAAGAAAAATAGTGTTTTTCTCTCTTTCTCTTTTTACTTTATTCTAATAAATAATTATGTCAAGGATAAAGGTACAAAGCAAGGGGAGCGAGGACAAATGACCTTAAACCCAAACCTCTGGCTTGTACAAGTGAGAAAGGTAAAAATATGAGATCCATCGTCTCTAATAAACTAATAGTATTGGAGACGCTACATTATAGGTTACAAGTTTGATCGATTTATCTTAAAAAATTCATTGAATATGAAGTATATAAATTATCACTACTAATTTCGAAGTCGTTAACTTACAGCTTGTATGGATGGTTGTTACACATCATTTCAAAACATATCATATTGTGGATAGGAAAAATTCGTATAATACAGTTGTACGAATTATGGTATGACACGTGGAGCATGATACCGAGTCAGACTCACGTCAGATTACATCGCTACTGGTTTGATACGCATAGTAACGGGAGCGACACAAGTAAGGTCGGTACCGGTAATAAAGAAGGATAAGAGCCGTTTACATCGTAACAGACGACTGTTACTAAAATCGGCCATACGACTTCCAACAACCTTTTAATGACATTTATTAAGAGATTAATTGTCAAATTATTACAACATTCATTTCATGTATTTATGAGGGGATATTTCGTGGGTTGTGTACTCGTATAACTCATGTATAAATAGGACACTTCATTCCATTGTAACCCATCAGATTCTGACAATTACAAAATACTTATTATTATTCTCTTGATTTATGTGCTTTCATACAAGTTACCGTCACTTTTCCATGAAGCTATCATAAGATTCAGACTAAGTATTACTTTATCTTATCTCGTTATTATTCATTTTCAGTACAATTCATTTAGAATTCCTATTTAATGTGTCACTTGAGACCCACATGTCCTTGACCACGTATACAAATTCAACTGTACTATTTTACGGGTAAACAATTTGGCGCCCATCGTGGGGCCTAGAAAATTATGGTTTCACAAGTGACCCCTCTACTAATCTAATGTTTCCCTTAAGTCTTATTATTTGTTCAAATCGGAAAGCTGACAGGAATAGATAACATCGGAGACAACACAAATAATCTGGGGCCGGATGGTTTGACAAAAGGAACCACAACGCCCAGAGACCTGATGCATACTGACGGAGTCACTTTCGGAGACGGACAGACTCAACATGGTAACGGTCCCACTGACGAAACACCGAAGAAGCCATACAAAATCTTTGGGAGTAGAATACTGCAATGAGCGAAGAGTTAGAGTGTCTGAAGCGGTTTCAAGAAGAGTTCATATCTAAAAATACGGGCAATACTCCAACAGGAGGACCGGTTCCCCCACCAAATACACATGGAAATATAGATGATGGTCAAGGCAGAACTGGTGATGATCACGGCAGATCTGCAAATGATGGTTCAGAGAGCGAAGTCCCTGAAAAATCATTCCAAGAAAAGGTCCTGAAATTCATGAAGGACATGACAAGCAAAGTTGGTACCAATGCAGAGAACGCAGAAGAAACTGCCCAGGAGTTCCGACGCCAGCTCAGTCAAATACAGGGGGCTCCTCCCGTGATTGACAGTCCGAATGCAAAGAAGTATATTCAATTAGCGTATAAGTCAGAGGTTGTGCCCGAATTGATCCCCAAAAGGTTTAAAATGCCTTTTATGGACAAATATGATGGAATTACTGATCGACATGAGCATATCATGGCCTATCCTACGGCCGTAAAAGGAAATGATCTAAGAGAACATGAAATAGAATCGGTTCTGATCAAGAAGTTCGCTGAAACACTCGCTAAGGGAGCTCTGATATGGTATTTACAACTCTCTGAGCATTCTATTGGTTCTTTCGCCTAGCTCGCTCACATATTCATAAAAGTTCATGCGGGCTTGGAAGGGGAAAACGCTCAAGGCGGATATCTTCTGCATTACACAAGGAGAAACAGAACTCTTTAGAGACTTTGTTACATGGTTCCAGAAGGAACGAATGCTATTATCTGCGGTCCCAGATGAATAGGTCGTATAAGCTTTCACAAAGGGTTTGAATCCTTCTCTCTTGGAAATTCAGTCTACAACTTGGGAAGATGTACACAACCAGTATGAGTCCAAGATCCGCATTGAGAACGATATGTTTGAAACTAAAGCCGGGAGTATCTTTGTAAATAAAGAAAAAGGGAATTCCTCAAAAAATCGTTATCAACCTTATCCTTCCACAGAAAAAACAAAGAGGTAGATAGGGTTTCCGCTACTTTGATAATTCAAGTAACAAAGGAGGCTCCGGCAAAATAATCAAGGATTGGTGAATTTCGAGAAAAGTAGTTTATCTAAGGGTGCCGGGTATCCAAAATTATCTGAGTACAATTTCAATATCGATGAAGAACAGATGGTGGCGGTGTTAAGAACTCATATGTCATCTCGACCACCGAAACCACTACAGTCTGATCCAGTAAAAGAGATCAATTTGTCTGGTACAATTTTCATGACACTCACGGGCATAAAGCTTCGAATTGTAGACATCTATGAGAAGAGGTGGTAGGAATGCTAAGCAGGGGCAATCTCCGGGAATATGTGAGCGAGAGAGCTCGAAACAACTATGAGTGGAGACCATCAGCAAAAGGTAAGCCTAATCTGGTTGCTCTACCCCAGGTCATAAGCATGATATATGTTGGATCAATGATTACCGCCATATTTTTCACGACGGCTAAAAAGACAAAAAATTATGTGACCCGGGAAAATAGGTTCCGAGAGATACATGACGAACATACTATCACGTTCACTGAAGAAGACGTTGCCGGTGTAATCTTTCCCCACAATGATGCACTGGTAATCGCGGTTCCTATCAACTGCTTCCTGGTGAAAAGAGTTCTGATTGATTTCGGGAGCTCAACTAACATAATTAGGCTAAAGGTTGTAGAAGAAATGAATATGTCAGACAAGATAGTTCCAACTGCCAGAACCCTTTCAGGTTTTAACATGTCAAGTGAGACCACAAAAGGGGAAGTGGACCTACCGGTGGATGCAATGGGGGCTCTTAAGATGACAAAATTCTACATCCTCGATGGAGACATGAGGTACAATGAAATATTCAGGAGACCGTAGATACATGACATGAAAGTGGTCCGGTCAACATTGCATCAGTTGGTGAAATTCCCTACACCGGAAGGGATTCAACAAATTTGAGGAGAACAACCCATTGTCAGGGAGATGTATGCCATAGATGAACCGAAGGTGGAAACAGACCCCAAATAGCAATTACATGAAGCAGAGCCGATAACAGAACAGGTTCATCAGGTTTCGCCGGTAGAATCAGTATCAGCCTATCCGGAGGAGTTTTCAGATATGTATCAAGTACCCAGATACTTTCAAGTACCGGATGAATAAAATTCCACCAAGTCCATTAAGGAGGAATTGGAGCAGATCGCACTACATCTGAAAACTCCCGATAGGAAGGTATACTTAGGTATTGAATTAACCCCGGGGCTCAGGAATTTAATTCTTAAGTATCTTACATCTAACATTGATTGCTTTGCATGGTCTCATGAAGATATGACAGTCATTGCTCTAGAAGTCATAACTCATAAGTTGGGTCTGAATCTCAGTTTCCCTCCGGTACAACATAAAAAATAGCCGATAGTCGAACTCTGCAATAGGTTTGTTAAGGAAGAGGTAGCTAGACTACTCAATATAGGATCAATCCGGGAGGTAAAATACTCGGACTGACTAGCAAACGTAGTTGTAGTACCTAAAAAGGGAACAAATTTAGAATGTGCATTGATTACAAAGATTTAAATAAGACATGTTCTAAAGACTCATTCCCGTTACCGAACATAGATCAGATGATCGATGCTACTATCGGGCATGAGATAATGAGTTTTCTCGGTGTGTATTTCGGGTATAATGAAATAAGGATGCACCCGAAAGATCAAGAAAAAACATATTTTTAACTGCTTTCGGTACTTATTGTTACATCGTTATGCCTTTGGACTAAAAATCGGGGCCACATATCAAAGGTTATTAAATAAAATTTTTAAAAAGCAAATAGGTAAAACAATGGACATATATATAGACGATATGCTTGTTAAGAGTCTTCATGCAGAAGACTATTTAGGTCATTTGCAGGAAACCTTTGAGGTATTATGGTAGTACAATATGAAGTTGAATACTGAGAAGTGTGCCTTCGGGGTTGGCTCCGATAAATTCTTGGATTTCTTGGTTTCTCAGAGGGGGATCAAGATAAATCTTGATAAAATAAAGGCTATCGAAGACATACCAGATGTACTAGAAGATGTCAAAGTAGTGTAGCAGTTGACCGATCATGTGGCGACCTTAAGCAAATTTATATCCCGGTCTTCGAAAAAATGTCACATGTTCTTCTCACTTCCAAAAAATAAGAACGATTTTATATGGACGCCTGAGTCCTAACATGCCTTAAGAGACCTGAAGACTTACTTATCCAGTCCTCCGTTCATGTCAAATCCAAAAGACAGAGATCAATTACTTATATACTTGGCAGTCTCGAAGGTAAGGGTAAATGTAGTACTGGTTCGGGAGAAAAAAGGTACACAATTTCCTATTTATTACGTAAGTAGAGTAATGTTGAGGGTCGAGACACGGTACCCGTTACTTGAAAGATTGGCTTTTGCCTTAGTAATGTCATCGCGAAAACTTCGACTTTATTTTCAATTCCACCTAATTACCGTGGTAACAAATTTTCCTCTAAAAATGTATTACATAAGCCTGAACTATCCGACGCTTGGCTAAATGGGCGGTAGAGTTAAGTGAATTTGATATTGAATATAGACCTCAGACTGTAATAACGTTGTAGGTCCTTATAGACTTTGTGGCTGATTTCAGTCCGGGAATAACCACACAGACGGAAAAGGAGGCTATCCTGATCTCGGGGACTGCCCCTAGAGTCTGAATACTTTTTACAGATAGTGCCTCCAACGTCAAGGGGACCGACTTGGGGTGTTGTATTATGAACTCCCACTGGTGAAGTTTTGAGGCAAGTAATACATATTGTTCCATTGACTAACAATGATGTAGAGTATGAGTCTTTAATTATAGGTCTAGAACTAGCCAGAGGGTTAGGTTCGCAAATCATTGAAGTCAAATGTGACTCGCTATTGGTAATAAACCAAGTCCACGGAGTGTTTGAGGCCAAAGAAGAGCGTATGTCGAGATACCTTGAAAAGGCTTTGAAGTTGTTGTCCCGTTTCCAAGAATGGACGGGTAGATATACCCCGAGAGGAAAACATAGAGGCGGATGCACTCACATGGTCCCATAGCCCAATGCATAGGCTCCGATGAAGGCATATGTGGAAATCATTCAGGAGTAGAATCCCTAATAAGGAAGCTCATGAGGGTCGATTACTATTAGCCCCGAATCAAGGAAGATACGAAGGCATTTGTGCGGAAATGTGATAAGTGCCAGCGCCATGCACAACTGTTACACTGGCCAGAAGAAGAGTTGCATCCAGTTGTGTTCCTGTAGCCGTGTATGAAGTGGGGAATGGACATCGTCGGACCCTTGCTAGTGGCTCCAAGACAAGTATCTTAAATTATTTTTATGACTGACTATTTTCCTAAATGGGTTGAAGCTGCATCTTACGTAAAGATACGGGAGAAATAGGTGAAAGATTTCATTTGGCAACATATTATTTATCGTTTTGACATCCCTAAGGAGATAACTTGAGACAATTGCTAGAATTTTATTGGAACCAAGATCATAAATTTCCTTGATGAGTTGAATATCAAGCAGATCACGCCCGATCATCCCAGTGCACATGGACAAGTAGAGTCAACAAACAAGACTATAATAAAAAAATTGAATAAGAAATTATAGGCTGCAAAAGAAAACTGATCGTCCAAACTACCGAATATTTTATGGACGTATCAGACCATGACAAAAATGAGTACCGGAGAAACTCCTTTTTCCTTGGTCTATGGTGCAGAGGCTTTGATCCCAGTAGAAGTTAGAGTCCCCAGCTTGAGGTACCTTCAGGCTGAGGAGGAATCAAATGCATAATCAATGTCCTTACACCTGGATTTGCTTGAGGAGCATCAGGATTTAGCATACGTCTGGATGGTAGCCTAAAAGCAAAGAATGGAGCGTTACTACAACCGGCGCACAAATCTCTGACACTTCAAACTAGGGGACTTGGTGCTCCGGAGAATCAATTAGAGTACCGTAGAGCGTAATGCATGAAAACTAGGAGCAAACTGGGAAGGACCATACATTGTGACCGGTATTGCCGGTAAATGAGCTTATCAGCTAGCAGACCAACAAAGAAATATACTTCCTAGCAATTGGAATGTAAGTCACTTGAAGAAGTACTATGTGTAGTAGGTCAAAACATGTGTTGTTTTCTTTTTCCTTTCGACCAATTTTTGTCCCAATTAGGTTTTTTCGACAAAGTTTTTAATGAGGCAGTACCAAGGTATAAACATGTTGTTGATATTGCTACCGAAGAAGTCTATCTAGTATCCAAGTCTTTATAGAATGAAGTATCAAATACTGAGGGACCATACACACCCCGAATGAAGTGAAGATTTTGAAATTGAAATTTTAAATGCTTCTAAAGAGCACCGACACTAGGGACTTCCCTAATGCTGGGGACTGCCCGAATATTCAAACTATATGTAACCGGACTTACCACACTAGATGGCAGCCGGATTATTCTTGTAATTATCTTCACATTTGTAAGTCAAATGGATCAACAAAAATCTCCTTTTATGAGTAATAAACCTTTGCCATCTCGAGCATGAAATGTGAGTTTGTTATATTAACATATCAAAAATTCCATGTCATAATGAACATGAGACGTCTTTTTCTACAACACCATAAAAAATAAGAGTCCCCTCTTATTAAAACCTTAATATAAAAGTTAAGACTCTGGTTATACGAAGTACCAGGGTTTTTAAGTTATTCGAAACCAAGTTAAATTCGGAACTAACTATGAAGGTCATAAGATGCCCCAGTTAAAGATGAAAAACACATCTTCCAGACTGAAACTAGTCCAGATACAAAAGGTACTAACTGGACCCAAAAGTGACCTAATGACAAAGTAAAAATTGAAATAAAAATCCGCGCGAAAGGTTACGGCATGCCTGCTCTATGGTCCACCGGGGGCGTTTTAGGAGTTGCAAACAAAAGCAAGAGTTCAAAAAAGATTGGTTTGGAGGGGTTCATCATCATCTCCAGCCTCTCCATTAGCCTCCACATTCAAATCCTCTCTGTCTCCACGAAGAACCTCCAAGGACAACTCGACATTAGTAAGATCAATTTCTACATCTAGGATTTCTGACGCAATGTTGAAAGTCGGTTTGCTTGCTTCCTCGAGAGCATCCACTCGAATCTTCAGAACGACCAAGTCTCTTCGGAGCTTCCATTTTTGTCACTTAGCTTGAAATTCGGTGATGGTATGCTCAGAAGTATGGAGTTGTACTTGGGCACCGACTAGGTCGACAACAAGTTAGCTTGTTCGTGCTTGGAGGATTGTGTAAGAGGTGGTCAGGACTTGAAGAGAATTTTCTCGGTCCTTCAGAGAGTTAACTAAATCATTCAAACACAACCAGAGTGAAGCTTGGAGGGAGCTTGAGTCCCTACGTTCAGCATGTAGGGATTTAACTTCTGCCCTGAGATGCTGGATTTCTGCCTCTGGAGCTTCCTGACGTGAACTATTCGAACTGGGGATTTCTTCATTCACCTTCTCTTCTTCATCAATGTGGATGACACCTGCCTTATCTTTCGCCTGCAGCTCCTTCTAGTACTTTGTGAGTTGGCGACGACTTCTCACCTGGGAACTAATTCCCATTAGGGCTCGACAGTCTCATATTGAGCTTTCTTTTCCAGTTGCCAGAAGCAGACTTAATGTTCGACAAGGTAGCTGCACGAGATGACACTTTTTGGGCTGAGGAGTTTTGTGTCGGAAGTCCTGATAATAAAGGGAAAATCTTGAAAAGGGAGTTTCAGGGAAACCGGGATAAAATATGAATAGGAGGGAGTGTTGTGGTAAAAATCTTACCATGGTATTTCCCCTTCCATCATATTTATATGATACTCATCCAAGTCTTGGTAGTGTTGGGAGAGGCATGGAGAAGAATTACTACCCACTCAAAAATTCATTTGATCAGTTGAAGCTCGATAAGAATGGCTGTAAATGTTACAAAACTTTGAGTTAGAAATGAATTATCCTTTATTTGGATAATCATATAAATAAGCCTGTAAGGGAGAAAAAATAAAATACTCACGAGATGGATTCCACTCTTCCGGGAAAGGATCTGAAGAAGACCAGTTAATTTGATCAATCCTAATTAGAATGTAACGGGTCTTCCAACCATGGTCGTGATTATCCTCCGCATTAATTAGGCTATGAATTCCTCAGGGGTATAGGGCGATAATTCCGCCTTGTAAAACCGTAGGATAAAACAGGAGGAGGAGATGGTCGATAGTAAACATAGCATTGACAGTGTTGGCTAACATCTGGATGCAGAAGACAAGTCTCTAAATCTGCGGAGCAACTTGGCCTAAGAAAACCCTATTACGCTGGAAAAATCCTCAATAATCTTAGGGATGGGGAGTTTGAAACCAATGATAAATAGATAGGTGTGCGTCATAGTAAACCCTTCAACATGGTGATGCACACGCTCGACAAGATCAACCGTTCTGACAACTATGTCAGGAGAAAAACCACAATCCTTTATAACAGTAGGAAGAAACTCGGCTATTATTTCGGACTCAAAGTTTTCAACATGTTCATAGTTGGTTTGAACGTGGAGGTCTCCTGAAAAATCGAAGCCTGAAAGGAGGATTTTGGCAGTAATATAGTGCAAATCCACTTTCTGGGTTGTAAGGGAAACATGTTCTTTCCCGTGGCGACAGTTGGGAATGTTGTCGTTTGACAGGTTTTGTAATCATTATGGTTCAAATTTCCCGGCAATGCATGAAGCATCGATTGGATATGTCAAATCCACTTCCTGGTAGCACAAGAGTCATGACCAAAAAGTGCGGAAACTATCTGTATAGGAAAAAATTTATATAAGACAGTTGTACAAATTATGGTGTGACACGTGGAGCATGATGTTGAGTCAGACCCATGCCAGATTACAGCGCTACTGGTTTGATACGCATGGTAACGGGAGCGACACAAGTAAGGCCGGTACCGATAATAAAGAAGGCTAAGAGTTGTTTGCATCATAACAGATGACTGTTACTAAAATTGGTCATACGACTTCCAACAACATTTTAATGGCATTTATTGAGATATTAATTATCGAAATTATTACAACATTCATTCTCCTGTATTTATGAGGGCATAGTTCGCGGGTTGTGTACTCGTATAGCTCATGTATAAATAGGGCACTTCATTCCATTATAACTCATAAGATTCTGCCAATTACAAAATACTTATTGTTATATTCTTGATTTATGTGCTTGCATACAAGTTACCTTCACTTTGCCCAAAAGCTATCATAAAGCTCAGGGTAATCATTACTTTATCTTATCTCATTATTATTCATTTTCAGTACAATTCATTTAGAATTCCTATCTAACGTGTCACTTGAGACTCACGTGTCCTTGACCACATATACAAATTCAATTGTACCATTTTACGGGCAAACATATTGTATTGTACTGTACTGTATTGATGAATACCACTTTTAAATCTTATCGTTTTCATCCTTATATCATGTCACACACCAGCAATATGAAGAATAGACTTACAATATTATAAAAAAGAGGATACATGATAAAGTTATTAGGAAATTTTTCATGATGTAGATAACATCTAAGAGGTATTTACCTACAGTAACTATAATTTAAATTAATTACCTACTGTAGTTATATTATGTATTTAATTACCTATCATAAATATACTATATATTTGAAGTTAATACTACACACACTTGCAAGCGTAAGAGCAGTCACTCAAAAAGCAAAAAAAATTCCCCAATTGTCGGCAGCTCACGATTGTAAGATCGGAGTACACGATGGCCCATCACGGGGGAGCACGAATCAATCGTTGAATATGTGATGGATAAGATCAACGACAAGTTGCATGACCACGATTCTTCCTCATCGGATTTCGAAGATGAGATGGAGAAAATATCGCCGGTCGACGTCAAAGATCTATCATCTCTTTGGCGGGGAAAGACTTGTTCATAAGGTTTTCGGCGGTGGAAAACCTGCTGACATTTGTTGATGAAACCAGTCAAAAAACTCGAGTTCTAGATCAGCTTCGTCATTACCTCCACCACTGTCATCATCTCTGGCCGGAATCCATGACCAACCAATCAGATTTTTTTCAGATCTGAGTGTATTTTTCTAAGATCTGAGTGTAAATATAGTGTATCTTTTTTTATATTTTCGCCTGTATTTCTATATTTCGAATGAGTTTATTTTTTAGTATTTTTCCTGTATTTTAAAAAAAATTATTGTTTGAATACAGTGTAAAAGTAGCTACGAATGAATACAGTGAATTAAATACGGACGGATATCCCTGAATTTTTTGAATATTTATTATTTGAATACAATCGAATTGAATATAGTGAATTTGATACAGTCTAAAAATAGCTACAAATGAGTACAACCGAATTGAATACGGTGAATTGAATACAACCTATTTCCGCTCGCTATATTTTTTAATACATCCGAGTTACGTATTTGAATACATAGGAATACACGCTATAGCTACGAGATGTTAGACGCCTCTAATTAATAATTGTTTCGGTAAGTTATTACGAAAATATAGGGTAAAGAATAAACTAGAATTATTAAAATATAAGCAAAGACAAAATGAGAAGGAAAAAAGGCAATGACGCGATCACATCATATCAGTCGTTGCATAAAATGAATTTTTTCGCCATCACATGATGGATTTAACTATATATCACAATACATTATAAAAAATAATCACAATAAATATTATATTTAAAGTAATAATGCGATACAATATAATAGGTAACCACCATCCTAAAACAATTTGTTAAAAAGTAAAATTAGGAATTCATAAACTTTAAGTAGTGACGTCTCTCAAAGCCAGCCAAACAGTACTGCCAAATAAAGTTGAACAGTAGTGGGTTTGGGACGTCCAAAGGGCCCCTTCGTAAATCATACTCCAATCAGGTATTTTCTCCTACACAGGGATAACGTTCGACGTGCATTATTAGAGCTATATATAGTATGGCCCGTATAAAATATATTATCATATATGCTAGCATGCAGCTCAGTATGTCATTCAATAGTTCGGAAAATCTAGAAATATCCTTAATACTATATATATATAGTATCGTACAAATGCAGAATAAGGACAGTTTGATGCACAAAATATTCTGTATAATTAATAGAATAGAGAAAGTCAGGGCAGTATCTCAAGGAGTGTAATGTACACCGTCTAACATAATGCAAGCATGTTAAAATTAATGTGTGATCATATAAAATTAGAGTAGATTAGGAATGATCACAATATTTGCAAAAAGGTTTAAGTTGCATGCCGATTAATGAGTATACAACACAATAATGTCGTTTGAGATGGTTCGTTCTGTCCTTGGTTGATCTTAGGATGCGCAAGTTCGTAGTAAAATTACCCAGGTGAATGAAAAGATTCAAAAATGACGAGGTAGACTTAAAATTTAAATTATCTTGAATGACCTACTATCTATAGGATTCACTCAAATTTAACAAAATATATGGTACAATGAAAAAGAAAGACCTATATAGCAATACTCACCTATTAGTTGAAAGTATCTTTTAAACATGTTAGCACGTTTACTATTGGTCCATATGCTTAAATTCAAAATTTTATTTTTTGCAAAATGCTATGGAGAATAGCTCTCGTTCAGAATGCCGAAAATAAATTAAAATCAAGCTAGGGTCATAAAACTTGACAATATTTACTTCTCTAGAAGAAGTGACGAAAGAACCACATCAGTATGAAAAAATCAAAGATGGCGTTCATTTGTTGACAATTTTCGAAGTTCTTGAAAAATATGTTTTACAAGATGCGTTTGGAATACATACTTGCATACATATTTATATATTAAAAAAATAATCTCTTAATTATTTTCATTAATGAATGAAGTATATATACAAGTTACAATCTCAAAATATGGAAAATCCTATTTATACTATACTTCTAAATCCTAATCATACTTGTACAAGAATTCTACAACTATGGTAAGTTTGTACTCTAGTTTAATTACAATCCTAATCCTATTTGAGCACGGTACTGTGCTATATTCTATCACACTCCCACAGTCATAGCGGACGATTGTCGTACGCTGAGACTGTCCCTAAAATCTTCAAATAGAACTAAGGTGAAGGCCCTTCGTAAAGATGTCAGCAATTTGATGTCTGGAGGGCACATGTAAAACGCGTACTTGTCCACGAGCTACCTTTTCGCGAACAAAGTGAATATCCATCTCGATATATTTAGTGCGCTGATGTTGGACCTGATTGCCAGAAAGATAGACTGCACTAACATTATCACAATAGACCAAGGTATCTTTCTGAATAGGAAAGTGTAATTCTAATAAAATATTACGCAGCCAACATGATTCAGATACCACATACAATGCGAATGGTAGCCGGTTTGACCACCGGACTAAACGTCTCACCACAATCTACGCCAACCTGTTGAGTTTTACCATCACCGACAAGACGAGCCTTATGCCTCTCAAAAGAACCATCAAAATTTTCTTTATGAGTAAAAATCCACATAGATCGAATAATATTAACACCGGATGGACGAAGTACTAATTCTCACGTCTTATTTTCAATAAGAGCATTATATTCGTCAGTCATAGCCAATTTTCAATTCGGGTCATGCAGTGTAGACACATGGTTACGTGGTAGTAGGAATTTAGAGACATTAGAATTGAGATTAAAATGATGTTTTGGTTTTAAAATACCCCTTTGACTACGAGTAATGGGCCCTTGACTTGAGGTAGAGTTGGGTGGATTTGGGGCAATGTGCGGGATGGTGACGGACTGGTCAGCGGGGGTGGAAGCCGATACTAAAGTGGGATGGAACACTGGAATAGTACCGAGATCGGTACTGGGCCGTGTTTCTGGCCCATTGGGCAGAATCAGTGGAACAATGGTAACGAGACTGTGTGGGACAACAAGCAGTGGGTCTTCTGGCGTATTTTGGTCATGGGACAAGTCCGATAAATGGTGGAAATAAATGGTGAGAGCTCGTCATCTAAAAAATTATACAAACTAGGCACGAGACTACTCATTTTAGCAAACGGAAATTGAGTTTCATAAAAAAGAACATGGTGATTAATTATGATTTTATTAGATGATAAATTAAAATATTTATAACCACAATGATTAGATGAATAACTCAAAAAAACACAAGCGGTAGAACAAGCTTGGTTTGTTAATTGTAGTTGACGAAAAAAGTGGATAGCATAAACACCCAAAGACCCTAAGATGTGAATACGAAGGAGTCTTATTATAGAGAACTTTAAGGGGAGATTCATATGCTAACCCTTTGGTAGGAAGTACGTTAAAGAGGTAAGTAGCCATTTGTAGTGCATGATGCCAAAAGGAAGGGTGTACGGAAGCGCTAATAAAGTTCGGATAATATTATTAATGGTACGAATTTTTCATTCGTTTTCCCATTTTATGAGGACAAGAAAAATGAAAAACTATGCCATTAGCATCACAAAATTCCCAAAACAACCCATTATCGTATTCCTTTCCATTATCACATTGAATATTTTTAATTTTCCGTTTGAATTGGGTACAGATGAATGCTCTAAATTTTAAGAAAGTGAAAAAAACTTGAGACTTTTTGGATAACGGAAAGGTCCACAAAAATTAAAATAATCATCCAAAAATAAGACATAATAACGATGGCCCAAATAACTTAAAATGGGAGATGTCCATAAATCACTATGAATAACGTCAAAATGCATCAAAGTACAAGAAGTAGAGACTACAAATGGTAATCAAACATGTTTTCCTAACGGACAAGAAGAACAAAGTGGAGTACTACGCGTACCCTTACAAGAAATAAAATTATTTTTATGCAAACATGAAATATTGACGACTTCATCTGATAATCTGCGCAAATCTATCATGTCACTTCTCAGTTCTGAATTTGCAATGAAAGATTTGGGACCCTTGAGTTATTTCTTGGGCATTGCTGTCATGCATCATTCAGGTGGTCTATTTTTATCTCAAAGGAATTATGATACATATATTATTGAGAGAGCTGGTATGTCATCTTGTAAGTCTACTTCCACTCCGGTTGATACTAAACCGAAGCTGAGTACTACATCAGCCACACCATACGAGGATCCCACCCATTATTGCAGTCTTGCAGGGGCACTTCAGTATCTTACTTTCACGAGACCTGATATTACTTATGCAGTTCAGCAGGTGTGTTTATTCATGCATGACCCACGGATTGAGCACATACATGTGCTCAAACGCATTATATGGTACATCCAGGGAACGCTTGATTATAGATTGCATTTATATCATTCTTCCGTCTCTACTCTTATGTCATATACAGATGCTGATTGAGGTGGTTGTCCTGGTACCAGACGCTCGACATCTGGTTATTGTATGTTTCTTGGGGATAACTTGGTCTCGTGGTCTGCGAAACGCCAGGCTACATTATCGCGATCCAGTGCAGAGGCTGAGTATCGAGGCGTGGCTAATGTGGTATCTGAATCATGTTGGTTGCGTAATCTTTTATTAGAATTACACTTTCCTATTCAGAAAACTACTTTGGTCTATTGTGATAGTGTTAGTGCAGTCTATCTTTCTGGCAATCCGGTCCAACATCAGTGCACTAAACATATCGAGATGGATATTCACTTTGTTCGCGAAAAGGTAGCTCGTGGACAAGTACGTATTTTACATGTGCCCTCCGTATACCAAATTGCTGACATCTTTACGAAGGGTCTTCCCTAAATTCTATTTGAAGATTTTAGGGACAGTCTCAGCGTATGACAACCGCCCGCTATGAATGTGGGGGTGTGATAGATTATGCACGGTACCGTGCTCAAATAGGATTAATATTGTAATTAAACTAGTGTACAAACTTACCATAGTTGTAAAATTTTTGTACAAGTATAATTAGCATTTAGAAGTATAATATGAATAAAATATTTCATATTTAGATATTGTAACTTGTATATATATCTCATTCATTAAATGAAAATAATCAAGAGATTATTTGTTATGTATAATGTTTTTTAAAAACCTTTACTTTAAAATACACATATTCTCAAAGACACATATACTGATATACACATTACATCATAAAAGAAGCGATTAGTATTCTTAGAAGTGTACACTGTGAAAGACGATAAGTTTAACATGTACTAACGTAGATGCTCCAAAAAAAAATTGCCAACATCAAAATAGTAGTACTAGCTAAAATACATCTAGCTAACTAGATGTTGATGCTGGTTGCCAAAATTGACTAATTTTTTCATCTTCTTTTTTTGGGGTTTCGTGAATCGTGATCTAACTCACAAAGTACACGTATTATGTAACTTTTTTTGGATCAAGAAATAACTTAAATTGTCACTGTTCTATAAGTTTTATATTTAAATTATTAACTTATATTTAAATTATTGAGTATTCATAAAACTCCCTTGAACTAATGTAAACTTATATTAAAATATATTCTAATGAAATATGACATGTTACATGAACATCACGCTTCAAAAACTAAAAAAAAAATCAAAGTGACAATACTCATAATTTTCTTTTTCGAGTGAATAGACAAAACCCTCTCCGGCCCTAAGAATCATAGTTTTATACCTAAAAATTTCACATAATCCGCTTGATTGTGGAGTTGTGGACTCGTCATTTTAAAGATTTTTTCATCTTCGACACACCTTTCAACAAATTATCTAAGATACTTTGTCATATATTTAATAAGGGGTTTTAGTCTAAAGAAAATTATAATTTAGTGAGTAACAAAATATTAATAATTTAAATATGAAACTTGATCGTAAAAGATTAGAAGGATTTTACATTCACCCTATGAAAAAATGTAACATCCTATGAGTGTGCTTTCATTGTATCATCTTACAGCAATTATGCACTAAATCTTATCCATTTGAACAGTATCATTTTTAAAATTTATTTATTTAAAAATAATTTAGTTTTAAAGAAAAAAATATATCATTTCATCAACATTATGAGATTCTATGTGTATCATCAATTTACTTTAGTGCCCTCCACAGGTTATAAATAAGTTGATCTTTCTCACACTCAGCACACTCCAAGCTAGTATATCGATCAAAAGGCTCTCTCTTCAATTATTCTCTCTTTTTTATCACTATGGATCTCTCTAAGGTATAATATTTCTTTGAATACAAAAACTTTGTTAATCACTTTTTATTGATCCTTTATTTTCTTAGTTCTTGTGCAATATTTGATTTGGTAGATTCACATCGCGTAAGATTATTAAAAAAAAAAATATTTTTTATCCAAATATTTTTTTCAGAGCTCGAACACAAGATCTCTAATAATAGTGAGATCATGTCCATTATACCATAAATCTTGGGGCAATTATAGTTTACTTCTTTTGAACGCTTGATTAAGATGTCCGTTATCTTTGTTGAGACGTTTAAAATAGTTTCTTATGCATGACATGGATTATAGTACTAATGATCCTTCAAATATAAGAGGGAAATGGAGCACTAATCGTATAGAGCTGTGTTTGGACTTTAATTTTATGTCGAGAAAAAGTTTAAGTTCTGTGAGTGAAAATCAACTGAAAATCAAACTTCAACTTGCGAATAATAACTTAAGTATTCGGAAATGGATAATTTCTTAAAAATTCATTTAAAATAATTAATTAAGTTATACGTTGACAGTAATAGTTTTTACACTATGCATTTTTAGCCTGTGTAGCAAGTTAATTATCATTTTCAGTAAATTACCAATTAACAATAATTATCACTAGATTTACTTGTAATAATTAAATAATTGATCTGATTATGCAAATATTTTTTGAACTATTAATGCATAGAACTTGAACTCTTATAATGATACTTTAAAAGAAAAAAAAAAGATTGTGCAAAAATAATTTTTATTAGTGAATAAAGGATTTTAAATGAAAAAAAATCCTCAAAATTCAGAAAATTTCAAAGAACCTTTTCATAAACAAACATACACCGATACGTCTGATAAATTAACCACTCAAGGAAATTTTTCATGTGTTCTCTCATGTGCTCATGGCCCTTAACTCAACACTAAACCACTTCCAAAAACAGAAAATAAAATTAAAACAAAAAAATAACAACTAAACTAACTGTCTGTTCTGTCGGATAAAATTTTGCACAAAGTTGTGCATTTTTGAAAGATGTGACACGGGTGTGTCAATATTTTTAAAGGGTTCGAACAACATAGATATTAATTTGAGATTGTCCTAGGAGTTCATAAACTTTAAATTCTAGATTTGTTGTATATTAATGGTTTGAACTCTGAGAAAATGATGGATTTGATTTGGGAGTTAATTAACTAAGTAATTGTGATGCAGTATCGCCCATCAAGCGCATATGATACCCCTTTCTTGACAACAAATGCTGGAGGCCCTGTCTACAACAACGTATCTTCCTTGACTGTTGGACCTAGAGGTATTTCTTTAATCACTATCTTTTGTAAACTATAAAGTATTAATCTAGTTAATTATGTGATATGCAGCTTTTTAGAGATCCTACATACTTGTGCTTTTAAAAGGGGAATATCTTATTAGTTAATCTTATGTCATCAACAGTTTGTTTGGACCTTATGATCTTGTTAAATATTTCGTTGTTTTGTTATGGAATAATGTGTTAGGGGTTCGTTTCATTAATCAAACTTTTGGTTTCCTTCTTTCTGTAGATCTAACAGTTAGTTTTACCTGATAGGAGTAGATGTTTGGTAGATGATACATGGTAATTATACTTGATAGAAAGTAATAGATCATTTCTAATTTTCACTTTCTATCTTGTTAAATAATCTTGATTTGTTCAGTTGTAATAAACCTTGAATAAAGTGTCGAGATAATTCTTCATATTTTTCCCATTCAGGAGGAATCCTCTGTTTTAACAATTGTAGACCAACGAAAAATAAGTTTTGTTATCTAGATGTTCTAAAGATTTTATAGTATAAGATTTTGAACATTATCCAATCTTACTCAAGTGATCAATATATTGACTATTAGTATATTTTTGGCAGGGCCTGTTCTTCTTGAGGATTATCACTTAATAGAGAAGCTTGCGACTTTTGATCGTGAGCGGATACCTGAGCGTGTTGTTCATGCTAGAGGTGCCAGTGCCAAAGGTTTCTTCGAAGTCACTCATGATATTTCTCATCTTACCTGTGCTGATTTTCTCCGAGCTCCTGGTGCTCAAACACCTGTTATTTGCCGTTTCTCTACTGTCGTCCATGAGCGTGGAAGCCCCGAGTCCATCAGGGACATTCGCGGTTTTGCTGTCAAATTTTATACCAGAGAGGTAATTAGCTCATCAAACTGTGTTACCTGAAAAATGAAGGGCTTTTTTCATTTTTGACCAATTAATTATGCGCTAGCCAAAATATACAAAACTTATACACCGATTATGTATATATATGTATACAATATATATAATATGGATATTATGTGTATATTTGTACTTACTGCTTTCTTGGATTGTGTTTGTTCAATTGTATTGTCTTGAATTAATGCATCTTAATTTACTTCTGTATTTTACTTGTTTTAATAAATCAGGGTAACTTTGATCTGGTTGGAAACAACGTCCCTGTCTTCTTTAACCGTGATGCAAAGTCGTTCCCGGACACAATTCGTGCACTGAAACCGAATCCAAAGTCACACATTCAGGAAAACTGGAGGATCCTTGATTTCTTCTCTTTCCTCCCGGAGAGTTTGCATACATTCGCCTTCTTCTACGATGATGTTTGTCTCCCGACAGATTACAGACACATGGAAGGTTTCGGTGTTCACGCCTATCAATTAATCAACAAAGCTGGAAAAGCACATTACGTGAAGTTTCACTGGAAGCCAACTTGTGGTGTCAAGTGTATGACAGAGGAAGAAGCTATCAGGGTTGGAGGTACCAATCATAGCCACGCCACCAAGGATCTCTACGATTCAATTGCTGCTGGAAACTATCCTGAGTGGAAACTTTTTATCCAAATTATGGACACTGAGGATGTAGACAAATTCGACTTTGACCCTCTTGATGTAACCAAGACCTGGCCCGAGGACATCTTGCCATTGATGCCGGTTGGTCGACTGGTATTGAACAGGAACATCGATAACTTCTTTGCAGAGAACGAGCAGCTCGCATTTAACCCTGGCCATATTGTCCCTGGTGTTTACTATTCCGAGGATAAGCTTCTCCAGACTCGGATATTTGCATATGCTGATACTCAGAGACACCGTATCGGACCAAACTATATGCAGCTCCCAGTTAATGCTCCCAAGTGTGCTCATCACAATAATCACCGTGATGGTGCCATGAACTTCATGCATCGCGATGAAGAGGTACTATGCACCCGTCAATTGGTGCTATTTTGTCTTTCCTTGTATTGCTTTGTTCAAACATATATTTCCATTTTCCTCATAACTATAATGGTTCATGTCAGCTGATAATTTGGCTATTCTGATGCAATATTACTTGATATGATGATATATATGGTTTACCCCAGTTTGAAGAATTAACCTAAATAGCCGCTCATCAAATCACTTAAACAAAAAATAGCCGGCGGATGTATAATTATGTATAATCCATGTATACTATGTGTGTAGCCGTGTTTAATCAGTGTAATCTATGTATACCTGGTAGAAAAGGTAAACGGTGAATCCGCCTGATTATTTGTGTAAAGATCCTCAGGAGTTTTTTAAAGTTATTTGCTTTACAAGGCCAGTTGCAAGTTCCTATTAGTACTCTTCTGATGTATAACTAAATGTTCCAGGTGGATTATTTGCCCTCAAGGTTTGATCCTTGTCGTCCTGCCGAGCAGTACCCGATTCCTTCTTGTGTCTTGCAAGGAAGGCGTGAAAAGGTGAGGCCAAGCTTTTTTATTGTTCATCTGAATAAATATATCAGATATCATTAATCTATGTCGAAAGTTATAATTCTTAAATGAGTTTAATCTTCACTCACATATATTACTGGTTTTTAGTGTGTCATTCCGAAAGAGAACAACTTCAAGCAGGCAGGAGAGAGATACAGATCCTGGGAACCTGACAGGTAATTTGGTTCTTCTTATCATATTAATATCGCCAATTTTCCGCCCTGTTAAACACGTAGGGATAATTGAGTATCCTTGTTATTTCAGGCAAGACAGATATATCGCCAAATGGGTTGAGTCTTTATCCGATCCTCGAGTCACTCATGAGATACGCAGCATATGGATATCATACTTGTCTCAGGTTTGAGTTTTTTCTTCTTTCGCATGATTCTTTTATCCTAATTAAGAGCGTTAAAAAAAAAACCAATCTTTTTGTGTGGATACATTGCAGGCTGACAAGTCTTGCGGTCAGAAGGTAGCTTCTCGTCTCACTGTGAAGCCTACAATGTGAAGATGAAAACAGTTGGAAACGTTTGAAGTTGCAATGCTGAAGAACTAATACAAGAAAACGTTCGTGTTGTGCTGTAAAATGTACTTTGTTTACGATAATGTTGTATTTCTACCAAGCTTTGATGTCTTGTGTTTTACTATGATGTTGGAACCTGAATAAGTTTACAGTCGTATGTTCAAGTATTATGATCATCATCTTTCTTTCTACCTTGTTTTACTTTTTTATTTGGTGCTTGAAGTACACCTACTCAATTCAATAATACCACTTTCATCTTACTATCTCAGCTCGAGTATATTTAAACGATCTAGACTAACATATAAGTATTTAATTAAATTTTTTTCAAACCTATGATGCTCATATTCTCCAAAAATATTATCGCAGCCATGTCAGATTTTTCAAAAATGCACCACTTTTGAATATTATCCGACACACATCCGTCGACATTTCTGAACAGTTTGAGCAACATAGGTTCAGAATATTGTTACCAAGGAATAGTAATCCCTAGTTTGATATTACTTCAAATTTTGAATCCGTCTTTATCAGAAACCTAAAGCTCTAATTCGAGCTTCAATAGTTTCTATTGATATATACGAGAATGGTGTTCTTTGCTAACATTACAAGTACCACTGCCAGTTTTCTTGACGTGGAGAGACGAATGGTAGGAGTGCTCCCGACATTCTTGGAAACATTGGCCTTGTTTTTCTTCTTTTCTTTAAACATTCAATTACATAAGGAGATCGAGGAAGGAGAAATTGGTAATGAGAATTGAACCTGCACCTGCACCTATCGTGTGGGAGACTCCGGCTAACATGACTAGATTATAAGCCTTGGTGGTGCACATTTTCTTAGAGATGGGTGGCCTTGCATTCTCTTGGTTTCATCTTGATGATGTTGATTTGTTCCAAAGATTCCAAAACTTGTTCCATGGAAGGTCTGGTTTTTTGATCAGGCTCAAGACATTGGAGAGTATGAGTTCTGCTGTTTGAAATGCAGTTAACTTATAAGTGTGTTGTCCCTTTAGCCTTGGCTGAAATGGACTGAGTTATTAAATGGACGGAGCAATAACCCGCCCAAAGTATTTTATCAAGATTGAAATGCAGTATTAAATGGGTTATTAATATTTATATTTATCACACCCTCAATTTGCCTAAATTTTTTACATTGGATATGAGGAAAAAAATCACTAAAATATGATATAATCTATATCTATACCATATTTATATTCATCACACACTCCTATTTTTTTTTTTTTGGCAATTAACTGACATTTTATTAATCACCAAAGTATTTCTGTACAAAATCAGAGCATACCACAACCCAGCTGCTCATCTCACTTCTCCTATTAAGAACCTCTATCACCAAAAAAAAAAAAAAAAACCTATAAAGAAACAAACAGTATCAAACAACTTCCTATTTCTCCTAACTCGTATGCATATGTTAGTTTGTATTATATGTACTAGCATATTCTGTGTGATGCTTTTACTCTTGAAAACTCTCGAATGATATTATACCATAAATCAAGAATGTTGCTATTAATAAAAGGCTAAAATTAAGGAGTTTAAAAAATTAGTGATAATGGAATTAAATATATATCAAAACGCATTAAATATTTTTCTAAAAATCTTCAACATACTCAACTAGCATTCTAATCAATAAACCAATATATTATTATTTATGATATCTATTATACTACAAATCTTTGAACAAGTACATATATTATTATACTATATATTATGTATATTGCACTATTATGTACTATATATATAAAATATGATTTGTTATATATCTTATACCATATATTTTCATGTACTTTTCTTAATATTAATAAATTCAAATAATTTATTTTAGTCACAAGAAAAAAAATTGCATCAATCATCAAGTGAAAATAAAAAAAAGAAAAATAAAAAGGAGGAAACGAACGAAAAAAAATATTTTTAAAACGGTAGATGGAATAGGGGATGTGAAGTTGATTTTTGTTTTGTTTATTTGAAAAAATACATTCTCTCATGCCATTTTTCGTATTTTTTTGGTTGTGGGGTGGTTTGGGAGTGGGGGGATAATTTTGAAACGAAAAAAAAAATACAAAGTAGATATGCATTAATGGTAGTAACTTCTAAAATTAAGTATTATAGATATTTTAGAAATATATAAATTGTATTTTTGTAATTAAAAAGTTAAAATATTGAATAAGTTGTATTTATGTAATTTTTAGAAAGTAATTATAATCTTTTTAATTACCATTTTAAAAAATTGTATTTGTGTGACTTTTCCAAGCTCCTTTTGCCGAAAAGCATCATGAAGCTTAGTAGTTTTTTACTTAAATTCTATGTTTGTTTTTAAACATTCATTTAATACTACCAGGAAAAAAATATACAAGACATAAGTTAAGATTCTAATCCTATATTTCAGAGTATGAAGTCTAATAAATTTTATCCTATGACCTCATTTTTATATTCGTGATATACCTCCTGTCAAATTATTAAATGTCTATATGGTTCGTTACCTTTAATTTTTAATCGAAATTTTGTTATAAGATATATTATATTTAGAAATCCCACTTGTGGGATTATACTGGATATGTTGTAGTTGTTGTGTACTCCCTCCGTTTCATAATAAGTGATCTTTTAATCTTTTCATTTTATTTCAAAATAAGTGTCGCTTTAAGATTTTAAGAAGAAATTGATATTAATCTACCAAAACTACCCTTTACATAATAGCTTTTCTTTTCTAGACATTTGATTAGGGGTAAGTTAGTAAAAACACTCCTAATTTTCTAAGAGTGAGCACTTTCTTAAGGGGTGTGTATAAACTAAAAAATTACAGAGAAAATATATTATATTTAGAAATAAGATAATAATGTTATTTCATTTAAAAAATCTCTAACAAGACATATAAGAATTTATCATGATTAATTTTTTTTACATACAAATACTAGTTAACAAAACATTGGAAGAAAACATTTGAGATTCTTACTGTTTGGATTTTATGTGGATAAAAGAAGGTATACATTTTTTTGGTCGAAAGGTAACAATTTTATTCAACCAAGTAAAATATGCTGGACTAGACCTCAAAAATAACCCTAAGAACAATCCACAAACAAATTACAGTTGCCCTTAAGTGGGATAGTTATTCAACTGCTCTAAAACTCTCTTTGATGTAATTGGAGAAGGTATAATTTTAAAAAGTGAAACTTATGCACATTGTATTAATCGTTACTTTCATTTCCATTAACATAAATTACAACCTAAAATGCTTTCTAATTATTGGGATCAAGAATCAGTCTTTTTAGTCCTTCTCGAGTCTACTTTCGTCTTTCGAATTACACTTCTAATTTAATTGGTGACTTTGCTTAAGGATAAACTATTTTTGAACACCTTATTGTAATATTAGCAATATTAATTAATTTAATTTGATTAGCTCTAAAAAACATTTAACATAACCTTAAATAAGAGAAAATTCATCAAAATTGAATATTGGCACTTTCTAGTAGAATTTTTTATTAAAATTTTATTGAGATAAGGGTCAAAAACACATATCAAATATTATTTTTTTGAGTTATTTATCTGAACTATTAGGAGTGAGAGTTTTTGATACCTAAACTATCACCAACTAGTTACTAAAACATAATTAAACTATCATTTGTTTATTTTTTCTAGTTAGTGATAAAAAACTAAAAAAATAATAATATTTGAGATGCGTTTTTGACCCTCGACTCAATTTTATTTTGATTATCAGTTTTTCGATTTACCTGATTATTTCTTATTTTATTGATTATTATACGCCATTTGGGTCCCAAATCCCAATTATCCACGCGTCGTAGTTAACTATGTTGATCATTATCGAACCGAAACAAACATCATTTCTTTGTTTTCATCTCTATCCTCTGCTCTCCAACTGTCACTTCTCCTCGCCGGCCGGCCGCCGTTAATTCATTTTCCGGTGACTCCCCTTTTTCCTCTTCCTATTTTGCCCCTTCTCCTAAACCTTACAGGATGATAGCTCTTTCAAATTCTTTGCTTTTATCAACAACAACCCCTTCTCTCCATTGCTCTTCTGGTAATTCTTTATTCTTATTCATGGGTTTTCAATTTTTAACTGTAATTTGCTACTTTTACTGCACCCTTTATGGTAATTTCCATTATGGTTTGTGATATAGTATAGTTGGTATTTGAGGTTTATCCCGTTTATGCATCAATCGAGCTCCATAATATTCCCTCCGTCCCGATTTATATGACACATTTTCTTCAACTTCGTGCCAGTGAAGGAATGCTATGTTTTTTTATTTGACAACAATTTAACAAACTTTACTTTTTGCGCTTAACGAGATGATTTAGAACCACACAAATATTTTAAACTTATTTTAGAGGTAAGATTCAATCGTGTCTTTTATTTTTTTAATTTCTTAAACTTTGTGCACGATCAAACTACAACCCCTTCTCTCCATTTCACTTCTGGTAATTCTTTATTTCTTTCCAACTTTTCATTTTTACTCATGGGTTTTGAATTTTGACTGTAATTTGCTAATTTTGTTGTACCCTTTATGGTAATTTCAGTTACGGTTTATGATTAGTTGGTAATTGAGCTTTACCCCATGTATATGCATCAATCAAGATCCGTAATAGCAGAATTGGAAGATTATTTCAATGATTTGTCTTTTCTTCTCTACTGATTTTAATTGTTAGTAAACTAACTGCTGCATATAGTGATTTGTGTCTCAAAAGACCTTGAGAACTTGGCTAAGGATAAATCAAATTGAGATAATATCTAAAGGCTAGTTGGGATAAAGGATCTTTGTTGTTGTTATACTTCCATTAGGTCGTTTTTTCGTTATGATCAGACTTGATCAGACTTGTATGTCTGTGTAGGATAAGTTTGAGATTTATGGAACATCCAGTTTAAAGGAACGTCAATTTGCTTAAAAATAAATATTCCAATTAAATCCCAGAGGAGTAAAAAATCATTTGGTGTTTTCTCCTGATCTGCCCAAGCCTTAGTAGCAAGAGTTAGTAGATACCCATGGAATTAGTCGAGGTGCATTAACTTGGCCCCGAGCCCCCGATACTACCATCATAAAATATCCCGTTGTTCATATTATATGGCAGTGTTTAATCAAGTTTAAGAAATAGAGGAACACTTTTTATTCATAAACAAACTATAATAAAGTTCAGAAGTACCCTTTGTATGTACTCGCTCCATTTAAAGATTCTCATTTTATCCTTAATGACACTCCCTTATAGGAATAACATGACATGTTTAAGGTAACAAGATTCAAAGGGTAATTTTGGTATGTTATACACACCTTTTAATTTAAGATTACAAGATTCTCAAGTCTTCTTTACATTCTTAAATTTTGTGTTTAATCAAACTAAGATACATAAAACAAAACGGAGCAAGTAACAGTTTTCAACTTCCCTATAACAGCATATCTTTAAGGGCTTCAAGGGAGAGATGGGAGTGTTAATTTAATTATTTTTCAACTATAAAAAGGTGTCAATCTCTTGGGATGAACAAAAAATGCCGTATTTTATATGAATAAGAGAGTATTATTCAGTATCAGAATGAGATAGACATGAACAGAGTGGCCCTTAAATATTCATATTGTAGAGCATCTGTTGAAACAATGGCCCCCCTTATGTTGTTCCAGCATCATTTTCTGAAATGCTTACTCATATTTGTGCCAGGTGTTTGTTTCAATACATTAAAATAAGGGGTCATGATAAGATTCAATTATTTTAAGCATAACATCTGAATGCAATTGTTGGATACAAAATGAATTGTGTTTTTGTTCAAATTATTTGCTGAACGGTATGAAGCTAAAAAATCTCATGAAAATTATGATTGGTTTTGTAATACATGACACGATCATTTGTTGCATTGATGACTCCCTTTTTCACCCAAACCTACAAGAGTGATGTGGTATAAGTCCAGTAACTTTATCAATGTGCTAGGATCTATTTTGAAGTCAGCAAATAAAAGTGTCAGTGGCACCGCCAAGTTGTCTTTCAGTCCAAGGAATGCAGGAAAATCATCCTCATCTAGAAGATCATTGACCGTTCAAGCGGGATATAGGTATTTCCTCCTCTTATTCTCATGTGCTCTAGTTGTATGCAACTTATACATTGATGTTATATTACATTTATTTTTGTTTGGTGGTCACTTGTCCTTCAGAAGATTATATTTTCATCTTACTAAGTCAATGCGAGCGTTAATTAGGCCGAATCAACTCTAAAGGATGATCCCTGATGGATGGACCCTCTGTCAGATCATGTTTGAACCTTACTGGTACTTCAATTATTTAGTTTGGTCCAACAGTTGTTCTGCAAAACTATGAATCCAATCGACTCTGGAGTGACAGAGGCAAACTTGGCTCTTGCCATGTAAATAGGAAAAGGGAAAATAGTATTTTTTCGTCCTTATGTTATTAGTAAATTTTACTTTTGGTCCTTGTGATATATGACTCAATATGTTTAACCTTTAATTAACTAAAACATGTGCTTTTGATCCCTTCCATGTAGAAAATATGTTATATTGGACTATTTACAGAACTATATTACCGTCAAATATGAAGTAACAATACAAATTTAACATAATAATGAATAATTAAGTGGTGAAATAATTAATAATTATGGTAAATTTGTGAATGTTCACAAGCAAAGGGATCAAAAGTGTACAATTCAATAATTGAAGGTTTAGTATGGTTGGTCTGATATCATAGGGACTAAAATCAGAATTTATCAATAATTGAGGGATCAAAAGTGTTAGTAGCCCATAGGAACACAAATACTGTATTTTTGTTTCTTTCATGTATTGGTGATCCACAGATAGGAGAACATATCTTATGAGATGTTTGACCTTCTTGTTAATTGGCAGTGATGGTGGAAGGCCAAGCAGTTCAAGCATATTTGTTGGTGGCTTTCTTTTAGGAGGAGTAATCGTTGGTGCACTTGGTTGTATCTTCGCACCAGAGGTAATCATTCTAAGCTGAAACTAGCTGATTCCCGGGTACAGTTTAGTATCACTTGTATTGGTCACTGCCTTTGGTCGTCTTGCTCTAGATTTACATGTGAAGTCTTGCTCTAGAATTACATGTGAATTTGCATCATTGCTCATTGATATAAGTTCCTTTTTCGCATTTCTTCTCTCTTGTTGAGTAAGCTGACTGCCATTAATTTTCTCCTTTACAGATTAGCAAGGCATTAGCTGAAACAGATAAAAAGGACCTCATGCGAAAATTGCCCAAGTTTATATATGATGAAGAAAAAGCATTGGAGGTAGGTTGATATTAGCTACGTCTTTTATTAGGGAGTGGTAGCTAGTAAGAGAGAAAGAATGTCTGTGTGTCAGAGAGGCGGATCCAGAATTTAATTTATCGGTTCAACCTTTAAGGTTGTTGGAAACAACCTCTTGCAGAAATGTGAGGTAAGACTGCGTACAATAGACCCTTGTGGTCCGGCCCTTCACGGACCCCGCGCATAGCGGGAGCTTAGTGCACCGGGCTGCCTCTTTTTTTTAACCTTTAAGGTTCTTAGCATTGAAACCATTATATTTTTAAAGTTATGGGTTCATATCTACTATTCCCTCCGTTTCAATTTGTTTGTCTTAGTTTTGACTTGGGACAGAGTTTAAGAAAGTAAATAAGACTTTTTAATCTTGTGGTCTTAAACTAAAGATATGTATAATGTACCAAAATATCCTTTAATCTTGTGGTCTTAAACATGTCACGTGGGATGATGAAACTAAAGAGTTGCCAAATCAAGAAAGAGGCATTCTTTTTTAAACAGACTAAAAAGGAAAGTAAGACAAACAAATTGAAACAAAAGGAGTATTTGTTGTAATTTTCGTGGATTTTTACACATAAATTTATGCTCTGCATCAAAAGTACTGGGTTCAATTGAACCTGGTGCCGGTATTATACATTCGCCTCTGCGTGTCAGTGTGTGCGTGCGTGTATTCTTCGTGTGAGTGTGCGCACACACACATATAATATATAGGAAACCTCTATTCTGGCTGAAAGCTGAATAAATCTCTTCTTGTGAATGTAGTCCTCCTCGGTGTAACTATCTGCCAGTTTTTGAGTCTTCCTTCCTTGATATTCACCTATAAAGACTTAAGGTGAACATAAAATGGTTTTGATTGTTGTGATTTGGTGCTTTGCTACTTCTATATTGATAAATATAGCATATACACGGTTTATTGTAAGTAGTGTACCGTGATATACACTTCCCATAATTAAGTGTATATCACGGTTTTATGCCTCAATTATAGTGTAAATAATTGTATTAATTAGCATTGTACACTTACCATAATTATAGAATTCTTGTAATACTAGAATAGGATTTTGGGAGTAGAATAGGAATAGGATTTTTCTATTATAGAAAATTGTAACTTGTATATATACTCTTTCATTAATGAAAATAATCAAGGGATTATTTCTTTTATGGTATAAGTAGTTTAGGTTTCACCTTCTCCTCCCAAATTCCGTCGGCCTTCCGTCGAATTTCGAGCCTCTTTTCTCGGATTTTGTGCCCGTTGGTACCTCCTCTCTTCCCAAATTTTTTCTTCCCAAATCCCTACATCACGTCTTGCGTTGTTATTATGGCTAAGAACACGTTTCACCCTGTCCTTGCTGTTTCTAACATCAAAAATCATATCCCTATCATTCTTGAAATAGAAAACGTCCAATACGCGACGTGGGCCGAACTGTTCAAAGTTCATGCACGCTCGCATCAAGTCCTCCATCATATTATCCCCGTGGCTCCTACGGATACCGAGGTGCCCAAACTCGAGGATGATCCTAAGTTATGGACAACCCTTGATGCTACCGTTCTTCAATGGATTTACTTCACTATTTCTACCGACCTGTTGCAAACAATTATCGAACCATACGCTACGGCGATGGATGTTTGGAATAAAGTGTGTGATATATTTTAAGATAATCAAAATTCTCGTGTTGTTACCCTTGAGCAGGAATTCTCCCTCGTCCATATGGAAGATTTTCTCAATGTTTCAGCATATTACAAAAGGTTGAAGGAATTGGCGGAACAACTCCGCTACGTTGGTGCGCCCGTCACAAACGATCGTCTTGTCCTTCAGATGGTCGCAGGTCTATTTGAGGCCTATAGTGGTGTTGGTACGCTTCTTCATCAAAGCAATCCTCTTCCGCAATTTTATCAGGCCCGTTCCATGCTTACGCTCGAAGAAGCCGGCTTGGCCAAAAAGGCGGCTACCGACGCTAGTCCCATGGTCATGATGACGTCGTCCATTAATTCTCACGTGGTTGTTGACAATTCGGGCCAAAACCGCATCAACGGTGGCGACAAAAAGGGTCAAAACCGTTGAAATAATGGCAAGAATCGTGGCGGCAACAACGGTGGCGGCCGGAGCGATCCACTGCCGGCGGGAGCGATCCGCGGCGGCGGGAGTGGCCCTCGGAGCGATGGCGATGGGCCACAGGTCCTGGTCGACCAGGCTCCTTGGCCGTGGGCGGGCGGTGGCCCTTGGCCCAACAACCCATATTTTTTCGGTAATCCAGCCACGGGACAGTGGGCTGCCCAGCATCCCTCCAGGCCCACTTCAACTTGGCCCAACAACTTCTGCAACAACTTTGGGTCGGGGCAGCAAGCGGGTGTGCTTGGGCCTCGGCCTCTGCAGGTCCACCATGCAGCGGGCCCCACTCAAACCGACATTGAAGCCGCTATGCACACACTTGATTTAACTCCCCCATACCCGAATTAGTACATGGACACCGGAGCCACTACCTACATGACATCCGATCAAGATATTCTCTCGTCTTATTCCAATTTGAGCAACAATCGTGACATAATTGTTGGTAATGATAATTCAATTCCGATTCGTGGTTATGGTCATAAAACGTTGTCTCCCCCATCCACCTCTTATCTTGAAAAATACCCTTCATGCTCCTAAATTGATTAAAATTTTGGTGTATGTCCGTAAATTCACCACTGATAATTCTGTTTCTATTGAATTTGATCCGTTTGGATTTTCTGTGAAGGATTTCAAGACGAGGATTCCTCTCATGAGGTGTGATAGTAGGGGAGATCTTTATCCTATCACGCCAACGTCCGGTCTCTCGAGTCGAGCCTTGCCATCAACTTTTGCAGCCCTTGCTCCTTTGTGGCATGTTCGTCTAGGTCATTCGGGGTCGTCTATTTTGTCTTCCTTAGATAAAAATAAATTTATTTCTTGTAAGGGTACGTGTAGTACTCCGATTTGTCAATATTGTTCTTTAGGAAAAATTGTTAGATTGCCGTTTGTAGACTCTAATTCTCGTACTTTAATGCCATTTGATATTATTCGTAGCGACTTATGGATGTCTTCTGTTCTCAGTTCTTTGGGTCATCGTTATTATGTTCTTTTTTTGGATGATCATTCTAATTTTTTATGGACTTTTCCGTTAGCGAAAAAATCTCAAGTTTTTTCACATTTCTAAAATTTAGAGTTTTCATCCGTACCCAATTTGAACGGAAAATTAAGAATATTCAATGTGATAATGGGAAAGAATATGATAATGGGTTATTTTGGGATTTTTGTGGTAATAATAGTATCAATTTTCGTTTCTTTTGTCCTCATACGTCCTCACAAAATGGGAAAGTCGAACGCAAAATTCGTACCATTAATAATATTGTCTGAACTTTATTGGTCCATTCTTCCGCACCTCCTTCCTTTTGGCATCATGCTCTACAAATGGCTACTTATCTCCTTAACATTTTTCCTACCAAAGGTTTGACATATTCGTCATCCCTTCAAATACTATATAATAAGACACCTTCGTATTCACATCTTAGGGTCTTTGGGTGCTTATGTTATCCCCTCTTTTCGTCCATCACAATTAACAAACTTCAGACCCGGTCTACCCCCTGTGTGTTTTTGGGTTATCCGTCTAATCATCGTGGTTACAAATATTTTGATTTATCATCTAATAACATCATTGTTAGTCGCCATATTATTTTTGATGAATCCCAACTTCCGTTTGCTAAGGTAAGTAATCCCGTGCCTAGTTCGTATAATTTTTTGGATGACGATGTCTCCCCATATGTTATCCACCACTTTTCGGACATGTCTCGCACCTGAAATCCGCCAGCGGGCCCACTGCCCGCTGGTTCTCCCGTAACTTCACAGACCACCGTCATTGGTCCAGTGATTGGGCTGTCTCTCCAGCCCAGTTCTGGCCCAGTTTCTAGCCCAATTCCGTCGTCTATTAATTCCAGTTTCCGTGTTGGGCCATCAGGCCCACTGCCTGTCGGCCAACCCGTCACGTGTCCCGATATTTTTCAAAATTCATCCAATTCTCTCCCGAGTCATAGACCGGTTACTCGTAGTCAACGGGGTATTTTTAAATCGAAAAGACATTTTAATTTAAATTCTAATGTTCTTAAGTCACCCCTACCCCGTAATCCTGTGTCTGCTTTAAATATCCGAATTGGAAATTTGTTATTACCGACGAATATAATGCTCTTATTGAGATTTGGTGTCCCGTCCATCGGGTGTTAATATTATTCGGTCTATGTGGATTTTTGCTCATAAAGACAATTCTGACGGTTCGCTTGCGAGACATAAGACTCGTCTTATAGGTGATGGTAAGACTCATCAGGTTGGTGTCGATTGTGGTGAGACATTTAGTCCGGTGGTCAAGCCGGCTACCATTCACACTATGCTTAGCTTGGCTCTTTCGAAAGCATGGCTCATTCATCAGTTAGATATGTGAAGAATGCTTTCTTACATGGTGATCTTAAGGAGACAGTCTATATGCATCAACCCTAAGTTTAGGGATCCCAAATATCCTCATCATGTCTGTTTCTTGAAGAAGTCCTTGTATGGGCTTAAGCAGCCCCCACGAGCTTGGTATAAGAGGTTTGCAGACTTTGTTTCGACTATTGGGTTCTCTTACAACAGGTCGGATAATTCATTGTTCATATATCGTCGCGGTTCTTGTCTGGCTTATATACTATTATGTGTATGATATTGTCTTAACTGCCTCTTCTGATGCATTACGCCATTCTATCATGACAATGTTCAGTTCTGAGTTTGCTATGAAAGACTTAGGGCCTTGAGTTACTTTTTGGGGATTGTTGTCACTCGTCATGCAGGTGGGTTATTCTTATCACAACGGAAGTATGCTGCTGAGATCATTGAGCGAGCTGGTATGTCCTCATGCAAGTCTACTTACACAACGGAAGTATGCTGCTGAGATCATTGAGCGAGCTGGTATGTCCTCATGCAAGTCTACTTCCACTCCAGTTGATACTAAACCCAAGTTGGGTGCTGTGATTGACTCACCTTACGAGGATCCCACCCGCTATCGCAGTCTTGCAGGGGCCCTTCAGTATCTGACTTTCACGAGACCAGACATTACGTATGCCGTACATCAGGTGTGCTTGTTTATGCATGATCCCAGAGTTGAACACATGAATGCGCTCAAACGCATTATTCGATACATCCCGGAAATACTTGACTATGGCTTACATTTATATATGTCTTCGACATCTACACTTCTCATATACATATGTTGATTTGGGTGGTTGTCCGGATACCAGACGTTCTACGTCCGGCTATTGCATGTTCCTTGGTAATAACTTGGTCTCATGGTCTGCGAAACGTCAGTCTACGTTGTCACGCTCTAGTGCAGAGGCCGAGTATCGAGGGGTAGCCAATGTGGTTTCTGAATCATATTGGTTACGTAATCTTCTTTTAGAGCTTCATTGTCCTATTCAGAAAGCTACCTTGGTTTATTGTGATAATGTTAGTGTGATCTACCTTTCTGGTAATCCCGTTCAACACCAGCGCACTAAACACATCGAGATGGACATACACTTTGTTCGCGAAAAGGTAGCTCGTGGACAAGTACGCGTCTGCCATGTCCCTTCCGGGTATCAAATTGCTGACATTTTTACCAAATGTCTTCCGTCAGTACTCTTTGAAGATTTTAGGGACAGTCTCAGCGTACGAAGACCGCCCGCTATGACTGCGGGGGTGTGATAAATATAACATATACATGGTTTATTGTAAGTAGTGTACCGTGATATACACTTCCCATAATTAAGTGTATATCACGGTTTTATGCCTCAATTATAGTGTAAATAATTGTATTAATTAGCATTGTACACTTACCATAATTATAAGATTCTTGTAATACTAGAATAGGGTTTTGGGGGTAGAATAAGAATAAGATTTTCCTATTATGGAAAATTGTAACTTGTATATATACTCTTTCATTAACGAAAATAATCAAGGGATTATTTCTTTCATACATAACCAGCTATCACTATCCACTTCTATTATTTCTCCTGTGTAGTAATTGGAGAAAGGGGTGATTATAGAGCAAGTTATTGGTTTATGTGATTTCCATTATGTACTCATGAACCAGTGAGACATTATCTTTCAAGAGATGTAAAGGCAAAGGCTAGAGAAAATATTCTGGGACCAATTTGCTGCAAGGATTTGAAGCAGCCAATTGAGGCTGTTTTACAGTTTTAGAACTAAAGTTTCACTTGATTACTACTTAAATGACACTTGACACTCCTTTTCAGAAACCTTTCATTTAACTACACACAGATGCTATTTTTTGGTGTTTTATTTTATTTTTATGAAGTAAGATGTTTCATTACTAGGATCAAGGAGATGCAAAATATACAGCAGTAGCAAATGTTAGCTCCATTACAATGTGATTCTATCTAAGCCCAGGGAGCTAACCAAAAGACTGCTATTCTTGGTCTTTTAATGAACCTAGTTAGGTGATCTAGTTAAGGGCATCGTGCTTGGTTCTCCTCAGTTTTTCTCTCCCTTTTTATTTCTTTGCAAGAAAGAGGAGATTGTTGCATCAAAACTATCACATTTACCTGAGTTTGTTACTTTGCTCGAGTCATATAGCTTCCGAAGGATACCTTATCGTAAAAAATAAAAACTTCGGAAGGATTAAAACTTGCCTCTCCTAATTGGAATCAATCCTATTGTGATTTCTTGGATTGGAACTAAGGGCAAAACCAACAGCTGAGGATGATATTCTTGTTTCTATTTCGAATTCTTCTAATGTATGCATGCTGTTTTGTCTGCAGAAACAGCGCAAGATTCTAACGGAGAAGATTGTCCAGCTGAATGACGCTATTGATGACATTTCCAACCAGTTGAGGTCAGGGGACGAGGATGCACAAAATGGAGTTGCTGTGAACCTAGATGAAGTTGAAACTGTTATATAAGAACACTTCAATTGGTTTCATGTAAAGGGATAAACTTTCAGAAGACATTGAGCATATTCCAAGAGCATTCCTGGTTGAAGATTTAGTATATCATTAGTGTTGCTATGATATATGCAAACTGAGGAATAAATGTGATTCTCTATTATGTTTCTGTTGTGTGCCACAGCTTCAAACTCTAATGTACATGCTTATAAACTTTGTTATCTCACTGCCTTGGTGATCTCTCTCTCTCTCTCTCCCCACCCCCCTCTTTCATTATTTTTTATAATGACGAGCCGTGGAAGCAGCCACTAATGCTTGCATTAGGGTAGGTTGTCTATCTCCGGACTCTGCTAACACTGGATGTTTTGTGCATTGATCTGCTTTTTTTTTAATGGTATCTCTGCCAGATTAAGTGCACCTCAATTATTTTACCGGGTATATGCTACCTTCTACGAGCACAAGTACCCAGTATGTTCATCAGGTATTGCGGGTGATTCATTGAATCACAGAGGACCACTGGTGTTTTACGGATAGTGCCATTTCTTTTCCAGACCAGTACTTCTAAACAAGATTATCCTTCTGCAAGACCACCTCTAAATTGTCCTGTCTTCGAATGAATGGATAGTGGTATTTTTCTTGTACTTGTTCTCCACTTGGCCAGAATAATGCCAAGGTAAAAGCCAAAAAAATAAAATAAAAATGGATATTACCTACGTTTCATTTTGCGTGATGGTGTGTGACTGGACATGAAATTAAAAAAGGAATAAAGAAAGATTTGGGATTTGTGATCTTGAGTATGTCATGACATTTTTCTGGCTATAAAATCATGTTATTAAGGGGTCGTTTGGTTGGCTAACAGAGTTATTCAGGACTATAATTCTGTTATTATTATTCCATATCTTATGTGGGATAAAGAATACCAAGATTTTGGTGTAAAACGTAATTTCAAATTTTATACCGGCATAAATATCTTTATCTTATCTCGGTAACTAAACGGTTTTAAAGGTAAAATGTGAAGTATAAAGTGAAAGTGTTTCTAAATATATAAAACATCTTATTCTTTTGAAAACAGACTAAAAAGGAAAGAGTGTAACATATGGGACTTCCTCCTAAGTAAAATGCCATATGTTGCTATCACTTGCCTCTTTGTCATACATTCCCCCACTGTAAAATACAGGGAAGGATGTTATGTTCCCACAATTATGGTAAAGGGGATAAAATGAAATTTTCCAACAATCTGTGGTTGAGATTGTGATGATGAAGGTGGGAAAATACATACATACATGAGGACATAGATCATCTTATCTCTTATCAATCTTGATGATGCACCACTCATTTCTTGAACCTCAATTTCAACCAAGACTTGATTTCAACAATTTAAAAACATGGTGGAGAAAAAAAGAAAAAACTAAAACATAACAAACTATATATATAGCAAAGGATTTAAGTAGTTTTTGTCAATACAAATTTTAGTATTCAGCCATGGCTTCTCATGCAGCTTTGGCTCCTTCAAGAATTCCCACAAGCACAAGGCTTCCTTCCAAAAACTCTCACTCTTTCCCTACTCAATGCTTCTCCAAGGTCTTTACTTATTCTCCAAATATACATTTTTAAAAAGAAGTTCTTTCTCCTTGTAATGAATTTGTTTTTGTTGTAGTTTATAGGCTTTCTGAATTAACTTATCTTTGTTGTAGAAATTTGAAGTAGCAGAGTTCTCGGGTCTTCGATCAAGTGGATGTGTATCATTTTCTAACAGGGAATCCTCCTTCTTTGATGTTGTGTCTGCCCAACTCACTCCCAAGGTAATTATCTTTACTGTGCTCAGTTAAGCTTCTGCTTTAGACCGCCAAACAGAACACTAAAACATAGCAAGCTATTGATCTATTCAAGACAAGAAATGCACAACTTACAATTATATTCTCGTGTGACATTCCTTCCGTTTTAGTCTGTTCTTCAAAGGATGACATCTTTAATATATTTCAAAACTTTTAAACTATAAACTTTTCATTTTTACCCTTATTGACATGTTCTTGTAGCCACAGAAATGTCATGGCATATTTAAGACCACAAAAAGTCTAGAAATCTATCCTTTTTGCTTAAACTTCGTGTCAAATATCAAACAGAGTCATATAGAATGAAACTGAGAAGTAGTACTATTGTGTAACTTCTTTTCTGAAACTCATCCATTTTTATCCAAAATTAGACCACAAGATCAGCAGCTCCAGTGAAGGGAGAAACTGTTGCGAAATTGAAGGTTGCCATCAATGGTTTCGGACGCATTGGCAGGAACTTCCTCCGATGCTGGCACGGCCGCAAAGACTCACCACTGGATGTCATCGTCGTCAACGACAGTGGTGGTGTCAAGAATGTGAGTAGTCCAAAGTCTACTTTTCCCTTTACTTGCAAAAAATAAGCTCATTAACAGAAGTTGCTGGTTTTACAATCAATTTTTCGCGGTCCATTGTTAAAGGTACTGCAATGTTCTATTAATGCAGGCATCTCACTTGCTTAAGTATGATTCCATGCTGGGAACATTCAAGGCTGATGTGAAAATAGTGGATAATGAAACCATTAGTGTTGATGGAAAGCACATTAAGGTTGTCTCTAGCAGGGACCCTCTTAAGCTTCCTTGGGCTGAACTTGGTATTGACATTGTTATTGAGGTAAACTACTAGCTCTAAATTCTGATAAAAACTTAGTTCTTTTAGACGGGTGATAGCATTTTTTATCCCTCAATTATTTAAAAATTCTAAATTTAGTACTTAGTAATATCTGATTAAACAAATTTAACTTACAATAAGTAGAAATGTATACTTTTGGTCACTTTGCTTGTGAATGTTCCCAAGTTCACTAGAATTATTAAATTTTCCAACATTTAATTATCCATGTGTTAAGTTAACGATATAGTTTAAAACATAGTCAAGCTATAACATATTTCTTACCTGTAGGGAACAAAACATACATTTTAGTTAACCGAAGGTCATGTGTAGAGTCATATCACAAGGACTAAAATTAAAATTTACAGTAACTAAAGGACCAAAAGTGCTATTATCCCTTCTTTAGATAGGTTCTCTTCCCTTATGGTAATCCCTGTAACTTCATGTTTTCATATATGAATCAAAAAGGAGGAAGCAAAGAGGACAATGGAAAGAAGTCATGTTATTCTACTACTAGTACTCAATTAATCGTATTTCCTGCTAATTTAGCTCTAGTTATCAGGCTAATACACATAATTAACATAGAGAGTGTCATAATTCATCCGTCATAATATTTGAGTGTTGCATATTTATGTTGCTCGGATCCTTCAAAAATGTTACAGGGTATGTGTCTAACATGGGCTCAGCTGCATTTTTGGAGGACCGAACAACATAGCTGCATATTCTCCCATGAACTTATGTCTTCCACCTATCTCCTTCGATGGCATCATCAACTTAATTGCTTAACTAGATTAAATCAATCAGGATTTACAATAAGAGCCCAGCATTTACAACATGATGAATCATGAGAAGAGGTGCTAATTAAGCTATCTAATGATGTTGTTTGAAACTCACAGGGAACCGGTGTGTTCGTTGATGGTCCGGGTGCTGGAAAGCACATCCAAGCTGGTGCCAAGAAAGTTATCATCACTGCTCCAGCAAAAGGTGCTGACATTCCTACCTATGTTGTTGGAGTGAATGAGCAAGACTACTCTCACGAGGTTGCCAATATCGTAAGGTCAGTTCTTCAGTGAATGATGCATTTATTGTTCAAAAAGGCGATCATCAAATGTACCAAATCTGAAAGTTTCATTACTTTATAAATGCAGCAATGCCTCTTGCACCACTAACTGCTTGGCTCCTTTTGCGAAAGTCTTGGATGAAGAATTTGGTAAGCAGCAGATCCTCATAGACATATTTTTCACCCTTATCACAGCCACGAAATACTGTTGAAATCATTGTTTAAATTTCTGTGGTTTTGAGTTATGTTTGATTATTTCCGTTCACTTTGAAGGTATTGTTAAGGGCACAATGACAACAACTCACTCTTACACCGGAGATCAGGTAATCATACACGATATTTAATTGGAATCTGTGAAACATGTACCTTTCAGTGGTGATTTTGTAGGTTTTTAACAAAGAAACTTAGGGAAACAACAGAGAAAGGCAAAGAGAAATATATTGGCTATGTTGAGCTCTACATTTATAAAGAACTTGCAGTAACAAAAAACAATAAAAGATGATCATTATCCTAGCCTAGAATATCTCCACAGAATCATATCTTCAACTAACCAATTACGAGAAAACAGGGATAGCTAGCTAACAAGTTTTTAGCTAGGATTTATTCAAAAAACTAAAGCAGTAAAATAAAGTTACTGCAGTCCAAAAGCATAATTCTAACAGCTTTATTGTCAAATGGCACTGCACATTCTTTGGATGGAGACTGGAAATTTGTGGAACCGCACTGAATAGATTTGATTATGTTGTATGCAGAGGCTTCTGGATGCATCACACCGTGACTTGAGGAGAGCAAGAGCTGCAGCATTGAACATAGTCCCAACCAGCACTGGTGCAGCAAAGGCTGTGTCTCTAGTGCTACCACAGCTCAAGGGCAAGCTCAATGGAATTGCTCTCCGAGTGCCAACACCTAATGTTTCAGTTGTTGACCTCGTTATCAATGTTGAGAAGAAAGGTATTTCAGCTGAAGATGTCAATGCAGCTTTCAGAAAGGCAGCTGACGGTCCATTGAATGGCATATTGGCTGTTTGTGATGTCCCGCTTGTGTCAGTTGACTTCCGATGCAGTGATGTTTCCACCACCATTGACTCCTCTTTGACCATGGTTATGGGAGACGACATGGTCAAGGTTGTCGCTTGGTATGATAACGAGTGGGGATATAGGTAAATTGAACACAACCATTTGCGTGCTTATATCACCAACCTGAAAACTCTTTTGCATTCACTACAAAAAAAATAGGAACTAGCGACTGGAAAATTCTTTAGCTAAGCAGCAAAATCCATCGCTAATAGCTAAGATCAGCGACGGATTATCAAAAAATTGTTAGTTATGACAATTTAGCAACGAATTAGCGACGAAGTTCGTAGCTAATTCCAGTGTGTTTTTGTAGTGATTAGCCATTAACATTAAACACACACACACATATACATATCCTTGATTAACTGGTGATCATACTTGGTAAAATTGCAGCCAACGTGTGGTCGACTTAGCTCATCTGGTAGCAGACAAATGGCCCGGTTCATCTGCAGAAGGGAGTGGAGACGCCTTAGAGGACTACTGCAAGACAAACCCTGCTGACAAAGAGTGCAAAGTCTACGAATAATCTCTCTGCTTTCTTTTCCGTTTTGAAATGCATGGATGATTTTTGAAGCTAATTGTTTTCCTTGTCAAAAAAATTATACTGTGGAAACTGCGAAGGAAATACCATTAATGAATGATAGGCAAATCACACAGTTGAAAATCATTTGTGTACAGTCTGTAGAAACTGGTTTCACCACTAACCAGGATGCATTTCAACAAGGAATTTGTTTTTTGTTCTCTTCCTAACTCTCTAATATTTCAAGATCTCTACTTAGTTTCATCTCGTTAACTAAAAGAATGACTTTCGGTTAGGAGATTTAGCTTCAGTGCATCGGCATGCCAGTGCATTGTGAATCCTGAGATTTCCTAGTCCCTGTAACAAAGGATTTTTTCTCTACAAACATGTCGCAATGAATCGTATATATACTGTAATTAGAATGTCATGTGAATTAAACCCGTGGAAGATCCTCCAAAAATGCATTACTTTTGGAGGATCTGACACACACCGGTCGATAATTTTGAAGAGTCCAAGCAACATAAGTAAATAACACTCAGTGAGGTTTATACTCTATAGAGAAGAGTTTCCAGAGGGGTAAATATTGAGAAAATGCTGCATATATTTGCAAGTAATCTTTTAGTTAACCTGTAGCCAATTTTCATCACTCATCAGTTCATAAATCAACAGTGCTGACTACTAACACTTTCACATCATTATTAACAAGTTCTACAGATTGGTGGTTAGACCTGCTTTGTTGTATGGGACGGAGTGTTGGCTAGTCAAAAAATGCCACGTTCAGAAGATGAGAGTTGCAGAAATGAGGATGATGCGGTGGATGTGTGGCCATACTAGGAGTGATAGGATTAGAAATGAGGATATATGAGACAAGGTGGGAGTGGCCTCGTTAGAAGACAAGATGCGGGAAGCGAGGCTGAGATGGTCCGGGCATGTGAAGAGGAGAAGCGGAGATGCCCCGGTGCGGAGGTGCGAGAAGTTGGCTATGGATAGCTTTAGGAGAGGTAGGGGTAGGCCAAAGAAGTATCGGGGAGAGGTGATTAGACAGGACATGGCACAATTGCAGCTTACTAAGGACATGACCTTAGATAGGAGGTTGTGGAGGACATGGATTAGGGTAGTAGAGTAGTAGGTGTAGAGAGTTCCATACTAGTAGGCGTAGTTCTTCTATTGTAGTTTCTTGTCCTTCGATTACTGGTATTATTTACTGTCTCTCGTTCCTGCGTAGCATATTATTTTGTTGTAGTTACTGTTTCTTTCTTATTGAATTTCTTTGTTATTGTTTTACTGCTTTATTGTTATTGTTGTATTGCGATATTCTTAGCCGAGGGTCTATTGGAAACAGCTCTACCTCGCAAGGTAGAGTAAGGTCTGCGTACAGCCTACCCTCCCCAAAACCCACTTGTGGGATTACCCTGGTATGTTGTTGTTGTATTAACAACCGGCTCGCCCTGGAAAACATCCATGGATAGTTTGGTCTTTGACGTGCCTGTTAACAGTGGTGAAACAACGAAGTTAACCAGGTAAATGTTCAATTGAGAGTGTTCCTACTCTCTAAATTTAAACATCATGGTTATGGTTTGAAAAGAGAAATTTACACGAGATAAAATGCTGATGTTCTGAGAAATAGCTTGAGTCCAATTTCAGAAGCCAACTCTCAGAAAAATGCCTATAAAATTTAAACTAAAAGTAAATGCAGCATCAGTCTTCTGGTGAGCTCTTTTAGAAGCTACAAATGCAATTTTCCAATATTCTACAGTATATACAGATTCTTAGATAATACAAGTTGCAACTGAAGTGCACAAACTTACAAAATGGCTTTCATGGTTTTAGTAATCCTTCAACTTTTTCGAGAATCCTTCATCAGTGGTTGTGAATTACTGATTTTTCAATCTTTCGACCTTGGTTCGTAGGAACAAGTCAGAAAGATTGAAAAAAATAACCATTTTAGGATGATCCTTTTGCAAACGGATGCTCCTAATTTGTCTTTTCAGTAACCAGATAAATAATAGCACTAGTCATATTTACTTGAAATGTCAGTTGATAATGGTATCCTTCGTACCTAGTCCATTCGACCCTGAGAAATCGTCTTGAGTGTGTCATAAAATTCCAGCATTGTTGGCCTTTAATTAAGAAAGAACTTTACACAGTTACAAGCTAATTCAAGAAATTGGAGGACCTTTCCAAAGCAAATCTTTATCTGCATCAAGTAGACAAGGTGAGTGATCAAATAGATTTCTCGAGCTGGTCAGTTCATGTGGTTCCTTCCGAGCTACAACCTCAAGTAGCACGACACCAAAGCAGCATATGTCTTGCTTGTAAGAACCTAAACCTGAATATTCAGCTATTGGAAACGGTAAGAATTATGAAATATTTTCCTCAATCATTTCCTTCCAAAGAGGTGGTACATATACCAATATTACAAGCATAAATTAAGGTAATGAATAAGACAAGATATGCTAAAATCAAGCCTTCTAATCTATTCTAATTCTCCCTACCATATACATAAGATATTACATTTACTACAATAATCATATTTAATAATTGGAATATTATTAATTATGATTATGATTCTATCACTCCCCCGTAGTCGAAGCGGGAGAGAGACGAATGCTGAGACTGTCCCGGAAATCTTCAAATAGTATCAACGGAAGATATCCGCAATCTGGTAGCGCGATGGGACATGTAAGATACGCACTTGTCCGCGAGCCACCTTTTCACGAACAAAGTGAATATCTAGTTCGATATGTTAGTGCATTGATGGTTCACCGGATTCCCTAAGAGATAGATAGCACTAACATTATCACAGTATACCAATGTGGCTTTCAGAATTGGACAATGGAGTTCTAGGAGCAGATTCCGAAGCCAGCATGATTCCGACACTACATTGGCAACCCCTCGGTATTCTGCTTCAGCACTAGATCGAGACAATGTGGCTTGCCTTTTGGAGGACCAAGAAACCAAGTTATCGCCAAGAAAAATACCATACCTAGATGTAGAGCGTCTGGTGTCTGGACATACACCCCAGCCTGCATCGGTGTAGGACACCAGGGTAGAAGTCGATGATGGGTATAAGTGCAACCCATAATCTAGAGTTCCCTGAATATATCTCACAATCCGTTTGAGTGCATGCATATGATCATCCATCGGATTATGCATGAAGAGGCATATTTGTTGAAGAGAAGTGGGGCCTTCGGTCAACCAAGAGAGGTCCAGCCCTTCCTGATCATTCAGAATTCGTTGCGTTCTTCTTTCGAGCTGATCAATCAGCTTCCAGCCACCCAACCAATCATGTTGATCCTGTCCTACAGAAAGGGGTGAATGAGGTATGAAAAGCCCTCGTCCGTGTTTCGGTGGACCACTATATTGACCTTTGATGGTGTTTGTTATCATGTCTTGCAATTGTTGGACCGTCAACGTGGCTACAAAAATAGACTGATTTGTGTTTTGAGCGTTGGATGACTCGGTCGAGCACAACCTTCTGAGCGCTAGGTTCAAGCAACTTCATACCACTTCATCCCTTTCACTCTTCAACCTGATCTCTACATTCATAGCTTGAAAAAGAAAAAGAGGGTCACCTCTCTTAATGACTATTCTTAAGCTTCCTTTCTACACCCGCACGCACACTCACTATATCTATATACGTCAAACTTTCTAGCCTTTCAAAAAAGCCCCTCTCCAAATAATCAAGCAAGTGCAAGTGGTTTTTCACGCCTCGACTAAGTAAGATATTGTAAGGCTCCCGCAAGACTGCGATAACGAGATGGATCAGCAAAAGGCTTGCCAAAGGATGCACTCAATTTGGATTTGGTGTCTACTGGTGTTGCGGATGGTTTGCAAGAGGACATTCCAGCTCGTTCAACAATCTCTGTTGCATACTTCTTTTGGGATAAAAATAACCTACCTACATGACGTGTCACCGCTATGCCTAGAAAGTAGTGAAGAGGGCCGAGATCTTTCATTGCAAATTCTGAGTCAAGTTGTGACATGATGGACTTGCGAAGAGCATCTGATGAGGCTGTTAAGATTATATCATCCACATATAACAGAATAAGCAATATTATACCTTGTCGGTAGATAAATAGTGAGTGATCAAAACGGCAGTTAGAAAACCCAATGTGTGAAACAAAATCCGAAAACCGCTTGTACCAGGCTCGGGGAGACTGTTTAAGCCCATAAAGTGATTTCTTGAGTAGGCATACATAATTTGGATATTTGGATATTTGGAGTCCCGATATCCCAGTGGTTGATGCATGTACACCGTTTCATTTAGCTGGCCATGAAGAAAAGCATTTTTGACATCCAACTGATGGAGTGGCCATGACTTTGAGAGAGCCAAACTGAGGACCGTCCTTATAGTTGCTGGTTTCACCACCGGACTGAACGTCTCCCCGCAATCTACACCAACATGGTGTGTCTTTCCATCACCTACAAGACGAGCTTTATGCCTCTCAAAAGCACCATCAAATTTTTTATTGTGACTGAAAATTCACATAGACCGAATTATATTAGCATTAGGAGGAAAAGGTACTAACTCCCACGTCCTATTTTTAATAAGAGCATTAAATTCATCATCCATAGCCATTTTCCAATTCGGGTCGCTGAGTGCAGACACAGGATTGTGAGGTAAATGTGATTTTGAGACTTGAGTGTGTAGGATATATTTTGTGTTGGGTTTGACAATGCCATGTTGACTACGGGTGACCGGACGACGGGTTGAATTTTCAAGTGGGTCGGTGGGTTGGAAAACACTGCCTGACAGTTGGCAAGGGACTGGGCTTTGGCCCAAGCCACTGCCAGGGACGGATATTGCAATGGGCAGTGGGCTAGCAAGATTAGGCCTAGTTCGTTGGGCATTGTGCTACGGCTGGGCCACTGTTATTGTCCCATAAATATTTGGGCTCAAAACAGGCGGCCCAGTTCGCTGGGCAATGGTGTCATGCGACTGAGCCACTGTTTTGTGGTCCAAATTTTGCGGGCTGGACGAAACAGTAGATTCTGAAAAAATATGGGACAAATACGGGGGCAATCCATCATCTAAAAATGCATAGGTGGAGGGTCCGGACTTGTGAATTTTACCAAACGGGAAATTTGTTTCATAAAAAAGAACATGACGACTCACAAGTATTTTAGTTGAGGAGAGGTCATAACACATGTATCCCCGATGATTAGACGGATATCCTAAGAAAATACAAGGTGTGGACCGGGTTGGAGTTTATTGATTGTGGTGGATGGAAAAGGGAATAGCATAAACACCTGAATACCCGTAAATGTGTATATGAGGGGTCCCGTAAATATAGTATTTTGAGGGGGCCTGATAGGATAGGTTTTTGTGAGGGAGTATGTTCAATAAATATGTAGCCATGTGAAGTGCATGATGCCAAAAAGAGGGGGTAATGAAACATGAGCAAGGGAAGTTCGAACAATGTTATTTATGGTTCGGATTTTACGTTCGGCCTTTCCATTTTGAGAAGAGGTGTGTGGACATGAAAGTCAAAAATTCAAACCATAAGAGTTACAAAATTGAATATTTTTATTACAATAATCATATTTAATAATTGAAATATTATTAATTATGATTCTATCAGAAACAGATTCCAACTTAATGCAGTTTCATTCTGACTCCAAAATTTTGCTTTCCAAAAGTTAGATATTTTGGGTTCGGAATTTTGATCTAGCAAGATACATCGCGTGCTTATGCTTTAGTGTGTAACGTGCGATTCGTACCCATGATGAAGCCAAGCCAGGCCTTTTGCTATCCCAAGTGCAATTCTAATTCTCAGAGGGAAGTCGAAAATCCTGGCCTTATCTTTGTTAGTGTGCAGCCATTCCATTCTCGTAACAAACTTATCCACCTTTAGTATCTGTAAACAACAAATTGAATAATCAGAACATACACAGAACAGAAATTTGAGAGCTTATTTGTTATAACTCAAGTAGAACCACACAACCACACCCCAAAAGCTATCGAACACTGTCATACCGGCGTCACCATCCAAGGCACGACGGCACGAAGGGGCTGGCTCTGATATCAATTGTTATAACCCAGGGAGAATCACACCCCAAAAGCTAGCTATTAAGGTGGGAGAGCCCAATGTTATATAAGCCCACACCAAGCACACTTCAGTACCGATGTGGGACATAACATTATTTCTATCACGTTTGATCATCGAATAAAGAGTTATACCTCCTTCATATATCTTCATATATGACATGACGGATTTGTATGGACTGATCATAAAACTATAATTACAGCAGAAAAAGTAACTTTGCAGCGCAACAAAAATTGCAATCTATAATGCAAGGGAAAAGCTTTAAATTTAGCAGGATCTTTACCTTCTGGTGGCTGCTTAATTCTTCTTCTCTTCTTGAATTTAAATGTTCCTTTGCCCTCAACTTCCAGTTGTTCAATGAGACTATCTTGTTGATAGCCTTTCCAAAGAAAATGAAATAACCGGAGGACTAAAACCAATGTCGCAAAAACTACCCAACCAATCATAAACGTTTGATGAATGAAGCACGATCTATATGTTTGCATCTCCAATAATCCTCACATCCATTCAAGGGCATCCCACAAAGCTCTAGATTATTTGCAAAACTCTCAGCATTGATTTGTTTGCTAACAAATGATGGCACTAGCCCAGTCAAGTAATTGTTAGCTATACTGAACGTTTTAAGGCGAAGCAAAGAGCTTATTCTGCTGGGAATTTCACCTTCTAGATCATTGTTGTCCAACTTAAGAACGTTAAGGTATGCACAATTAGATATATAAGGTGGGCGGTATATTGACAGAAAAAGTGTTATTTGAGAGATCAGTGTTGTAACATATTCAAGTATCATATCATATAACATTAAATAGTAATACTTTAATTACCTAAAGATGAAATTAGAAGTTTCACTTTAATTATCCACACTTAATTTTCCAAAGACGTTATACACTCATTATGCTTTGTCTTGAGCTGAGGGTCTTCTGGAAACAATCGCTCTACTTACCAAAGTGGATGTAAGATATGTGTACACTCTACACTCCCCAGACCCACGGTGTGAAATTTCACTGGATATGTTATTGTTGTTGTTATACACTCATTATGTTGTGGAATTGTTTCATCTTCAAACGTAACTTCTTTCAGAGCCTTTTACACTCTTTCTTTATAGCAATTTAATTCCCTTAGTAGTATTAATAATTGGTTCCATCTTTCATCTTCCCCCATATAACCTTAAGATTAAAAAAAAAAGATTTGTGTTAATAGTTAATAAATTAAATGAAGAAAGACAAATGCATTGAACCGGACAACCTTTTTACATCCTAACTTTTGTTGGTTTAGTCCTTTAAGCTTCTATCGGTCATGTCTACTCTATAAAAGATGACATCAAAGTTTCAAATTAAATCACTTTGTCCATTTTCTCCTTCTTTTGTCAGAAACAATAATTGTTGTGCTTCCTTTTCATCCTTTTCTTTGTATTTCATTCTGTATTGAAATAGATCTCATAATTTTATGCAAGTTCATTTTGGAATCTAATAAAAAATATTTTCTTTGTTCTTCAGTTCTAATGTTATAACTTAGCAAATATTATTATTTTGTAATATAAAAAGTTTTGATTATTTATTTTGAATTTGGCAGTTGGAATAAACCCTTTGCAGATCAATGGTATTGACAATTTTTGCCTATCAATGGTATCAATGATGTTACTGTTAAAGGTTTGTTTTGATCCAATTGTATCTACTCAGACGTCATTTTTTAAACCAAAAAAAAAAAACAAAATATTAGCATAAAGCAATTCACGATAAACTTATTATTTTTTAAGATCAACAACAAGATAAAAAATAAAACAGCACTGTTAATTAAATTTAAAAAATCAATGTTAATTCATGTCTGCTCGGCCTTTTAAATGAGTTTTCGATGGAACATAATATAATCTCACACATAAAAATAGATGAAGACGGAACAATATGTACGCAATTAACTCTAACGCACAAAACTAATTTTAGGTACATTTGAATAATATGTTTCCTATTTTTGTTTTCATAAATAAAGAAAGAATGAATATATTTTTATGATTTTGTAGGAAAATAAAGAAGTTAGGATGTTTCTATCTGCATGTCTATTACTTTCGTGATTTAAACATTACAAATCATTCTCTTCTTTTTAAATTCAATAACATATATTTTTTTGTCTTTTTAGTGGATCAAAGAAAGAATTTCAAGAAAAAATATTTTTTTAAGAAAAGATCAAACTAAACAAAGGACTCATTAATTGTGCTTTGATTTAAGGATGATGGTAAGAAATTGTTTTTTTACAGAATGCTAATTTTTTTTATATTGATCATTTAAACTTAAATAACTTTTATGCCATGATGAAACAACAACAAGAATTGAGTTGCAACCACAACTAAAAATATCAATACAATATTCACAATAAGAGTCTTAGTCATGATTGAGTAAACAGAACATTGGGGTGGAACATACATAATAAATGTTGTTATAAGAAAGCATTAGATTTGGTACAATCATATCATTTGTCATCACTTAATTATGTCAAAATTTATTTCATTACAAATCACACCTACCTAACTAAATTTAAGTTCAACATTGCAGATTTAGACGATCCATAATATTTTTGCATTGAACAATCAAGTCACTAAATGTTTATCAAATTCCTTTCTTCAAATTTTTAATTACGCATTACACGCATATCATAATATTATTCATATTGTTCTTAAAAAAGCTTTATCAAATTCAATTTGTACTTTCTTTATTTAAAATTTCAATTACTCATTACACACATGTTATAATATTATTTATATCATTCTAAAAAATCTATACTGATCGAATTGGGACACATGTGCAACGTACGTGTCCAAAAACTTGTTACTGAAATATCATAAGGGATAGTTCATTGTTTTTGGTAGCTTTAAAATAAGATGTTAATCTTTTCAAAATTTAATACGATTAAGCTTGGGAAGCTCGGATCCGGATACAATAGTCGAAACGAGCTTCAAATCATCTCCAGAGCAAATAGTATTAGAATGTAGTTGAACTTATTTCTTTGGAGTAAGAACATCATACATCCTGCAATCATGTGAATTAATGCTGGCTGATATTTGTCCTTTAACGACACTGCAACTAATTATTTTAATTAGTAACTAAATCCTTCATTTCTCACATGTTCATGCATAAAGTGGTAGTATTAGAAAACAATCACGCCACTCCAAGAATAACTAACATACGCATCAGAAAGAAAACCAAAAAATGAAGGCAGAATCACAGACTGAAGTCAAGAGGGTCACAAGGAACATACACAAAATTCTCTAATTTCATTTTATGTGAAAGTGTTTGCTTAGATACAAAATTTAAGAAATTAAAAAAAAATCGTTTACTACTTGTAAGACCAATATATGCAATGTACCAGATTTGTTTATATTTATAAGTATGTACAACTACCGCCATCAGAAGATGTGATGCAGTGGATGAGGTTGCTTCTTCTTTAATCACAGCTCTCGGTATGAATTTTTTTTTGATAGAGAACACTTCTCCTGAAAATAGACTCTAATCCAAATATAGTTGGACTCCAATGCGAATTTAAACACTCGATGAGAAATAAAAAAAAAAAACAAGAAGCAAATCTGAGTCACCACTAAAGGATGTGGTGCAGTGATGAAGTTGCTCCTCCCTTAATCAAATGTCTCGAATTCGAATCGTGTGTATGAAAAAATTCTTGATATAAAGTGTTTGCTCTGGCTGACACGAATAAAAATATAATCAAACTTCAATGTCTGTATCAAATGAAAAATCAAAAAAAATCTGAGTTCGGAGCAAGACAGAGATGGAAGCAATTGAGAGGACGGATGTGGAAGCTCCGCGGGCAGCGACATCGACACCGCCGATATAGGGCCACTCCGACCACCGACCTATCTGGCCCAATTTTCCTAATTTATTTTAGCTCAAACTTCTGCATTTGCTTTTGTTTTTCGTTTTGGACTATTTACTTTTATGTCAATTCATTTAATATTGGTATAATAGCCCTAGGGGATAAAAAGTCTAGTGGCCTTTAATTTGTTTTTTTAATAAAAAAACAATTATTCCAGTAGAATTTCAATTTCCGTCTCAAACAATAATTAGAAAATACTAATAAAACAAGCCATAAACCACCAATTATTCCAATTCTAATTCCAATAGAATTTTATTTTCCTACTAAAATTCCAAGTACTTTATCATGTAGGAATCTTTCTTCCAATATATATTAATGACCTTCCAATTCCACCATTGTTAGCTTTCTTAGAGCTAATAATGGCTCAAAAAATATATATCACTTCTCTTTTCATTGTTACTTTAATTTGCTTCTTTGCTACCCTTTATCACCTTTACCTTCATGATTCAATCTTCACCGCCCCTTTTATCAACGACGATGATCTCCACCCTTCATCCCCTCTCCTCCCCGTCGCCACTAACCCACCACCATCACCCCCACCCACCCCACCACCCCCTCCAAAAATCACCATTACTATCTCTTCCAAAGCTGATAACCTTATAATCAAAGAAAACATATCTTCCCCTATAACACCGTTAACCACACCGTTAATCACTCCTTTAATCAGTACATTGCCAGATCAAATTACGTCCGTTTCGATTTTAATGCCTGATTGGGTGGTATTTGTTATTGTTTCACCTGATTATACACCGTTAATATCCCGTACGGATCGTTATATTTGTGTGTTCGAAACAGGTGACGTGTCTCCAGCGATTCCCGCCGGCGAACTACAATTTCCGGCGAGGTCTTTGTTTAAATGCGAGTTTCTAGAGAGAGTTCGCCGGAAATTGCCGTTTATACAACCGACGTTAACGAAATTAACGGAAAATAGGAATATTACACCGCCGTTAGAGTTAAGGGCGGAGATGTTACGTTGGACGTTTCTTGTTTATGTTTCACTAACGACAGATAACGACGTCGTTTTGTTCGTTAAAGGTTTGAATAATCGCCAAGGGATTAATAGAGAGCCTAACGAATTTAACTGTATTTTCGGTTATGATGAGGGTAATATGGTAATTAGAACCAATGTGACAAGTTCAATGCAAGAAGTATTCCGTTGTAACCGTCCTGATCCAACTCTTTTTGGGAAAGAGAGAGTTATGGTCTCGATTGAAGTTGTACTTCCTACTCGAGTGGTTGTACCTTCCGTGGCATATTACAATGTGATGCGAAAATTAGAAAATAACGAGAAGACAGAGAGAGCTCGTCTTTGCGCGTGTACTATGGTGTATAATGTTGGGAAATTTTTGAAAGAGTGGGTTTTGTACCATTCGAGAATCGGTGTTGAAAAATTCGTGTTATACGATAATGCTAGTGATGATGATTTAGGACGAGTTGTCGATGAGCTTGTTCAAGAAGGTTATGATGTGAAAACTTATTTTTGGTTATGGCCAAAAACTCAAGAAGCTGGTTTTTCACATAGTGCTATTTATGCAAAGGATTCTTGTGCATGGATGATGTACATTGATGTTGATGAGTTTGTGTACTCACCATTATGGACTAACGTATCGCGTCCATCGAAAACTCTGTTACATTCTCTGTTACCAAATCCGAAGAATTTAGAAGATCCGTCAATAGATACGAGACAGGTCGCGGAAATTAGCATCCCGTGTTATGAATTTGGACCTTCGAACAGGAGATTTCATCCGATAACGGGAGTGACACAAGGATACAACTGCAGAAGAAAGATGTTGAATCGACACAAGTCTATTGTATTATTGGATGCTGTTGATCACTCTTTGCTCAATGTGATTCATCATTTTATATTGAAACAAGGGTACAAGAGTAAGAAAGTGAATGTTCATGATATGGCAGTGAATCATTACAAGTTTCAAGCTTGGCCTGAATTTAAGGCTAAGTTTAGGAGAAGGGTGTCTGCTTATGTTATCGATTGGACGAAAGAATTGAATCCACATTCGAATGATCGAACCCCAGGATTGGGATTTAGTCCTGTTGAGCCTAAAGGTTGGCCTATGAAGTTCTGTGAGGTATATGATAATGGTTTGAGAGATTTGACATGGAGATGGTTTGCACGAAAGTCACCAACGCCATCACATTATCGTATGGCTTGGCAAAGATGACCAGTTTGCATCTATGTTGCTCAGATCCTCAGAAAATGTCGTCATACCCGTGTGGGGTTCACCAAGAATGCATGACTTTGAAGGGTATTTGGAGGATCCGAGCAACATATAGGTCGAGATATTACATACTCTCTTGGCCTAAAGTAAAAGGTCTAGAGGATTTTGCTTTTCAAAATTATATTAATCATGTAGATTATGACACTATGCACATTGAGTTTTTTGCTAACACAGGAAAAGATTATGCATCAAGTGCAGATTTTACAGCCTGAAGGTGACAGAGAAGCTTAGAGGAAACTGTTCTGTTATTTAGGCCATGGCCAAATAGCATTAGAATTGACTGATGATTTTTGTTTGTTTTCTATTTAGTTTCTTTATTATTATACCTAAAGGTTGTTCTTTTGATTCTTTATGTATGGACATTTGATTGTTGTTTTATGAAGTAGTTTGCATGCAGCTTGTTGGATAGATAGGATAGGCAGATTTTCTTTACTATATTCTTTGTTTTATTTTATGTTTATTATTAGATGAAACAGACCCATTTAGGAACAAAAAAATACCATCGCGAATTGGATTAAATCTCGATGAAAGAATACATCAATGAGAAGTTAATTCGATAAGTTTAATGATCCTTTTTTATAACTTAGAATTTTATAATCAAAAATATAAAAAGGAGTCAAAACTCGTCTTTATTGAAAAATCGAAGAAAAAACCTTTCGTTAGAAGTAAGAAAGAACCTCTCTCGCCCTCCTTCCATCCGCGAAGCTGGGGTGGGAGAAAAAGATTCATTGTTAATTCTTGTTTTTTGCTAATTAATCCTCTCCAAAATGCAAGTAGCTAACCATGTTTCTTTTGAAATTAACTTTGAGCTGTTACTGGGATCCATGGTGATCATATTTATTGTACTAGAGATCTTTATTAGTGCAATTTATCCTAGTACTTCATCGGCTTAAATTTATGTGTAATTATTTGAGAATGACACATTAATTTAAGAAAGAAAGAAATAATTTTGAAACTCGAAGTTTTAAACATGTGTGAGAAGATTTCTATAGTTATAAAAGCATATATTATTAAGGTAAAACAAGAAGTTAAAGTTAAATATTTTTAAATATAAAAAGATGATTTTTTTGGAATGAAGTATGAACTAATAAGAAAATAGTGTCACGTCAAATATAACAGAAGATATGTTGATCTAATACTTTCTCCAAATCTAACGTCTTATCAACTAAATGCTAAATTCTCTTTTCCTCATCGGGTCAATTCTAACTTACCTATTCTTTGCTCCTATAGGATCCAAGATATAAGGCCACCAATGCAAGATTTCCTGACCTATTACTCATTCCTTACTGACTCAATAGAAAATACAACCTCGAGAGTTAGTTCATATTCGTTGAGAAAGGTATATATCAAATGGCACGTTGCTGTGTAAGTTTATTGGGACAGTAAGATATAGTACTTCGATTAGCTTGTAAAGATCATACAATTAATAATACCAGAAAACTTAATTCTGTTGGGTGCTTACAAATATTGGACACGTACACCATTAGCAGTGGGATGGAATGAACGAGAACTCTACATCATTAATCATAAATTTCGGGTTCGATTTCTTAAGCCTCCACACAGAAACACCTAGTAGAAAGCGTTTTCACCTTTACCACGGTGCAAATACAAGTTAGTCGAGCTAGTAGGTACCCGATGCCTAATGGTCAAACTCAAACGAACTTGATTATTGGACACGTGGATAATTTGTGTACAAGTTAATTTATGTCAATCTAAAAAGAGAATGAAGGGCTGGGTCGCACGTCGTATGCTTTATGTATAAAAGTTTCACAATTATATGGTCTTGCTGGCATTTTACAAGAAAATGTTCGATAAACAAAAAAAATAGTAGTAACATATCCTATAAATTCTTCAAATATCATTGGAGGTTCATTCGTTTACAAGTTCTAACGTGCCACATCATGATGATCAATAAATAAATGTAAATTAATAATGAATAATTAATACTTGAAGAGGAATATATTTTAGGTATATAACAATAATGGCTATTTTACCCATAATAATTTTTTGGTCTATCAATTGAACACAACAGCCACTTTCAGAGCACTTCATTTTTATTTTTTCTGGAAAGATATGTTGAATGATGGTTAATTGAATATTTTTTATCAGAAAATTATATTATTATATAGGTTAAATATTACCTTCTATACATATATATATATATATATATATATATATATATATATATATATATATATAATTTTGATCACTCTTATCGAAATATCTGATATGCCAGTGTATATTGAGCAAAGTTTAACTTATTTTTATCTTTAGAAAAAAAACATAAAATGATTGATGTGGTTTTGGAATTTGTGTTTTAGAGTGAATAATGCATATATAGATGGATCCTTCCTTCTCATGCACACAAAGTTGCACTTTTTAACAAACTTTATGCTAACTTGTAGGCTTGTATCAATCAAATTATATATTCTTAATTAGATTACTACCAAAAGTGAATTTTATTCTTTGATTGCACAAAAAATAGCTGACCTTATACATCTCCTAGCTAGCAAAACGTGTTCACATAGTATGGGACTGATTCTCTCGTCTTTATAGAAGCATATTTGGATCTTCCAATATGATACAATATATATGTAAGTGATTAGCGGTAGGAGAATCAATTTTTTTTAGTCTAGAAAGCTTTATAAGATCATAATTAGATAGCAATGAATTTAAGTTATATACACGCATAGTATAATGAATTTCTTACATTATTAGTGTAATTTAATTTGTTATAACAAGTTGCTTAACATTTATTTTAGGTTATCTATAAATGTTATTAAATAAAACTAATTGTAATTACCTTTTAAGTGATCTAGTCATATAAGTATTTTTATCATCATTAGCTCATAAAACTTAAACTCCTACTTTTAAAACGTCGAGTCACAATTTAGCACTTACTGTTCTTGTGACATATCTGGCAAGTATCAAATTTTCTTTAATAATTATGATGTTTGTGTCAACCTGTATGAATTGGATTGTTTCACTAAATATCTGCTTCCATTAGGAATCGTGTAATTTTGTCCACTAAGCATATTTGTTATGCAGGATTTGAACCTTGATCTCGCAGAATTTACATCCCAGTTCATGACCACTTATAGGCCGCAACCTTAGAATCTCAAGAAGGCTAAATATTCTTCGTTGCAGTAAAATCATATTAGGAGCACCAAAGATTTAGTGCGACGGATGAAAATTTTGTGTTCTCAATTAGAGATATCAAATTCGAGTGTGGAACGAAGACACTCGCGCTAAGGAGCATTTCTCTATTAAGCGAGCCTTATACAGTACGAATTTGAAATAATCCAGTCCCTAAATATCGAATACCAGATAATTGTATAAAAATTAGGTCGGGAGGGGGAGGGTCACATTGCAGAAGAGACAATGTGGGTGTCCATTAGCTCTAGTCTCTACCCAATTTGGACTGAAATTGGTCCTTAGGCGATTGAAGATCATAAAGGATATCATGTGGGCCTCTGGACATTGTTTGAAAACTCTCAAATCTAATGGGCTGCTGAGTTCTTCCAACAAACCACAGCCTTGTCCATTTAATGAACCAAAAGTCTTCTCTTTTTCCATTTTCTTTTCATGACTCATCACTAAAGAAATAATAAATTTTAAAATATAATTTAAAATAAATCATAATATTTACATAGTTATATGATTTTTAATTTTTATGATATTGAACATGTCATAAGATTTGTGTGACTATAAAAGCAATTCATTAAGAATAAATTGTGAAATTTAAAACTAAATAGTTTTCAATTATAAAATATGTCATTCTTTTCGAACAGATTAATAAAGAAATAATTTTTGAAAGGAGGGAGTATGTAATTTCATTCGTATTTTGAAATTGTATCTAGAGTGTACCTTTTTTATTTTTCATCTGATGTTGTTATCTGTATTGGAGCCCGATTGATCCTGATCTGCGACGCGTAGGGTCCATTCAGAAGAAGCGTTTACTACCAAGATATTTTCATATTCAAAAATCAAATCCGAAATCTCTAGTTAAGGGACTTCATCCACTGCACCACATACAGTACCTCAATATATACTCAACAAGTAACATTGGTTCCCCAGACCCTTGCGGGTCTAGTTAAGTGGTTGGGAGGTGGGTTATCAATGTGGGAGACTCAGGATCGAATTCAGCCTCCATCTGCGGCTCAGCCAAGAGACGGTGCATACATAGTGCGGTTTACATTTGCATAGTGAGCAAGTTATCATAGAGAGCTCACCACGAAGTGCTCACCCGAGGCAAGACGCTATGGATCCCTGGAGTAAAAAAAAAAACATTGGTCCCTGTCTGTTGACTAGTCTAGTATGCAATTACCACAATGCTACACCGAAATACTCATTGTTCTTAGTGGCAACACCGCAAGATTCTCTAAAAGTAGATGGTACACGTGTCATTCAACCCTCTAACGTTTATTAAATGCTGTTATTAATTATAATTATTAAAGTTTATGATTATCTTATTTAAAAAATAAAAATATGGAGTTAAAGACTAAAAATGTTAGAAAAATACGGAGTAGTACACTTTTATTAATTGTGTAGGGATCATTTTACTTAAAAATTAAACTATTAGACAGAGCGCATTATTTTATTTTTTTGCTTATTTACATCTTCTACATGCCATTTTGTATGCGAGTTCAAAAAAATTGATGATGAAGAACAAGGAACACTACGTACTACTCTCTCCGTCTCAATTTATACGTAGAATTGTAGATATTAGATTAGAGAAATGGTAGAAAGATTTGTGAGAAAAATGAAGAGCAAAATGACTAAATAAGGTATTTGTAGTTGAGAAATAGGGTTAAAGTGTAAATATATTAATTTAGGGGTTAAAAATAAATATTAAGGGGGTAGGGGGATTATGGGGTGGGGTGGGGGGCAAAAATGGTTGTTATAATCGTTGCACAACGAGTTATAGATCATCTCGTTAAACATAAAAGGTAAAGGTTAAAATTAAATTATTGTAAAATAAGGAAATGTATCATTCTTTTTTAAACGAACTAAAAGGGAAAGTGTATCACATAAATTGGGACCAATTTTTTCTTCAAAATATTTGATTATTTATTGAATTGATTTTTTGACGAAAAAAATTGACTATGATTTTGAGTTTGAAAAAATAGATTTGATTAGTTTTTCAGGTGAAATATTTTTTCACTCATAAAACTTCTAGTTTTTTAAGGTCAAATGCATGAGCAAATGCAATTTTGTAAACTAATTGGTAATAGTTTCGGTAGAAAACTTTCACACTTGATAGTTAAGATAGAAAACTCAAAAAAAGATGATACTTGAAGTATGTTTTTTTATCATTATCTCTCTTAATTAATTAAGTGCTAAACATTTATGTACAAATATATGTCATGCAACTATTGATTTTACCTAAATACTGGATACGTGTAAAAGAAGAGCTATCGCTAGATGAGGAGCTGCAACAATTTTGCTAAACTTAGGAATTATGGGACATTCAACGTATTATTTTCTTGATTTATTCCTATAGTCATATCAGACCCAAGATTTTAGGACCCATTTTTGGTTCCATATTCCCCTAATTTTTTGTAATTTTGGCAATTTTGATCACATTACTAATAATAATTACCTGTCCTTTTATTACATTTGTCCTTTAATATAATGTTTGGTTGTTTTTTATTGTATTTTTTTACCATCTAATTTTCTTCTTAGACTCAGGCCTACACATTTCCAAAGGGAGAGGGAATAATAAAACCATCTCTCTCCTCAGCTACATTTATTTTCTGATTCCTCCTATTCATTGTGGTGCAATTATTTGTTTTGTAATTATTGCAATTATGTAATCAACAAATGATTTTAGCTGAAATTTGAGGTGGGGTTATTCTAATTTCTTGAAATTCTGCATTTGTTTGGGAAATAATTGGCCAAAGATTAATGAAAACAATGAGTTGTTTTTCTTGCATGAACCCTCGTCCTAAGAATGTTAAAGATTATGATGAAGACATGGTCCCACGATCCAACAATTCTGCAGGTTTATTTATGTTATGATTTAATTTACATATTTATTATGTCCTTTTGCTGTTGTATTTTCTATACATCCTCATAACTATGTTAAAGGAGAGTTGGAGCAACAGTATAGTTGTCTTCGTCTAGCCTATCGAATCAGTCATGATTGCCTACATTACGCCACTTGGGATACGACCCTTTAGGGAGTCGTGCATGACTCCATGGATGCTTCGTGCACCGAGCAGCCCTCGTAAATATGTTGTTCGTATCCTCCAAAAATATTGTCGTATCTATGTCGAATCCTCTAAAATGGAATAACTTTTGAAAGAATCCGGCACACACCCTACGTCATTTTTGAAGGATCAGACCAACAATAGCCTTAGAATCCAATCTCATACAATATGGCTATTACTATCAATTCTATAATTATGATGTCTATAGATGTAGTATAATGTGCTTATGTAACTTGCTACAATTTGCAAATGTTTTGAGTTTTTGCAGTGCACGCGAGGGGGGAATCTAATGATTCTGGTTGTGGTAAAGATACCATTAAATTGTATTGTTAAGAATTTCATGAGATTTCTAAATTGAATTTGGGAGTGGCAGAATTTAATCTGATTTTTTTTTTTTGTGGAACTTTCGATGTAATTCATGCATAGGAAATGGGAGAAAGGAAGGTTCTTCGAAAGGTAAAAAAAGTGGGGAAAGTAATAATCAGAACAGCAATGTCGCTCGCAGTTTCGCATTCAAGGAACTAGCATTGGCAACTCAGAATTTTAGGGAAACTAATCTTATTGGTGAAGGCGGTTTTGGAAGCGTCTATAAAGGCCGTCTAGATTCAGGCCTGGTAAGTTTTCTGCTTTCTAAATTTTGATGGTTTAATTCTCATTTATGTTTCTAAATTATATGATGTAAATGGTTAATTTATTACTCCTGAATTAGTCTTTGAGAATGATGGAAGACGAAAAGAAAAATAGTTTTTAAAAAAAATTGACAATGTTGAAACACAAGTTATATTTTCCTTTTTATCTTGATAATAGAAAAATCCCGAGCACCAATGCTCTCTACCCTTCTCCACTTAAATAACAGGCTTATGTTTATGGCAACGTTTGAACCCGTGACATACACCTAACTCATACATCATGCACTACGCTCTTACCACTAAACCAAAGCCATGAGAGGTAGACCATGAGTTACTCCCTCCGTCCCGAATTAGTTATCATATTCCGCTTCTCGAGAGTCAATTTGACTAAGTTTACAAGCTAAATTGTATTAAATTAATTTTAAACTATAAAATTAAAATTTAGATATTCAAAAATTATATGAAAAGTACTACAATTTGCAATTCTTCTTATTTAGTATAATGAAAAAATATATCATTAGTCAAAATTCACGTAGTTTGACTATCGAGAAGTCAAACATGACAACTAATCTGGGACAGAGGGAGTATCTTTGGACTATCTTCACTAATAAAAGAAAAAGCTTTTAGGGTAGCTAGCAGTTGATGGTTTTTTGTGTTTCCTTGTGCTTTGGTCTTATGAGCAGATTGTCGCGATCAAACAACTTAATCTGGAAGGCCTTCAAGGGAACCAAGAATTTGTTGTGGAGGTCCTGATGTTGAGTTTAATGCATCATGAAAATCTTGTCAACCTGATCGGATACTGCACTCATGGAGAACAGAGGCTTTTGGTTTACGAGTTCATGTCAAAGGGTAGCCTGGAAAACCATATTTTCGGTAATTTAGATTCTGCCAGCTACAACTTGTAATATCTCTCGAACTCTTCTTGCTCGTATATTGAATATTGACATTTATTGCCTAAGCTTTGTGAGTCGAGTTGTTTCTTCCAACAGGATTTGGAAGATTTTCTTGACAGTAATGTGAGCATACTAATAAGTTCTGGCTGCATTCTGGTACTGTTGTAGCTACATCGAGAGATGATAGCTTTTGTTTTCATGACATATAATGTGTCATGAAAACCTAAATTGCTTGGACTCTTCACAAATACCGTTAGATGCATGTCCGATCCTCCAAGAGGTGCATTTTTGGATGATCCGACACCGGTGCTGCAGCATTTTTGTAGAGTCCTAGCAAAAAGAGTGAAAACAAGAGACTCTTCTCTATATTCTGAGTTGCCTTTAATGGCTTTAGTAATTGTTGGGATTCTATGGTACTTTATAAAGCAGTACGGGAAGTAATAACTATTACAAATGTTCGAAAGGATAAATAAATGGTCAATCTTCAAAACTGCCGCATGTGTGTTGTGTCTTGAATCTTGATCACCTTGCAAAGCCAATGTTGAGAACTGTCGCAAGTTTGTTGTGTCTTGAATCTTGATAACCTGAAATCAAGAAACAACTAAATCTGGATGGTTACAACGTTGTGTGTTGAGTCGAGGATAGCCCTCTATCCTTAAGACAAGATTGCCCCGTATATATGCTTTTACGTTAGAGGGCAATAGTCTCCCAAGATAAAACAACACTTTAATCTCAACACTACAAAGCCAATAGGTTGAGCCTGGCGAAGAAAACTAATATGACTCGACTTGCTGAAGATATGGAATAGGAAGGAAGAGTTTCTCTCTACTCTTCTCTTTTGTCTCTGTGTATATAGTGTGTCTCTGTAGTGTATATCTTGTGTATATGTGAGGGTTTGCTCGCTGTTTTCCAGTCCACAATTGCCAGATTTTTGCCCTTTGTTTTGACATGATTTAGAGCCAGATTTTGTGCCCTTTTGTGACTGAAAAACGCTGCTGTTTTCGTGTGTTTTCAGTGGTGTTTTGCAGTGCATTTCTGCCTGTTGTGCACTGTATTTTCGTCTATTTTCTGTCCTTTTTCTTGCTCTTGTTTTGAGCCAAATGAAGCTCAATATATAGCATGAGGAGGGGCTGTCCAACAGCCACAAACAAGGCTGTAATGGCCATTGAGGGAGGCCATTAAAACAGCCAAGTAATGGCTATTAAGGCAATTGAAAGAGGCTGCCCAAATGCCCAAGTAATGGGAAGTTAATGGAGATTTAATCAGCCAAGTAATGGCTGGTTAATGCTCCAAAACGCAGTCCAACAGTAGACAGAAAAAGTCTCCAGAAATTCTGGGGACCAAACTGTAAAAATTGAAACTTCAGGGACCAAACTGTACATCTGGCAGAGTTTTCTGGTCCAAACTGTACATATGAAACTTCAGGGATCAAACTGTACATCTGGCAGAGTTTTCTGGTCCAAAAAGATAATATCAGACAGCCCCACAGCCCCACAGCCCGTGACCCGTGACCGGACCGGACGGACGGGCGGCGGCGGCGCGCGTGTGGGATTAGCCTTGAACCCAGGCACATCTAGGTCTTCCCTCCTTTAAACACATGGGATACCCCTTGGGGATCCAAACCCTTTACCACATTAGAGACTTATATAGAGAGCAATTCTTCCTATTCCCACCGATGTGGTAGATTTGTCCCACACCACATTTCCATGCCTCAAACACCTTACTTCGTAGACCAATATCTCTTTCATTTCTCAACGAAATTTGACGATTCTTGGCCCTACGGTCATCTACTCACTTCGTAGATCATGCATGTGCGAAGAGACAAGGTCTCCAACATGCGGAACACTAGTGTTTAATTCATCAAAGATGGGTGGACGATCTCCCGCCAAAGATAAATTTCCAACAATCCCTCTATGAAAGAGAGATTGTGGCGCACACAAGGTGCCTACATTTCAGCAATCTTTCAGCGAAAAGATATTGGATCAGGAGTGGTAGCTTTCGCTTTGAACCTTCCCTAGTTGAAACCATCGGACCTACTTCCTGCGCGGTGAACGTGATGTCTTGAACCGTCGGTGTTTAGTGTAAGCCAAGACAATGATATCAACACAATAACTCTTCTTATTCATTTTCCTTCTTACGTTTACGTCCGTTGTGGCCATGGACACACTTGGATTCTTAAGTGCGTTCATTTGAGGCGCCATCCTCGCACTTAAATAGGTGATCTCCTACAAGGTATCCTGCTATACCCCACTTCTCAAGTGTTAGGAATCATTAAAAGTTTCCCAACCTTAACCTCAACCATTTGAGGATCTTTTAAAAGGTTTTGGAAGCTTAACCTTTACCCACCATACAGTAGCACTTTAATGTCTATCGCGGGAACAGCTTTGGATTCATGTTTCCGCATGGAAATCATCATCCGGCGCTTCTTGCTTCCACCGGCGCTCAACCGAGCCTTTGCCGCTTAGTTTTCCCATTGAACCAAATTCTTGGGATCTCCAATCGGTATGGTTGGGTTTCCACCGCAAGGTTCGTATTGTTTGGGTTTTAAGCCAATTCCCTAGACAGCGTAATACTTGATCTTCGGATAGTCCCTTAGTTAGTACACAAGGATGTGACACCCGTGATGATCAACTGCCATACGGTCTTATGTCTCCGACAGATCCTGAAGGATATGTCCAGACGCCGTCATCCGTGTCCTTCCTGAAGCCGACCGGCTAGCCACAGTGTATAACTGCTGAAAACACGGGTTTCTCCCAATAAGGGACGTCCTCTAAGGAGCCGTGAAGTTACTCAACTTCTTTCATATTTTGTATAAAATGATAAACTCTGATTCCATCATGAATCGGCCGATGCAAGTTTGCTTAGAGGATTTTCCAAGACCCACCATACACATTTGTTTATGGCTTTGGTGTTTTTCAAATCTGATGTCCAGTTTGCATCACTGTGTTCTCCCAGAATACTATAATCCATAGATAAGCGAATAACTCAGATATCGTCATATCTGACTTAAAGCCTTCTATTGATCATGTATTAAGATCATCAGTGAACCTTAGTTCAATTGATCTGTTCGTAGGACGATGCCAGGTCGGTTGTAGTGTGTTCAATACATTGAACTACACATGACCTGTGCATATCGCTCCTTGTCTATGGGTGCACCATGATTCCAATCAGTTCTATGATTCATATCCATTGGTGGCTTCAACGAGACTGTCAACTATCGACCAGTCCGTTAGATGTCTTAGAAATCCAATTCCTAAGATGTCATCTGTGATACTCATATCTTTCATATCGAGACTTTGTTTCAATATGACTTTTACTTTCAGATTGTTGATTCTTCAACTGTTGGCTTTCTAATTTCAGAGTCAATGTTTTTGTGGTCAGATTCATTGTTTCTGTTTTATCTGAAACTTTCAGGACCAAAATGTAAACATTTCAGGGACCAAAATGAAAGTTCAGGAAGAAGCCCAATGATTCGAGAAACCAATTCTGATCCTCTTCTTCCAACTCTCCGGTTGGAAAGGCTGTTTCAACATCCATGCCATGTAAGACTACAATGGCCCTGGATGTAAAGCTACTCACAGGGGAGCACATTTTACAACCCAAATGTTCTTTTCCCGGAGGAAGATCAACCATTACGCAAGTATGGTTCTATATGATAGAATCTATTTCTTTCTTTAGCTTATTTCCAAAGTAGTGCTTTTGGAGATGACAATTCTTTGTTAATTGTCCATGGTTCGTTCTCAACCATACAAGCTAGAAGGTATGGAACAAGTCTTTGTCCCCCTTTTTCTCCTTCTCGGTTCTACATCTAGAATCCCTGAGTTCTGCAGATCTGGAATATTAAGTTTCGAATAGACAACAACTTTCGAGTCCTGTAGATACGGAACGTCTAGTTTCGGACAGTCAGGCCCTCGCGGGTTCTTGTTAACCTTGAGCAATTACTCTTTTTTCCTTTTTCAACGAAAGCTATCTTTAAAGAATTCAGTATTCTTTTACGCCAAGAGGCGATCAACACTACTGTTATTTGCAGATCTAGTGGATATGAAATCTACAGTCTTAGGTACAACTGGACCTGTTTCAGTGTTCCAACTTTTACCAAGCCACCCCACATAATTTGGGCGTACGACTTTGCGCTTAGCTAACACCGTTGGACTGAGGTGAAAAATGAACAGTCGTTTAATGAACGATGATTCACATTCTCCCCCTCTATCACTATGAATTTCTCAATCTGTAGGCTTAGTTGAGTTTCAACTTCTGTTTTGTAGCGCTTATCCGCTTCAACAACTTCATCTTTGCTTTTTAACAAACAAAGGATTTCATACGTTGTACCATCATCAATGAAGGTCACAACGTACTTGTCTCCCCCCTCTATTTTGTATAAACTTCAAATCACCCAAGTAGGTATGACTAAGTTCTAGAGGAGCGGTGCTTCTTTCGCTATTCCCTTTGACGGAATTTGGAAAGGTAATTTTGCATATTCGTCTACCTCACATTCATTTTGAGGGTTTATGTCGACAGAAGGCAACAATCTCAACATCGTTAGTTTTTGAATGACTTGCTATTTAACGTGTCTTAATCTATGATGGTATAGATGCACGGATTACAAATATATCATTCATTTGGCTACAGACGTACTGTACCATTCTTAGTTATTACAGACCTGTTGGACTAGTCTCAAACCAGCTTGACCAACATCGTCCCTTAAACCAAGTTAGGAACATGTATCACCTCAGCTTAGAGTGATCTCATTCCCTGAAGTCCTATTGAGGACAACCTCTTCAACCCCTTCTACTTTAGAGGTGGCGTTGCTTCACATGAACAACCTCTTGCCCGTGGTTAGGGCGTAACCGGATCATATGTGATCTGGATACTCTGGCCCACTGCAGTTGCTTTGCGGTGAGTGTCCAACTTCTTTTCTGCCTTTCTCTAGGCCTTCAGATCATTTCAGACCTGGAAACTCTGACCCACCTTACTAGGTGTCCATTACTTTTCCTATGAAATGAATTCTGGCCCCACTCCAGTCACCCGGAGGCTTTATATGACTGAGTGTCCAATATCATCATATCAAAGGAATTTTGGCCCACTCCAGTCGCCCGGAGGCTTTATATGACTGAGTGTCCAATATCATCCTATGAAGGATCTTCTGCCAAATAGTATGACATGCTCAACGTCTTTAACTTTTAGACTTCTTCCGTTATGATTGGTGCCCAGATAATTCTTGGCGCTTACTTAAGAGTTGTAAAAGTTTTCGCACAGTCAGTGGATCTTACTCCCTCGTATGTGCGAACATACTTTACTCACTTTTAATAATTACACTTAAAAGAACGGATCTTTTTAAGTTGCTTTACAATCCAATCTTTAAACGAAAAAAAAGATGAGATTAAACTTCTGATTTTTAAAGCATAAGGAATATAAATTATTTTCATATTCCTCCTTACTTTAATCCATTTTTAATCAGACCTCATTTAATCTTTATTCTTGACAAGTAAGAAAAACTACTTATCCCAATTTCGGATTCTGGCTCACTCCAGTCACTTCATCAAACTGAGTGTCCAGTTCCTTCTTACCATTATTCGGATCTTTTGTCTGGGATAGATACAGGCCTTCCGCTGCAAGATAGAAGTACATCTTCAGTCTTCTCCTCTTGTCTCAGTTGACATCCTCAGGCTCTCGTGAGCGCTTGTTCCAACCAGTCTTGGTAGCGGTGACACCATGAACACGTTCATCATCATCACTCTCTTCTACCAGAAAACCATTGCCATATCCAGATTTGGTCACACAACTTTTGACCGACATCTTTCGAACACTAATAGTATTACAATACAATCTTGTCTTAAATTGTTGGGATTCTATGGTACTTTATAAAGCAGTACGGGAAGTAATAACTATTACAAATGTTCGAAAGGATAAATAAATGGTCAATCTTCAAAACTGCCGCATGTGTGTTGTGTCTTGAATCTTGATCACCTTGCAAAGCCAATGTTGAGAACTGTCGCAAGTTTGTTGTGTCTTGAATCTTGATAACCTGAAATCAAGAAACAACTAAATATGGATGGTTACAACGTTGTGTGTTGAGTCGAGGATAGCCCTCTATCCTTAAGACAAGATTGCCCCGTATATATGCTTTTACGTTAGCGGGCAATAGTCTCCCAAGATAAAACAACACTTTAATCTCAACACTACAAAGCCAATAGGTTGAGCCTGGCGAAAAAAACTAATATGACTCGACTTGCTGAAGATATGGAATAGGAAGGAAGAGTTTCTCTCTACTCTTCTCTTTTGTCTCTGTGTATATAGTGTGTCTCTGTAGTGTATATCTTGTGTATATGTGAGGGTTTGCTCGCTGTTTTCCAGTCACGAATTGCACAGATTTTTGCCACTGTTTTGGACAGATTTCGGCCACTGTTTTGTGCCCTTTTGTGACTGAAAAATGTTGCTGTTTTCGTGTGTTTTCAGTGGTGTTTTGCAGTGCGTTTCTGCCTGTTGTGCACTGTAATGGCCATTGATTGAGGCCATTAAAACAGCCAAGTAATGGCTATTAAGGCAATTGAAAGAGGATGTACATATGAAATAATTCTGGTCCAAACTGTACATATGAAACTTCAGGGATCAAACTGTACATCTGGCAGAGTTTTCTGGTCCAAAAAGATAATATCAGAAAGCCCCACAGCCCGGACCGGACCAGACGGGCGGGCGGAGGCGCGCGTGTGGGCTTAGCCTTGAACTCAAGCACATCTAGGTCTTCCCTCCTTTAAACACATGGGATACCCCTTGGGGATCCAAACCCTTTACCACATTAGAGACTTATATAGAGAGTAATTCTTCCTATTCCCACCGATGTGGTAGATTTGTCCCACACCACATTTCCATGCCTCAAACACCTTACTTTGTAGACCAATATCTCTTTCATTTCTCAACGAAATTTGACGATTCCTGGCCCTACGGTCATCTACTCACTTCGTAGATCATGCATGTGCGAAGAGACAAGGTCTCCAACATGCGGAACACTAGTGTTTAATTCATCAAAGATGGGTGGACGCATCTCCCCGCCAAAGGCAAATTTTCAACAGTAAATACGTAGACAAGTTAAGCTGATGTCTCATTAGTGTTTCTCTGTTGATACGCTGTCAAGGATAACACAGTAATTGTTTGAGGTCCTCCTAACTGCCTTTTCGCTTTCGTGCTATTACTGTAGTTGTCTTTTTTTTTGGGCTGTATCCTAACTGTCTGTTATCGTCGATGTTCAAAGATTTAGAACCAGGAATGGAGCCACTGAATTGGAAGACAAGACTAAAGATTGCCGCAGGTGCAGCTCATGGACTTGAGTATTTACACAAAGCAAATCCACCCGTCATTTACCGTGATCTGAAATCTTCAAATATATTATTGGACAGCGAATTCAATCCGAAACTGTCAGATTTTGGACTCGCAAAGTTGGGACCTGTAGGTGACAACACTCATGTTTCAACAAGAGTGATGGGAACCTATGGATATTGCGCCCCCGAGTATGCCATGACTGGAAAACTGACTCTGAAATCTGATATCTATAGCTTCGGTGTTGTTTTATTGGAGCTAATAACGGGGAGAAAGGCTTATGATACCTCTAAGAAGCCTGGAGAACAGAACCTTGTTGTTTGGGTGAGTTATCCAAGTCTGAATACTAATTAACTGGTCTCGTTTTTTATTCCACCATTATCCATTAGATAACCTTTAATTCTACCTCATTGCTTATTAAATATATTTGGACTTAGAGAGTCATTTAATTCACAGGATGCGTGTGTTACTTTTCTCACATTGACCTTCTTTCACTGCTATGTTGCTTGGACTAAATGAGCCCCATTCTGATCCTTCAAAAATGCACTACCCTTGGAGGTTTCGATACGCACCCGTAGTCATTTTTAAAGAGTCCGAGCAACATAGTCTTTCAGTCAATTGGATCAATACCTGGTTCCAATTCGAAACTGAAGTCTACTAGGTGTTTTGAACCAATTCCATGAGAATATATTCTCTGTGGAAACTATTACTAGTCATATTATTGCAACAATTTGCCCATTATTTCAAATGAAACTCTGCATCTTACTAGATTCAGAATTGGGTTTGTTTGGTATGAAAGGAAGATATTTTTTTGGAAAATAAGTAGTTTTCTTATTATTTTCTCATGTTTGGTATGTAAGCAGAAAATATTATCCCGAATGGAAAGTTATTTTCCTCATTTTTAAGGAACTTGTTTTCATAGAGTAAAAGTTGGAAAACATTCTCCATACCAAACACACTATTTGAAGATAAATTGCATTTCTTATCCCAGTCTTGCCAAGCTTGCACCAAATCCTTCTTGAAAAATCGTACAATTTTAATTTCTTTTATTCAAAACAAAGATGGAGTAGTGCAACATATATCTTGAACCCAACTCCCCACCCGAATATGACACGTGTTTTCTGTTTATGTACGATGTCTAGAATTTTCTTTATCTGAGAAACTCTTTAACTTGGTTGCAGTCTATTCCTTTCCTCAAGGACCGGAGGAAGTATGTCTATATGGTTGACCCGGCGTTAGATGGTCAGTTCTCTTCTCGCTGTTTGCACCACGCAGTTGCTATTACTGCAATGTGTCTTCAGGAACAAGCCAGTTTCCGCCCCAGTATCACCGATATTGTTACCGCACTTGACTATCTTGTCTCTCAAGCACAAAACTCAGGTCAACGTAAAGGTGGTTCGCACTCTGGCAAGCAAATGCCTTCATCATCAGAAGACTTTAACTGCAGTTCACGAAAGCCAAGCTTTGAGACATTGGCTGTTACATTTAAAATTTTCTTCTGATCAAACTGCTAGATTTATAGATGGTGATTGCTGACAACATAATGAAAATTGAGGTACATTTTATGTTTGGACGTTACAACAGAGGATATCAGTCACTTATGTAGAATTGTGTAATTCTCCTTTTTTGGAGTCTTCTCATTAATGCAATATATATATAGTTGTTTACAATTACAATCCTAATTATAAGAGAATATCTTCTTTACATAATTACACCAAAATAATAATTACAGAATATATGGAGAATATAAATGTATGCTCTATCACATCCCCTCAGTCGGAGCGGGAGGAGGCCGGACGCTTAGACTGGATCTGAAGTCAAGGAACAGTTGCCGAGGAAGTCCCTTAGCACATATATATGCGTACTGATAGGAAGAAGGAACATGTAACACCCGAACATGACCCATGTCAACTTTCTCACGAACAAAATGAATATCCATCTCAATATTTGGTTCGCTGATGTTGAACCGGGTTATGAGACATGTAGACAGCAGATATGTTATCACAGTAGACAATAGATGCCTGACGTATGGGACAATGAAGCTTTAGAAGGAGGTTTCTAAGCCAACAAGCTTTGGCAACAATGTTCACAACGCCTCTATATTCTTCTTTTGGACTCAAACGGGAAAGCGTGGCTTGCCTTTTTGCAGACGACAAAAAAAGGTTATCACCCAAAAATACACAATAGCCAGAAGTAAATCGATGTATGTCGGTACAGCCGCCCCAATTGGCATCCGTATATTATACCAGTCTGGTCGGTGTAGATAGATAAAGATGTAATCCATAGTTAAGAGTACCCTTAACGTACCGAATGATACGTTTAAGAGCGGTTAAGTGAGGCTCCCTGGGAGCATGCATGAACAACCACACCTGTTGAACAACATAGAAATATCGGGCCTAGTGAAGGTAAGATACTGAAGTGCACCAGCGATACTCCTATAAAGAGAAGGATCAAGCACTGGATCCATATCATTGGCGTTGAGCTTCGACTTCGAGTCGATTGTAGTAGGCATGATCTTGTAGTTTGCCATTTTAGCCCTGTAAACAATCTATTTGGCATACTTACGTTGACACAGGAACATTGCATTTTTGGATCTGGTAACGGAAATAACTCAACTTACCCAAGTCCGTCATGACATGTTCGGATTTGAGCAAGGTAATGATCTCATTTTTCACCACATCAGAGGAGGTAGTCAGGACAATATCATCCATATAGAGCAAAAGGTATGCAGTGTCATTACTCATTACCTCAATGAAAAATAAAAAAGTGAATTATCACTATTGTTGCACACGAACCCGATCAGCATAATGTAGGTGGCAAATCGCTCATACCAAGCCCCAGGGGCTTGTTTCAAGCCATAGAGTGACTTTCGAAGACGGCAAACATGCTGAGGAGCCGAAGGATGCACAAATCTAGGTGGTTGATGCATATAGAAGGTTTCTTTCAAATCCCCATGTAAGAATGTATTTTCACATCAAGTTGATGAATCGGCCAGTTCTTCCTCATAGCAATGCTCAAAACAGTACGAATGGTGGCAGGTTTAACCACTGGACTGAAGGTCTCACCACAATCAAATCCCTCTTGTAGCCCCGTGCCATTTGTCACAAGTCTCGCCTTATGATGTTCAAGCTCACCACTATCTCTGAATTTGTGATGATATAGCCACATACATTGAATCACATTGACCCCATCTGGTTTCGGTACAAGATCCCAAATGTGATGTGTAGTGAACGCATAAAATTTCTCACATATGGATGCATTCCAATTTGGGTCAAGCTTGGATAATTTTGGATTTTTAGGTAGAGGTGAGATAGTTTGAGTGGATAGGTTAAAGTGGACTTTCGGTTTAGAAATCTCATGCTAGGCATGGGTTTCCATAAGGTGTGTAGGAATAAGGATCGGGGACAGTAGGTTGTGAGGTAGTGGGGCAGTGACGGGGGCAGTGGGCCAGTGATGGAGCAGTGGGGTAGTCAACGGGAAAGCTGGGCTGTGGTGGGTTAGTGACGGGGGCAATGGGCGGCGGGGGCAATGGGGTGGTCGACGGAAAAGCTAGTAGGGGCAGTGGGCATTGATCCGGATTCCTAGCTTCATGTATTACATTTCTAATGAGAGGGGAAATGTCTGAATCGCCAAGGAAGTTGTAGTCAGTGACTTGAAATATTTGAACGTTTGGAAATGGGAAAATGTTCTCCTCAAATGTGACATGGCGAAAGACTAGGATTTTATTTGTGGACAAATCATAGCATAATTACCCCCTATGATTCGACGGGAAACCCAAGAAAATACAAGGAGTAGTCCTAGGTGCTAATTTGTGGTGGGCCGTGGAGGCGAGATTCGGGTAGCATAGACAACCAAAAATTCAAAGGTGACCATAAGAAGGGATCCGATGAAAGAGAATTTCAGTTGGAGTTTTGTATTGAAGAGTACGTGTTGGTAATATATTAAGAAGGTATGATGTCATGTGTAGTGCGTAGACCCAAAAGGAATGAGGAATGGAAGCATGGAAGAGCATAGTATGGATCTTATTGTTGATGGTGTGCATGATTCTTTCGGCTTTACCATTTTTAAGGTGAGGTATGGGGACAAAAAAATTGAAACATCATGTCATTGTCCGCACAAAATTTATGAAAGGGAAATTGTCAAACTCACAGCCATTATCACAGTGAAACGATTTGATGGTCTTCTCAAATTGGATTTTAACATATGCTTGAAATTCAAGAAAAATTGAGTAAACTTGGGACTTATATTTTAGAGGATAAACCCAAAGAAAATGAGAGAAATCATCCAAAATTACCACATAATATTTGTGATCCAGTTTGCTAGTAATGGAAGATATCCATAAATATGCTTGAATGATATCAAAATGAGAAAAAGTTACACTCACTGAAGATTGAAAAGAAAGTTTAACATGATTTCCTAAAAGAATAAGAGTAGCAGGCATGGGTAAATTTTCCTTTATTACATTGAATGAAATTCTGACTTCTAAAAAAATTAAAAATCGGTGCTCCTGGGTACCCGAGTCTACTGTGCCAAGTTGATAGAGAGATTGCAGCTAGAGAGGTTGGTGGATTGACACTTACAGCGGAATTAGAAGAGAAAGGATATAGGTCCCCCACAATATTGCATCTCGTAAGAGTTGTCCCCGTACATAGGTCCTTCACAGAAAAACCAAAAGGGTCAAACTCAATATATACGGAATTGTCACTAGCAAATTTCCTAACAGAGATTAAGTTTTCAATGATGTTAGGAGCATTTAGGACATTTTTAAGGTAAAGGAAGGGTGAGGTGGTGGTGTTTGAGTGGTGTTATAGCCTTGAATTGGAATGCGATTACCATTTCCGACCAAAATAAATTGAGGATTGTTCAAATTAAATAGTTGAGGGAGATTACTAGAGTCACAAGTGAGGTGGGAAGTAGCACTCGTATCCATGTACCAGGTGTCGTCGAGCTGCTGGAGATTCATAGTGTTGTAGGCCTGACTTGATTTGGTAGGGGTCATAAGACCGTATGTCTGATGTTGCTATTAGGTCGTAGCGAAGTGGGCCTGGTGCGATTGACCCATGTAGTGTGGGCCTGGAGGAGGGCCCAGTATGCTCGATTTGAATGTGGACCCATGTGTTGGGTTGGGGTGGTTGGGTAAGGGCACGGGGGGAGGCCCAATTTCTGGGGTATGGCCACGACATTCGGCTGGCCCACGAAGAAGGGGACTAGGCCTGCCGTGGCTGTCCACCGAAATTAGACCAGCCTCCACGACCTTTTCCTCTGCCGCTGCGGCCTCGGCCCTTGCCATCGGCTCGGCCACTGCGCTGATTTTGGTAGTCCGCGTGTTGCGGTGGTCCGGCAGGTGCAGTGGTGCATCAACTACCAATGCCTTCTGATTATGTTCGTCTTGTTTGGCTCGTCTAGTCTCTTCCAATAGCAATTATGACCGGGCATTGTTGAAGCTAGGGAGGGGATCAGCTTGTTGGATCATCGTCGCAAGTGTATTGTACTCACCTTTCGGAAAACTATTAATGAGTTACAAAACCATCTTTGTTTCAGAAATCAGATTGCCAACATTAGACAATTGATCGGCAACTAATTTTAGTTCTTTACAAAAGTCTGACATGTTAGCAAAGTTCTCAAGACGGATGTTGTTAAATTGTTCCTCCAGATACACGGCACGTGTATGTTTGTTGTTTTGAAATATTTCCTCTAGCCTCATCCATAATTCGTGAGCCGAAGAATCTGTCTTCATAATAGTATGAAGTAAATCCTTGGATATGGTGTCATATATCCATTGTTTGACGATTGCATCGAGCCGCTTCCACGTTGGGTTGTCGACGTCGGGTGGACGGGGGGTGGTGGCATCGATGTGATAAAGGACATTGTAAGCACAAGCATGTATTTGAAATAGTTCAACCCACGGTGAGTATTGTCCATCCTCCTGATCAAGAATCAAAGGAATAAAGTTTTTGATATTGGTCACGGCAAGGCCGGATGAAAGGTGTTAGGAGGGGGAAGAGGATGTGTGTCGTTGGTGGAGGAGGAAGAGGTGGTAGAAGCCATGGACATAAGCCGCCAGCGACGTGAAAAATGAAAAGGGAGGGGGGGCGCAGGATTTAAGGTTTGTGAGAAGGTTAGAGTTTGGTTTCTGATATCATGTAGAATTGTATAATTCTCCTTGTTTGGAGTCTTTCCATTAATGCAATATATATAGGTGTTTACAATTACAATCCTAATTGTATGAGAATATATACTTTACATAATTACACTAAAATAATAATTACAAAATATATGGAGAATATAAATGTATTTTCTATCAACTTCATGTTTTGATTATGAGGTAAGAAGACATCTTGAACACGTTATGCTTCCTCTAATTACCGTGAATTTTGGAAACTTAGTTGCACAAAATTTAATGTCAAAACCTGTTATCATCACAAATAGACATTCCAATTGGAAGTTACCTTTTACTAACATTTTCACCATTTCACTGTAGTAATTCTTCATTTGTCCAAGCCGGTTCATTGCATCCTTGTGTGTAAGAGATACGAATTTAACTTATATACGTTATAGATAGTATTTACACAGTCAGTGTGATTTAACTTGTTGTAGCAGATTGCCTGCATTATCTTCCATATAGTTCCACTTATTATAGGCAGTTACATGTACTTAATTTTTAAGTTACCTATAGTGTGGAAAACACTTACCGTGCATAGAAATTAATTAAACTTGTACGTTAAATACAAAATGTTTTTGGTGTTCCAGATGATGTTTCGACGAATCAAGAAGAACTTCAATTGGATTTGCAAGAATGCTGTAGACTGCTCTTTCTCCTGTGGCTGTTTGTAACCTCAGTCAAGGAACCACTCATTGTTTCAAGTATCTGTATATGGTCTATATATATAAAGATGTATATCAGCGTCGAGATTGTAGATACCCAAACTCTTGTAATTTCATGCATATCGTCGTGATCATATAAGATAATATGAACAATAGCGAAGACTTGTTGATGACATATTAATTCTTCGATTATCTTGTATTATGGTTACAGTAACCTGTTGTAAAGATTAGGGCCGTAAGCTGCCTCTAATCCGAATTTACTGTAAATTCCTCGTTCAGTTCATAATGTCTTCAATCACGGATGGCGGTTTTCAGAAGCTTCAAGTACCCAATAGGGTGCAACAAAACTATGTACAGATCAACGTGTTCTATGAGTTCTTGGCTGATCAAGATTCACAGTTTGTTTTACTTGATTCTAGTGGTGTTTTGTCTATTAACTCTTTTGTTTCCAAAATTTAATAAATTTTCAACTTACATGTCGCATTGAGTCCGTTGCTCGGACCTGAAATGATGTTGCACTCATGTCGAATCCTTAAAAAAAGCAACACTTTTTGAGGATTCGACAGACACTTGTCGACTTTTTTGAGGAGTCTAATAACATAGCTTGGAGTATATATATATATGAGTTGTTTGATGCAGAAGGGTTTTGTTTGTGGCTTATGCAGCCTTATAATATAAGGAGATGTTAATTCATTGAATATGTTATGCACATGGCAATACTATTACTTTTTGCATTCAAAGTGCATATATATATATATATATATATAACTATATATATATATAGTTATCTACTGTATAATATCTGGCCTTCACATGTGAAAATTGTAATGTGCAAAGTATCTATATCAATAAAGAGAAAGTAAAGTTTATCAGACTTCTTGAAAACCAATGCTTCTATTACAGAATACCGGTGGTTAACTAGCATACAATCACATACAAAATAAATAGAGAAGAAATAATAAAATAAAGATTTAACAAGATTCGACCAAGCCTACGTTCTTAGGGTAGAAGCAGAAAACGATACATCATGTGAGATTCCCAATAATCCAATTACTCTCAATGCTTGCCAAACCTACGAGGTCAATGAACCTTAAAAATAGACGAGAACATAATATGATTCGAATTTAGGTCATGTGATCGCACTCTGATCGCGCTACCCTCAGAAGCTCCCCATGATCGCGCTTAGATCGTGCAATGCCAAAAATCGAGTGTTTCTTCGCTGGTCCACTACGAGTTTCTCAAGGTCGAAGTGCAATTCGAATCCACTAGAATTCAAGACACATGTCAACAATTTCAATGTTGAAAATATGCATTGTTGGTATTGGTGGTTTTCTCTTGTGGGCTAGTCTTCCCACCATAGTCATATCTTCAAATTAAAGTGGCAATCACTACTATATTAGAAAAGTAGGTAGATAGTGCAGCCCAAAAGTTTGAAAATTGAAATAGCTTCCTATAGTAATGACTTGCAACTGGTTGCCATTTGGGCATGTAGCTCTTTACCCTGAAGATTGAATGAAGTGACTAGCTAGTGAGAATCTTGTCCATTGTGTGTTAGACTTTAATTTGGTGCAAAACATAATGGCTGATTTATGCAAATATCCCCTTTTTAGGTCTATTTTACATTTATTATCTTATTTTTAAAAGTTATGCAAATATAACTTTTGGAAAATTATCATATTAGACTCGAATTTAATGTTGCTAGTATATTGCTAAGCCTTATAGAAAATATTAGGTTGTCGTCTAATGTTTACATTTCATACCAACGTTTTTTAATAAAAATTTCAGTTTGCTCAACATCGTGATTTAAAAGATTCATAGGTTGCAAAAGAAAAAAAAAAGACCATTTACTAAGTATATATTCCAAAAACGAATAACCGATGAAAATTCCACCAAACACGGGTAAAGTTTACTCGATAAAGAGCCAAGCTAAATTTATTTTGGTTCCATCTACCTTTCTAATTATAAAATATCAAAAAGCTTGTTATAATATGTATTCCTTATGTTTCAATTTTATGTGTTTTATATTCTTTTTTAATCAATTAAAATAGTACTTGCTTTTTTATAGTAATAACCTTTTAATTTTAATATCTCAATGCTTAAAGAAAATATAAGATTTAAAAAAGTAATTTACTAATATATTATTTTTAATTTAAGATCACAAATAACCATATCTTTTCTTACTTCCTTAAATCAAATGTGGGGCCAAATTAACACGCATAAAATCAAGGAAATGGAGGGAGCAAAATGAAAGCAAGTGAGAGAATCCGTATTCCTTTATAAAACAAACAGACACAAGTACATACCCAGCCAAAAAACCAACAACCTTTCCGCATCTAAAAAAAACGCCGCCCACATTAGCTTCCCACTCTTTCCACATGACTACTAGTAATTTTTCACGTAGTCCCGGAGGCATCAATTCGCCGGCAGTGACTTTACCATCACCGCCGGCGAATCATTCATCGGAGATCGACATCGTCCACTCTGACTTCGTCGTAATCTTAGCTGCCCTTCTTTGCGGACTAATTTGCGTACTCGGCCTCATCACCGTCGCTCGCTGCGCTTGGATCCGACGGATCACCCTCGGAAATACAGTTGTTCCTCCTCCTCCTCCGGCGAACAAAGGTTTTGAAGAGAATATTTTATTCATAAACTCATAAATTTTGTAACGCTGTCTACAATCTCCGCTCTATGAAAATAGCCATACCATCTATATTATACTTCTTCAAAAAGTAAAGATTAAGCTTATAAGGAATGATTAAAACTATTTATCAAAACTACTAGAAACCGTTTTTTTCACTTATATTTAGTGTAAAATTTGTGCTATAAAATATGATTTTTGCACCTCATTAAATTTCGTAATTTTTCGCATGAAAATATTACTACTATTTAAGCTTTTCGCAATGACATTAAGTAGGAAATAGTCATTGAACATTTTTCAGTGGAAAAAATAGAGATTGTTTAGTAGTAATGTGGAAACAGCCTCAGGTAAGGCTGGTTCAATCCTTTTTCGGATCACATGACTAAAGCTTAGTGCACCGGACTGCCTTATTTTACAAGGTTTCATTTTTTAACTCAAAATAAGAAAATTTATTTTTATATAAATTTAATTATAAATTCTAACTAGACATGAATTACAATACTAAATCTTAATCAATTTTAATTTCTTATAATTTTGAATTATTTTTTCCAACAGGTTTGAAGAAGAAGGTCCTCAAGTCACTTCCGAAGTTCAGTTACACACTAGAACGATCCGCGAAATTTTCCGAATGTGCGATTTGCTTGACGGAATTCGTTGACGGAGATGAAATCCGAGTGTTGCCGTTGTGCGGCCATGGATTTCATGTAGGATGCATTGATACTTGGTTAGGATCGCACTCGTCTTGTCCGTCTTGCCGGCAGATTCCAGTAGTTTCCAGGTGCGACAAGTGTGGCGCCGTCGGAGGTGAGTCCGGCGGCAGCCGATTGGTTCCGACAGATTATCATGTAAATGCTTTTTTACCTTAGAAAGTAGTGGAGTAATAATATTTGAAGCGAGTTCAGGATTTTAGTTTTTTTGAATTACTATAATTTAGACATTTTTATTTAAAAAATTAAGATAAATATAAAATTTGAACTAAAATTATCCAGTTTGATGAATCCCTAAAACTATATTCTATCTCAGCTCAGTGTATATATTATTCAAGTATGTATATCTAAGAATTACTAGCATTTGAATTTGTAGTGAATTGAATGGTTAACACGTGTGTACCACTATTGTATTTAACATATTTAAGGTTATGTAACTATGGTAGAACTAGGATCTCTGTTGTATTGGGATTCCACATTGTACACATATATATATTTTATATTAATGAGAAAGGCTCTCAATGGAGATTAATACAATTTTACATGGTATCAGAGGCCTAAACCCCAAAACTAATTTTTTTCTTTTTCCGGCGGTCTGCCCAAGACACATATTTGTGCTCTCTTTTCTTCTTCTTTTTTCCGCCTGTCCGCAGTCTGCAGCTCCCTCCCTTTCTCTGCAAACCAACATGCCTTCTTTTCTCTGCGACCCCATCTGTCTGCAACCCCCTCCCTTTCTCTGCAAACCAACAGGCCTGCCCTCCTCCCTTTTTCTCTGTCAGAGAAATAACCCTTCTGCAGCCTTTTTTCATTACCCGAAAATACTTTAAAGTTTTTCATTTACCCGAGAACATCTAAATGACTTCCTTGACCCACCAACACCCTAACAATGCGTGGTATATGGATACGAGCACCACGTCTCATCTCACCAACAGTTCAGGTAATCTTCCTCAAATGCGTCAGTTATCAATTTCACAATCTATTGTGGTCGGTAGTGGTCACCGCATTCCAATTCAAGAATTTAGCCACACCATTACCCCACCACCGCATCCACACTTCTCTCTTAAAAACGTCCTTTATGCCCCAAACATCATCAAAAATCTAATTTATGTCAGAAAATTTGCTACCGATAATTTTGTCTCAATTAATTTTGACCCGTTTGGATTTTTCGTAACGGATCTCCGTACCGGGAAACTCCTTATGAGATGCAATAGTGAAGGGGACCTATATCCGTTCCTACCCACATCCGTTGCTAGTGTCACTCCTCCCACCGTTTTAACAACCATATCTCCCTCTACGTGGCATAGTAGACTTGGTCATCCGGGTTCTCACGTTTTTTATTCTCATAGAAGTCGAAATTGAATCCAATGCAACAAAGGGAATCTCTCTCATAGTTGCTCCTCGTGTCAGTTAGGGAAATACGTTAGACTGCCATTTACGACTTCTATGAGTACTACTTTCTCTCCCTTTGATATTATTCACGATGATGTACGGACATCTCCCATAACCAACAACTTAGGCCACAAATACTATCTGGTATTTTTGGATGATTTTTCTCACTTTCTCTGGGGCTATCCACTCCAACTCAAATCTCAAGTGTTCTCCAAATTTATTGAGTTTCGTACACTGGTTAAAACGCAATTTGAAAAAGACATAAAATCGTTTCAATGTGATAATGGTCGTGACTTTAATAATTCTTTCTTTCATAACTTTTATGCGGCTAACGGCATGATTTTTCATTTCTCATGCCCTCATATCTCCCCTCAAAATGAAAAAGTCGAAAGAATTCTTCGAACCATTAATAATATGATTCGTACCCTTCTTTTTCATGCGTCTCTCCACCCTTAATTTTTGGGTTTATGCATTAAAAATGATAGAAAATATTCTTAATATTTTACCTACCCGTGCGATTCAAAATAGGACACCCACCGAAATGCTCTATCGTCGGATCCCCACATATAACCATCTTAGAATTTTTGGTTGTCAGTGTTACCCAAATCTGACATCCATGGCACCTCACAAATTAGCACCCCGGTCTATTCCGTGCGTCTTCATAGGTTTTTCGTTAAACCATAGGGGGTACTTGTATTATGAGCTCTCTACCGACAAAATCATAATTTCTCGCCACATCACTTTTGTCGAGTATGTTTTCCCGTTTGACAACATTCAAAAATTCTGAGTCACTGATTACAAATTTCTTGATGATTTGGACACATCACCGTTTGTCCACCAAGCTCTCCGATATGCTACCACTGTTCCGGCAGCAGTCCGCACTCTGCCTCCACCACCTCCCCCACATCGCCATTACCGGTCAATCATCCGGTGCCACCACTTCTACCCCATCGCTTTCACGCCATCGCCACCGCTTCGGTGTCCTCGCTCTAGTCCACTATCACCGATCGCTTTATCGCCCCTCCGTCGATTTCGGTCACCATCTCCGACACCCAATCGACGCCCAATGTGTCTCAGTCACCGGCCACCACCAAACCCAATATTGTACCAGTCACCGGAACCCACAACACCACCAGTATCTGAAACAACACCACAACCCCACCACCATCACCGTACCCGACAACACCAATCACTGGAACCCACAACACCACCAGTATCTTAAACAACACAACAACCCCACCACCGTCACCGTACCCGACAACACCCACCCCAACCCACGTTGATCTACCAAGATCGATACCCACACCTCTCCCGGTTACCTCTCCTGTCGACCGATCCACCAGCCTACGCAACCCAGTTCCTGACACCAGTGACTTGATATCACACCCCCACAAAAATACCCAATCTATCCCTAAACCCACACACCATATGGAAACACGTGCTCAACACGGGATTTTCAAACCCAAAGTTCAATTTAACCTATCCACCCATACTATTTCCCCAATTTCAAAACCCCAAAATTAGCCAAACAAGACCCCAATTGGAATGTTGTCATGCGTGAGGAATTTAATATTTTAACCAAATAACACACTTGAGATTTGGTTCCTAGACCGAAATGGGTTAATGTGATCCGATGCATGTGGCTCTTTCGTCACAAATACAGAGACATTTGTGATCTAGAGAGATATAAGGCCAGACTGGTGGCTAATGGCATAAATTAGCAGGAGGGTATTGATTGTGGTGAGACATTCAGTCTGGTTGTTAAACCGGCTACTATTCGCACAGTCTTGAGTATTGCTATGGGTAAGAACTGGCATATTCATCAGTTTGATGTGAAAAATGCTTTTCTACATGGGGATTTGAAAGAAACGGTTTATATGCATCAATCGCCTGGTTTTGTCCATCCAACAGCCCCTCAGTATGTATGTCGTTTAAGTAAGTCACTTTATGGCTTGAAATAGGCCCCTAGAGTGTGGTATGATCGGTTTGCACAGTATATCCTGCAGTTTGGTTTTGTGTGCAGCAAGTGTGATAATTCTCTATTTATTTTTCATAGTGGTAGTAGCATTGCGTGTTTATTATTGTATGTTGATGATATTGTGCTCATTGCATCCTCTGATTTGTTGAAAAATGAGATCATTACACTGCTCAAAACAGAATTTGCTATGACTGACTTGGGGAAGTTGAACTATTTTTTGGGGATTTCTGTGACTAGATCTGCAGATACTATGTTTCTTTGTCAGCGTAAGTATGCAGAGGAGATTGTATACATGGCTAAAATAACGAATTGCAAGATCATGGCTACTCAAGTTGACTCTAGATCAAAGCTTAGTGCTTTGGATGGTGATCTAGTGTCAGATCCCACTCTTTACAGGAGTCTTGCAGGTACACTAGAGTACCTCACTTTCACCAGGCCTGATATTGCTTATGTTGTTTAGCATGTATGCTTATTTATGCATGCCCCCAGGGAGCCTCACTGTACTGCCCTCAAACGTATCATTCGATATGTTAAGGGCACACTTGATTATGATTTGCATCTTTACCCCTCCGCACTGAACAAGTTGTTGTCATATACGGATGTTGATTGGGCAGGTTGTCCGGACGCGCGACGCTCCACCTCAGGCTACTGTGTGTTCTTAGGAGATAATCTTATTTCTTGGTCCGCCAAAAGGCAACCCACATTATCATGTTCGAGTGCAGAAGCAGAATACAGAGGCGTTGCTAACGTTGTTGCTGAGATATGTTGGCTCTGAAACCTTATTTTGGAGCTTCAGTGTCCATTACGTAAGGCTTCTTTGGTTTATTGTGATAATATATCCGCCATATATCTGTCTCATAATCCGGTTCAACATCAGTGAACCAAGCACATTGAGATAGACATCTACTTTGTTCGTGAGAAGGTTGCTCTCGGTCATGTCAGGGTATTGCATGTGCCTTCTTCATATCAGTATGCGGATACATTCACCAAGGGCCTTCCTAGACAGTTATTCCTCGACTTCAGATCCAGTATTAGCATATGGCCTCCTCCCGCTCCGACTGAAGGGGTGTATTAGCACGTGTGTACCACTATTGTATTTACCATATTTAGGGTTATGTAATTATGGTAGAACTAGGATCCCTGTTGTATAGGGATTCCACATTGTACACCTATATATATTTTGTATTAATGAGAAAGGCTCCCAAGGGAGATTAATACAATTCTACAATCATTTCCTTCACGATGGTTAAATAATGAAGTAAAATGTTTTCCAATTTTCTTCTACTATTGAGAGTTTTATTGTGATTTTGTGAGTACATTGCGTTTAGTTAAGTTTATTACAGTATCACCTACCTGGGTTGTCAATGAATACTCCATTAAATACTCTCTCCGTTTCAAAAAGATGGTATGGTTTTAACTTGGCACAAAGTTTAAGAAAATAGAAAAGACTTTTGAATCTTGTGATCTTAAATTAAAAATGTGTTTAATGTACAAAAATGACATTTAATCTTGTGATCTTAAACATATCATGTGGAAAGTTGAAATAAAAGAGTTGTCAAAAAGAAAAGAAATATTTTTTTTAAAACTAACTAAAAAAAAAGTAAGAGAATTTTTTTGAAACGGAGAGAGTATCCCACTAAACTTTGAGAAATGGCTCAAATATATATAAAATTGGTTCAAATATACCCTTATTCACTAACAACTGGACTGGACCTTTTTTTACAATAGAAAAGGCTCAAATCTAGTCGTGAACATTGCAAAATTGTTCAAATTTGCTCCTGAACTTTGAATGAAGGACTTATTATTCCCGCGATAGCAACGTTTTCTTCAACACTCTAATTAAAACCTCCAACGGTGATTTCTTTGATCCCAAGCTCAAATTAATGACCCTCAAGTTACAATTCATCCCAAATATAACTGAAACGATGAACAATAGCATCACCAAGTTAAATTATCACCTTTTCTGGAAACTCAATCAACACGCACAACTCCGTCACCAATGTCTTTCTCAGATCACTAGTAGTGATGCCAAAACTCCATATCAGCAATGTAATACTAAAACAAAAGTAGGTATATAATATTTGGCTTCTACAATATTATGACGGTCAGGGGTGGGTTATAGTAGTTGAGTTGTTGGAAATTTACTAATATGTTCAATTAAGTTTATCCCATTATTTATGACTCGAACAATTGGGGTCCCGCATGTTGAAAATGTCGCGTAAAATGGTGATATGAAAAGAAAAAAATAGTAAAGACGAAGGTGTGTGAGAGACCGTTTGAATGATGTGGGTTTTGTGTGTTCATTATGTGAGTTTTGTCGAGGTAAAATGGTAGAGTGGTGGTGCAGTAATAGTGATTTTCAAGTGATATTTTTTAGGGTGGAGTGAATCAATTGTTATAATGGTGATTTATTTAGAGCGATAATGGATGATATATAGTTGAGAAAATGAAATACACACGAAATAGTACGCAAAGTTCATGAGCAAATCTTGACCATTTTGGACCAATTTTATAACAGTAGGGCATGTTACCCCAACTAATGACAAATTACATATGTGAATCATTTAACAAGTTTAATGACATATTTAGACCTTTTCTCTATAAGAAAATTAAACAATATATATAAGTCATATATTACTTTTTATATATAAAAAAATATTGAATATTTAGAATGAAATTTCTAATTTCTCCAGCAATCACCACCTTGCAAATGACATCTTTTTTATGTGAGTCTACATTTCAAAGCTGAAGTTATGAGGACGGTTATTAGTGGGTAAACCACCAAAAACACCCAAATTAGGTACGGAATACTAAATGTGGCAAAAATGTGAGGAATGTGCATTATAAAATAGTACTAATAGTAATCAAATAGGTGCCCCAGGGTCACATGCGAGTTGGTAAGTGGCAAGATGATTGGGGTACAATCACTCCGACGTCGCGGGTTCGAATCTGTGTGGTGACAGTCTTTGCTAAAATATTGCAAGGGTGGTTGCTGGGTTCGTGTCCCGTTGGTCCTCTTCTTTGCAAGGCTGCCACTCGCGCATATCCCTCGATTTACATCCCACCTAACCAAGAGGCCTCTGGTACAGATGGAGGGTTTCGCCTTCGGGACTTTCCCCTTCACAAAGTAATCAAATAGGAACATGACAATTGACCGCCACCAAAAGGATGCGGGCACGATTTTCATGAAAGAGGTTAATCATCTAGTATTATATATGTAAAAAAAAATCAATCCTTATATATAGTGTGTGATTTTCTGACGAAAAACTTCAATTTCATTCTTCGTTTCCCTAGTCGCAGTATTCTTGCTCAACCCAACATTTATAGTGTCGTCGCTTTGATGAATTTTACAAGACGAAATTCTAAATTTATTGGATTAATGAGTTCCAAGTACTAGTTGCTAAAAAATTGGAACCGTGGGAAAACACAATTCTCCATTACATATAGCAACTCAAAATTATTAAGTTATTAGCTAGAGATTCGTGTACTAATTCTTTCTTTTCCTTCTTTGTCCTAACGTGTATTTTTGGTACTTAAAACACTAATGGGGTTAATATTCCTCCAACTTAGTGGAAAATAATTAATAAAATATGGGTCATGTTATTCATGCCATTTTCATTCCCTTTTAATGGTAGCCATCCAACAAAGTAACTATGGAGGACCCATGAAATCCCACTGACAATTATAAGTAGAGCCCCATTTCATTGTCACCATTATTTTCTCAAGTACTCACAGCTCACTCCTTTAAATAAAGATGCTGGGGGTTGTTGCAGCAGCTTGTCTCACATCCACTAGGTGTGCTGATTTGAGTTTTATAAGTTCTGATTTTCGATCAACTTTACATAATTATACATTAAAATTTTCTGAAATTGAACTGTAGATACTATTTGAATCAACATTAATTATCCTTTAAATGCTAAAGTAATTGGGTTGGAAAGGGGAGAGCGGCCCAACGAGCGTGGATCAAAGAGAAAGACTAAAAACATCTAGGCTGCAAATTTTTGGAAGATGGCGGAACATGACACCTTAGACGAATCCCGCATTGAAATAAAAGTAAAGTGAAGAGCTTTATAAAACACAATAAATTCACATGGACTAAACAATGACGTACGTTAAAAGACAAATTTGTGAGGCCTAGTGGACCAAACCTGACAGTACATGCCATGAACTTCAACTGTGACAAATTTAATTTGAGTCGAACATTGGTAAGCGGCAAAAGTGCATAGATATTTGATTTTGGGATCACCATACCTTTCAGCATGTTTGCCTGACTTCAGGCAGAAACACCTTAAATTAGATTGATCCAGTCATATGAAACTTCAGACAAAAGCCTGATAAAGACTAACTTCAGACATCGTATGTATGAAATTATTCTGAAGTGAGCAGATGTGCAAAAATTTAAATATAAAAAGAAATTAAAAAAAAACTGAACGTAAAAGTTTTACTTTGTAAGCAACAACAATATTTGTCGATAGCAACATTCATCATGCTCTTAATTACCTCAAATGAAAGAAAACACATGGTAACGAAGCAACAATGGCCGTAGTACAAATTAGTGATTGATTGACAGATAAGTTTACTGGATCTGTCTAGTAAGGTTCATCTTAAAAAAATTATTGTTACATTAGGGAAGGGGGATATGGATGGCAAGGGCAGTCTAGTGCACAAAGTATTATGCGTTAACAGGGTCGGGGAAGTGCCGCACGCCCAAAGAGTGTGATGTAGATAGTCAAACATAATTCAAGCATTAGTGGTTGTTTCCACATTTTGAACCCGTGACCTATGTTATATATATATAATATATAAGTATTATTTAATAATAATAATTAAATAAATAAAAGAGGAAAAGGTACTAGTTAGTTTGAATTTCTAATGGTTGCCTACTTGTAAGATTGGAATAAACTCCCTTAGGGATTCCTTTCATTAATCACAATATATATAGTTGTACAGAAATTGATTCCTAATACAATAAGAATCCTAACTTACCTTAAATGGTTAATTCTTAATACAATAAGAATCCTAAGTTACCTTAAATATACATCAATCATAATTACAAAATATACTGTGAATATTCGGAGAATATTCGCTAATACTCCCCCTCAGTCGGAGCGGGAGGAGGCCGAACGCTAAGGCTGGATCGGAAGTCGGTGAAGAGTTGTCTCGGTAGTCCCTTTGTGAAAATATACGCATACTGATAGGAGGAAGGCACGTGTAATATTTTGACATGACCAAGGGCAACCTTCTCACGCACAAAGTGAATATCCATCTCGATATGCTTGGTCCGCTGATGTTGGACCAGATAGTGAGACATATAGATGGCAGATATGTTGTCACAGTAGACTATAGATGCCTTTCGCAGTGGATACTGGAGCTCCAAAAGAAGATTTCGGATCCAACAGATCTCATCAACGACATTAGCAACTCCGTGATACTCTGTTTCAGCACTCAAACGGGATAGTGTGGCCTGCCGCTTGGCGGACCATGAAATAAGATTATCCCCAAGAAATACACAGTAGCCTGAGGTGGAGCGACGTGTATCCAGGCATCCTGCCCAATCTGCATATGTGTAGGAGAGTAACTTGGTTGGGGCAGAGGGGTAGAGATGCAGTCCAAAGTCCAGTGTGCCCTTAACGTATCTGATAATACGTTTGAGGGCCGCAAAATGGGACTCTCGAGGGTCGTGCATAAACAGACACACCTGCTGAACGGTATATGCAATATCAGACCTAGAGAATGTAAGATACTGAAGGGCACCTGCAAGACTCCGATATAGAGTGGGATCAGAAACTGGCTAACCCTCATTGGCACTAAGCTTGGATTTCGAGTCAACCGGAGTTGACATAATTTTACAATTTGTCATCTTAGCCCTCATTTGTAATGCATGATGCCAAAATGAATGTGGTAATGATGCATGAGCTAGTAGTGTATGAACAATATTATTAATGGTGCGGATTTTTCTCTCGGCTTTCCCATTTTGTGATGACGTATGTGGACAGGAAAACCGAAAAGATATACCATTAACCTTACAAAATTCCCTAAATGGTACATTAGCAAATTCCCTTCCATTATCAGATTGAATGTTGTTAACCTTCTGTTCAAATTGAGTACGAATGAATGCTCTAAATGATAAGAATGAGAAATAAACCTGAGACTTTTTAGATATCAGAAATATCCACAAAAAATTAGAGTAATCATCCAACAATAAAACATAATACCGGTGGCCCGAAGAGCTCAAAACGGGAGACGTCCACATATCACTATGAATAATATCAAAAGGCAACATAGTAACAGAATTAAAGGCAACAAAGGGTAATTTAACATGTTTCCCAAGCGGATAAGAAGGACAAACACTAGCACTATCAGTATTATTACACTCAATAATTTTATTTTTTTAGAGAGTCAAAAATAGACGCTCCCGGATGACCCAAACGTGCATGCCATAAAAAGGATGCTAAAGTTGCAAACGTTGATGGTGTGGCTTATTTTGTGGTGATGGTGGTGGTGATGGGATAGAGCTCACCCCAACTATCACAGCTCATTAGATGTATCCCCGTCCAGAAATCATTCACAGAAAATCCAAACGGATCAAATTTAACAGAAACCGAGTTATCAGTTGTAAATTTTTGAACCGACACCAAATTTTTAATTAATTGAGGAGCATGAAGGACATTTTTCAAAGCTAAAGGCGTGTTTGGGAGAGACAAATTTATGTGACCATAACCACGAATTGGAATTAAATGACCATTATCAATAATTATGCCATATTTTTTTCTCAAATTGAAATAAGATGAGAGATTACTTGCGCGGATGTCATATGAGAAGTAGCACCAGTATCCATGTATCAATTTGAATCCAAAGGATTTAGCCCAAGTGTATACATTATTGCCTCGATATCCGTGTGGGTTGGGGAAACAGTTGGGCCCACAGCAGTGAAAGTCTGCTATGATCGAGGCCCAAGCAGGCCAGACTGTTGCCAGGTCGAATGTTGTCGAGGCCCATTAGGGGATGTCTACTGTTGCTGCCTTCCACTAGGCCTGGCCCAGTTTTGTGTAGGGTAAGGGCATGGCGGCATGGGTCACTGCCCACTGGCCCAAGGCATGCCCTATGGCCACTACCCATTAGCCCAAGCCTGCTTCCAGGGGTGTTGTGGCCCGGACCCCTACTGGCAGCCACCACGTCCTCCGCTGCAGCCCCCGTAATTTTTGCCACCGTTGTTGCGATTTTGACCCTTTTTTCCACCACTGTTGTTACGGTTTTGACTATAATCTTTGGAGAATGATTGAGAGTCATCGGTGTCTTGGGACGTGGCCACCATCATGGCGAAATGTGCTCCAATTATGACCTTTTTAGCCAACCCCACTTCTTCTAGGGTGAGCATGGAATGTGCTTGGTAAAACGATGGGATAGGATTTCTTTGGCGAAGAAGAGTTTCAACCCTATTATACGCTTCAGAGAGGGCCGCAACCATTTAAAAAATGAGTCGATCATTTGTGACCGGCGCTCCGACGTTCTTGAGTTGATCCGATAATTCCTTTAGCCTCTGACAACATGAGGGGGCGTTCAGAAAATCCTCTATAGTTATGTGAGAGAATTTTCGCTCAAGGGTTACGGCACGAGAATTTTTGTTATCTTGAAATATATCACGCAACCTATTCCAAGCTTCCATTGTCGTGGCATCGGGTTCGATAATTGTATGCAAGAGGTCCGTAGAGATGGTGGAATAAATCCATTGGAGGACCGTAGCATCAAGAATTGCCCATAACTCTATTTCATCATCGATGGAATTCACCTTTTCCTTGCATTTTTCTGGTTTGATGATGTGATGGATATCTCTATGAGACCTTGCGTGAATTTTAAAAAGTTTCGCCCACATCGCATATTGGGCGTTTTCCATTTCAAGGACGATAGGAATATTGTTCTTGATGTTGGAGACTGCAAGAGCAGGATGAAATGTGTTCTTTGTGTTAGACATGATTGATGAAGATAGGAAAATTTGGGCGGCAGAAAGGATTGCCGAGGAAGTCGGCAGCAGAAGTGGTAGAGCTGCCGAGGAGGTCGGCGGCGGAAGAGGTAGGGTTTAGGAAAAGTTTGCCCTAGACTTTTGATACAATGAAAGAGAATAATCCCTTCATGATTTCATTAATGTAATTAGCTTATATTCATGATATACAATAGTCATCCTAGGCTATAATTACGAAAATCAAACATTCACCTAACTAATACAAAATATTGCTACAATAATTACAGATATACAAAATCACTAATTATATCAAAAGAATATATTTGCATATATTCTATCAAATACTTAAACGTTATTATCATTTTTTTAAAATGCTCAAAATTTTCATCAAACAACACAACGTTTTGATTTGCTAATATTATTATCAATTATTATAATTGTTCTCTTCGAAAAGTAATTTTCAATTTCCAACTAAACATTGGAATATATTCTTTTGAAAGATAATTTTCAGTAAATAAGTGATTTTTCAAAACACATTTCTAAAAAAATGACTTTCGTCGTACCACAAAACATATCCTTAGTGACAAATTTATAACACAATCATGGGATTATATTTTTCATAAAGAAGGTGGGATAGATAATCCTAATTATAATCTGATTATAATTCCAGGATAACTTGATTTTGGACCGAACGGCCCCTTAATTGTTGCTTAATAATACTGAACTCTTGGGGGCCCAAATGGGGAGAAAAGGGTTATATTAGGATGAAGAGAAACACTGGCAAGGCCCAAGGACTTTGTGGAATCAACAAAATGGCTTCTTTCCCAATCAAAAAGTAGTGGGGAAAAAAAAGTGTACTCCTAATTCTTTTGTTATTGTTTTCTATTTGCTGAATGTTGTTTTATTTGCTAATTAAGCATTATGATACATTTTTATTAAGGAAGTACCAATATAGTGTACTTATCCAAATGTGTTTTTAAAAGAAATCATTGCTTTCTTTGTTTATTTCAGATTCTAATTGTCCGTTTCATTTTATGTATCTTAGTCTGACTGACATAGAATTTAAAAAAATAAGACTTTTAAATCTTGTAATCTTACACTAAATATGTGTAATATACCAAAATGCGCTTTGACTATTGCAGTCTTAAACATATCGTGTAACATATTGAAATTTAGGAGTTAGTACTGCATATAAAAAAGTGATTTAAAAAAAAAAGATTAGAAATGAAAATAAAACACATAAATTAAAACAAAAGTACTCGTATAGTTTATAGTCTTATTTCGCCATTCGAAATGATCTTATTTTAATGAAAATTAATCCTTTTTCAAGATAATGGGAAATATTTACCTTTTCAAAAAAAACGAATCTATTAGAGCCGACTCTAACAGAAAAGAAATTAACCACATAAAAAGGAAGAAAAGTACTGACAGTACCAATATTAACATGTATATTCGAGAAGGGTGAATGAACGCAGATCATACCCCTACCCTACCTTTATGAGGTAGAGAGATTGTTTTCGATAGACCCTCACCTTAAGAAAATCGTTTTTTTTTTCAAAAAGGCTTGAAATAGTAAAAGTTATGATAAAATATTTGAAGGAAGAATAGCAGTCAGTACAAATATTAAAGATAACCAAAATAAAATAAACAAACAGTAGTAATAGAATCGAAGCATAAGAAATATATATTCTTCCACGTCCACAGAATTGCAATAAAATAAACTCAAAGTTGAAGATGGCTAATGTTGAAAGTCATCCTTAGATAGCAGCACATTATAACAGCAAAAGCAGAACAAGAAAGCCAAACGATGTCCTATGATAAATAAAACACAATATGCTAAATTAACAAGACAGGAAATGCAGAACACCTAGCATCAGCAAATTGGCTTTTCTCACCAGTACTAAACTAAGGTTAAAAGTGCCTGTGGTCCTTATTTCTGCATAACTACAACTACACCGATGATTCACTATCAGTGACACTTGATGATTCACTATAAGTGTCACTTGACGATGCACGATAAGTGACACTTGATGATTCACCAGAAGTGCCACTTGATGATTCACCAGAAGTGCCACTTGATGGTAGGCTATTGGCCGCCGTCATACCACCAAGATTGGCATTCAACGGAGCAGGTGACGCCTCAAAATGGTTTGCTGATTTTGGCTCTTTCGGGCCATCTGCAACGGATAGGACAACCTGGAACAGAAGCCATTTAATTAGTAAACAATCTGTGTGACCTAGATAAACAAATAGTAGTGTGAGCCCAAGAGCCCAACCATTCACCTCTGTTATCATTAGGTCATAGTCATACATTTGAGTGCGCGCTTTTTTTTGGGTTACTTTTTCGATATGGTAAACCTCACACACCTCGAAAAGTTAACGATAACTAATGATAAAATAACTCAAGAATAGGGATCATACTTTGCTTAAGTCCCCCCCCCCCCCCCCCCAATCAAAGAAAGGGACAATGCTTCTTGTGTGCTGCACTCGGTTAGAGGAATCAAGGAAGGGGAGGGTCTGGAATTGAGGAGTTTCCGGGTACAAGATACTAAATATGTAACTTTATCAAAAAAGAGTAAACGATACTGAATGTCTTAATCAGTATATTGCATGCATTCGTAAAGCTCGAATGGTTTCATCCAATGGAAAGACGCGTATAAGTAGTCAGAGTGCCAAAATGTACACCTAAAAATCAACAGATTGTTCGTCTCAAAAAAGATACCTAGACCACCTTCACTAAATACCAATTAGGGAATTCTTAGTAGCTCAGTTGGTTGGCTACCTGAACTTTCACCTTGTTGGTGAGGGTTCGCTTCCCCACCTTGTAATTCCCTCCCCCATTTCCCCTTCCCCTACCCCCTATGTAATAAAAGCAATGTAAAAAAAAAAAACTAAATACCATTTAAAACTAAATCCAGGAAAGGCGGATAATGCTGAATCTGATCTTCCTGTTTTAGGATTACTTGACAAACAAAATATCCAAAACTATTCATGTTCAGATGTAACTATTATTTTGTGCATAGAGGTGGGTGTAGTACTCCGTCACTGTAAAAGGTATAGTACTCAAGTTGAAGGAAAACTCCAAGCATCAAATAGAAGAATCAAGCAGAGAAGAGAGAATACAGGAAACCCTGCCCATCTAATCTACATAAATTTGAAATTTCTGCTCCCAACTAATACAGATAAAGCAATATTGCTTCGTGATAAATGATTAAAAGATAGTATACATGCCACATGATTGATCTTTGAAACTTATGAGAAGGCAAACCTGAACTGGCGATGCAGCAATTAGACAACCCGCCACACGACCACCTACAAGCCGTCCATCAGATCCAGAAAATATTACACTGAGTCCACCTGCTGTCCTCAGTTCACCGCCAATTTCACACGGCTCAAATAAACCAGACAGACACCGTATCTCAAACCATCCCTACAGGAGTTAAAGGTCAGAAAAGCACTCAACACCGTTCTAATAATGCAAGGATAGACAATCCAAAAAGAGCGACGCATAAGAGCAGATATTTTTTCAGCAGATCCGTGAATTCTAGAATAGACAACAACTAATTTCAGGCATAAAATGAAGTTGAAATCAAAAGAAATTAGATTAAAATCCATACGAACTGCATATGGATTTTAGAAATAATAGTAAAAAACTTATCTGCCAAGTAAAATGATTAAAAATGGTAATTTTTCCCTCTCATCTAAGTGAGATGCCCCTGTAATGAATATGAACTAAATAAGCCGAGTTAAATCTTACCATACAAGCAAAGATGTCAACGGTGAAAAGCATAGAAAAGCATTACAATCTATTGATGCTTTAAGCACAAAGCACAACTAAAGCGTGGGCTTTAGTGGGAAAAGAGGCGCTAATAAATACAACAGCAAGATACCCCGTGGAATTGCACAAGTAGGTTCTAGGGAGTGTGATGTGTAAACCTGATAAGTTGTAGTTCCGCCGGACATGCTAGAAAAAAGAGTCACAGTTGATAGTGCACCAGTGGCAGATAAGATGCAAACAGCCCTAGGAGCATTCTGAACAACTGACTTTATTTTTGATGACACATCCTGAAAATCAGATAAAGGATTAGTAATACTAAATTTAATGACCTTCGACTTAATATCTGCAAAACTATCACAATATATGATCTGCAAGTGTCCAAGCCATAGCAAGAATCCAAAGGCAACACAGGAATTCCAAAAGTCAAAACTTTAATCACATGCAGATATTTAGATAAGTATCACAAAAAGATTTAGCACTATATTTGGTTGGGTGCTAAGAAATGTATTTTATCCAACTAATCAACAGGGGGTGTATTTGTAAGGCTCTAAATTTACAAATGAAGCTAAATCAAGACGTATCTAATTAATCATCAGAAGATATATTTGTAAGAATCCACAATTAACTATGGAGCTAAATCAGCTGATATTTCTAGTGTTCAGCAAACTGACCAAGTTGGCAATTAAGACTATCAAATTTGAGTGTTCACAGTTGAGCTTAGTGCATTTTCTTTAAAGACAAGGTACATGGGTCAAGTAAGAAGCAAGAAGCTGCGCTACAAAGCTCACAATTTATCAACAATACGAATTACCTAACATAAATGGACTTAGTATTTATAACTGTTACCTTTCTCATTAGTATTTATAACATCTTCTTGTAACTAACAGTTACCAATTTCAAAAAAAAAACATCATCTTGTAACTAAAATCAATCTTTGAGCATCCAGCGCGCAATAATGACAATGTAAATCCAACAAATCAACCAAACACTAACTAAACATATATGTTTCATTTTGGAAAAGAATATAAAAAACAATGTCATAATAGAGATTGAAAATTACTACGTAGGTCCACATATTTCAAACCTTGTAATTCATTTGGTGATTATTGGAACATTAGATGTGGATGTTTCACAGAGCTCACATAACACACTATATTAAGCACTTTTACCTTTTCAGGATTTTTTTCTTTTGGGAGAGGGCAAAGTTTTCTACTTTTTAAATTTTGCTCTTTACTGGTTTTATTTGGGCAGCATTTTCTTTTTAAGAAAATCAAAATTCTCCTCAAAGGGCGGACCACTTACTCTTTTGGGCTTATGAAAAAAGAAGGAATTTTCCTTTTAACAGAAAGTGATAGATCAGAGCTCAACCATCTTCTCACCTTTCCTAACTCAAATTCTCAGATGTCATGACAGTAAAACTGAATTATTTACAGCAAAACTAACATGGAATAGTTGTAATTCGAGACCGAATATGCTTGCTTGCTATTTCCAAGATTCATTAAAAAAAGAAATGTTCTTCAAGTCAAGAAAAATGATCTCTATAACATTCAAAGGAAATACAAAGGCTAAAGAGGGTAACCTCTCCTGTAAACACATGGAAAATATGATGTGTGACTCCAAATCCTGTTGATCCTGCAATCAGAAAATGACGCTGAGAACTTCTATCGACGATGGTGAATGAAACAACACAGGATAATGGGGAATTTTGTTATACAGGCAAGTGCAACATGTATTCAACCTCCCCACCCCAAAAAAAGAAACCAAAAAAGAAAAGGGTCGGAAAATCAGTATATATCTTCTATTAAATATGATCCACGAGCATTCATGAAAATGTTAGATCAATTAATTCAACAGGACAGAAATTTCTAATAAATATTTGGGAAACGAAGGAATCAGTTGCACAACTCTCAAGGCAATAAATTTAAAAAGGGAACTTCTATGACATTGGCAATAAATGATAAAAAGATTTGAGATTCGTATACATACAAAAAGCCGTCGTAGCGGAATATTAAGTAGGAACATACCTTCAACCATAGTTGTTCAGTGTCGTAGAGAGTCCTTCGCTTTGGACGAGCTTGTAAGAGGGAAGTGGTAGAAGAGAACCCTAAGAATAGAGGCGTTTATATAGGTAGGCTAGGGACTCTTAGGCAAAAGCTTTTAACCCTAGGGACGTCTCCATAAAATATGATTGCCCTAGGGATTCCTAATAAAACATTTCCTTCCATCAAAAAACTTCTGCATATATTTGCACAACCATATAATATTATCTGATTCTTTACTTAATTGGGAGACTAGAGTTGTCAAAGGCGCCCTTTTCGCCCCTCTTTTTATTTGTTCTTTTATTTTTTTTGAAATTGAGTCTTAAGCCCTGAAGCGAGGCGCAAAACATGTAGAGCGCTTTGCCTCGCTTAACAGGCGCTTCAGTGTCATCATGAAGGCTCTAAGGCTATTTTTCCTTGCCAATTAGCATAATCATGAAGAGGCAACAACAACAACATACCCAGTGTAATCCCACAAGTAGGGTTTGGGCAGGGTAGTGTCTACGCAGACCTTACCTATACCTTGTGTAGGTAGATAGGTTGTTTCCAATAGAACCTCGGCTCAAGGACAACATAAACACAACAGACAAGGAAAATTAAGCAGTAACAACAACAGATATATGGAAACATAGGTAGTAACAACAAGAAGATAGAAGGAAAACTGAAGCAGAAGAGACAACATAACTAAGAATGAGAAATACGAAAATAGTAAATTAATAGAAAGACGAAACTAAAACTACTACTACTAGTAAGAAAAGCAATCGTGTAACTACCTACTACTATCCTTCTACTCTAATTCTCGACCTCCACACCCTCCTATACTAGCCTTCTACCCTAATTCTCGACCTCCACACCCTCCTATCAAAAGTCTTGTCCTCGGTAAGTTGAAGACTTGTCATTTCCTGCTTGACCACCTCTCACCAATACTTCTTCGGCACCTCTACCTATCCCAGGCCCTCCAATGTCATCCTCTCACACCTCCTCACTAGGCGTCTGTGCATCTCATCTAGACATGCCCGAACTATCTCAGCTTCGCCTCCCACATCTTGTCCGCAAAGGAGGCCACTCCCACCTTATCTCGAATATCTTTATTTCTAACTATATATCTCCTAGTAAGCCCACACATCCATCTCTAACATCCTCATTTCTGCAACTTTCATCTTCTGGAACGCTAAGAAATTGATAGTTCACTTTTTAAGTAATTTTTTTCAATTTCAATGTCAATATATTTGTTGTTCATGCTTATAATTATTAGTTTTGGACTACACAATACTTATTTGTAGTTTTCCTTCATTTGCGCCTTTCTTCATAAAGGCCACACTTTATTTACGCTTTGCGCTAAAATCCCCACCGGACCTTAGAGCTTTTTTGCGCTTTTTGCCTTTTATAACACTGTCGGAGACAAAAGGGCAGCCCACCAATGCAAGTATTAGTGGTTGCTTCCACGGTTTGAACTAGTGACATATAGATCACATGGAGACAACTTTATCGTTTCTCAAGGCCTCCTCTTCTTTTACGAGTGATAATCATAGTAATATGGCCATAGACTTTATTCACTCAACGCTCCGTCACTAAAAATGCAGCTTCTTGAAATAATATTTCCCAACTAAAAAACATCATTATCTCTCTTCTCTCTTGGGGAATGAAACAATCACTTTAACTAGAACATATTGATATAACGTGTCCAACAACTTTATGGATGAGCTTAATATAAGTCATTCAGAGTCCAACTTTATTGATCCAATGATCACAACATAATACAAAAATGTCAGCTGTCATGTATAACAAAGAAATGATAGTGTCTAGACCAAGTGTTAGAACACAATGCAAGACTAAAATGAATTACTAAACCCCATAGAAAATATTAGTTGGTAAAACTGTAATTATAGGATCATTAATCATCAAAGTAGTAGCAACATGCTCAAAACTCACATCTTGCTTCCTAACATAGTCTCTAACCATCAAATAATTTATTTCGAATTGTCGATGTGCTTGCTTCGACTGCCACTTTTAATATCCTTTGAAAAGAATATAGCAGCTGAATTATCACAAAAAATCTCAATGGAATCGACAATTCTAAGGCCCGAAATGAAATTCTTCAACCATAACATTTGTGATGTAGCTTCATAGCATGCTATAAATTCAACTTCTATTGTGGATGTTGCAATAATGGTTTGTTTAATACTTTTCCAAAAACACAACGCCTCCAGCTAAAAGGAAAATGTATCCAGAAGTAGATTTATCAATGTCTTAGCATCTACCCAAATCAGAGTCTGAATATCCAATGAGTCAGAATATTTGTATGTGAGCTTAAGATCCTTGGTTCCTTGCAAGTATGTTGACCCATGAGAAAGTTTTGTTAAAATAATTAAATAAAAAAACCTTTTTTCTTTGATATGTTATACATAGCTATAATAATAATAATAATAAATAGTTTTATTAATTTTATTGGTAATTAATAAATTATACGAAAACAAATCAAAAAAATTAGAACTTGGTACAAGTTTGGCGAGTTGGATTATAACCCATTGTTTAGCCCATTCTAGCCAGAGTAACTTTTGGACAGAGATGGGCAATATAACTCATTTATTGATACAACTACTTTGACCAACCCAAATTCAGCTCAAAGCCTCAAACTGTCAATTTGCCATCCCTAAGCTTATCGCATAAAATCACATGATTAATGAGAAGTTGAATCTTGAAAGAAAACATGCTTTCATTTCACTCCAAAGCCAAAAAGCACTATGCTTCAAGTCTCCTGTTGTTGTTGCTAGCTACTCCATCTACACCAAGTATACAATTAATATATTGCACAAGACTTAGCTTTAAAGCAACATTATCAAGAATTTTACCCCTATATAAACTCATCTCTTCTCCTCCATTCTTCATTTATCTCAACATCTCTCTATTATTCCAAATCAATACAAAATGGCTAATTCGTTCTCCAATTTTTTCAAATTCTCATTCTCGTCCTGTTTTCCATATGACTGTCTCTCATGTCACACGCATAATTTGCGCGCGACTTTTCAATTGTGGAATATTCCCCCGATGACTTGACTAGCATCGATAACATCATCGATCTCTTCGACACGTGGATGGAGAAACACAGCAAGATTCACAAGAGCAACAACAACATACCCAGTGAAGTCCCACAGCGTGGGGTCTGGGGAGGGTAGAGTGTACGCAGGTAGAGCGGCTATTTTCGAGAGACCCTCAGCTCAAGACAAAGCATAAGCACAAGCAAAGTAAAGATTCACAAGAGCATTAAAGAGAAATTGCATGGATTTGAGTCTGAGATTTTTAGATATAATTTGGAGCACATTGATGAGAGGAATAAAATTGTTAGTAACTATTAGCTTGGTTTGAATGATTTTGTTGACTTGAGCCATGATGAATTCAAGAACATGTATTTAGGACTCAAAGTTCAAAATTAAAAGAGATCAAATGAGGAGTCCACACATGAACAATTCACCTATAGAGATTTTGTGGATTTGTCCAAGTCTGTCAACCGGAGAAAAAGGGTGTTGTGACCAATGTCAAGAAACAGGCTCATGTAGTAAGTAGGGGCTCATTTTTTATGTTAACAGATTTAACGGTATTTAAACATTTATCAGCATTTTTTTATCAAACACATCAACTGATTATTTTCGCATTTAACACTTATATCAAACACAGTTGTTTATCTGTAAAATCATCTCTGGCACTTCAGAAGCAATTTTACAGCACTTTTGCGCATAAAAGAATCTTTTATTGAGCTAAGCCAATGGGCTCAAAAAGAATCTAGGGTATTATTTATAAGGTAGTTGCAGGCATTTTGTTTTACTAGAATACATTAACAGGTAGTTGCAGGGTATTTTTTGCTAGTTAACATTAACTGCTTATTTTCATATTCATAGATTTAATGTCATTTTCAGCTATGTTGCTCAGACTCTTCACTTTCGGTGTCGCACCCGTATCGACACGACATGGGTGTGGGTGTGGGTGTGGGATCTGTACCAGATCTGATCAACCAATTTTGGGTACTTTGACCAAAATCGAGGGAGAAATTCTGGACAGATTCAGTGATTTATGTAATCAAAACAAAAGCTATGGTGAAATTGAAGAAAATGGAATAGCGTGTATCTAGAAATTTCTATGTCACTCCTTTTCCTTTTATCTCCTTCCGAGATTCTCCTTGTGATCAATATTTTCTCCCCAAGTTTTCGACATAATATCTCATAATTTAGGTTTTATAACTCTATTTTTAGAATTTTGACTTATTGTTTGCCGAATCCCCGCACTCGTATCCGTACCTGGATCTATACCCACGAATCTTAAAATTTAGATCATGACGAATCCGACCTCTAGATCCGTACCCGTATCTGACACCCGCACCCGAGTCCGAGCAACATAGATTTTCAGCAATTTTAACAGAAAAAAATATACACCAACACTTCTTTTCCAAACACATCAACTGTTTATTTTCTAATTCAACACTTTTACCTCAACATATTAACTGCTTATTTATAAAATTAGTTCAGCTTCAAAAATTTCTTTTAGTACTTCGTCTGATCCCTAAAAACAACTTTTATTCAGCTAAACCAAACAGGCACAAAAAAAATCTCCTGTATCATTTATAACAAGAAGGATTTAGTAAGAAATAATAATAGCTACTGAATGGAAAATTATGTGAGCTGTGAAGGTAGTTGTTGCGCATTTTCAGCGGTAGCGACAGTGGAGAGCATAAACCAAATAAAGACAGGGAAAATGACATCCTTGTCTAAACAAGAGCTTATTGACTAACAACAACATACCCAGTGTGGAACGGTGGAGTCTGGGAGGATAGAGTGTACACAGACCTTACCCCAACCTCGTAGAGATAGAGAGGTTGCTTTCGATAGACCATCGGCTCAAGTAAAGAATTTCAAAGCAATTTGAAAAGGGGAATACGGAAATGAAAGCAGTAACAACAACGCGACCTTCCACGCCAAGGAGGGTTGAAGGGATCGATCCCAATATCCTTTCACGAGGGGAAAGACCCATTCTTTATAGTCGTTACGAAAGCTCCCGAAAAGAAAGAGGTCTTTGGTGCTTGACTGCGTGAACCAGGTCCAGGTCTTGCATTTGGCATTCCCGTTGTTGACGTCCCATCGAGTTAGCTAGTGTTGGGTGAAAGGGATTTAGGAATGAATGCATATTAAATGTACTTATAATGGTGTTCAATTATCAGAAAAGGAATTTCCAAAAAATTGGTTGAGGGATGGGATTCAGATCAAAATTTTATTTCCTTTTTGTCTGAAACCTTGGCATATATCTAAACTGTATGGCAAAAGCTATACCGAAAATTAGTTCGCGTAGGAATGGACGTATTGGTTCACGTAAGGGTGCACGTAGAATACCAAAGGGAGTTATTCATGTTCAAGCAAGTTTCAATAATACCATTGTCACTGTTACAGATGTACGGGGTCGAGTAGTTTCTTGGTCCTCCGCTGGTACTTCTGGATTCAAAGGTACGAGAAGAGGAACACCGTTTGCTGCTCCCGTCTTCGCAGCTTTTCTAAGAAGTTCCGTTCCTATCAATAGAAATATCTCTTTCTTCTAGTCGTGCGTCTTAAAAGCGACTTACTTCCATTTATATATGTAATTGTTGAGATAAGGCCTACGAGAGTTATTCAACAAGCGCCACTCAACTACGCG